>JASPKZ010000004.1:0-1200000 GCA_030220185.1 Diploptera punctata
ATACATACATACATACATACATACATACATACATACATACATACATACATCATACATAACATACATACATAACTACATACATACATCCCATACATACATACTACATACATACATACATACATACATACATACATACTACATACATACATACTACATACAACATACATACATACATACAGACTACATACATACATACATACATACATACATACATACTACTAATAACATACATACATACATACATACCTACATACAATAACATCACAGACATACATACATACATACATACACATTACATACATAATACATACCTACAGACATACATACATACATACATACATCCATACATACTACATACATACATCATACATTACATACATAATCTACATACTACCTACAGACATACATTACATACATACATACATACATCATACATCTACATACATACAACATACATACATACATACACATACTACAACATACATACAACATACTACATCATACAACATACTACATCATACATACACACATACATACATCATACATACATACATACTACATACATCATACATAAAACAGACATACATACATACACACTACATACAAAATACTACATACATACATAAATACATACATACATACTACAGACATACATACATACATACATACATACATACATACATACATACTACATAATACATACATACATACATACATACATACATACATACTACATATACATACAGACATACATACTACATACATACATACTACATACATACATACAACATACAGACAACACATACATACATACATACATACATACATACATACATACTACATCAACATCTACAGACATACATACATACAATACAACATACATACATACTACAACATACATACATACAGACAGCATACATACTACATAATACATACATACATACATACATACACATACATACATACATACATACATACATCATACTACATACATCATACATACATACATACATACATACATACTACATACTACATAACATACCTCATACATACACCATACATAGACATACATACATACATAATACATACACATACTACTACATACATACATACTACATACTACATCAGACTACATACATACATACTACTACATACATACCTACTACTACATATACATACATACATACATAAAACATACATACATACATACATACATCTACATACATCATACATACCTACTACATCATACTAATCATCATACTACATACATACATACATACATACACATACAGACTACATACATACATACATACCTACATACATACATACATCATACATACATACATACATACATAACATACATACATACATACATACACACATACATACATACATACATACATCATACATACATACATACATACTACATACATACATACATACATACATACATACATACATACATACAACATACATACATACATTCATACATACATACATACATACATACATACATACTACATACATACACTACATACATACCTACATACATACATACAAATACATACATACATACATACATACATACATACATACATACATAATACATACATCAAAACATACAGAACATACATACATACATACATACTATACATACATACCATACATACATACATACATACAGACATACATACATACATACATACATACAATACATACAACACATACATACATACATACATACATACATACATACATACATACATACATACATACATACATACTACATACATCAACATACATACATACATACATACATACATACATACATACATACATACATACAACATACATACATACATCCATCCATACCATACATACATACATACATACATACATACATCCATACATACATACATACCCAATACATACATACATACATACATACATACACATACATACATACATACATACATACATACAATACATACATACATACATACAGACATACATACATACCCATACATACATACATACATACATACATACATACATACATTACATCAATACATACATACATACATACACTACATACATACATACATACATACAATACATACATAACATACCATACATACATACATACATACATACATACACATACATACATACATACATACATACTACATACATACATACATACATACATACATACATACATACAATACATACATACATACATACAATAGACATACATACATACATACTACATACATACATACATACATACATACATAACATACATACATCATACATACATACATACATACATACATACATACATACATACATACATACATAATACATACATACAATACATACATACATACATACATACATACATACATACATACATACATACATACATACATACATACATACATACATACATACATACATACATACATACATACATACATACATACATACATACATACATACATACATACATACATACATACATACATACATAATGTGCAGATTAATTTGAAACATTCTAAGGCGGCAACCTATAATTTAGACCAGCTAATTATTGAACAAAATATAGATATCGCTTATTTACAAGAGCCTTATTTATAATGAAATAAAGTATCCGGAATATCTAAAAGACATAGAATGTATACCTCAGGAAATGGGATAAGTAGAGCAGGAATCATTATATCAAAGAAGCAAATTAATGCTATTCAAATAAATGAATTGTCCGAAGAAGACATGGTGGTAATTGAAGTATAATTTGGACAAAAAATACATAGCTGCAAGTATTTATCTGGATATAAATAAAGATATAAATAGAGATCTGCACAAAATTGAGGAAATAATACAACTGTCGTCAGGAAAAGGCCTAATATTGACTTGTACTACTAAGGATAGCAGAATCTTATAGAACCGTATCCTACGAAACACTCTGTGTAATAACAGCACAAATACATATTACAATCAAAATTGAAGAGGCTGGAAATCTCTATCAATATACAAGGAAGTTCGGAGGAGAAAAATATCTCGTCGACAATAATATGGAACCGAAATATTGGCCACACCCTACATTAGGAATTAAAGTAATCACCGAAAATGAAGACACCCACAGCACAATCCAGATATATACAAACGGCAGCAAGAGCAATGAAGGAGTAAGATCAGGGTTGGCTATATATAAAAACAAAACTCTAATAAAAACATGTAAATACAAACTAAATGAATAATGCACCAACAACCAAGCCGAACAGCTAGCAATACTAAAAGCTCTGCAATCCTTGGAACACATGGAACGGGAAGGGAGAACAGCGACCGTGTATACAGACAGTTACATCACATTAGACTCACTAAGAAATCACAAAATTCATTCATACTTCATTGAAGAAATCAGAAGACAAGTTTCATCCATGCAGCGGGACAACTGGATAATACATTTCAAATGGGTGAAGGCCCACAACGAGATCCAAGGGAATGAGTTGGCGGACCAATTATTTAAAGATGCCGCAGCGAGCAGAGGCCTAGAGGAGAGCTACAAGCAGATTCCGAAAAGTGTAGTGTTCAGTGAACTATGCAAAATAAGTGTACAATAGTGGCAAAATGAATGGGAAAGGGCCACTAAGGGCCAAGTAACCAAATCTTTCTTTCCCACAATACAAGATAAGCTCAGATTAGAACTCAAACTAACATATAAATTAACTACAATGCTAACGGGTCATGGGAACATCAGACCCTATATAAATAGTTTCAAAATAATAGAAAACCCAAATTGTCCCTGCAGTGACAAAGTTCAAGATATAGAACACATATTACAGGAATGTAAATTAGCTCATTTCCATACAACCCTGCGTGTGCCTTAACCCATTTTATGTGGATTACCCATCCATTGTCCTGAAGTTGTTTTATTTTATCCTTTATGTCCTCTGCTAATATGCTGCGGATTTGTCCATTTTGGCTGTCAGTGTTAACTACTCCTAATTTTTGTTTTATTTTTAGTTAGGTTTTTTCATCTATTTCTTTGAGAGCCTGAAGAATCGCAATTTGCTCCGCTTGGTTGTTGGAGCAGTGCGTACCGAGTTTGTATTTCAATTTTTTAATCGGTACCCCGTCTTGGAATATTACTGCTGCTGCTCCAACTTTCCCATTTATTTTGCTCCCGTCAGTGTAAATTTCTATGTTGTACCGTGCATTTTCTTGTGCTTCTAGAGATAAACTCAAATCAGTAGTTTTAAGAAACCAGAATTGGCCAATTAAGAACAATGAGCTCATTGACACTTACAATAAGGAATTTTCAGTATCTTCAAATTCAATTAAATTTGATACACTTTAGGTTAAGTAAAACATAGGACAACAGTATTGTATATAGTTAACCATCTAGCTCTAAATAAGATAATCTAATTGTAAACACTGTTTAATTTTATAGTTATATAATAAGAACACCATGCATGAAGTATTATTCCACGTAATGGAGCATGCAGTTGAATAATAAAAAATAATACATACATACATAGTGTTCTGCCCGCAGGTTTTTCACTGCAAACTCAACATTCTCCACTCCTTCCTTAACTTAGCTTTACTTTTTTTATCCGCATACAAAACATTTATTTTAATACTGTCCATAATCTGATGTCTTTTTCTGCCTCTAAATTTCTTCTGTAGACCGTTCTAGGGCATCAGCAGGCAATTTTCTCTTAGCCAGTGGCTTATCCAATTTATTTTTCTCTTCTTTATGAGTTCCAGAATTGTTCTTCTTTTACCCACTCTGTCTAGCACATCTTTATTTTCATTTTTCTGTCCATTTTATACATTCCACTCTTCTCCATATTAACTTCTCAAAAGCTTCCAGTCGCTTTTCCTAATCCCGTTATAATGTTCAAGACTTTGCACCATACAATGCTACACTCCACACAAAGCACTTCACAAAACTCCTCCGTAATTATTTTTCCAAGTGTACGCTAAAATGCTTTTCTTCTTGTTAAAAGTTTGTTTTGCTATTGCTATCCTCTTCTTTACTTCTTGGCCACAGTTCATGTTACTACAAATAGTACAACCCAAGCATTTCAGGCTCTCCACTTGCTCAATGGCCTCATTTTTAATTCCCATGTTTTTCTTTCATGGTTTCCTTCCTATAATCATAGCCTCCGTCTTATTTACATTTATCTTCATCCCATTATCCTTGCATTTATCAATTAACTCCATCAGCATATTCCTCAGTGTCATTGCATCTTCTGCTAGCTAAGCTATATCATAAGAAAATCTTATGCAATTATTTATTCTTACTCCCATGTTTACGCCTACCGTATTCCTGAAGCAGTTCTTCATTAGGTCTTCAAGGTAGATGTTGAAAAGAGTAGGTGATAGATGACATCCTTGCCTTACACCCCTGCCAATTTCACTTCCCTCTGACATTTCTTCTCCTATCTTCAATTTTATTCACTGTTTCATATAAATGTTAATTACGAGATTCTTCTCCCTCCAGTTCATGCCAATTTCATTCAAGATCTTCAGGAGTTTATTCCAATTTACTCTGTCAAAGTCCTTATCCAGGTCAACAAATACTACATAACGGCTTTAATTTTTCTGTATATCTTTCTCCTATTGCCCGTATCAATCTAATTGCATCTCTTATATCCTTTCCCTTCCTGAAGTCAAACTGTTCTTCTTCTAATTTGCTTTCCATCGTAGAACATAAACGTCGATTCAGTATTTCGCAGGAGAATCTTTTCAGAGAGTGATATCAAGCTAATAGCCCTGAACTTCTTACATTTCTTTGCATTACTTTTCTTCGGTATTGGTGTTAACACTGTCAGTTAATTCTTCGGGCCATTCTCCTTTATATATTTTGCTACACGCAGAATTTCCTTCTTTCCTTTACCCAAGCATTTAACCAATTCAATGGGGATTCCATCTACCCTGTCGCTTTCCCATTTATCACATCCTCAATTGCTAGTTCAAGTTCTTCCTTCAGAATTGAAAATCCTTTTTCATCTTCTGATAAATCTTCTTAATTTTCTATATCCACGTTAGACGGACGATTTCTTGTCTCATATAGCTCTTCTATATATTTCTCCCAAGTATTCATAATTACCTGGTTGTCTGTTATTTCTTCATTATTTTCGTCCTCAATCAGTAATATAATTCTCCTGCTCTTACTTCCATAGTACAAGCATAGTCCATAGGCCTGGTACATTAAATCATATTTTCCTTTCCTTTCCAGATTCTCTAGTTCTCTACATTTCTGCTTCATTCAATATTTCTTTGCCTTGTCAGTTACTCTTCTAAGTTCGTTGTTAAGTTTCCTGTAGTTTCTTTTGGCTTCTTCTGTTTTGTTAGTTTTCCATTTTCTTCTTTCTTCCATCTTCTCCAACATTTTCTTCTGTTACACAAGGTTCCTTAATATTCTTGCTCTCTTTGTATCCTATTGTTTCCTCTACAGCTATCAGTATAGAGGTTTTGAAGTGACTCCAGTGTTGCTGGTTGTCATATGAGATTTCCAAGGTAAAAGCTTTCTCTTGAAAATTTTGTTCGAATTTTCTCCTTTCCTCTTCAGTTTTAAATTTCTCCAAGTCAAACTTCTTTGTTGCCTGTCTTCTTCTTATATTCTTCAGGTAAATATCTACTTCGCCTATTGGTAAGACATGGTCTGAATTGATATCTGCTCCTGGTAAGGCCTTCGAATTTTTCAAGCAATTTCGGAATATTTTCTGTATCAGTATGTAGTCGATCTGGTTTCTTTGTTGACCATAGGGCTTATCTAGATATATCTTCTTCTTTTATGCTGTCGAAACATTGTATTTCCAATTATCATTGAATTCCTTTTTATCGAAACTCACCAGTGATTCGCCTCTCTCACTCCTTTTTCTTAATCCATATCTTCCAACTGTACTCCCATCCTGCCCTTCTCCAAATACAGCATTACAGTCACCCATTAGGATAACACATGCCCCTCTCTTCTATTTCTAAACTCTTATAACTTGTCATATCTTTCATCCAATTCTTCATCTGCTAACCCACTATGGAACATGTAACATATATTTATAAATATTCTATGATATATTTTACCAGAGCATTTCATGCTATGATTTGCAGCTTTACTAGATTGAGGAGAATGTTGTTAATTATAGGTTGATGATGATCGCCGGATGACTTTCGGGAACTATTGGGTCATAAGTTTCCTGATATTTGTCTTAGTGCTGAGGAATAACCCCCGAAAAAACCTCACCCAGGAACCTGTCCCGACCGGGAATCGAACCCGGGCCCGCTGAGCGACAAGGCAGCACACTATCTCAAGACCACAGCGCGAGCGGTGGCTATATATATAGTTGACTATTTCAAGCGTAATTATTAATTACTCTCAAATGTTTTATAGATTTATATTTCGTTAATAATAATAATAATAATAATAATAATAGTAATAATAATAATAATAATAATAATAATAATAATAATAATGAAGGAGGCTCCGTGGCGCAAGCAGACGATCACCTCTCACCGCTTGAGTCCCGAGATCGAGAGCTAGGACAGGATTTTCTGGGGCGTTTTTCCCGTTCCCCTACCACAAATTTCATTCCATCATTTCTCTATACCCATCACGTCCATTTCGTTTCATTTCGTTTATCTGCCCGTGGTGGTGCGTCAGGTGTGGTGGGTCGGTATTCTTGTCATTCGCAGACTTCTGCATAGGGGGTTCATCTCATCTCACCCCTGAGTTGGACACGAGTTGAGGATATTTATATAATAATAATAATAATAATAATAATAATAATGATAATAATAATAATAATAATAATAAATAGTTATCATGAGATTTGAAAGTAGTAGTAGGACTTTATTAGACAAAAAAGTAAGATATTTACAATATTATTTACAAATATGGGTCGCACGGGCAGTAAGCCGTATGTGCTGTTGACAGTCCGTTACAATAAAGTAATAATTGGTACTAGTGTAAAGAAAAATAAACAAAAACAGCAATAACATTACAATTACATAAAGAAAACACAATAAAAATATTACAATTAAATAATAACACAATATCATTATACACTAAAAACATTAACATTACAATTACATAAAGAAAACACAATAATATTACAATTAAGTAATAACACAATAGCAATAACATTACAATTACATAAAGAAAACAGAATAATAATATTACAATTAAATAATAACACAATAGCATTATACACTAAAAACATTAACATTACAATTACATAAAGAAAACACAATAATATTACAATTAGGTAATAACACAATAGCATTATACACTAAAAAAACATTAACATTACAATTACATAAAGAAAACACATTAATATTACAATTAAATAATAACACAACAGCATTATACACTAATTAATTTATATATAATTGTTAATAATTAATGGTATTGCATTTTGATAACATATATTTATTCATGAATGAGTGTTGTCCTTATTTTTCGCGTTTTGTCCAGAAATTTACCGAGGTTTATCCAATTTTCTGGATTTACCAATAACTCGTAGCATGCCAATCTTTCCCGATTTTGAATTTAGAAATCTTTCCGGTAATAACTGACGTCTACAATATTCTAAATCATTACATTTTCCTAATATATGTATCTCATCTTCAAAGTTCCCGCACATTGGACATATTCGCATATCGCGATCGTCGCTAATTTTTAGAAATTTCCATGCCCCTAGCCTAAACCAAGCAAGCCCTGATCTCTCCTTAAATCCTAGGTTGAGTATATACGATTCTTTTCCCCAGACGTGTTTTAGGTCTCTTTGTAAACACAGTGAGCGTTTTCCTGTACATTCGGCGAAGGTATCTTGTTGGTTTACATCTAAGTACCTCCTCCTTATTTTTCTCCACACGTTCTTGCGATTTTCAGTCCCTTTTTCCCATATCCAGCCCATCCCAATCTTTTGGAGTTCTCTCCTAACCTCGTCTGCCCAAAATTTAACATCTATGTTTTTAATTTGGTGGTCGTAACAAATTGCTCTAAGCATTGTTTGTTCACCTTGGATTACTCGCAACCGGTATTTGAGTACACGAATTTTACAGTTAATGTCGTCCTGGAATGACCCGAATTCATATAAAATTCCACAGTTAGAAACGGCCTTACTAAGTCCTGTAATATACTTTAGAAAATGCGTATATACCTTATTTAGTATTTCCGTTCTTTGGAAATCCCAAATCTCACTACTATAGTGCATTACTGGCCTGACCATCGCTCCATACATTTTTTCTAATGTGCTGACTGGAATATCAGGCACTCGACCCAGAATACCGAGTACACTGTTAAGTTGTCCCCTCCCTTTAAATAATGCTATATCACTGTGTTTTTTCCATTTTCCGTTCATTTTCAACGTCGTACCAAGATATTCAAAATGTTTCACGTTTTGAAGAACTTGATCTCTGTATTTCCATTCCTCTGTTCTACCATAAACCGTCCCATTTTTAAAGGTCATTGTTTTTGTCTTACTAACATTTACAGTCAATCCCCAATTCCTACAGTATATTTCCAGTAGGTCAAGACCTCTTTGCAATCCCTTGATTGTCTTGGAACAGATAATTAAATCATCTGCATACAACAGGACTGGGATTCTAACATTTCCTATCTCCGGAGCCTCAATTTCTCCTTCTAGCATTACGTCTACAATATCATCAACGAATAGATTAAATAGCATTGGTGATAAAATGCAACCTTGTCTCACTCCCCGATTGGCTTCACTGCTCTCTGTAATGTGCCCTTGGTCTATTTTTATACAAAATTTAACATATTTATAAATTGACATTAAAGCATGTATCATTTTATGAGACAATCCTTTCCGATTTAATTTTTCCCAAAGTGCGCTTCGGTCCACAGTATCAAATGCCATCTTAAAATCAATGAATGCACAAAATAATTTACCCCCTTCATTTTCAGATTGTCATCAATTAATGTTCTCAGAACAAATAGGTTGTCCACCGTGGAGTACCCTTCTCTAAAACCTGCCTGATATTTTGAGAGCCTATTGTTCTCTTTAGCCCATTGTCTGATTCGTTCGTAAAGTACTTTACAATATATTTTTCCGAACACTGACAAGAGACAAATTCCCCTATAACTTTCTGGTATCTGTGCCCCACCTTTCCCTTTGTATAGCGGTTGGATGACACCTGTCGCCCAGGCTTCCGGATAATCTCCTCCATTAAAAAGTTTGTTGAACGCAGTTTTCAAAACGTCTAATAATTTATTGGATGATATCATATTTTTCAAGAATTCCCCTGGTATTCCATCAATTCCAGGTGCTTTACCATTCTTTAAACATTTAATGGAAGAAACCACTTCATTTTTCGAAATATCCTCATCCAGTAATTGAATATGAATTGGGTCAGGGATCTCAAATATATTTCCTTGATTATATCTTAACCTCTCATTTCCCAGCACCCTATTAAAGTAACTTCTCCATTCCCCGGGCGTTATTCTTGTCCGATTTATGGACTTTACTTTGAGTTCCCTTACCGCTTTCCATATGTGCGCAATGTTCCCACTTTCAGTCGCGACTCTCATTTCTTCGGATTTCTTATTTTGCCATGCTAGTTTTGTTTCTGCCAATAAGTCTTTATATTCCTTTCTCTGTTGCGCATAATTTTTTCTGCTTTCATCTGTGCTTTCTTTTCTAAACTTTAAAAGACTACTTTCGACAAATTTCTTCTTCTTTCTACATGCATTATTGTACCACCCTTTGTCCTTCTGGTTCATTGCGTATTTAACCTTGAATTTTTCCCCTGCTTTTTGAAAACATTCTGTCAAAGTTTTAATAATTTCCTCCCCGCTAAGATCATTAATTGCAGATCCTGTATTAGCGTTTCCAAACTCCTGATATATTCTTCTCTCAGATCCTCGATCCACCTGAAACGGATAATTGGCCGCAATATTGTTGCCACCTCATCATTAACTGTCTCATTAATACCTTTCATATTTAAAATAAGTTTGTTTGGGAAGTGGTGTGATTCGATTCTGGAAACTATACAGAAATTACTTAGGACTGGAATCATGTCTTGTGTACATATTGAATAAGTATATGAATGTCCCTTGAAGATGTTATTGGCGTCTCATAGGGTAAGATATCTGATGGGTATTTCATATTTGTTCCTTGAAGAATAGGTACCTCTTCCGCGTAGTTACCCTATTCGTTGAGGTCTTCACCATTATCTCTGAGCAGGGGCTCCCGTTATACGCCGAGAGACTAGGTCCTTGGCAGATCTTTGTCACTTATTACTTATTAGTGTTCATCCCCGTGACAAGAACGCGCCTGTCAAGAATTAATTACTATATTAAGAATTAATTAACTATATATCGTTTCAGTATTTGCCCCATATAGGCCTATGCGTTCGGTGGGGATAACCCTTTCACTTCAGGTTTAAACACTCAATGTATTTGCCCAGAAACCGGATTTGAGTTATTGTAAATTATGTGGTCTACTTTCAGACATTCAAAACAAACAAAATATAACGGTACTAGACATCACAATAAGGGCGAAGGTCAAAACACATTCCTCTACTATTCATAAATGTTAATAAAAGATTACCCTGCCAAGGGATGTACAAATTATTGCAAAATATATAACAGCAGAGTTAAGCGAGTGTACCACGTCTTCTGAGTTGAAGGTCATTTAACTGCCGGCGAGTGTAGCTCGTCTTTTGAGGCGAATGGGTTAATAGCCTACACAACACAATCTCCAGAATTGAGGATTTGAGGGGTATGGCTGGTTATACAACAACAGATCGGAAACTTATTGAAGATATACGAACAGAACAAAATATAGTCAAATTATTTGACAGGATTTTACAATGCAGAGGCGAATGGATGGACTATATCAATAGAATGGATAGTAATAGGATTCCGAAAGAAATTTTTTACTACAGACCACTGGAGGAAAAAATATTGAAGGCACAGTAAAATATGAATCGATAAATTCCAAATTAGCTCGGAAGAGTCCTTAAGATCTAATTCTTGATTGTGATGATGACGATGATGAATATATGTTTATTCCTAAAAAAAGGAATT
The DNA here is from genome assembly GCA_030220185.1 of Diploptera punctata. Classification (NCBI taxonomy): domain Eukaryota; kingdom Metazoa; phylum Arthropoda; class Insecta; order Blattodea; family Blaberidae; genus Diploptera; species Diploptera punctata. The sequence goes on from JASPKZ010000004.1 coordinate 12,062, forward strand.
CCTTTTGCTATCAAGAAACGTGTCCCGCGCCGTAGCCGAGCGGTTTAAGGCGTGATTCTTTTGTACAGATATACGGGACTTGTGCTGGTTCAAGGTCGCATGAAGGAGGTCTTTTGGAACTTCGGCCAGCATCATGAGAAACTTGACTAGCTACCATAAGTAGCGGCTCCAGATTGAGAAAATCAGTTATAACGATTGGGCAACCGACATACTAACCACAAGTCATGGCTGGATGGTCATTAACTTATTATTAACACATGTGGCTGTGAGGCCAGCAGTCGGCTTGTAGATCGAGGAACTTCTAGGCCGGTCGCGCCGTGAAGTATTGAGAAACGCATGGATTCTTACTTTCAGTAAACATTTTTTATGTGCATGAACACTGCATTACTTCACTATGAGAATACCGGGAATTCTCATTCTTGAACTCTTGTTACCGGTACATGGAACTCTCGTGGGCGCGCTGCCTTTTAGCCTCTCTCGCTTACGAGAGCGAGGGGGACCGCCTTTATCCCTCAGATTTTCTTACAAGATGTTTCCATTCCCTTTTTTTATTCCCCCCATTCTTGCCACTTGCCCTGTCTGTTACAGTCTACGAGACTTAACAACTATTCTTATTAAATCTAGTTTCCTTAAAGATCATGAAGCTCACTGTTAAGTAATCTTCTCCATTCACATGTTTATTCGTCTCTCTTTGTTCCAAACAAAAAATCCTAGTAACTTTATTCTTGAATACTCGTAATTGCCTAACCACCCTTAAATTAAGAGGCCTTTGTTGCATGCCAACACGGTCCAATTTTGAATTCCTTTCCTAATATTCCTCTGGGGTGCTGGATTTTTGTAAAGGTAAATTTAGTTATTACAACACATGTAATCGGTGAAAAGTCAAGTTTATTTTTGCGCTAACTTACTACGTAGACAAATTAAAACAGGATCAACTGTTTGAATCGAAGTCCGTTCCTAGGACTAGAGGGGTCTCGAAGTGTATTAACTTCGGAACAGGCAGCACGTGGTCCTCAATAACCACATAAGTTTGAAGAATTTCAAAACTCACAACGTTCAATTATCACCTTCGATGACGATAAACCAAAGGTGAAAATAGAGGATTCGTCAATAGCCAGTTGTAAGCTGGGGAAGATCCATCTCCCACAAATCTCTATATACAATTACTTCGTAAGGACTATCGTCCCTGATGAGAGCGCCCAACGCACACGACGATAGCCTAACACAGAAAGAGAGATAGAGTGTTGTAGTCATCTACAGACCTGAGCAATACGCAGAAGTTGGCAACAGTATACAACAAAATGCTACCAACACAATTCAGCTTTACTGTATTCAGGTGCCTACTAGCGGAAGTCGGACGAACTACATCATTAGCGTAATAACCGACGGCATGTGTCTGCTATTACCGACAGAGAGAGCGACTCTTGTCGCAACATACTGCCCCCCCGTTGATCTGACCAGATCAAAACTTACACAATTTTACAACATAAAAACATTACCAAATGAAAAATAATATACAAAAAATAAAACTTCCTGAAAAAAAAAACATAATAAACAACCAAAAATACGCAATAAACTCAATAACAATACATAATAAAGTTACAAATGGCTCTATATAATGTATTAAGAGTTCAATTTGGAATTGGGCACAACTTCAAAACTGCCCTCTTCATTATCGCGGTATTTGTTTTGACAGAGACCACTCTGCAAATACTATCGGCACCAGGGTGCAATCCAACAAACTAAGGGAGGCAAGTTATCTTCTCTTAGCAACACTAAGTCTCCAATGCTAACATTCCAGTTGTTAGGCTTAGTCCACTTTCTTTTCACTTGCAAGGAATGCAAATATTCCTTGTACCACAATATCCAAAAATCCTCGTGCAGACGTTGTACCATGTTCCATTGGGTTGACAAGGAAACGGGTTTGATGGAGAAATTGATTGGAAAATTGTTCAAACTCCTACCTATCAAAAAATGACCGGGTGTAAGATATGATGCATCGTCATGATCATCGTTTAATTTACACAAAGGACGTGATTTTAAAACTCCTTCAATTTTTACAAACAGTGTTCAACTCTTCAATATTTAAAACTCTACTACCAATGGTTCTTTTCATTAATTGTTTGCAGGATTTTATTCCAGCCTCAGAAATGCCATTGACATGTGGGCTCTGAGGTGGGATAAAATTCCAGGTCAAATTTAGATTAGCAAAATGCTCCTTAATCAATCCTTGATTATCCCTGAGGAATAACACGATTTCATTCTTTGCGCCAATAAAATTAGTGCCATTATCGCTCCATAAAGAATGAGGAAGACCACGTCTGGCCACGAACCTGTCGAAAGCTGAGAAGAAATCAGTGCTATTTAAACTTCTCACTATCTCCAAGAGAATGGCCCGTGTCACAAGACAAACAAATAGAGCGATATAAGCCTTGAACTTAACCTTACTACGGGGATTGTCCCCTTTAATCATGATTGGACCACCATAATCGATCCCAATTTTTACAAACGGAAGTTCAGGCCGAACCATATATGCAGGCATATGTCCCATTATAGGAGTGTGTGAAGGTGGATTACATCTAAAACACCTGTAACATTTGTGAATGACTCCACGCACAGTGGTTCTACCCCTAGGAATCCAAAATCTTGATCGTAAGAAAAATAATATGGCTTGAACGCCTGAGTGCAGCAGCTTTTCATGTTCAAGCTTTATGATGAGCTTCGTGACAAAGCTGGCTGCAGGTAAAATTATCGGATGTTTCTCATTGAAACTCAAGGAGGAATGCCAGTCTTCCTCCAACTCTTAAAAGACCGTTATTATCAATGAATGGTGACAAAGTCTTAATCTTACTAGAGGGTGATACTACAGACTGGGAATTCAACTCTCTGAATTCAGTAGGATATTCTGAGACTTGTACCATGTGAATGATTTTTCTTTCACTGGAATTCATTTCTTCCACGGACAATGGACCAAAATGTCGTTCTCCCTGAGACGAGCGACAGTTCTTAATTAATCTCAACACATAAGCATATATTCTACGCAATTTGACAAACGAAGAATACCTTTCCAGATCATTAATGTCAACCTTGACTATAAACACATGTAATGAAGGCTTAGCTTCTAAGTCAATTTCATCCGGGATTTCCAACTCCGGAGTTTTAGCATAATCAATTTTCAATAATTTTAAAAACGGAGGACCCGTCCACCACACTGAGAGGTTGGACAATTGAGAGGGATGAACACCACGAGATAACAAGCCAGCAGGATTGCAATGAGTGGAAACGTGTCTCCACCCTTCAATTGCAGTAAGTGACTGGATTTCAGACACTCTGTTGGCAACAAATGTTTTCCACGTTTTGGATGGTTTTTTCAACCAATGCAACACAATCATACTGTCAATCCAATAATGCAGCTTGTATGGAACAGGCAATTTCAAAGAATCGACAACTTTTTTCATAAGGTTGGCCAACAACAACGCTGCACAAAGTTCCAATCGTGCAATGGATTGTTGCTTTAACGGAGCAACTCTTGACTTAGAAGTCAACAAAAGAACGGACACCTGATTGTCAATCGAAACAGACCTTACATATACACAAGCACCATATGCCTTTTCTGATGCATCACAAAAACCATGGAGTTCTACACATTTAGAACTTTGAAATGGCATTACCTTTCGAGGGAACATAACATTGTTCAATAAATGTAGATCCTGGTATAATTTTGACCAAATTCCGAAAATAGGGGATGATGGATCAATAGTAGCATCCCAATCCAACTTGGATTGCCACACTTGTTGTAGAAATATCTTACATTTTATTATTACGCAACCGAGAAGACCTAACGGATCAAATATGAATGCGATAGCAGACAGAATTTTTCTCTTGGTAACACTACCAGTGGTTTGCTTCAAATTAATTTGAGTATGGAACTCATCGGTGGCAGCATGCCAAACAATACCAAGCGTTTTCACATATTCATCTTTAGTGAGGCTGAGAGTAGGCGAACACTCCAGATCTTCAACGGGGATGTCGTTTAAACCTCAGGAAAGTTGGAGTACCATTTTCTCAAGTGAAAATGAGCACTTTCAAGTATAGAGGATACTTGTTGTTGAAGCTTCTTAGCTCCTTCAACAGTCGATTCACCAAACAAACAATCATCAACATAAAAGCAGGATTGTATGATCTCTGCAGCCTTGGGATGAGAACGTTCATGCTCCTTAGCTATTTCAATAAGACACCTAGTCGCTAGAAAACTGACTGAGCTAGTGCCATACGTAACTGTCGTTAGGCGATAATCCTTGATATCCTCATTAGGAGAATTACGCCACAGTATACGTTGCAAATCCTGATCATCAGGATGTATTTTTATACACCTATACATTTTTTTCCACATCGGCAGACAAAGCAACAAAGAAAGTTCTAAACCTTAGAACTATCGACAATAAATCAGGTTGAACTGATGGACCAACCTTCAACATAGAATTCAACGATACACCGTTCGAAGACTCACTACTGCCATCAAATACAACTCGCAATTTGGTGGTCGAACTAGACTCCTTGAACACGCAGTGGTGGGGCAGATAATATTTAGTAGAACCAGCAATTTCTGAATGGGTCATTTCCATATGACCCATCGATTCATATTCATTCAAGAAATCAACATAATTTTTTCTAAGAATATCGTCCTTAGAAAATCTCCTTTCCATTTGTAACAATCGTTTCAATGCATTGTTACGAGAACTGCCGACCATATCTACATCAGGTTTGATAGGTAACCTTACCACAAATTTACCCGGCATATCTCTTCTAACATTATTTACAAAGTGTTCTTCGCATACTTTCTCTTCAGGAGTGAGCACTTGTTGGGACAATTCTTCTAATTGCCAAAATTTTTTAACTTTACTATTCAACAGATCAACTTGAGTAAAGTTAACATGGCGATGTTTTGTCACATGTTTCCTGATTGACCTTTCAGGAAATGGACCAGAAAGCACATATCCAAACCGTGTATTGATTAAAGTAGGGAAACCATTCCTCATTACTCTTTGAGATGACACCACGTGATGATACACATCAGCTCCTAATAACAAACCTATTGCGGAAGGGGCATTAAACGTAGGGTCACTCACTTGTATGTTTTCAGGGAAATTCCACTCACTGACAACAATGGGTTGAGCTGGCAACTGGGTTGTGACCACTGGCACTACAGCACAGCTCACATTAACAATAAAATTAGATATGGGAGAGTGCAATTCCAAACTACAAGTGGAATTCACTGGGGACAGAGTAGAATTTCCTATCCCAATTATCGGTAGTTTGCAAGGATTTGTTTTGACACCTATCCTTTTAATTAGGTCAGCGGACACAAATGATAGCTGCGATGCACTATCCAACAATGCCTTGGCCATGACCATTCTGCCATTGGCTACCCTTACCTTGACAGAACAGGTACTGAATAAGACATTAGATCCTAAGCCTGATACTATTTTCACCGCATTAGGTGACAATACATTTGAGCCTTCCCTAGCTCCTTTATTTGCCCTGGCTCCTGGGCACAACAATGAATTATGCATGCCTTGGCAGTTCATGCATGGACGACCCTTACAATCCTTTGAAAGATGTGTAATTGCAAAACACATGAAACATAGCTTGTTTTCATACACAAATTTTCTTCTATCATCAACAAGAAGCTTTTTAAACTTAAAACAATTATTTATTACATGATTATTGATCTTACAAAATTCACATACTAATGACTCCTGTTCATTAACAATATGAAATTATTATACTCCATTCCTTGGTTACTGGGTGCCCTGAGTTTCACTAGTCCTCCTAGATTCTGATAACTCTAACGTTTGAGCCTTTCTTTCTAGAAATTCAATTAAACATAACAAATTAAGTAATTCACTTGATTTGAATTTGGATTCAAACTCAATACGATGATTGGGTTTTTTTTTGTTTAATAGCATTTCAACTAACAACAAGTCTTGGATACTTACTCCGGGTTCCAAGTTTTCAATAGCCCCCAAATTGGCCTTAATTTGATTTATTACCTCCCTATAATCGGATGATATACCTGCATCACAATGTTTTATGCTCAATAAATTCTTAATATGTACGCTACAATAAGACGTTTATTGTTGTATCTGCTTTCAATTAGTTGCCATGCAATACTAAAATTCTCATTACAAATGGCCAAGTTATCTAACAATCCCTTAGGTTCTCCTTGTAAAGAGGACAAAAGATATACAAGCTTCTGTACATTGTCTAACTCATCATTATTAATTACTAGACTGTTAAATACTATAGAAATTTGGCTAAGTCCCCCTCAAATACTGGTAATTCTATTGGCGGTAACCTAATCTTGCCTTTAGTCGTACTATTCGAAATTTCAGACTGACTGTCTTGCTCCTTCCTAAATTTACATTTTTCAAAATTATCTAACAGGTCCTGCATTCTCTCACTGATAGCAAAATATCGAGCTTCAAAATTATTATGCTCTTCAATATGAGCCTCTAAATTCTCAGAGTCTATTTCTAATTCTAAGTATTTTCTCACAATGTTAAATTCTTCCCAGGTATTGGATAACTTAATTTTTCTTTCTATTAATCAATTTTTAGATATTTGAGTGCTATGAAAATAAGTTTCCAGGTTAGTAAGAGCTCTTTTTAGGAACCCTCGTTCCTTCACAGCACGTGCTTCCGACACAAAAGACATATTTGCGTCCAAATTACAGCAAGAATTATTTAGGGGCACGTGGTTATTATACCAAACAATATTTATCAATCAAATAATAAAAATAACACAAATTATTTTTTGTACCACGTGGCCTATCAAACAAAGAATGCTCGTGTTTTATCAAAATACAAACGAAATATACACAAATTTATTCCTCCAAGGATAATTAAGTATATTACGAACATATAATAAGCTTACCGGGAGTGGTTTTTACAAGGTTGGAACAGATACACTTACTTGAGTCAGTATCAGCTATGTCGTCGCCATCTTGAAGATCACTTATTTCTTGAATCACACGGTCCAATTTTGAATCCCTTTCCTATTATTCCTCTGGGGTGCTGGATTTTTATAAAGGTAAATTTAGTTATTACAACACATATAATCGGTGAAAAGTTAAGTTTATTTTTGCACTAACTTACTACGGAGATACAATTAAAACAGGATCAGATGTTTGAATCGAAGTCCGTTCCTAGGACTAGAGGGGTCTCGAAGTGTATTAACTTCGGAACAGGCAGCACGTGGTCCTCAATAACCACATAAGTTTGAAGAATTCCAAAAGTCACAACGTTCAATTATCACCTTCGATGGCGATAAACCAAAGATGAAGATGGAGGACTCGTCAATAGCCAGTTGTAAGCTGGGGAAGATCCATCTCCCACAAATCTCTATATACAATTACTTCGTAAGGACTATCGTCCCTGATGAGAGCGCCCAACGCACACGGCGATAGCCTAACACAGAGAGAGAGAGTGTGTGTTGTAGTCATCTACAGACCTGAGCAATACGAAGAAGTTGACAACAGTATACAACAAAATGCTTACCAACACAATTCAGCTTTACTGTATTCAGGTGCCTACTAGTGGAAGTCAGATGAACTACATCATTAGCGTAATAACCGACGGCAGGTGTCTGCTATTACCGACAGAGAGAGCGACTCTTGTCGCACAGCCATGTTTCGCAGCCATATAATATACTGGAAAAGTGACAGTGTTATACAGTTTTGGTTGATTTCCTAAGTACAATATTTATATACAGAGGAGACTAATATTAGTTCTTTAAAAGAGTAGACCCTATATGACATCTGCAAACAACACTGCAAATTGAATTACACGAATCTGTTCTCGTGTTTTTATTATTATTGGAGCCTTAATATTGAAACATTCTTTTTAATTGTCTCAGCCCTAATGATCATAGAAAAAAGCTATTATGAGTTATAATTATATAAATATATATTATAACTATATTTTTCACATTTGTCATTGAAGGCATATACTATATGAAAAGAAGAAAATCCAGACGCAGGCATTTATTTTTGTTTTCATATATATATATATATATATATAATGTTAAGAAAGGTTTCTTGGGTTTTCGAAGTATTGGAATGAAGGTTACCTATGACAACTTACTCCGATGTTCCGACATGATCTCAATGCAATTATCAAGGAATGATAGATAGATTCTCAATGCTACAGAGGTGTGTTTGTGGTATCGATGACCCTTGCAGGCGTTATGGCCCGTTTCAATGGGTGCTTATATTAGGTTTGACTGTGTGGACCTAGAAGAGAGATTTCTCTCTTTGTTTTTGAGAAATTTATAATCTTCTCGGGTTTAACTTTTGGTGTGCTTAAAGTGTGGAAGGTATGGCAGCCTGCGATTTTCCATAGTTACCCAAAACATTTTTTACAGCCGATAGACTGTTTGACGATAATTTTCATGTGTTTCCAAATCGAATTTACTCAGGATCAGATAGGGTAATATTCCTATTATGCATCTGTAATTTCAAAAACTGTAGAGAGACCTAACAGGGCACCGAATTACCACTATTACCTGATTTGTTTCCTTAGAGTTGACTTTTAGCTTTCTTTCTGAGTTATTAATCCATGTGTTTGTGTGAGTGTGTGTGTGTGTGTGTGTGTGTGTGTGTGTGTGTGTGTGTGTGTGTGTGTGTGTGTGGTGTGTGTGTGTGTGTGTGTGTGTGTGTGTGAGTGTGTGGTTCACTCAATACTTTAATAATGATTAATAATGATGACGATAGATAATTAAATATTTAGCAAACACTGAAGTTCTTTGTGTTAGGTAGCAACTAATACGAGAAGTAAATTATAAATTTACTTGAAATAAAGTTTTATTCTTCTACCTGCGATGGAGGTCAACTAAAATTCCAGAATAAAACAATAGAGCAGCGCATGGCGCTAATAATAACCATTCTGGCAGCTGTTACGATGTCGATGCTGGAACAGTTCACTCGGCTCCATTTTCCCTTGCACATCTTTTGCAGATATGGAATTCTCAAAGGTATATTACTGAGAAAATATGCCATTTCATTCATAGCTCCTAACTTGTTGTATATGTCGTCATTTCCTATGTTCCTGCAATAAAACAAAATAAACAAGCTTATCCTTATGTTAATCTGAATAAACATATCTCATTATGGAGAAGTTGCATATAAGCACTTTGACAGAGTCTCATACGAAAAAAAAAACCTCAACTATTGAAGTTGTTTTTATTTTGTACTCATAATCCGGGATGTTCAGCTCAATTTCTATCTATTTAGAACTCGAACACCCATATTAGTGAAAACGCTATTCACATAGTAATCCTTAGTTCAAATCCTGGTTCAGGCATAGACGTTTCCGTTTAGTTGTAATAAGTATTGCCTGCGGATAGTTTGCCCGAGTAGGCCATATTTTAATGTTATTATTACATTCAAAATCCGGTATTACAATGAAAGAGAGATGTTAAATAATGTGTGATTACTTCTCATCTTAACTATGGATTGTGTGAAGACCAAAAATTGTAATGGGGTTGGAACGGTTCGTTGTAATGGATTGGGTGAAGACCAACAATTGTAATGGAGTTGCTGGAATGAGAGACAGTTATAGTTGGATGTTTGAATTTGAAACTTGATTAGCTAAGGGATGTCCTTGCAAATTCACCTGTAATTACATTTACCTTTGTTGATGATTTATTTAGGATTTGCTTCTTCCTCTTCGATCCATTTCCATTTTAGTTACATTGAGATTCTTTGCAGGGTTGGCAAACCTTGTTGAATACTTTAAGTTAATTTATTAACATTTATATTGAATACCGGACACACTAAACCACATTAACCCGTCAGCGTGGAGCGACGTGACATGTACGCAGGTTGAATTCTTCACAAGATGCGGAACGACGTGACATATACGCTAGCTACACGCACTGTTTTAAACTGTTATTATGATCTTTGTGTTTACTTTAACTATTTACCGTTTATATAAATTTTATGTAGAGACTTCAAAGTCTATATTAGTGCATATATTAATCGATGACGGCCCTGAGTTACAAGTTACAATAATTTGATATTTGCATTTATTCTTACGCTCTGACATTTTTCTTATATTTATAACGAGATAAAGGATTTCTTAGAAAAATAAATTCGCCTTTTTTTATAGATTAGCTAGTCTATCAAATTGAATCTATTTTGAACTCTCTTCCTTTTTAATAATAATGTCGCAACATTTAGTACATATAAAGGCCCAACAAAGTTATTTTTCAAGTTTACGCTATAGTCCAGGGACCACAACAGTTAATTTCTATATATATATAATATATATATATCAATTGCTTGACATATCCTTACATTGCTTGGAACATAGTACTTCTACTATTCACTCAGTATCTAAAACGTAAGGTGGTCCACTACAGACATTACACTCCTCTTGATATAATTAGGAGGTTAAGGGCTCCGCACTTTTTCTAGACTAGCGTGACTTGGAATAAGCCGGGTCCTTACCTCTTTCTGACCGCGCCGTAACAACCATCGGCGTACTCATTTCAGTTAGAGACTGAGTCAACCCCGGGGTCACAGTGCCTCCTTAAGGTTTGGTTCAGTTTAAATATCCTGATCCACCGGGACTCGAACCCTCAATCTTCCGGCATGTAGCATGTTGATCTTTCAAGTCCACACTTCCGGTGAAGCTATATATATATATCATCAACTGGTTTCACCTTGGAAACCAGAAGAAAGACATTTACATTTAGGGTTGATGAAGGTCTTTTAGCACAACAGGTCTCATGTGTAGAAAGACAATTTTTTGAAGGCACACGACCTAAAATAATGTTTCCACCATGACAAGGTAAAGATACCATGGAGGGCCACACACTAGATTAAACTTATTTATTTTATCATTAATCTCTTCAATTTTAACATATGATAAATTGAAACCTAGATATTTAAAACTGTTCACCTGCTATAAAATGTTATTATCAATTACTATTTTTACTCTTAAGGTATCATGTCCTTTAAATGCTAAAATTTTAGTTTTATTCTTTAAAAGTTTTAAATTGTAATTGGCACTTATTATTTCCAAATTAAAAATAACTCTTTGTAGATCATCTTCTGAAATGGAAATCACTACTTGATCATCAGCAAATGATATTGTATCCAACTGTTTATTATTTAATTTAAAATGCTTATTTAAATTAATCTGCCACTTTAACATAACTACACCTATATAAAAAAATAAAGAGAGAAGGTGATAATGGGCACCCTTGTCTGACACTACGATTTATTGTTATAATTTTTCGATGTTTAGATTTAAAACTCCTGTCTATTACAATTTTGTTATTCACACATAAATTTTGTAGAGCCGTAATCAAATGTTGTGGAATACCTTTGTCATTATGTCTCATCATTTATTTATATTTACCATATCAAAAGCTTTTTTCATAGTCTATAAATCCTATATATTGTACCAATATTAGGACTCTAAGCATTGCTACCCAATATATAATATGCAATGGAGAATTTACCATACTGTATCTATATACAAAATAGGCCTAAAATATGAAAGAGTAATAATGATCCGAAGTATACCCAGTTTATACTCAAAATAATCAGGAAACCATTTGTAGTACAATGAAAATATAAATAAATTGATAATTAGAACGGTATAAGATTTTAATATAAAGATCAGTAAATTATCAACATCATGGAGTTATTAGTCAGTAAAAGCCCGGCATAACTCATGGTTTTTCCACGGACAGCGTTGCTGAATACAAGGGAAAAGGAATTCGAGCTGACCTTTTGTACACGGCCAAGATACTGTCAACTTGACATAATCCCCAAACTAGCAAATTACACTTCCATAGTAAGATACAAAAGAGAGGTTTTCCAGTCTTAACGAGCATGGGATGCACTCCAAAACCAATTAAGATAAGAATATATTAGCACGACTGAAGACGACTTTATCGGAGATGTGGTACACCCTCGCTTAGTAAATAGTTAAAGGAAAAAGATATAAAATTATTTTTGGCAACCTAAGAAAAATATATAGAGGGTTTGGACAGCCTTTAGCAATGGAAAAAGGACGTAAACCAGCATCTCTGGAAATATGACGTATATGGAAGACGAGAACCAACCCCAAAACTTGCAACATTTGTTAATTTGTAAAGAGGCCCAAGGCATATATGTAGGCGGGGTCATAAATACCTAATGAACTAAATAAATTATTCGCGAAGAGTAACGCACAACACTTACTTGTTGGCCCGCAGTCTAATAGGGCGCACACTACTTGGCCCGCCGTCGAACAGGGCGCATTTCTCGCAACTCTAAAACATTAATCTCGGTTTATTTAAATTTCGTCAAAGTCAATATCATCTTCTACATTGTGATTTGGAACTCAAGGAAGCAGTCGGAGGACCGACTAGTGTACACATCTATGAAAATAAAATACTCCATTGTTTTAACTCCATGGCAGCCTCCAGTGATTTACCTAATTATTTGTATCACTTTAATCTGCCTCATGTGAACCTTTGATCAGAATCCAGCTCTTACCGAACCCTGAACCTGAGCAGTCCGGAGCATCAAACCGTCCAGGTACCCATATCCCTCGGACACCAAACCAAATCAACCCGAGCTAAAAAAAATCCCGTCCCAATATGTTGGGTTGTTAGATTCGATTTGATTTTCAAATAATTGTCATTGTGAATATACAGTCGGAACAGGATCTTCCCTTTCTGAATCCATTTTGAACACCCAATATGATATTTTCTATTATTATGTTTAAGCGTTTTTTTATAATATTTGCATACATTTTATAGCACGTATTCAATATACTCATTCCTCTATAATTAGAATAATCTTGTCTGTTTCCTTTTTTATATATAGGGTACATTTTGGCGATTTTCCATTCTTCGGGTATATATCCAAATTTCCAACATATATTTATCAAATCTAGTAGACGAACCTTTAGAGAAAACAATGCATATTTAATTAATTCTGTGTTCATATTATCGGTACCCGGTGTCTTTTTGTTATGGAGATGATCAATAGAAGTTGTTAATTCATCTATGGTTAATAAATCTACGTGTTCGTCTGCTTGTATTATTTCTTCTTCATTTTCTTCTGAATTTTTTTCTGTCCATAATTATTGATAGTATTCTATCCATTTTTCTTCTGGAATGTTATTTAATTTAAGTGTATCTCTTGTTTCATTATTTTAATGTTTCATAATTTTGTATGCCTTTTCTTGTTTTCCATGTACATCGTGTTCGATATCACTTATATATTTATCCCACATTGTTCTTTTAGTTTTTCTAACTTCTCTACGAACTATTGCGCTTTTTCTTTTGTATTCAATTAATGATTCATTTGTTTTCCTATTAAGATAATTTGGATGCGCCGTTTTCTTTTCATTTATTAGATGTTCTAAGTCCTCAACTAATCAATAATAATAATAATAATAATAATAATAATCAGTATTAACGGTCTTATCGTATAATTTAATTTTAAAAGTATATTCTTATCTATCGATATGTTTAAATTTAATAATAGTATAAGGTATGTTTTTCTTATACTTTTCTTTTCTTTGTAACACTTTTAGAATTTGCATGTATTCAACACTGATTTTAATCTATCTTTCTACAAGGTTCTTCATTTATAGCCTAAAGGACTCACGGCGTTTTTCCTGTGCGCGGTTGGATCAGCCACAGCCGGCTTTCCTCCTACATAAACTCCGTGCGTAAAGCATATATAAGAATCATGCCTTAGAGAAGATGCTAAAAATGTTGACCATCCTGGGCTGAACATGAATTATATTGAGAAAACACATTCTGATTCACTTTATCTTTAAGGTTACCCCACAAGTAAAAATCGCACACTGTTACATCAGGGGATCGAGAGGACATACAACCAGCACTAATCGCTCTATCGTGAAACACTTTTGTTCATGGACTCCTCTGCTGAATGAGCAGTGCCAGAATCTTGTTGAAACCACCCACATGATATCTCTTCTTCTGTCAGTTCTGAAAAAAAAATGGGATCAAAATGTAATTTCAGTACTTCTCTGCATTTACAGTCTGCTCGTTAAATATTGAACTGATTATGCGCCTAGTGCTAACAGCACACCAAACTCTAACTTTCCAACTATAATTAGGGATTTATTGAATGCGTTGTGGATTTTTAGATGCCCAGTATCGCTTGTTATGAGAGTTGAAACGACCATTTAGGTGGAACCAAGCCTTGCCGGAAAAGAACAAAAACTGTTGATATATTAAACCGTCATTCACTGATGAAAGAAACAATTCACAATAATGCATTCGTGATACTTGAGACGGTAATCTATCTCTTCATTATGTATGTAATTATTAGGTATTTAATTACAGGAATATACATATTAATTATAGATTGAAATACAAATTTATATAAAACAAATTTGGTGCACGTGAGAAAAAGAAAGTTTCAAGGCGGCACCTGCAAAATAACAAGAAGATTAGTTTGCAAAATTTTATTGCATTGACCACGTACAAGTCGGAAGCAATAAAACCTAGTGACAAATGTATCAAAGTGGATAAACCCTATGAAAGTCCGCACAATTTTAGTTTATGAGTGGTATTTTGAAAGCAGATATGAAGGAGTGCCGACTCGAATGTCGAACCGCCCTTGGTAATGAGGTCAAAGTCCTCAACAGGAAAAAAAAAACCCGAACCGTATGAATGTCCAGTGTCAAAAGTTGAATATGTGCATGATTTAGCCAATGAGTATATGTATTTTAATGAATGAGTGTTCGAAATAAAAGTCACCGCCCTCCAGATTCTCGAAAAAGGGACTAATTCCAAACATAGAAATATTTTCGCTTCACTTTGCGTCTTGTTTTTGGCAAGATATACAATATATATATTCGCGTCTGTCTTGCCCTGTTGGCGACATATACACATTCGCGATCTTGCCCTGTTACCAAGAACTAGACTTTCACTTTCTGCTTATCTTGCTCTAAGTGTAGGCGAGATATTTTACAAGTTTCACTAAACGGCCGTGCTTAAACGAGAATTGTAGGGGTCACTTAAGGATAATAAAGAAAATTCGGAATACAGTAATTTCCCATTTGGATAAATGTTTGTGTTATTTACGCGATCAATTTATAACGGCCGCGAGAATTAATAGATCGCATAGAGAACGTCCTTTCTCTGTAAATAAGTTGCAAATACGTACAAGCGTTTTCGTCAGCCTCAAGGGCGATATTGATTTAGTGTACTCCGTAAGTCAAAATCTACAAATATGTGTACTAGTAAATTAAAAAAATATATAAAATTTACAAGTATGTTTGTGTCTTCAAAGTTATTCCTATCAGCAAGTAATTGCCACTCACAGTTGATCGTGTTGTCCCGTGAATCTCATTAGCCCTACATACCCATTACAAATGGAAGCCATACGTTGGGGCCCCGAAGTGATTAAGACGGCGCAAACATATTAAAGCATTAGATACTCGTGACTTAAGCTGAGTGAATCACAAACATCACGAGAACGCGGAGGACAACACCTGAGCAGAAAAACAATCAACACTGAAGCAGGAGACGAAAAAACAGAGCAACAACACTCGGCAGAAAAGGAGACATCACAGTGACAAAATAAGCTATATGAACCAGCAAAATACCTAATAAATTTAGTGTAAAATTATTTTTTTAGGACAGTGCAACAATTATTTTTCAGGGCATACCTAGTGTTAAACAAATATTGATACAGTACAAGAGAGTGTATTTTGTATATTTTTGTAAAGGGTTGCATTTGCTGTAAAAAACAGTTGATAGCCGATAAAGAAAAATGTTTAATGGAATTAAGAAGTAAATCAACGGAAGGTTTAATTAATACTTCAAACAAAATGGCCGAAAATAATATAAGTATGATGGGCGCAATATAGGCTCAAACTAAAGAGTAATAGACCTAACAGCAATTATGAACGCGCTACAAGTGATGAATGACAGAATCGAACGACCTTGGAAAAAGAAATTGAACGGATAATAGAAGTAGTAAGTAGTGGGGCACGCCGTAGCGTAGTGGTTAAGGCACTGAGCTACAAGCCGGAGGGTCGAGGGTTCAAGTCCCGTTGGGGTCAGGATTTTTAAACTGACCCAAACCCTCTGGCGGCACTATGGCCCTGGGGTCGACTCAGCCTCTAACGGAAATGAGTACCAGGCGCTTGTTCTGGGGGTAAAGGCGGCCGTCACGCAGGGCTGACAACCCGGCTGACATAAAGTGCCGATTGTCTAGAAAAAGTGGGAGCCCTAACCTCCTACTAACCCCAAGGGCCTCCGGGTCTGTTGTGGGATCACTTTACTTCCCTCCATGGATATCATTACCTTGTCGTGGTGGAGTGGCTTGCGTGCTTAAATGATCCTGAGAGCTATGCCGGCGGTAGCATTGCTGCCGATAGGGTTACCCATGCCGGACTGGTCGAAGGTGATAAGCCAGACGAAAAAAGTACCTTGGGCGAAAGAGTGACGATCTTTCACCGTAAAAATACAACCGTCAAGAAATGCGGACATGGGTTCATCTGGGGTAAAATTTTCCGGAGGTCAAATAGTCCCCCATTCGGTTCTCCGGGCAGGGACTACTTCAGGGAACCCATGCCAAAGGCTCAAACACAGGGACATGTTCCTAGGAACATGGAATGTTAGGACTTTATACAATAGTGGGGCACTAGAGATATTAACGCGGGAACTAGATAAATCGCCCTTGGATATAGTCGCTTTACAGGAAGTTAGGTGGCCAGGAGAAGGTAGTCAGGAATCAGGAAGCTTTGCATTATTCTATGGGGGTGCAGAAAGACCTGCATTTGGAACGGGTTTTTTAGTCAGAAGGAGGATCCTATCCGCTATCCGAGATATTAAGTTTGTTAATGATAGGATATCATACATAATTCTAAAGGGTAAACGACATGATTTATAATTGTAAATGTACATGCCCCCACAGAAGATAAAGATGACAAGATCAAGGATGAGTTCTATGAAGAATTAGAATGCTTATTTGATAGCCTTTCACGATATCATATGAAAATTGTCTTAGGAGATTTTAATGCAAAAGTGGGGCGGGAAGATATATTCAAACCAACAATAGGCAAATTCAGTCTTCATGAAGATAGTAACGACAAACGGGTTAGATTAGTCACATTTGCCACATCAAAGAATCTCATTGTTAAGAGCACAACATTTCAGCATAAGGATATTCATAAATACACCTGGACGTCCCCAGATGGAGAAACTCGGAACCAGATAGATCATGTATTAGTGGATAAACGCTGGCCACAGTAGCATCATTGATGTTAGATCAGTTAGAGGGACAGACTGCAATTCGGATCATCATCTGGTCAGAGTGAAAATCAGACAACGGCTATCGCTTATGAGAGGAACGAATGCTAAAGATGATTCTGTAAAATATGAATTAAAAAACTTGAGAAATGATGAAATGCGGCAAGAATACCAAATCAAAATTGCTAATAGATTTGAAGTACTGGAATCTTCAGATGACAATGTGGCAAACGAAGAAGAACCTGATATAAATAAAGAATGGGAGGCTATAAGAGATACTATTAAATTGTCAGCATCAGAAAGCATTGGTTGTTTAAAAAAGAGGCAAAACAAGAAATGGTTTGATGAGGAATGTGCCGACATTGTAAAGAAAAGAAAACTAGCAAAAATTAAATGGTTACACGAGCCAAATGAGGTAAATTTAGAGCAATTGGGTAGTATTAGACGGGAAACCACTAAGTTACTAAAGAGTAAAAAGAGGGAATATTTGAGAGAGAAGATTAATGATCTTGAAATGAATGCAAAAAATAGGAACATTAGAGAATTATATCAGGGAATTAGTATAGAGAAGAAAGGGTTTCAGGCTAGAACAAACATAATTCGAAATGAAAATGGGGATATGATTGCAGATTCTAGGAGTATATTAAATAGATGGAAAAGTTACTTTAATCAGCTATTAAATGTACATACAGAACAGGACATTGAGGAGGATAAGTTACAGACAGCAGAAATGCTAGTCGCAGAGCCAAGTGCATTAGAGGTTGAAATGGCAATTGAAAAATTGAAGATGTATAAAGCATCAGGTTCAGATGAGATCCCAGCAGAACTCATAAAATCAGGAGGAGAAAAATTGATAGACAAAATACGCTGGTTGCTTAGTATGATTTGGGAAAAAGAAGCTCTTCCAGATGAATGGAAGGAATCAATTATCGTACCAATTTATAAGAAAGGAGATAAAACTGATTGCAACAACTACAGGGGCATCTCATTACTTTCAACTTCATACAAAATTCTTACAAATATATTAGTAAGCAGACTTACTCCCTACATTGATGACATTCTAGGAGATCATCAATGTGCATTTAGAAGAAACAGGTCTACAACAGATCAGATTTTTAGTATAAGACAGATTTTAGAAAAGAAATGGGAATATAATGGCACTGTACATCAACTATATGTAGACTTCAAAAAAGCATATGATTCAATTAAGAGGGAGAAGTTATATAGTATCCTGCTGGAGTTCGGAATTCCTAAAAAGTTAGTTAGACTTATACGAATGTGTCTAAATGGCTCAAATAGTAGGGTGCGTGTAGGCAAACAGTTTTCAGACACTTTTGAAATCCAGAATGGGTTGAAGCAAGGAGATGCACTATCTCCTCTACTATTTAATTTTGTACTAGAGCATGCCATTAAATCTTTAGAGAATGAGGAAGGCTTACAACTGAATGGTATTAATAAGCTGTTAGTTTATGCTGATGATGTAGTACTATTGGCCGATAGCGAGGAGATACTAAAGGCCAACACGCACACACTATTGAGTAACACTAAGAAATTAGGACTGGAAGTAAATATCAGTAAAAACTAAATATATGGTCACAGGTAGAAATTCAGTATATAATGGAAATGGACAGCTAATGACAAATGAGGGAAATTTTGAGGAAGTGGCTGAATTCAAATACCTAGGAACAATAATCACAAATAGGAATGAGACGCACAAAGAAATTAAACATAGGCTCAATTCTGGAAATGCATGCTATTATGCATTGCAGAGACTTTTGATGTCCCAACTCCTTTAAAAAAACGTTAAGCTGAAAATATATAAAACTATTATTCTACCAGTTATATTATATGGGTGCGAAACATGGACTCTTACTTTAAGGAGGAAAGGGGATTACGAGTATTTGAGAATAAAGTTCTTAGGAAAATTTTTGGACCAAAGAGAGATGAACAGACAGGTGAATGGAGAAGACTACATAACAATGAACTACATGGTCTTTATAGGAAGCCAGATATAATAAGAACAGTTAAGTCTCGTAGACTGCGATGGGCAGGACATGTTGCACGTATGGGGAATGAAAGACGTGCATGGAAGCTTCTTGTAGGAAAGCCAGAAGGAAAACGCCCAGTTGGTAGACCAAGAATGAGGTGGGAGAACAACATTAACTATGATTTGAGGGAAGTAGATTATACAGGGAATGATTGGAAAGCATTAGCTCAGGATAGGGATGTATGGAGAGCTTATGTCCGCGCGGCCATGAACCTACGGGTTCGATAGTGCCAGTGAGTAAGTAAGTAAGTAATAAAATAGAAGAACTATCAAGTTTATTCAAAAATAAGATGCGGTAAAATATTATAAAGCAGCGAGTAGAATTAGAAAAGTGCGTAGAAAGACCCCCTAATTCGATTGAAAACAAGGTAGAGGAATCAGAAAATCAACCCCGCAGATGTATTTAATAATTATGTGTTAGTAAGTAGTAAGAATTGCCCGCAGACTGCGGTAGCTGAAACAGTAGACCAAACGTCAATAAACAATGATTTCAGTTACTACAACTGAAAATAAAGACTGCAAAGTAGAAACAATATGGTCAAAAAAAAAGACAAACACGGAAGAACCAAATAGGGTTTTAAGTACCAGGAAAAGCTTCAAAGAAGGGATAAGGAGGCACTATCTACCGCATATGAAAGCCAAAGTTCACTAAATGGAAATTGCGAATATGCAAAGTATGAAAAAATTGTAGAATGATGCAAGTTAGGCCGCGAAAGAGTCATATATCATATGAGTCATATGAGAGGAAGTCATGTACGTACATTTTATGAACGCCTCAGGGGAAGCACAGTCCAGCCACAGATTCTCCGCCTGCCCTGACGTCTTCACGACAGTGCTGCCGATATGTATATTCAGTGGAAAGGGCCGCTTTGTGTATGAGGTTAGCAGACATACAACTGACATCTCAACAAATTAAAACCTAACTAGCGCGCTTCAGCTGCGTCAAGAGCAGTGATTGGTTGTGGCAGACGTTCACTCCTATTTCAACCATTTCCTTATTGGCAGTACAGGGCGAGTTCTCCCTTTACCCCTCGTATAACCTAAACTTCTGAGCAGGAAATCCAGCTGCTTAGATATGCCCCCTATGCTTCTCATAATCGTCGGAGTTGGATTGAGGAAGAGTATAATATCAGAGGGTCAGAATACAAATATCGTGAATTCAGAAAACGACCGAATGGGCATCACTTTGAACCTCAGGCAGATATGTTCACTGACGCCGAAAACCGTGGGGAAAGTGAAAATATTATGTCAAATAATGAATTGAATTCGACTGACGAAAATCATAAACAAATAAGGGTTAATAATCCGCGGGAAGCGAACTGCCCGAGCACTATTTCTAGCTCGGAGATAAATTCAAAATAACATACTTGCCAGGTGTACTGGAGATGCAAAATTAGTTAGATATTGCACTGAGTCTTCTTATTTCAGAGAAATAAGGACTTTTATTAAGGCTGAATAATTAATTAACTTGTAATTATTGTCAGAAGTAGGGCATATTTATATTCAAATTAAATGGGACGAAACCAGGAATTCACTGGTAGCATAATCAAAATTATATGACTGACCATAAAACATATGTATATGCAATATATAAAACTCTACTATCAGGTGATTAGCGCTAGGTCATAGACCTGATCCTTTGCTATTGTTATCAACCACACTCGTATACGAGATACAATGAAACGGTAAGACTTTCTACAATGGAGAAAAAGTTTGCAGTTTTCTTCGTAGAATGAAATTACAAGACTGCGCTATTATTAACTTATAACAACAATAACTAAATTCAAAACTGCATATGAAATGGTGGACAGCAACTAACAAGCAACCGGGTTTTCCAAGGTAAGATACAGAAAAAAGCTCCCACAAGCCAATTTAACGAAACATGCGCGCACTCCACACGTGTTTTCTTTGGCGGAAGTATACAAATGCCGACAAACAAAATTCGCCCTAGCAAAGATAACTCTCAGTTGGACAACGCTGCAAATTTGATATTGGGACGCAAATAATTTAAAGGAGGGAATATGACCACAAACGCTTAAGTTTAACACCCTCAAGACATGGTTAGCGAATCACAATTATTGTAACATATAAACGTTTTGTACAGGCTAAGGCTTTTGGTGGAAGGAAAGAAGTACCGGCCCACTCAGAGAAAATAAATATTAATTCTTAGCGAAAATTGAAGTTACTAGCGTGTGCGCTTCGTTTGAGTCAAAGTTACAAACGCGTGTGCCAGCCGAAGAGGCACATCATTTGAGTTTCGACGCTATCAGTCAGATAACACTTTTTAGTGTTATAAATAAGATTATTTAAGACCCTCAGTTTATAGGTATTTAAATTCAAAGTAGCTATAAATAAGTGATAGCGCACTTATTTGACACCAACGTTCGAGTTAGAATAATTACTTAAACACGTGCAGTGAATAATTAATGAACGATTCCGGCCACCAACAGCCTTGAGCGTATTGTCGAACAAGACATAATGTGAACAAGATATAAGTGTTAATAAAGTGGACCATTCAGTTCAAATCATATGGAGCCTACTGTTTTCCCCAGTGTATATCCTTCTTTACGGATACCTGAGATATAACCTTGTTCTACCGACCGAACCCAACTAGTCCGGAGCATCAAATAATCCTTGTACCTTATCCTGGACATAATTATCAAACAACGGGTTGATTTAATCCTAAACGGTATCCTTTGCCTGGATCTAGAGGAACAAAAAACTGTGAAAAAATCGAACAATTGATTGTAGTGGGAATAGGTTATTGAACTCAGTATTTGAAAAGACAGGAGATAAGAACCTGTAACAATAATCGCGAAATG
The DNA here is from genome assembly GCA_030220185.1 of Diploptera punctata. Classification (NCBI taxonomy): domain Eukaryota; kingdom Metazoa; phylum Arthropoda; class Insecta; order Blattodea; family Blaberidae; genus Diploptera; species Diploptera punctata. Next base: position 34,232 of record JASPKZ010000004.1, read on the forward strand.
TTTTTAAAAGGGAATAGTGTTCAAGCGAGATAGAAAATATACACACTCGCAGCTACAGTGTAAACGAAAGTTTAAACTAAGTTTTAAATGCCATTTCTTCTGAAAGTATAAATAACCATGCTCTGAAATTGTATAACCAATTTATAATTAATTTAAATAAATTGGTTGATTTTTGTATTACAAATAAATGTTCTTATAAATGTAATTTTATTCTCGACGAATATAATTGAAACATTATAAATATATTTAACTTTTACAGGAATTAATCACTATGAGGTTTAATTTATGGTAAAATCAAATGTTTCTTACCTCTCCTCATACAAATCTTCTAAGTAGATCGCGATTTCGAGACTATAACGGTCTCATCTTCAGTACTATTTTGGCGACTGATGTTATGTCGATCGGAAGAACCTCTTCTTCTTCCCTCTGTTGGTGGACCGATGAACCTCTGGATTAGGTCAGAATTTGCGGGAATTTCGAAGCTCATAAGTTTTCCTTTGTTTTTTTTAATGTGGATCTTTTCCCAAACAATGAGTTCCTTTTGTTTGTCTATATGTTTAATCAGACTGGCTTTTGGTTCAGTTGAATGTTTTTCGGACCAAGCATGAGCAGCTGCTGCACACTTATAAAAGAAACAGAAAAAATAATATTCAAGAAATTCACTTACCATCCATAGAAACGCCATAAATTTAAAAAAAATTAAAACTTTAATATAGAATTAGTACCGAAGAACTAATACAGCCTTAATAGGATAATTAAAACCAATAAAAATAAAATAATTGAAGAAGAAAACAAATCAGGAATTTATCAGATCAAGTGCAGGGATTGTGATAAAACTTTTATATTGGAAAAACAAAAACAAAATTTGAAAACAAGGGTGGAAGAACAACTTAGAATCGTCAAAAATGGACAAGTGGAAAAGTCAGCAGTAGCTGCTCATGCTTGGTCCGAAAAACATTCAATTGAACCAAAAGTCAGTCTAATTAAACAAATAGACAAACAAAAGGAACTCACGGTTTGGGAAAATATCCACATTCAAAAAAACAAAGGGAAACTTAGGAACTTCGAAATTCCTGACAAATTCTGACCTGATCCAGAGATTCTTCGGTCCACCAACAGAGGGAAGAAGAAGAGTTTTTTTTCCGATCGACATAACATCAGTCGCCAAAATAGTACTGAAGAAATCGTGATCTACTTAGAAGATTTGTATGAGGAGAGGTAAGAAACATTTGATTTTACCATTATAAGTATACTTCGAATTTAAGAGAGAGGTTAAATTATTGTCCTTTTAATATTTTGTGGATGGTGTTAAATAAAGTTATTGCGTAGAGAAAGTGAATGAAATACATTAATACAGGGGTTATTGCCCGAAGGAGGCGTCTATTTTATGTTTATATATGAGAAAGGTAAACTTATATGGTAGCGAGAATATTTTTCGGGTAGGTAACGCTCGCTGATTTTGATTCGACGCATGATGTCGATTTGCTGTATTAACGGTATATAATTGTCGTCTAAATGTGAATTGGACGAACACAACTACGGTGATATAATTATGTACACGTGCGAAGGATCTAAGCTTATGATATTACTAATTATGTGACCGACGAGTAAATTAAATAAGGGTAACTTTCACCTTAATTTATTGAATAAAAAGAGTATACTAAAGATGATTAAATAATTTCTATAAAAATAATTAGATTATCAAATATATAAAGGTCAATGAACATGACTGATAATAAAATTGCAATTATCTCAGCCAACGGGCGCCTATTTATTTAAAAAGAATAGCAATACAAATTTAAACTGAATGAAGACATTTTGAAAGCCTGAACTGATACGTAAGTATTAAAATATTTGTTATAACAAAATATTTACTTGTAACGAATATTCTTTGAAAATTAAATAGGAAAATTATTAACGCAAAGATACGCACTAACTTACTATAACAAGGGCAACGAAAATCAAGGCTCAATAAAATATGTGTTTGAAATAAAATAAAATATTAATTAAATATTATCAAGATAATATGATTATGTTACAAAAAATTGTTTATTTCCAACTATCATGTATGATGGAATTAAATGAAAAGTGTGAATGTTAAAATTACAAGTATGTATAACAAAATAGTGCTACTTAGAGATAAATATTAGTGAGTACAAGATTCAGTGAAGTAAGTAAATAAAACTATGTTAAATGTTTGATTGGACCGAACGCCATCAACTGAGGCGGCCAGAGGGCAAGGGGTACAAGTGATAAATTAATTTGGAGAAAATTAAATTTAAAGATCAATAAGAATATAACATTCCAGGAATATCTGACAAGTCAGTTAAATTGTGTTTCTGTCCCTTATATGTGGCCGGGGAGGACACTCGTGTTAAAGCAATTGAAATAGCCCAGAAGATCTGTGTGGATCTCTCTATTGCCGATATTGATGGGGAGCCATCGTGTTGGTGAACGCCCTATTACAATAAAATTTGTCAGTTATCGTAAAAGAAGAGAGTTGTTCTTGAATAAGGAACATCTTAAGGGATCGGGCGTAACAATCCGAGAAGATCTAACAAGAATGCGCCACCAAATATTGAAAGACTTGTTGATAAATTTGGTGTACGCAATGTCTGGACATTGACGGTGTTATATTCGCTAAATTTGGTGAATAAAAAAATCATATCACCAGTGCAAGTTATCTATGTTAATTTAAGCCTTTAGCGTATTATAGGGTATGTTTTTCAATAGCATATAATTTAACAACCATTTAATTATTCTATCTCTTATATTTACTTTTTCAATAATTCTTAAATTAATAATTAAGCTATAGCAATTTCTCTAGGGTATTTAGGTTAACATTTATTTTATTTGCTTAGAATAGTCTCATTAATTTTATTATTACTAATTTTTATTTTTTTAATTCAGTTAAAATTTTCATTATTTGCAAATATTGGCACGATTGATATTCAGGTTTTACTCAACTATTAACAGTCCCTGACCTAATTTCAACACTACCACCCTCGAGACAAGTTCCTACTCTTTCTTCAAATGACAATGTCAACGAACTCTCACATTTTTCTCTTCCCACCACTGCCTACCTGCTAAAAGAACGTCTTTCTTCTCGTTCAACAACACTTAAAATTGCTCACATTAACGCTCAAAGTATTCTGTCTCACATTCATGAAATTCGACAATTATTTTCCGAAATCTCTCTGCGTGCATCCTGATATCTGAATCCTGGCCTTAAACACTCCCTTCACTCCTCACTTGTTAATGTCGACGGGTACACTCTCTGTCGCAATGATAGTTAGGAAAAAGAGTGGGGGAGTTGCGTTGTATATCAAGTCGAACTTAGGGCCCAAAGTCATTCTTCACTACTCCCGTGATTACAATGCACGACCAGAATTTCTCTTAATTGAAATTTCAACTATTTTACAGATGTGTCTCCTATACGTGGTGTACAAACCTCCAAAAGTAGAGTATCTTAGTGACATAGAGACACGTTTATTACTCGTAAGTTTCTGCCGCATTAGCAACATGTTATAGTAATGGGTGACTTTAATTTACTTTATCCCACATCATCAGTATCAAAACTACTAGCATTATTTCACCCATGCAATATGTATGTCTTGCTTTACAACCAACATGTCACACATCCATGACTGATACATTAATAGACATCATAGCCACGACAAATTCACATAAAATGTTAAACTACGTACAAATACCTGCCTCCTGCATAACAGCCCATGATGTCATATAAATCGAGTACTGCCTCCAGTGTCCTAGGACTCGTCCTAAATTATTGACGTGCCGAAATTTGAAAAAAAAAAAAAAAAAAAAAAAAACCAGCAAGCTCTAATTGCAGACACTATCGAGATGCCGTGGCATGACATTTGTACACTAAGCACTAATTGACGACAAATTGCTTAAATTTAATAATATGATATTAGAACTCTACGACAAACATGACCGCATGATGACTAGACGAATTAATAAATCCCCAGCTCCCTGGATGTCCCACGAAATTCGACTACTGATGGCTGAGAGGGATGTTGCTTTTCTAAAATATGGACGAGACAAAAGTGACACTAACTTAAGACATATAAGACATTAAGAAACAGAACTAATCAAATCATTAGGAACGCTAAGTTGCGGTATGCTCATGGTCTCATTGATCAAAACACAAATACAAGTGATATATGGAAACGACAACCAAAGAAGAGAGTATTAACATATCACTGGACTACCTAAACCAACATTTCACATCGTTCGCCAAACTTAACATAAACAGTATGACCAAACAACAAACTATTTCCCGAGAAAAATTCTTCTTTTCCTATGTAATGCTAATCAACGTTAAAGTATCCCTGGACCGCATTAGAACTAAGACACAAGTTATAGACAAAATAAGTATCGACTTTTAAAGAAAATACTCCATATATGACCCATATATTCAATGCCTCAATCATGACCTCAACTTACCCTGAAATTTGGAAAAAAGCTATAGTAAGACCAATCCCTAAAATTAAATCACCCGTAAAAACAAACAACTTTATGCCAATCAGCATCTTCCCAGTCCTATCTAAGGCCTTGGAGCGCACTGTTCACGGACAATTAACTGATTACCTTAACTCACATAACATACTCGACCCATACCAATCAGGTTTTAGGACAGGCCATAGCACGGCATCCGCACTTCTGAAAGTTTCCGAAGATGCGCGGGAAGCAATGGACAATGGCCACATTATAATATTAACACTCTTGGACTTCAGTAAAGCTTTCGACACTGTTGACACTGACATACTAATAGCAAAATTACGCGCTCTGTATCTTTCGGACATGCGGTTAACAGGCTTGGATCCTACCTTCATGATCGCCTGCAATGTGATCCAATGCAGAACTTTCCTCTGTCTGGCTATCACTGAAGGTTGGCATTCAATAAGGTTCAGTATTAGGACTACTTCTGTTCTCTATCTGTATTAACAACATATCCACTAGTCTTAGTTATTGTCGACATCACCTATACGCTGACGATTTGTAAATTCACATTCACTCCCATCTTGACGATGTACATGACACACTAGACAAACTAAAAAGTGACCTAGTCTCAATTTCCCAATGGTCGAGGAAGCATCTTAATGCTGACAAGAGACATCGACGAATCCAAGGCATTATAAATTACAAAAATGTATAGCTCATTACAATTTAAGAACAAGATCACAAGACTCTTCTTTACTTTTGATTCCACAGCACAGGACATGTCTATACTCTGAATATTGATAAGTATCTATGACTAGAGCATGTAACTCACTTCCCAGTCATGTCAGGGACTGTCAATCGCTATAATTATTTAAATACAAATTAACTGATATATTAAGTTCGACACAATGAAAACATTAACTGCATAACAACTATATACAGTATTCTGTAAATAATCATCTAGGAAGCTACTTACATTATTTTATATAAGTTAATTTTAATTTTATTAAATGCCATGTTTATGTTATTATTAACTAGTATTAGATCGCATCATCATTGTATTTTTTTAGCCTGTATTTGAATAATATCTTAAAATTGTAATAGGTATGTAATTTTGTATAATTCTACTATTCGCTGGTTGAGTGGAAGAGAAGGCCTTAACTCAGCGAGTTAAAATAAAGCATTATTATTAGTATTATTATTATATGAGTCCATTTATGAGAATAATATAAAGAGATTCAATATAAACATTAGCCCATAGTGTAACTTTTTTGCAATAAAAGAGTTATTTGTACCCCTTGTCCTCCAAGTAATGTCTTGTAATAAATTATCCTAGAAAAGTATATTCAAAGCAAACTTTTGTTTTGAATGGAAATACACACTTATCCAAAGAGTTACATTTTACGATATGATTAAGTGACAAAATCAGTCTTAAAGTTCATTGCACTTAAACCTGTATTCATGGATACATTCTCTAACCCACCTCTCCACATTAATGTTTCCCTTCCTGTCTGTATACTGTAATCCGTCATTCCTTCCTCTTTTTACACGCTTTATATTAGCTTGACCTGTAGCTATCTATCTATGTAACGGAATCTTTCATCGCGATTTTCACCCACTTAAAATCATTGGATCGACTTGAAACTTTGTATTCGTGTAATGGGCCCGTGATAATACAATAATTTCACATTTTTGTTCTAAAATCCTAGACAGAATCATCAGAAAATCAAAAAAAGTATCTTTGTATCTATGTAATGGAATATTTGAACACGATTTTCACCCACTTAGAAACATTGGATCGACTTGAAACTTTGTATACTTGCAAAGGACCCGTGACAATACAATATTTTTATATTTATTTCTAAAATCCTGGCCAGAATCGTCAGAAAATAAAAAAAAAAAGTGTCTTTGTATCTATGTAACGGAATATTTGAACACGATTTTCACCCACTTAGAAACATTGAATTGACTTGAAACTTTGTATACTTGTAAAGAACCCGTGACAATACAATAATTTCATATTTTGTTTCTAAAATCCTGGCCAGAATCATCAGAAAAAAATGAAAACTGGTATAATAGGTTGGGGACTTGTCGGCTATTTAGTAAATCGTTGTAAGAGCTCAATTGGTAGAGCGGTGAACTCTAGTGGTATGTAATTTCAGTAATCCATAGGTCGGTGGTTCAAATCCGGCTGGGAGGATTTTTCTTAGAAGATTATTACTTATAGCTCATACTACAATAGTATGGAATTTAAAGATATTTACATTTTTATCTTATTCTGTAAAATATTAAAACTAAAAAATAAAAAATAAATAATAGTTTTAAAAAACTAAAACCACACGCTTTATTAGAAAACCGAACTAAAATGAAAAATAATTTTAATTTCCAACACGCTTGGGATAAAATTAAAGTGGTCAACAAAAAAAATCAACTCCAACACATATAGAATAAAACTAGAGTTATCAACAAAAAGAAAATAATTTTACCATCAAAAGCGTGGGGTGCTTTTTATGATTTTTACATTTTCTTCTTAGAGACTGTACTTTTACCAATATCTGTTTATTATCAAATATATTAATTGATATAGAGCACCCCACGCTTTTGATGGTAAAATTATTATTTTTTTAGTTGATAACTCTAGTTTTATTCTATGTGTGTTGGAGATGATTTTTTTGTTGACCACTTTAATTTTATCCCAAGCGTGTTGGAAATTAAAATTATTTTTCATTTTTTAGTTTTCTAATAAAGCGTGTTCTTTTAGTTTTTTAAAACTATTATTTATTATTATTATTACACGCTTTATATTAGCTTGACCTGTATCTATCTATCTATCTATATATCTATCTATCTATGTAACGGAATCTATCAACGCGATTTTCACCCACTTAAAATCATCGGATCGACTTGAAACTTTGTATACTTGTAGCGGATCCGTGACAATACAATAATTTCATATTTATTTTCTAAAATCCTGGCCATAATCATCAGAAAATAAAAAAAAGTGTTTTTGTATCAATGTAACGGAATCTTTCAACGCGATTTTCACCCACTTATAAACATTGGATCAACTTGAAACTATGTATATTTGTAGAGGACCCGTGATAATACAATAATTTCATATTTATTTTCTAAAATCCTGGCCATAATCAACAGGAAATAAAAAAAAACGTGTTTTTGTATCAATGTAACGGAATCTTTCAACGCGATTTTCACCCACTTAGAAACATTGGATCGACTTGAAACTTTGTATACGTGTAGAGGACCCGTGACAATACAATAATTTCATATTTTGTTTCTAAAATCCTCGGCCAGAATCATCAGAAAATAAAAAAAATGAAAAGCTTGTATAATAGGTTGCTGACTTGTCGACTTTTTAGTCAATCGTTGTAAGAGCTCAGTTGGTAGAGCAGTGAACTCTTAGTGGTATATAATTTCTGTAATCCATACGTCGCTGGTTCAAATCCGGCTGGGAGGGGTTTTTTTTGATAGAAGAGTATTACTTTTAGCTCATACTACTGTAGTGTCGAATTTAAAGATATTTACATTTTTATCTTATTCTGTAAAATATTAAAACTAAAAAATAAAAAAAATATTAGTTTTAAAAAACTAAAAGAACACGCTTTATTCGAAAACTAAAAAATGAAAAATAATTTTAATTTCCAATACGCTTGGGATAAAATAAAGTGGTCTACAAAAAAATCATCTCCAACACATATAGAATAAAATTAGAGTTATCAACAAAAAGAAAATAATTTCACCATCAAAAGCGTGGGGTGCTTTTTATGATTTTTACATTTTCTTCTTAGAGAGCTTACTTTTACCAATATCTGTTTATTATCAAATGTATTAATTGATATAGAGCACCCCACGCTTTTGATGGTGAAATTATTTTCTTTTTGTTGATAATTCTAATTTTATTCTATATGTGTTGGAGATGATTTTTTTGTTGACCACTTTATTTTATCCCAAGCGTATTGGAAATTATAATCATTTTTCATTTTTTAGTTTTCTAATAAAGCGTGTTCTTTTAGTTTTTTATAACTATTATTTATTGCTTTATTCTTTTACCGAATTTTCTGATTTACTAATCCTCTTTCTGCCAACATGTTATATTGGAGTATCATCTTCTTCTGTAGACCCTGTATTGCCAAGTTCTTCAATGTCATCTGCATTGGAATCAGTCAAGATAACAAAACATACATTTATTATAAACATTATAACGTTGCAAATTATATTATATCTTTAGATTGTTAAATAATTTCGAATTATCTCAAAATATATTGCTAAAAAGTATTATTTTATGACAAACAATTGTGAAAATATAGATAAATTAGTTAAAATATTTTACTTACGATGAAGGCTGAGGTTAAGATCATGCTCATGTTCATCAGATTCTGATTCAGGCATAATAATATTTGATAAATCAATAAACCTCGAGGAATCATCAGCGCTATATTAAATACTATTAATACAATAGCAAAATTTGTTGGGAACATTAAAAAATACAACGCTCTAAGCTTGAGTCCATCTAGTTGTTGAAAGCCAAGGAGTACATTTCCAGACGTACTCCTTTTCCTTTAAGTAGAAGAGCTGTTTTCTGATTGATTTTCTAAGACTCCACCAACAAACTCACACACCTAACTTTTGGGCATCAAACAGTTTGTCATATTAGCTAACCATTTCTGCAATTAACTGTTCTTTAATGTCCCCCCCTCCTGTTCTCTGACCGCCTCAAATAAGATAAGAAATGCGTGTGCTTAATAGATTTAAATATAAATATTTCTTTATAAAATAAATAAACTGCTTGAAGTGTCACATTAGGTTCTTAGGTGAAACAAGAGATACTGCAAAAGTGAATGGATTAATATTTTATACGTAAATTGTATATCATTTTGAAGCGAAAGATAAGAGTGATATTTTGTTGTCCGTGATTATGTTTATTTGTCATTTGTTGTATGAACGTTTATTGTAGAATGTATTAGTCCCCAATTACAAGACAATCATGTAACTAAGTAATTAGAAATAAATTTGATACATTAGCCCAAGAGAGGGTAAGGAACAATCAAGAAGGGACATTCCATACCAAATCGGCAAAAAAAATTGTGAAAATTGAAATCACATCTTTAAAAGTTTACAATTTTTCACAGTGAAACGTATCTGAATCGAATTTCAAGTCTTCGCTTGGTGTAATTATTGAGTAATAGAACTGTCCATTTATCGTATTATTTTAAATAGTCTCTTTTATAAAATACATTTATCGAAGTATAACTACTCCCTCAACTTCAAAACTTAGTCACATTATAGATGCTTTAATGCTCTATCGCTTGAAAATTAGTATGTTAATATTTACGTTTTTCTGAACGGCCTAAATGCAATTAATATGCAATTGACCTTTCTCACGAAAAGTTTATAAAAACAAAAAGTGCCAGATTATTACCTGAACACCAGTTATTTCTTTTTTTTGTTAATTAGTATTAAAGTGGAGTTTTGATAGGAAACTACCAAAAATAATTTTCCCTAAAATCTCCTATGTATAGACTGTCCGCAATACCTTTCGCGTGAGTGAAGATAGCTCGTTCGTACAAACAATGACGGAGCTACTTGGTAATAGTCCTTTGCGCCTTACAATATATGTTTTATTGTTATTATGATCATTACATTATTTTTATTATCATTATTACAATTATTACATTATCATCATCGTGGACTAGTGGTTACTCTGCACGCCTCCGATTCCGAGGTTCGCGGGTACAAACTCGATAGGAATCAATGGAATTTTAAAGGCGTAAAAATTCTGAATGTAGCTTTCTCCAGAAGGAAGGAAATCCGTGAGTCTCGCGTCGTAAATTTATGGTACGAGGAGAAACTCGCGCTTGAAATAAATTGCTACATAATAAACGTCATTAAATGCAACAATCTTTATTGATATCTTCATCAGGCGGTTAATTTTGTGCTGATTTTGGCTAATGTATACTTTAATTTATATTACTAAGCACCTACGATTTCAGGCTGGTAGGCCTATTAAAAAATATTTTCTATACTAGTTTTGTAAATATCAATAAAACTAAATATATGGTCACCCGTAGAAGTTCATTATATAATGGAAATGGACAGCTAATGACAAATGAGGGAAATTTTGAGGAAGTGGCTGAATTCAAATACCTAGGAACAATAATCACAAATAGGAAGGAGACACACAAAGAAATTAAACATGGGCTCAAATCTGGAAATGCGCGCTATTATGTATTGCAGAGACTATTGATGTCCAAACTCCTTTCAAAAAACGTTAAACTGAAAACATATAATACTATTATTCTACCAGTTATATTATATGGGTGCGAAATATGGACTCTTACTTTAAGGGAGGAAAGTAGATTACAAGTATTTGAGAATAAAGTACTTAGGAAAATTTTTGGACCAAAGAGAGATGAACAGACAGGTGAATAGAGAAGACTACATAACAATGAACAACATGGTCTTTATAGGAAAACTGATATAATAAGAACAGTTAAATCTCGTAGACTGCGATGGGCAGGACATGTTGCACGTATGGGGAATGAAATACTTGCATGGAAGCTTCTTGTAGGAAAGCCAGAAGGAAAATGCCCATTTGGTAGACCAAGAATGAGGTGGGAGAATAACATTAACTATGATTTGAGGGAAGTTGATTATACAGGGAATGATTGCAAAGCATTAGCTCAGGATAGGGGTGTTTGGAGAGCTTATGTCCGAGCGGCCATGAACCTACGGGTTCGATAGTGCCAGTGAGTAAGTAAGTAAGTAAGTAAGTAAGTAAGTAAGTTTTGTAATGTGTTGTAATATGTTGTACTTGTACTCTATACCAATATCTGATGTTGAATATTGCAAGTTTACAATAATTTATAACAATTTTCATGCTGTTACAAGTAATATTTAAGAGGTATAAATATATTTTATTGGCTTGGTATCACTAACTGATATTGCATGCCCTACTCATGACATATCTATGATGATATTAAAATGCACGAAAATATTAGCGTATATTATAAGCTTAATTATTGTTAGAGTGTTTAATTTAATGTATAAACTTCCCATTATTCTCCTTTTATAACACAAAATGTATACCTCTACTATTATTCTCTCATTCCAGAAACATTTAAGAAATTGTAAAATTATATATTAACATATAATACTGTCAATAACTATTGTATACTAATATAAGCATAATTAAAATTATATTTAACTTCTAACTCACCATTCAGTCTTTGTAGATCTGCAAACTTGTTAGTTAAAAACAATAAGATATTATTTTAAATTTGACTGGACACTTAAAATGACGAGATGCACTAAACACACGCACTGATGTAAATCAACTGCCTAGTATGTAATCTGAACTTGTTGATGGGAAAGCAGATGTTTAAGGAAGACTTGCTGACTCTGCATTATTATAGTTTGGTAGGAAGTGGTACGAGTATTAAAACATTCGGTTTTATTTGGAAGTGAAATCTTATAACAGTACTATTTCGTCAAAGTTTTCAGTGTACAATATAGTACACTGAATAAAAGTTATTTTAAGACTGAAATTAGTAATTATAACATAATAAAAATTTATACCAGTTTTTTTTCAATTAATGATGTAAGAGTTTTTATTATATAATATTACATTTAAACTGTAATGAAACATTTGTAACAAAATAAATAATTTGTTTGAAAAAAGGACAGAAGATTACGAGTATTTAGGAATAAAGTTCTTAAAGAAATTTTTGGGTCAAAAAAGAGATGAACAGACAGGTGAATGGAGAAAACTACATAATAGTGAGCTACATGCTATGTATAGGAAGCCAGATATAATAAGAACAGTTAAGTCCAATAGGCTGCGATGGGCAGGAAATGTGGCACGTATGGGGGATGAAAGAGGTGCTTGGAAACTTCTGGTAGGAAAACCGGAGGGAAAACGCCCAGTTGGAAGACTAAGAATGAGGTGGGAGAATAACATTGTACATGATTTGAGGGAAGTAGATTATACAGAGGAAAATTGGAAAACGTTAGCTCTGGATGGGATGTATGGAGAGCTTATGTCCGTGCTGCCATGAACCTACCGGTTCCACAGAGCCAGTGAATGAGTTAGTTATAAATAATTTGTTTAATAATTCACAGTAAACGTAAGTAAGAGAGCTCTTTACTTCTCGCTTCAGCAATAAAATTTGATAAATAAATATCTATTGCGTAAGAATTAAAATATCGCTACTTTTATAAATTTATGGTACCGTTCCATTAAGCAGAACATATAATAATCTATTAGATTTAATGGCCGTTGAAAAAGTCACTGATGAAGGGGTCAGCTCTTTCAATTAATTACGCGCGCGACCTTGGTCGTGAAATGAATCAGCTGCGCCGTGGATCCGCCAGTTTCTTTACGAAAATATAATTAAAAAATATTTATATTGCCTGAACTATTCAACACTCCAAAACGGTAATTGCTGGAAATTAATCCTTATTGCGTGAGTAGTATCCTGTATTTTTATTGTTTTCATTCTTTGATATGTACTGCAGTACACCGCCATAAAATAGAAAATTGACACAGAAAATAAAAATATCCTAATTATAAAAATAACACGCTAAAACTATAGGATATCACCTATATAAATACGTTTGAAAGAAGTTTTTGCTGTTTACTGCTTCAGAAATAGGCCTATTAGTTAGTAAACGTTTTAGTTTATCATATTTACGATAATTTTAGATCATCAGAACTACGAACCTATAAATGATAAAAATTAAATTTTGATATTAATACGTTTTAAATGCATTGACTCTATTTAGAGATACATAAAATTAAAAAAAATAAATTGCAAGATTTTTTTTTGCTGTCCGATTTGATATGGATTATCCCAGAAGCGATAAATATCGCTCATAAACAAATATGTTATCGGTAAAACTTACCTCCTAAATTGTTTTACGAGGCAGTATGAGGCATTTTGAGACGGTAATCTATCCATTCATTACATATCTAATTACTAGATATTTAATTACAGGAATATACATATTAATTATAGATGGAAATGCACATGTATATAAAAATATTTCTGTAGCCCGGTAAACAAATATAGTGCACGTGACAAAAAGATAGTTTCAAGTTAGCACCAGCAAAATAACAAGAATATTAGTTTGAAAATTCCTATTGCATTGACCACGTACTAGTCGGAAGCAATGTAACCTAGTAGCAAAAGTACCAAAGGGGATAAACCCGATACAAGTACGAACAAATTTAGTTTATGAGTGGCCTTTTAATAGCAGCTATAAAGGGGTGCCGACTCCAATGTCCAGCCGCCCTTGATAACGAGGTCAAAGTCCTCAGCTCGGAAAACAACCCCCTCCCCCAAAAGCGTGTGAATGTTTAGAGTGTCAAAATTTGTAGACGTGAATGATTTAGGCGTTGAGTATATGTATCGTAATGATTATAATATGTAAACCAATTGAATGAGTGTCCGAAATAAAAGCCACCACACGCCAGATACTCGAAAAAGGGACTAGTTCCAAACCAAAAACTTATTTCAACTTTACTTCACGTATTACTTTTGGAAGATATATACTATACATTTGTGTGTGTCTTCCTTGTTGGCGAAGTATACACTTTCGCTATCTTGCCCTGTTGGCAAGAACTAGACTTTCACTTTCTGCTATCTTGCCCAAATTTAGGCGAGATATTTTACAAGTTAGTCTAAACGTCCGTGATTAAGCGAGAATTGTACAGGCCGCTTAAGGATAATAAATAAATCGAGAATACAGTAATTTCCCATTTTCATAAACATGTGTGATATCAAGTTACAACTATCGCGAGAATTAATAGATCGTATAGAGAACGTCCTATCTACGCAAATAAGTTGCGATACTTACCAGTGTTTTCGACAGCCTCACGGGCTATATTGATGTACTGTGCCTCATAGGTCTGAATCTACAAGTGCGTGTAGTTAATTAAATTAAATAAAATAAGATCTACAAGTGAACATATATTTGTATCTTCAAAGATATTCTTTTCAGCAACTAATTGTCACTCATAATTGATGGTTTTGCCCCTCAATCGCATTGCTCCTAGTAACATCCCCTACGTGAGTCGCCTTGTTTTAAACAATGGACACATGTACACTTATAAGGTTTCAGTTTTAATAATTTAGTTGTTCTATGTGCAGAATACTCTGAAATTCCCACCTATTTCGTCTAACGTTTCCTCTGTTAATACTGTACGTTTACGCTTTCGTTGCTTGTTAACACAGAACCAGTGGTTTCGAATATCTTCACAATCGCGTGAATTGTAAATCAGGAAGGGGGCACTTCACCAGGAACTTTTGAATATACTCTGTGCGAACACGGCTTAGTAATTCACAATGAAAATAGCTTTTACATAAAAATGCGTTGTAGATTTAATCGCCTTTTCATATTGCTGGACGATACAGTATTGCCGAGTGCCGCTGCTAGCGGCTCAACCTTATACATTCTTTACGCGCGGAGTTTATGTAGAAGCAAAGCCGGCTGTGGCACACCCAACCACGCAAAGGTAAAACGACTTGTTTCCGTTATGTTATAAATGAAGAACCCTTCATTTTATCGACATCGTAAGAAGCTTAAAATGTGTATTCTAATCTATCAATTTGTTTAAAAAGGGATGACAGGTTTTTTAAATAGTCCTTGATATAAAGTTATGTTAGGAATTTTTAGTTTAATGCTAAAATAAAATTATTGTAGGTTATGAACGTTATATATTAATTATGGTTTAAATAAATAAATTGTTGACATAGATAATATATTTATAATACGATTAAAAATTGTGTATGGCCATACACCGCTTCACAATGAAGATCCAATAAACCTTATTGGCGAATTTCGTAGGAATGAATCAATTGTATTCATGAAAACTTTTTTTTACAAACCTTCATCGAGCCTACCTACAAGACACCGAAAATAACAATGAAAAAATGTATGTGTGCGTGCGTGTGTGTGTGTGTGTGTTTGTGTGTATTTGTGTGAGGTGAGACCGCGCATATTAATGCTCTAACGGCCATAACATTTATTTTAATTTTAATAAAACTCGGAATGTAGCAAACAGCTTAAAAAAGTAAGGTTGAGTTCGTTAGTCTCTAAAATCGGACCGTTGGGAAGTGAAAATTAAAATATCCCTTTACAGGATGCAATTTTCAGTTTTTCATAATGAAACTCGGCATATGACACTGAAATAAAACTAGAAATGAATTCTTAAAAAATTGAAGGTTTACCTGAGAGCTTAAATTTAAAAATCCCTCTATGTGTGTTTTCTCGCAACCAAACTGAATATATACGATTTACTTAACATAATGAAGATTTATTCTGTAAACTTGAGGCGCGACATTCACTCAGCCTACTCCTTAAATGAGCAGCTCAATAATTAATAATCGGGTGAGAGAAAATAAATGTATAAATAACTAATTAATTAAATAATTGAATATTTCATCGGACATACACTTCATTTATATTCAAACTAATCAGAAAAATACGTATAATATAATCATAAAATTATTATTGTAAATTAAATGATTCCGTAGAACCAATATGATGAAATTAGAATGTTCAGTTATGAGTAGGGAAAAGGCTGATGACTGTACGCACTCTATTGTGTTTTGAAGGGGCTCGAAACATTCGTTCAACAAGATAAAGATCTAAAGAATTCTTTTCAGTACAGAGGATTAGATGCAGTTTATTCAGCCGGTTAGAACTGAAAATGCCTAAGCCTTGTACGCTGGACGGCTGAATTCAATAGGGAATATATTGTTGAGAATTTTGAAAACCCAGTAAACGGGCATTTTACAGATGATGATTCAAACATTAAAGGCGAAGAAGCCACCAGAACATTTAAAGCAAATATCAGAGGCCAAGCTTTTTTATAAAATTAGTCAGGATTCCCGAGCTGCTTGTATAAACTTATGTCCCAATTTTATCCAATCTCAATAGTAGGAGTGTCCTAAAACATTTGGTGACGTCACAACGAACCAAAGGGTCCAGAACTCTTCCACCCAAAATTATAGACAAATGCACCAATTGGTTTAATGTATTCTATCTTAAGGTGAGCGTTATCATATGGTCGCAAATTATATTGAGTGAGAGTAAGTGTTAACCTTATAACGAAAATTACAGACTCAAATACTCTTCTCGTGTGCCACTGGTACGAGTAGTTCACTTAACACAAGCAATAACATATTCATCGTGACTTAAAGTGCTAATGCTAGCACATATCCTCGTAGACTATCGACCGTCGGAATTATATACTTATATAAAATTAGCAGTGGAGTCCCATGCTAAATGGACTTATAAATAAAATATAGCAATACAGGCGCGGTGCAATTAAAAATTCAACCGTCTAATTAAGGCTCCTCAGCACAAAGTGTGATCGCGCCAATCGCAACGTAATTTGATTTCTTTTATTGTGTGCAACGTGAAATACGAGGGCGGATCGGAAAGTAACGCACAATAATTTTTTTTAAAAAGTTTAATAGTAAAAAAAAGGGAAAAAATCACAAATGAACTTACATCTTTTACCTACTTTTTGACATAGTCACCAATTTTCTCAACACATTTTTCCCATCGTGTTACCAGTTTCAATATGCCCTGTTCGTAGAAGTCCGTTTGGTTGGAGTGTAGCCATCTGCGCACTGCTGATTTCACTTCCACATCTGTCTCAAAGCGTTTGCCGGCCAGGAATTTCTTCATGGGACCAAACAGATGAAAGTCCGATGGTGCAAGATCCGGACTGTATGGTGGATGCTGGAGCACCTCCCAACCAAATTCGGCGATTTTCTGACGAACGACAGCAGCAACATGGGGGCGAGCATTGTCATGAAGAAGTTTAACGTTAATGTTGTGACGTTTGTCACGAATGGCACGACGCAACTTCACCAAAGTTTTAATGTAGGCCGCAGCATTCACAGTGGTCCCGTGTTCAGCAAAGTCCACCAATAAAACACCATGCATATCCCAGAACACTGTCACAAGCACTTTCCTGGCAGATTGAGTCACTTTGAATGTTTTCTTTACTGGGGAACCAGCATGTTTCCACTCCATTGATGCCTGCTTTGTTTCGGGCGTGTAGTGGTACGCCCACGACTCATCACCTGTGACGATTCCTTCCAGAAAGTCATGTACTTGTGCGGTGTACCGCATTAAGTGGTCCAAGCTTGCAATCATTCGCTGGCCCATGTGGTCGTCTGTCAGGTTCTTAGGCACCCAGCGAGCACTAACTTTACGGAATTTCAAATTTTCATGAACAATATCGTACACCGCACCATAGGAAATGTTTGAACTTCTGCGATAAGGCTCGCAGTTGCACACGCCGGTCGTTCAGAATTGCCGCCTCAATGCCTCTGACATTCTGCGGGATTGCTGCTGTTGTCGGCCGGGCCGGAGCGTGGCGAATCACTAAGGTTCACGCGTCCCTCTTGGAAGAATGTGCACCACCTGGAGACATTGCTACGGTCCATACAATCATCCCCATACACGCCACGCATGTCCCTGTGAATGTCACTGGGTTTATGCCCTTTGGCCCACAAAAATCGAACAACACTTCTCTGTTCCTCACAGGTGGACGACTGTAGCATGCGCGCCATTTTTGTTGCATAGTTCAAGCTTCTCTCGCAAGAGGTGCACCTGAGAAAAAAATACCATCTGTAGTGAAAACGTCAAACTATATCTCTGTGAAATTTCAACATTCTAGCTGCAATACCAAGGCAGAAAAAAATTATTGTGCGTTACTTTCCGATCCGCCCTCGTAAATTGTTATTGCATCTCCAACTTGTCTTTTCTCTACGAGATATAATCGTGTCCGCACAATCCTTGTGTATCCCGTGACCAAGAGCATCTCATTCTACCGCAACCCACTGAGCTACCCGAGTTCCTCGACTAAAAGAGGAATCTTTCGAAATCCTAACGCCCACTAAATCCCGTCTTCACCTAATATATATAAACCTCCCATTTATATTTTGTTCCAAACTACAAATTCGATTTCTTGAAATTCTCTTAGTTTAAGCAGTTCTTGCGTGACAAACGTTTTATAATTTATAGATATCTGCTAAGCATGTTAAAATCATTCTTATTGACCTTTAAATTTACACTGTGTCTTATAAGATACAGTTGTTTAATTAATTTAATATTTGTAATGAAACATTAAAAAGATGACTCAGTAGAAATTATTTAAATTATGTAATAATTATTTGCTTGTCTATATAATTGTGTACCATTATTTAAGTATTCATCTAACAATATTCTCTACCACAAATTTCTGCAATACTATATACATTTATTTACTTTCTGGGAATATTAAAACTTCTATATACATGTTTATGTGTGTTGTGAAAATTCCTGTGTAGGAATTTAAAATTATACTTTTACTAATCCTAAGGTATTATTCCTATTTACGCTTCATTAAAATGTGATGTTCAGTGATTATGACGCTAACGTATCCTAGTTAGTTATGGTTTTCATTTTCATTTAGAGTTATGTTCTCTGCTATTAATGATACTAAAACAAGTTATGGTTCCTATTCACACTTATAAAAACACTGACTAATTCTAACAACGTATGATTAATATTTATATTTTTTCACATCATTATTATAAGTACCATGTTATTGTTCAAATTTGCACTTACGAGACTTTTTTTAAGTAAGTTCCGCTTTCAGTTATAGCCGTTGCATAGCTGCAATCGTAATTTTGCGCATGCGTGTTTTCTTCTTCAGTCCACAGGCAAGCTAGGCATGCAGTTTCAGAGCTTCAGTCCTTGTGAGAGGTTTATTGTGATCATGGAATATAGGCTTTCACGGCCGGTAATCATAATGTTATATGATTCGGGGCTATGTGGCCGTGGTCTATAACTTGTATTTCTTCCAGAAGTTTCTCCCTCGACTGCGGATGGCATTTTCAGTGGCGAGGGCTTATAGGTGATGTTATCTTGTCGTAGACTCGACTGTGATTGATCTCCAAACTGACTAACTGACCAAATAAAGCAAAAACTAGCTTCGCTCAGTGAGCTGCGTATATTAGAACCGACTAGGGCTCTTTATCAGCTAAGTTGATAGTGGCTATAGTTATGGGGTTAAGTTCACTTAACCTTGAGCCTATTTGGCGGCGCTAGTGTTTGCGTGCTGAATAATAGACAAAGATTGGGATGTGATGAGCTGGAGCAGGTCATTAGAAACCACACTGCCTTCAAGCCGAGAGTCGGAAATCCAGCAGTATGGAATGAGCCACGTTACTCCAGGTGAGAGCAAATCGCCAAATCTCTGGCTGGATTTAATGAGGGGTCACTCGGGTGTATATGTTTATATGGACAGCACGCCGCTGAGGCAAGTGTCCCATAGTGCGTGCCATAACATTTGTATGCAAAGATGTAAATTTATACTTTTGCTTACATATGGGGGAGCTGCGCTACGTTGTGTAGGCCTGACATCCTCGTAAAACGAGGTGCTTGAAAAATGATTTAGAAGCACTTGTTCTGTATTATTTGTACTCGTTGTTTATGCTGTTTTGCGAGAATACTCCAAGCATCACATCCGTACAGTAGCATGCTCCGGTTCACGCTTTTATACGGCAAAAGTTTGATCCTACGTGACAATGTATTCGACCTCAAAAATGGGTATAAAATTGCAATTTCTGCGTTTGCTTTATGTTGTAGATGTCGAATGTGAATTTTGAAATTAAGCTTGAGGTCCAGATGGACCGCAAGATTCTTGACTGAGGATTCTAAGCGGAGATTTTGAGTTCCCATGGTTAGTTGGATGGGTGATCGTCTGGTTGATTTAGTGAAAAAGATCGCCTGGGTTTTTGCCATATTCATCTTTATGTTCTATTGCTGGAACCAAAGATAGATACGGTTAAGAGCGGTTTGGAATACATGGATTCGGTTAGGAAGAGATCTAAAGGTAGTCTGGTAAAAGAAGCAGGTATCATCGGCGAATGATGCGGTATGAATGTAGGGGATAGTAGGAAGGTCTGCTACATACAACGTATAGAGTATGGGTGAAAGGACAGCAGTTTGGGGAACTCCCGCTAAGATTGCCTTGCAGTCCGATTTATACCCACTGACCGAAACATAGAATTTTCGGTCGGTGAGGTATTTTGCAATTAATTTAATAAGTGGCGCCGGAATTTCAAATTTGATTAGTTTATAGATAAGACTATTTATTTAGGTCGTATCAAAAGCCTTCTCAATGACCAGGAATACGGCGATGGTACTACGTTTCTTGTTATAACCAGTGACAATATGATCAACCAGTCTTGCTAGCTGGAGCGGAGTGCTATGTAAATTTCGAAAGCCAGATTGATGGTTTGGTAATAGAGCTTTGTCTGCAACTTCAATTTTGAATCTTGCCAAAATTATTTTCTCCAAAATTGTGTCCAGCACAGGCAGTAGACTGATTGGTAGCATATTGTCTGGGTTTGATGGATCCTTGCATGAGTTTTGGTAAGGTTATGACTTTGGCAGGTTTCCATACATTAGGAAAATACTATAACTTAATACAGTATTTAAATATTTGGATCAAAAGGAGTAGGGGTTTGGTGGGTAGATTTTTGACAGCAAGGTTCGAAATACCATCGCTGCCAGGGGCACGGTTAGGATTGAGGTTACGTACAATTATACGCACCTCTGTGAGCTGGATATCTGGAATGACATGTGGGATAGAATTTGCAAGAAATGTAGTAACAACGTCGTTTACCTCAGCCTCATGTACTGGGGTAGTGAGTTCATGTGGTCGGAACCGATTGGCCAGATGTGAAGCAAGACCTTGTCATCGGGGTGATAGGCCCAGGTACCATTGCTGCTTATTTAGTAATTGGGGATTTTCTAGGACTTTTTTAATTAGAGTGATTAGGGCTTCTATTGAATTTGTGTTATTATTATTAGTGTTGTTTCTCACTGCGTCGGCAATAGTGTGGTTTCTATTTAGTGGGGGGAAGTTTAAACTTCTATTGAATTTGTGTTATGATTATTAGTGCTGTTTCTCACTGCGTCGGCAATAGTGTGGTTTCTATTTAGTGGGGGGAAGTTTAAACTGTCGGTCATAGGGCTTTCAATTTCAGCATTTTGCGTAGCTCTGCTTATGGCAGTTGGTCTTAGGTTATCTGATGTAGATCTTTGTGTTCTATTAGTGCCATTTTGAGGTGTTGATTTTACTGCTGGTTGTTGAGGTTTGGCTGTTGACGTTTGTTGAGGCCTTGCTAGGTGTTTTTTGTAGATTGGGCAGTCCCTGTAACTTGCGGTGTGTTCGCCCTTGCAATTGGAACATTTAACAGTGTTGCTAGAACATGCTGAAAGCCTGTGCGTTCCAGAGCATCGGACACATCTCTCAGTCCTATTACAGTACTGAGCTATGTGTCCAAAGCCCTGGCATCTATAGCACTGGGTGATTCCTGACAAGCCAATGTATTTTTCTAGTTTTACTTTTATGTAACATATGTGACTGAGTTCATTTAGCATTTCCTCTAAGTGTTCATTTCTTTTGAATGTGAGTATCCAGACTGGCAGAGGTGTTTTGATTCTATTTCCACTCTGGAACGTTTGTTTAGTTAACTGTCTGATTGCAATAATTGGGTAATTGTGATTCTGTAAGTAAGAAAGTATGTCGGCAGTGGGAAATTCAGATGGCAGACCTTTTAGTGTGACTTTTAGCGCTGTGTTTGGTTCATTTGCATGAGTGTAATATTTGAAGTTATTTGTTTTCAGTCTTTCTATGACCTCATTGTATGTTGTCTAAATACTATAATTTCACTACTCACTGCTTTAAGCCAAAATGGCCCTTAAACCCAAAACAATAATAAAACCTTTGCTCATATTGGAATGGAATGCAAACGGAGTCAGAAGCGAAATTTTAGAACTCACCAACCTACTAACCAGACTGAACATAGACGTTGCCTTAATAGCCGAGACTAAACTAAAGAAACATATTACCTGGAGGATACCAAATTACGACATTTACAGAACTGACAACGAAAACGGACATGGCGGCACAGCTGTAATAGTTAAATCCACAATACAACACTCACATACCACTATCCAAGGACTTACTAACATTCACCTAACTGCAATAGACATATACTCTTATAATGTAACAACTACTATTGGAGCAATATACATACCACCTAGAAACGTACTAACAGTCACAGAACTAGACACACTAACGAAGCACAATAATAAATTCATATTTGGAGGAGACTTTAACGCAAAAAAGCCCAATTTGGGACTCAAGACTTACAAACGCAAAAGGTAAGACTTTACTACAACACTCACTAGACAACCGATATCAAGTAACAGGACCATTACAACCGACTCACTACAGCTACCTAGGACACAGACCTGATGTACTGGATATTTTCATCATGAGACCAAGACCTACCATAAATTACATAGACGTTCTCGATGAATTAAACTCAGACCACAGCCCAGTAATAAAGACCTTCATCCCATCAGATCACAGACTAGAAACTTTAATACTAAAACTACAAACTGGGCATCTTTCCGACAGAAATTAAATGACAGCATAACTCCAAATATTACAATAAACACCACAGAAGAACTAGACCTAGCTACCAAAACTTTTCAAGACACACTACTGCAAACATACAACAATACTACTACCATCAGTTCAAATAGGAAACAAAATACTCACCACATCCCAGGACTAACGGAATTACTTCAACAGAAAAGACAATTAAGAAGAAAATGGCAACGTCTAAGACTACGAGAAGACAAACGACAACTCAACTTAATTACTAAAAGAATAAATCGACATATTCAAAACCATAAATTCAAACAACTTGACGAACAAATAAAGACTGCAGTTGAAAACGACAACACTTGGAAAATAATCAAAAAATTCACACATAGGCAAACGACAAGAAACAGACCTCTACATGGAAGAAACGGACTACTCTACGATGACCTAGACAAAGCTAATGCATTTGCAGAGACACTAGAAAATCAATTTAGATCAAGGACAAACAATAATCACCACGAACACTTTCAAGCAAAAATCAGAAGGCAAACAAAGACCTACTTAAACGTACCACCGACATTTCAAATTCCAATAGCTACCACTAACGAAATAAAGAAAATCGTCAACTCTCTAGACAACAATAAAGCCTCAGGACAAGACAGAATAACAACTACTGCTCTAAAACAACTTCCTAGAAAAGGACTAGTCCACATGACTAAAATCCTAAATTCCGCACTAAAATTACAATATTTCCCAACTCCTTTCAAACAAGCAAACATCACTTCCATTCTCAAATCCGGCAAAAATCCGTTATTTCCTCAAAACTACAGACCAATTAGCTTACTTGACCACATAGGCAAAATACTAGAAAGACTTATACTCAAGAGACTACTTCCCTACATAACTCAGATACTACCTCTGACACAATTTGCCTTCAGACCCGAACACTCAACTACACTACAGCTAACTAGACTCATGGACGATATAACAACAGGATTCCTACTAAGACAATACACAACTGCAGTCTTTTTCGACATAGAGAAAGCTTTTGACTCCGTATGGCATACAGGCCTAATATACAAACTAATCCAATACAAAATTCCTGACAGCTACATCAAATTAATCCACTCTTTCTTAAACAAGCGAATCTTCAGAGTCACCTTTAATAATCAAACATCAGACTGGCATCCAATAAAAGCAGGCGTTCCCCAAGGATCTGTACTGGCACCAACATTATACAACATATACACTTCAGACCTCCCAACTTCATTACACACTAAAATAGCACAATATGCAGACGACACAGCGATATACTGTACACATTATGACATACACCACTCCACTAGAAAAATACAACTACACATCAACAGGATCAGCAACTGGTTCTCCAAATGGAGAATCAGACTAAATGCTGATAAAACACAAGCCATCACATTCACAAGAAGAAGACCAAACCACCTACATTACAAATAAACAACACAAACATTGAATACACAGACTCAGTTAAATATTTAGGAGTAATACTAGACAAAAAACTAACATTTAAACATCACATTAAACAACTGAAAATAAAAGCGCAAACAAGAACTTCACACATCTTTCCCATACTTACATCAAGCACACTTTCACTAAAACACAAAATAAACTTATATAAAGCTCTCATCAGACCACTCATGACATATGCCAGTCCAGCCTGGGGACATGCAGCAGCCTCGTACATTAAAAATTTACAAATAGCCCAAAATAAAACCCTTAGAATCATCCTACGTGCAGACCGTCAAACTCAGATCTCCATACTACACGACGTCACAGAAATCTCATACATAATAGACCACATAAAACACTTAGCACGCAGACAAAGAGACACAATTCTTACACATAACAACAGACTAATTAACGAGATAGGAAATACACAAATCCACACTACACTACAATACAGGACACCAATGCACATTACACATTAATTCCTAACACACCAGAAAATACTTTAAGAATTTTAAGGCCGAGTTACTTAAGCTTTCTACTCATGTCAATTCCTCGTCGAAAATAAAATCTTGCACATACGTTCTATAATAATAAAGCATAAATTCTCATACACACACACAGCAAATAAATTACATAAACAAGACACCTAAGCCTCAAAACAGAGAGAGGAACACTCTCCTTGTTTATCAATATAAAATTACAAACACCTCATTAAAAGCACACAAAGATACTGGGTCAAGACCTTCATAAGGTCGGAACCAATTCAAACTTTAAATAATTGCTCTAGGGGCTGCTTATTGCAGATGGAGGATCAGGAGTTCTACTTCTTCTAATCATTTTAAGGATATCCCAAGAAGGAGTACGATCGATATTTTGTTCAGTCATAGAATCTTCCCATCGGTCTTGACGAAGTTTCTGCAATCATTTTTGTACCAGATGAACATATCGATTGTATACCTGTTTGTGTTGTCGAGATCCAAAACATCTGTATAATCTAAGGTAGTAGCGCTTTGTTCATAAATAATTTTGAAGTGTAAGGTCTGTGTATTTTTGTGGTGCAGTGTAGTTTGTTGGTGTTGTAGATAGTCTAACATCTGTTTTTATCGTCGCCTGAAAATTTAGATTGATGTCTTCAAGTTGTTGTGTAGAATCGACAGAAAGTGTAGGCTCAATCCATTTATTGAGCATTTAAGTGTATTTCTGCCAGTCGATTTGCTCTTTATGTATAGAAAAAGACGGCGATAATTGAAAATATGGTGTAATTTTCAAGTGTATTGGTGTATAATCGGAGTCTAGTGCATTTTCAATGGTGTTAATGTGTGTTGATATAGGTACATTCTTCGAAAGGACTATATCAAGGATGTCGGATCGGATGCCAAAAGCTGTGTGACGAAAGAATGTGTGATCCCTTGGAGCAGAGATTTCTATGTTTTGAAGTTGACAATAATTTTGAAGGATGAGGCCTGAAGCATTTTGGACACGACAATTCCAGAAATGATGTTTAGAATTAAAATCTCCCGCAAGCAAATAGCTTCGGGAGACAGTAAGTTAGGATATTTGGGTCAAAGGAGATTTATAGATAGAAGCGGTCATTTATAGATGAAGATGGTTTAGATGTTGAAGAAATCGCTCTAATTCTTCACCATCTAAAAGGCAGACACAGCAAACTACAGTTCACCATGGAAAAAGAAAACAATGGAAAACTCCCATTCCTGGAAGTACAGATAACAAGAAAAGACAACTGAGAAATTCAACACACAGTCTATAGAAAACCCCACACACGGTATCTAAGGAAAATATTATACATCTAAGGAAAATAAAACAGTCCATAAATCAACGTACACAATAAGGCAGAACGGACAATACATCCCCAGTCAGCACAGCTTTTTTGCCATATACACAAAGGGCCACGGACCGTATTGGAAAGATACTACAAAAACATAATATTAAAACCATTTTAGACCTACAAGGAAAATAGAAAAATACCATCGCTCAGCAAAGGATCCTCGATCACCACTCTCCATATGCGGCGTATACCGGCTTCCATGTTCCTGTGGAAGATCATACATAGGAACCACAAAAAGAAGCATAGCCACCAGTTTAACTGAACACAGAAGAAACTGCAGACTAGTACAAATAAAAAAATCGGTCGTAGCAGAACACGTCATTACGGAAAACTGACATCAGTTTCTGTACGATGAAACACAGGTTTTAGCCACAACGCTATATCATTTCCCCAGATTATACAGAGAGGTCATAGAAATCTACAAACACAAGGACAATTTCAATAGGATAGAGGAAGGAATAAAACTGGCCGAAGCCTGGTATGACACTTTGGACAATAGATGGTTAAAACTAATCAAAACAACGAGACCGCTCCAAAACAATCAGAAGCCTGTTTCATGATGACGTGTACGACTCCGCCCAGCTATCCGGAGTTCAGCACGAGCGTCCAACATTCTGAAGATCATTCACAGTCGAGTCTACGACAATGTAACATCACCTAGAAGCACTTGCTACTGAAAATGCCATCCGCAGTCGAGGGAGAAACGTCTGGAAGAAATACCAGTTATAGATCACGGCCACATAGCCCGGAATCTTTTAACATTAGTTGTGATCTATTGAAATGTTTTAAATGATTGAGTACCCCGCCGACTGTGAGATACCGTCTGTTATCCGTTTCTTGAATGCCAGACATACCAAACCAGGTGACATTCATTCTCAAGTTTATGAAGTGTATGATGAAGATGCCATTAGAGATGGAGTGGTCAGGAGATGTGTTAGGAAATTCAACGAAGGCCGCGTCTCTGAGCACGACGAACTGCGTACCTGTCAGCCATCTTTGATCATTGACGATTTGGTGCGTGCTGCCAATGAAACGATTCGTGAGGACAGGAGCTTCCTTCGCTTTCTTCGATTTCCTTGAATGTTCCACAACTGTCACGGAGTGGGAGTGTTCTTTACAAAATTGTGACAGATCGAAAATTGTGCTCACGATGAGTACACAAGATGCTCTCCGAGGAACACAAAACCAAACGAGCTTCAAGTGCATTGAACTTTCTCACACGTTACACTGAGCAAGGCGATGGGTTTCTTGACCATACCGTGACATGTGACGAGACTTGGGTGTCTCGTCTCACATGACACCTGAATCGAAGCAGCAGTCCATGGAATAGAGGCAAACTGCATCGCCAAGGAAAAAAGAAATTCAAACAAAACATGTCAACAAGCAAGGGCATGTGCACTGTTTTTGGGACAGAAAGTGAGTCCTACTCATCGAATTTTTGTCTCAGGGTGAAACCCTTAATAATGAACCCTATTGTCAGACCCTGAAGAAGCTCCGTCACGCAATTCAGAACAAAATACGTGGGATGCTGACCGACGGAGTTGTGTTGCTTCATGACAACGCTCGGCCACACACAGCTCGTGACACCCAAAATCTCAACACGAAATTTAGCTGGGAACAAATTGACCATCCCCCCTGCAGCCCGGATTTGGCTCCGAGTGATTTTCATCTCTTCCTGCGCCTCAAGACGTTCCTCCGTGGCCAACATTTTGATGGCGACGATGAAGTGAAAACAGCAGTGCGGGAGTGATTCGCATCGCAGGCGGGCGATTCTACAATGAGGGAGAGAAAAACTTGTGCCCCGACTCGATAAATGCCTGAATAATGGTGGATATTATGTTGAAAAGTAATTGAAGTGTGGGGAAAACAATGCAACAAAAATGGTTTGTAAATATCTTCCCGTTTAATTACTACAACCTTTCGGAACCTACTTTAAAAACACGCCTCGTATAATTAACTAACTCACTGACTCTATAAAAACCGTATATTCATGGCTGCGGGGATATAAACTCTCCATACATCCTATTCTAGGCTAATATTTTACAGTCATCCACTGTATAATCTACTTTCCTCAAATCATAGTTAATATCATTCTCCCACCTCATCCACGGTCTAACAAGAGTCTGTTTTCCGTCTGGTTTTCCTACAATAAGCTTACATGCCCCTATTTCATTCCTCATTCGCGCCACATGTCCTGCCCTTCGAAGTCTACGATACTTAACTGTTCATAATATATCTGGTTTCCTATGGAGATCATATAGCTCACTCTTATATAGTTTTTTTTTTTCCGTTCGCCTGTCCGTTCGTCTCCCTTTGGTCCAATTTTTTTCTAAAAACTTTATTCTCAAATACTCGTATACTTTCTTCCTCCCTTAAAGTAAGCGTCCATGTTTCGGAGAACTAGGAAAATAACATGTTTATAAGTTTTCAGATTAACTTTTTTGACGGAAGACATGAGTCCCTGTAAAGCATAATAGCATACATTTCCACAATTGAGCTTACGTTTAATTTCTTTGTGCATCTCATTCGTATTTGTAATTAATGTGCATATTTCTTCAAAATTTTCCTCATTTTTCATTACTGCCCATTTACGTAATCTAATGTATTTCTTTGTGTTAAGATATATTTAGTTTTATTGATTCTTACTTCCAGTCCCACTTTCTTAGTGTTACTCAATAGTGTGCAAGTATTCGCCTATAGAATTTCCTCGTTATCGCCAAACAATATTACATCATCAGCATAAACTAAAAACATATTAATATCATTCGGTTGTAGGCCTTCTTCATCCTCTAAAGGTTTGATCGCATATTCTAGTACATAATTGAATAGTAGAAGAATAGTGTATATTCTTGATTAAAATTATGAAATTTCAGAAGTATCCGAAAAATGATTCACTAAACGCACCTTACAATTTTTGCCATTTAGACACATCCAAATATGTCTAACGAACTTTTTAGGTAATCCGTACTGCAGCAGCATACCATATAACTTCTCTCTCTTAAGGGGATTGTATGCCTTTCTTTAATTCTATATATAGTAGAAGCGCAGTGTCATCATATTCCCATTTCGTGTTTCTAAAATCTGTCTCATAATAAGATTTAGATTGTTGTAGATATGTTTCTTCTAATCCACGTTGATTATAACCTATTATGTCATCAACATAGGGAGTAGGTCAGCTTACTAACATATTTGTTATAATTTTATACGAAGTTGAAAGTGATGAGATGCGATCAGTTTTATTGCAATTCTTATAGATTGGTACGTTAATATAATCTTTCAATTCATTTGGAAAAATCTGTTTTACCCAAATCATACTAATTTTTCTCCCCCTGATTTCATCTGCTCTGCTGGGATCCCATCTGAACCTGATGCTTTATACATCTTCAATTGTTCTCCGCCACTTCTACCATTCGTGCACTTCGTCTGTGACTAACCTTTCTGCTGCCTATAAAGTATTCTGCAATATCCTGTTCTTCATGACCATTATAATAGCAGATTAAAGTACATTTACTATCTATTTAAGGTAATATTCATCTGGAATCTGCAATCATATCCCCATTTTCATTCCTTTTTATGCCTGAAACCATTTCCTCTCTATCCTAATTCCATTATATTATTATCTAGTTACAATTTTTGTATTCATTTCAAGAACATTTTCTCTCAAATATTCCCTCTTTTTACGCTTTAATAACTTAGTGTTTTCCCGTCCAACGCTGCCCAGTTTTTTTCTAAATTTACTTAATTTGGTTCGTGTAACCAATTAATTTTTTTTTCTACATTTATTTTCTTTACTATGTCAACACATTGCCCAACAAATCATTCCTTGCTTTGCATCTTTTTTAAATCACCTATGCTTTCTGATGCTGACAAATTAATATTGCCATTTATAGCCTCCCATTCTTTATTTATAACGGTTTCTTCTTCAGTTGCCAAATTCTTATCTGAAGATTCCAATATTACATATCTATCAGCAATTTTAATGTGGTATTCTTGCCGCAGTTAAACATCTCTCAAGTTTTTTAATTCAAAAATTTCAGAATCAACTTTAGTCTTTGTTTCTCTCATAAGCATTTATTATTCTCTGATTTTTCACCCTGACCAGCAGATGATCCGAATTGCAGTCTGTCCCTCTAACTGAACTAACATTAATGATGATACTGTGCCAGAGTATCTTGTTCCGAGTTTCACCATCTGGAGACGTCCAGTTGTATTTATGAATATCATTATGCTGGAATTTTAGTTCTCTTAACAATAAGACTCTTTGATGAGGCAAAGGTGACTAATCTAATCCCATCGTCGTTACTATATTCGTTAAGACTGAATTTGCCAATTGTTGGCTTGAACATATTATCTTCTCGTCCCACCTTTACGTTAAAATCTTCTAAGGCCGGTATTCTTGAAACCAACTCTCCTCTCGAAGTGAGTGGCTCCGCCTTCCTATGACGTCGAGGGTATTCTTGAAACCAACTCTCGTCTCTCGACTCTCGTTTTGGCCACGCCTTACTCACTTTTAAATGTCAAATTTTAAGTCGGCAGTATTCCCGTCTTTCCCTTTGTTCTGCTCCACAGTAGAAATGGCGGAATTCCAAAAGTGAATAATCTTTTGGGTTTGGAGGCACAGAAATTAATAGAAGATGTGGAAATTGAACAAAATCTACGGGATCAAGCGAATCGCCGTCGCCGCCTGTACTTTCAGGATATTCCCCGATATACAGGTAAGTCATGTAATATATGCTGTATGATTCATTATATTCTAACTTCTTCAATATGCATCGTGAGACTTCTTAAAATCTAGTGTTGTTTATTACAAACGTGTATGGAAATACTATATAAACCGATTACAAATAATTCATGTAGAGAAATAAAATATCACTCTCGTGTATAATCATTAACATGATCGTTTTTTTGTTTGTATATTACACGCAAAAAAGTGAAATTTTTATTAACTCCGGTCACATAACGAACAAAATTGGATAATAATTAGTAATTCAATAGTACGATATATATGTGTATGTATATATATAATATAAGGAAAATGCAAATAATGAAACATCTTCATTCAAACTACTGTAGTAGAAATTAATAAAACAATATTTCTATTAATTTTTAATACTTAACATTATTATTATTTAATTTAAAGAAATTAACTTCATTTCGTGTGTTTTTGTTGGGACAAGTTAGTATACGTATGATTAGTTTATTGAATAATATGCAAGCAATTTATTTTGTTAGGTTAGGAAGAGTGTAATGGGTGTATGTCAGTTTCTCATAAACTGTTTGGGAATTTATTAAGAAGGTTAGTTATTTCGATTTCACATTTATATCCTGCCACCTGGTGAAGGTTACATTAAACATTCGCGCATGTGCAGTGCGATTCTGTAGAACTTATTCATTGAATAGATGAGAGTCAAATACTAAAGTTTACCCATAATTTGCTTCACTCTTTAAATTATGCACATGAAAGATTATCTGATAATGCTTCATTTAATTTTATGCTAAACTCCTCGATTCAGGAACAAATACTTAATCAAGGTGTGGCCAGACAAATATTAAATTTATTATGGCATAAATATTGTGTCATACCAATTGTGAATTTATTCAATTTGTTTATTAATTCTATTCACAGGAAGTATGCAGCTTGTAGTGGCAGACCTCCCTGGCATCAGCCAAAGTACTGTGTCACCTGTCATCAGAAAAGTATCCACCTCTATTGCAGAATTGAAACTACAATTTATAACATTCCCTAATGGAGATGAGGTTCGTCATCTCCATTATGAATTTCATAGAATTGCTTGTTTCCGTGGTGTAGTTGGATTCATCGATGGCACGCATATAAAAATAAGGAATCCTGGAGGAGAATATCCCGAAATCTTCAGAAATAGCTTGGGCGTATTCTCCTTCAACTGTCAGGTATGTACAAAAACTAGTTAAGCAAGTATTTTGTGTGTTATTATTATTATTATTTTATTTCACTCCCTCTCTCCAAGCGCAACAGGCCTAGAAGGCCCTTATGCTCTTTAATTGACATCATTAGAGTTGTAATTCAAAACTGATAATGAAAGATCCAACTAATTTTTTTTAGAAGCTTTATTTTTAGAGTTCAGGTTCTTCTACGTGTCGTAAATCTACGACATGTGATCCATGGCTTAAGTTGCCTTGATCAGTATTGTAAGAAAATTGAAATAAAGCCATTAGTTGCACTGTCTTAAATATATAGCACATAAAAGCAGACCTCCAAGCAGCATCTGTGAACCATTTTAGGTGAATACTTGATTTATGATGCTTTTTACCTAAATAATTTGTGCCAAGTAGGAGATTTTGTAGACCAATATCAGTGAGAAACATTTTGAAAATGTATTGTGTTAATATTGTTCTAGATTACTACCTCATACCATTTATCCCATAACATAACATAGATTTTTGCATAAATAACAAATAAAATATAACCATATTTTAATTTTTTTCATGTTTTTATTAAATTTACACTTTCCAAACCTTAATTTTTCTTCCTTAATTAATCTAGGTTGGAAAGTGTTAATTTAATAAAAACTTCAAAGTATGAAGCTTTACCGTTCAAAAGTAATGTATAAATTCTCAATAAAAGTACTTCTGAATAAAAGATTCCAATTGGCATGTTGGTATTGATGGTCTTCGGACGAACGAGAATTGTATAAGTAGAAAGAAATGTTGACATTCTTATCGGTGCTCAGATGGTGTAATTGGTATTGTACTAATGTACAGAATCAGAGATCCAGGGTTCAAGTCACAATTCAAGCATTATTTTTTCTTTCTTTATTAAGGTACAAGTAAATTTACGGAAAAACTGCACTTAAACTAGCATGAAATATTTTCAAAGTCCTATAGAATAACAGTGTGCATGCGCCAGAGTTTGAGAGCCACCAATAACCCACAATCGAACCATATTGATTATCATCCTCGATTACAATCCATCGCTATGAAATTTAAATGACCAATATTTGCAATAAATCCCCAAATCTATGTTAAAAAGATATATTAATAATATTAAAATTACCAAACGTTTATTAAAAATGGGTGTACACTTACTTATCGCTCCCTAATGCTGATCCAACCAGCGATAACCCAAAACAGCGATAGAAAAATCATAGACTAAGTAATATACTCTGTGGAGAAAATAGCAGTTAGCATCACAATATTTCTAACAGTGTCATAAAATTGTGATTTGCACATTTAAATAAATACTTCGAAACTGTCTAATAATGTTATAAAAATTGTTTGAAAAAGTTTAAAATATTAGGAAATACAAAATAAGTGCTATAGTTTACAATAATATAACTGAAAAATCAAGCGCTAGTAAAAGTGCAGTTGAGCCAAATTTACTTCCAATAAAACAATTGACGAAACCATCACAATTTTAACGCAATGACAAAACTGAAGTGCTTGTAATGGCTATGAATAAAAAATGAATAGTTTTTCGTCAGGAACGGCATAGTTTATAGTAAGAATTTTGAATATGAAAAATTGATATATATATATATATATATATATATATATATATATAATCAATTGAGTTGGTGTTTACTTGATGAAAATCCATATTAATTAATTAAATAAAAATAAAACTTAGTTTCATTCAATTTTCATATTTATTAAGATATAATTCAGTGACAGCTGTTTCGGTACATGTCTGAAGAAGGTACAGTGTACCGAAACAGCTGTCACTGAATTATATCTTAATAAATATGAAAATCGAATAAAACTAAGTTTTACTTTTATTTAATTAATATATATATATATATATATATATATATATATATATATATTATTTATTTATTTATTTATTGCATTGAGAGTAGCTTTTTATATCTTGGATTTTTTTTTAATTTTCAGGCCATTGTGAACTTCACTATGGAATTCATAAACATCGTTACAGGCTGGCCAGGATCTGCACACGACAGTCGTATGTTCAAAAGTAGCATGATCTGTGGCCAATTTGAAGAAGGAGAAGTGTCTGGCATTCTCCTGGAAGACAGTGGGTATGCGTGCCATCATATTTTAATGACACCTCTCCTCAACCCACAAACACGAGCTGATTTCAATTATAACTCAAACTTGAAACGACGACGACTGTTATAGTTGCAACAACTGTGTTACACAATATAGCGAGGAGGGCAAACGATGCCGAAATAGAGGATCTGCCACCAATAATGCTATTCCAGTTGTGAATGATGTTTATGATTTGCCAAATGGATTGACAGCCAGAAGGGCTCTAATAGATGTCCACTTTTAATAATAAGTAAGGTGAATACCGAGTCATCCTTCCTCATAACTGGTGTTCTATTTGAAGTAGTTTTGATATTTCACGTATACCATCGTCAGCTTTTCCAGACTGTTGAAATTTAAGTTGTCAGCTCTGGACATCGAGGGAACGACAATGTTAATTTCAACATTCTGGAAAAGCTGACGATGGTATACTTTATATACAGACACTAGTTCAAATAGAACACAACAAGTTATGAGGTAGAATAACTCCGGATTTACCTTATTTGTTATTAAGAAGGACCTAATAGAGTTACTTACTTCCCATTGTATTTTTACTTGTAATTTTAGGATTGTGATTGGACAAAATTATATGAACACTTTCTTTTCACTACACTATCATGTATTGTGCATTTTTTTTTTGTCTTCTATACTTCCTCTGCTGTAAGGCTGTGAACATATTTGTGTTGTGTATATAGACCATTATGTGTTAAAAATGCAGATTTCCTCGTCTAAATTGTTGGTGCATCTGTAACACTATATCATTTTGTCTAATCTTAAATTTTATTTGTTCTAATATGTAATTTAAATAGGGCCCTATTCCATGTGACATATCAGCTATAAACTTTGTAATTGTCCTTTAAGTCACTAACACTATCATTTATTGGATAACATAAGTTAAAATGCGTGCACATTTATTCACATTTCTGGTATAGCCAATTGTGAACATGTTTATTTAATTCAGTTTGTTTGTTTTATGTCCCGCACCATAGCTGAATGGTTAAGGCAAGATGCTTTGTCAGAGAGTTACCGGACTTGCGCTGGTTCGGGTCTCCATGGGGGAAAACATTTTTTCTTGTGATTTTGGCCAGTATTGGGCCATTGCTCACTCAGCATCATGAGGCATTTGGGTAGCTACAATAAGTAGCGGCTCCAAGTTCAGAAAATCAGCTATAATGACTGGGGGACCTGACATGCTGACCACATATCAATCCTACACTGGGTGAATGATCTTCTATCTCTGTGATCAACTCATGTGGAAGTGAGTCCAACAGCCAGCTAGTAGGCCAAGAGCCTTCTAGGCCTTTCAAGCCATGGGTTTTTTTATTATTTTATATTCCGTTAAGTGAGTCAAATAAGTTATTACATGTTACCTCATAAAACTCCGTGATCTTCACAGGACTGGTTTCTGAAGCTATTGCTTGTATCATCAGCCAAGATTCCATTAACTCTATAGTCTGAGTTCTGGTTGACGATAGAGGAAATAACTTCAGAAACCGGTCCTGTGAGAATCACCCAGTTTTATGAGGTGAGATGTAATAATTTGACTTACTTAATTTATTTGCCTGATAATGTAAATTCCCATCATAAAATTTCATTAAAGTAATTTAGATTTGATTAAGTAGGTAGATCCTTGGCAAGCTTTATTGTTTTGTTATCTTGTTTTCCGTAAGTTGGGTATGGAAACTTAAAAGCCTTATGATCCATCCATCCATAGTAATTCTGCCCAAGGGTAGGTATTTCACTGCAATCATAGCATTTTCATGCTATGATTTGCTAGGTAATTATAGGTGTGGTAGCTTCCCGTTGCTTTCTTTCCACATCGGTGAAGGATGATGATGATGACCGGATGATATTTGGGGACTGTTGGTCCCTAAGCTTCCTGACATTTGTCTTACAGGTGAGGAAAACCCCAAAAAAACCTCTCCCAGGAGCTTGTCCCGACCAGGAATTGGACCCACTGCATGACAAGGCAGCACGCTACCTCGAGACCACAGTGGTGGACACGATGAGGTATTATATTCTAAAAAATGTGTAAATAGTAATGTTTCACAATAATATATAAGGTATTAGTGTTACAAATTTGTGTGTTTATGTACATTGATAGCTGTGTAATGTTCATGTATGTAAATCCATATTGATTCTTGTATATAATTGTTATGAGTAATTATGAATGCTGATAATAATAAAAAGCAATGTTTTCAAATGAAACATATTTTGTATTTATTTCAGGTGTCATACATATTAATTCCACAATAAAATATAAGTATGGACTGTTCTTTAATTTCATTTTCCTGCATTGTCCAAGTACTAGAATTCACTTCTGTTTCTTTTATCATGACATACAAAACTCATGTCCACCAAAAACAGATGTTTATTTCCAATATGCAGTTCCCTAAGATTCATCCAAATATCCTCCCATCTAAACCTTCCTAATGGTATTTTCTCAATAAAATAAATACATTTGTCGCTATAAGTTTTATAAGTTTGTTATGGGTTGATCATGTAGATTGAATAGACAGTAGAAGAAATTTTTACTGGATTAAGTTCGTTGAGGAAAAGGTTCAGTGGAGGGCTTTAGTGAATGTGCCATTTATCTTATGTATTTCATAAAGCCCTAGAGCTTGCAATATAAGTAGTAAAACCAATCAGCTATTCAAGGGGACATATTTGAAAAAATCATGTTGACGTGAGGATGAGGTAAAACAGTAAACTGAAATGAAGTTTCATGCAATGACTACATATTTTAAAGATGGTTGTTTATATAAATGCCCTTATAGGACTGTAGGGCAAAGTAAGTGGGCATATATATAATACATATAATGTCCCATTTTTTGTTTTGATATAAATTTTAGAATAACACTGATAGAGTATCAAAGTTTATAAATTATGACTATAGTCTTGTATCAGGAGAAGCATTAATGACCATAAGGAGAAGAGACAATACTAATAATTTACATAACATGGTGATTAAAGATTTGTGGTGAATTACAGCAATAATTAATACATAGTTACTTAACAGTGTTTCTATAAACGGAAAAACTGCACTTAAACTAGCGTGGAATATTTTCAAAGTCCAATAGAACAACAGTGCGCATATGTCAGGTTTTATATAGCCAGCGATAACCCACAATCTAACCACATATCGATTATCATCCTCGATTACTATATGTCGCTGTGAAATTTAAATTACTAATATTTGCAATATTAAGAGAAAATAGCATCATAATATTGTCTACCAGTGTCATAATATTGTGATTTGCATATTTAAATAAATACTTCAAAATTGTCTAATAATGTTATAAAAATTGTTTGAAAAAGTTTAAAGCATTAAATAATGTTAGTTAATACAGAAGAAGAGTTTACGACAATATAAATGAAAAATCAAGCGCTAGTAGAAGTGCAGTTGAGCCCTATACCATATGTATATTTTTTACCATAATCTCAACCTTTAGGTTAAGGAAAATAAAATGCACCATCAAAAATTGATTAATAACTTTGTATTTATTTGATGTATTTACATAACGTGGTGATGGTAATTTCTTACCATGTTCTTAAAATATTATCTTCATAGTGTAATTTTGATAATGGTTTTCTATTAACAATTACAACAATAAATTAATACATAGTTACCTATCAATGATTTTATAAACCATAATAATAAATTATTATTTTGCTACAATTTCGACTTTTAAGGTTAGGCCTACAAAATTATTAGGACCTATAGTATTACCTGTTATGCATAAAGGTATACCTATTATCCATAAAGATAACATAATAAAATAAAATAGACCATCTCAAATGGATCACTAATACTGTTTTTAATTTGATATAAAATAGATCACGTATATTATATTAATTTGGTTTGTTGATATCCCATAACGTACATATAACGTACGCTTTTCTCCATCACAATACACATGTATAAAATATAAAAGCTGTGGAATGTTACAATTTGACCTTTTATACTTTTCTTACTATATTTATCAATAATATAAGCCTATTCAGATAACTAATTTTATAAGGGATAACTGGGCAATATATATTTTTTACTTTCATTGTTGGACATTTCTATATGTAGGAAATCCTAATTTTGCCATGAATACGTTTTGATTACACACATATATTGTATGTTTAACCTCAATCAGATTCTATTTCCTCATTTTTGTAATAAGTTTAATTTATTTTAGGCAAACAATCACATTCCCATAACCTATACAATTGCAGACGATTTTTAAAAGACGCCATATTTCACAATATCATATGGATTATTTCTCTATGCATTTTTAAAATCATTGCCAACATACGCATTTTTCCATCTCGCCTGAGATAGAGATAAGATCGGATAAGATGGTTTCAAGAAAACCATCTCTCACTCTCGTGGTCAGACTCAACTTACGGAAGTGAGAGAGGTGGGGGAGAGGAGAGTTGGTTTCAAGAATACCGGCCTAAGACATTATGATACTATATCTATCACTGACAAACTTAATATCTTGGATAAGGAGAGGAACCTCCTTTGGGCTAAAACACCAGTTCCAAATTCATGTATAGCTGCACCCTCATAATATAATGCAAAGCTTTCTGATTCCTGGCCATCTAACTTCCTGTAAAGCGAATATAATCAAGGATGATTTATCTAATTCTTGCGTTAATATATCTAGCGCCCTAGTTCTATATAATGTGCTAATATTCCATGTTCCTAGGAACATTTGGCATGGATTCCCTGAAGTAGTCTCTTCCCGGAGAGCCAAAAGGGGGACTATTTTATCTCCGGAAAATGTTACCCCAGTGAAACCCATGTCCGCATTTCTTGACGGTTGTATTTTTTTACGATGAAGGAACGTCACTTTTCGCCTGGCTAATCGTGTTCATGGGTAACCCTTTCGGCTTATTTGTACTTATAACACAGACTAATTTTTACATGCTATGATTATTATTCTACTTTAATATATTCTCCAATACTAATCCTAACAAAATATGGTTCCTATTTGCACGTACAGCTGACTATTCTATCAAACTATGATCAATCTTGACACTCGATCCCATCAGCACATTGTCCTTTATATCCCGCCTCATCACACTGTATATTATTCATTATCTTTTACGGTGTCACTTACCAAAACATGGAATTCCCTTCCACCCTATGTCAGAGACTGTCAAACTATAACATCCTTCAAAAACAAACTAAAGAATTATTTAATAACAAACTGACTTATACACCTCACTGATAGTATTCTTTTAGCAATATTAATATATTTAATTAATATAATAATATTAAGAATAACAAATATTTTTATTTGTTTTGTTTTAAATATTGTATAATCGTAAAATTAGTTTTCTATATCTCATTATTTTCCTGTTTTTTATATACACTAGACAGGGACAATTTAATATGTCTTGCTTGTATACATTTTATTATTAGTTTTAGTCTTAATTTTAACTAATATTAACTGGTTGTATTATAGATCGTAATATGTATATTAGATATTATCTTTTGATCAAATTTTTACTTAGTGTTTAACATTAGAGTTAATTAAGATTGTTATATTCTTATGTAATATATGTTTGTCCTGGTGAGTGGAAGAGAAGGCCACATGGCCTTAACTCCACCAGGCTAAATAAATCTTAAATCTTAAAATATTTAAACACTAAAATGATATTATCTTCATTACTAATTTAAGAAGTTATTTTTCTTATGGTATTGACTAATTCTAACATTTTATGATTAATATTTACACTTGCTTGAAGTAATGAGCATTTTATTACTAAACTTAACAAATTAAGCTTTCTTTTACACAAATGATACTGACTAATTCTAAGATATGAATAATTTACACTTACTTGTACTCGCTTTGCTAGTTCCAACAGATTTTATGGTACCTGTTTACACTTATAACACTGGCTAATCAATCCTAACAAGTTATAAAACATATTTACATTTCCTTAAAATACTTTACTGTTCATTTCTAATACTAAGGAGTTAAGATTCAAATTTACACTTATAACACTAACTCGTGCTATCAATTTTTTATTTACACCTCCTTAAAGTATATTGTCCAAGTAATATTCTATTGCATTTTTTAAGAATATGCTATTTAAAAATTTGATGAATTGTTTAGTATACTTATTGCGCTAATTTATAATTGAGGGGCTCAGTGGAATAAGGGCCCATCCCAACCAATGGTTGATTTGTAGTTATTTGCAGATTATGTATCCTATGGCCATCTTCTGTTAATCTTTAGAAACTCATAATTCTAACTTTGCTCAAAAGAGGGTAAATGAGACTTTATGTCTAAGAAAAATTTCTAACTTCTTCACGCGCGCGGGAAATAAAGGCCCATCCCAACTGCTGACACGTG
The DNA here is from genome assembly GCA_030220185.1 of Diploptera punctata. Taxonomy (NCBI): domain Eukaryota; kingdom Metazoa; phylum Arthropoda; class Insecta; order Blattodea; family Blaberidae; genus Diploptera; species Diploptera punctata. Next base: position 74,895 of record JASPKZ010000004.1, read on the forward strand.
ACCGTATATTGTCCGCTACTCTGTAGTCCGCTGCAATACTGGCTAGCATTGCCGGCAAATATCAGTAAATGCAGAATGGCTGATGCGGCAGGTTCTTGTGCAAATGGAAATAGTGTAATAAAATATAAGAAAACAAAAATAAATGTGCAAGACTGGAATAAAACGAAGCAGAAAATTGTACGCAACGCTGAAAAGGAATATATATCGGCCTGAATCAGTTGCTTCAAGAGGTGCGGACGAAATTGCTAGTTGTTTATTAATAAACAAGCTGTGCCACTGATTGAAAAAGGTACTAATAAAAATAAACTTATAGTGTATATAGTGATTCATGTGTTGTTCAAAACAAGAATTATACAATAATGGGACTTTGGCTGTACATTATTGATTGTGGTTGGTTTGAAGAAATTGAACATAAATTTCTTCTTCCAGGTCACACTTTCCTTCCCTGTGATGCTGACTTTGGTGTGATTGAAAAAGTTAAAAGAAAAACACAATTGGTTTATACACCTGAACAGTGGGCTCACATCATAAGAAAGAGTTGAACAAAGAAACCATTCACAGTAATTGAGATAAATGCAGAAGATTTTAAAGATTTGGATAATTTAAATGTTCACAAAGAGAAATGTGACACTGGACAAGCATAAGGTAGACATCAGAAAATCATCTCAGTTTCGTTTTGTGGAAAACAGACATGTAATGTACGTAAAATCCATTTTCGGTGATTTGGCTTTAGAGGAAGTAATAAGCCTTTAAAAAAGGGAAAGGAAAGTGTCTTGTATTACGAGATGTAATATTGACAACAAAATATCCTAACGGTAGGATGATAAAGAAGACATCATGATTCTCATGACATTTGTACCACCAGTACACCAGACATTTTAACAGTAGCCTAAAATCAGATGATGATGCTGCAAATGTAGTATACGTAGATTAATGCAATATTCAAGTTAAAAAGTGTTATTTAATTTGTTTATTTATGTTTTATTTTTTATATTCTCAATTTTCTTTTTCTTTGATTAGACATATGAAACAACATAGTTATCTATACATTTGCAGGCAGAAAGCTTATTTTATGTACAAGACATGTACCAAAAATATATCAATGTGTGCTCTAAATATTTTACTCAGTGCAGAATTTAATGAAATGCAATTTTTCTCCCAACGTAGTGCAGTTGGGATGGGCCCTTATTACACTGACCCCCTCAATTATTCTATGGGCCACCTTTCACCACGTTTATTATAAAATTTAAATTATTTAGTCGTATATTACATGTTCTACATCTGAATTATTTTTTGTAGTCTGACGCTGTCATTCGGTAGAACGATCGTCAAATTCCCTTTGGCGGTTGATTCCAATCCCCTTTAGCCATTTTTCTTCACTTATGGTTTTAGTTGCTTCTTTACAGCACTATGTGGAATCCTGTCATAGCTCGTTTTTAGACCGTCAACGCAGGCTGCTTTGCATCGCTAGGCGATCCGCTATCTCATTACCGTAGATCCCAATATGCGCATTGCCCCAGCTAAATTCCACTGTCGAGTTATCGCCTTCTACAGAACTCAGCTTATTCCTAATTTCTTCAATTAAATTATTTTTGTTCCTTAGGGAATGTAACATAATCTTACTGTCAGTGTAAATTGACATTTTACGTTCATCAATCGGCATTTCTCTGGTGTTAAGTCCTTACATGGCGTCCAGTGCTTTCAGGATAGTAATTTTCTCAACTTGGTTACTTGAACATTTTTCGTACAACCTGAATTTCAGTGTTTTAATTCCTTTCTTTTTTTAAATATGGCTATTCCTTTATTGCTTTTTCTTCCATTTGTACATTTTCTTATGTGTATTCTTCGTTTGCTCTTATCTCCTGGATTTCTATGGATTACACAGGGTATCTCCAGCTTTTTGTAACTAATTGTCTGATGAACGTTTTAGGCTTCATATTTACTACTTCATCTTACTTGGCGAATGGCCGTAATTTCTTGTATTTTTGGGTGTATAGATGTTAATCCCATCATAATGCAGATAGATTCGTAGGACGCATTGGGATATGCCTTTTCCGTTAGTATTAGTCTCTGTACCTATTGAAGCTTCCGGATATTATATTCCTTGTCCAGGACTCTTATCCATATTGGAGCCGCGTACGATAACAAATTGCAGAATTGCAATTATATAAATTGTACTCAGGGTGTTATAATTTTATCCCTATCTTATTGCTGCTGTTTTGGAGAAAGAGCATTAATAAGCTTTTTGCATCCCTCTACAATAGGACGATGTGTTGGTTGAAGGTGAATCTTTTTGCGTCGTGTTTAGATCTGCTACCATTTTGCACTGTGTTTAGAGGATTTACTCATACGTTATGTTACGCTCATAGTAGCATCCAGTTCGTAATTATCAGTGTTATTTATAATTCTTTGCCCGGGCCCATCAGAGGCAAAGATTGATTCATCATACCTATGTAGATTCATAAACATTAATTAATAATGATTCCTCAACACACTGTAGTAATTTATAATTCGTAGTTAAACTCAGTATATGATTCTCTCAACCATGAAAGCTAGACGGGAATTGGGAGCTCATTTAACCTTGAGAAAGCTCGTAAACAGGAATAATACAAGACAGCTGCAGCCTGGCTAACAAATACAATAATTAAACATTCTTGTTTACTTAAAATAAGATTTAATATTTCAATTGTACGTCTGAAGTTGAAAAACGAAAATATATTAAACAAACAAAATTTGATCATTCCAAGGTTAACGCAAAACAATAATAATAACAAAAGTAACAATCTTTATACACTCAAACACCCATGCATACCTTTTTAGTCCTGCCTAGGGACCCTACCCTAGCTTGCCGGACCAAACTCAAAACACGTAGATCTCCTGGAGCTCGCATCCTCCAGACGATAACCAAATATTCGAAAGAAATATATGATCGAATGATACAGCTTGTTTGGCGTATTTGAGTGTCCCGAGGTAGAGGGGAAGTTGCGCACTACAAACAGGGCAAAGGGAGGGGTAGGAAGGAGAGTGGGAGTAGACACAAAGAGAAAGGAAATTGGCATAGTTCATTAATCTCACTCTAGAGGGAGGATAACAGCACAGATGTTTCGTACCGAAATAGCATTTTCGGTACATTTTGTCGTTTTGTGTGCCAAGATATTTAATCTGGTCGACCTGATCTATTTATTATTTAGAAAAATGTATGCTTCTTCATTTTTCTTTCTTTTTTCTTCATGTTGCTAAATGAGTTTTTGACTTCTGTTCATTGAAACTAGACTTATTGATTTGCGCCCAGGATGCAATCTTTCGCATTTCGATATATGCATTATTCTTAGTTTCGATAACCAATTTGCCCTTAATTATGACAATCAGATCGTCTGCAAATGGTAGTACTTTAGTATGTTCAGTATAATCTAAATAGATCATGGAATTGTACTGGAGGTTCCAGAACCCCGGCCCGCAAAAATTTGTACATAGATTTTCATCTACATATTCTTTCAGTGTCATCGCTGCGTCCACTGTGCTAGTTCGAGGAGTGAAACCAAACTGCTTATTTGACATTAGGTCTTTTGAATTAACATAATTCATAATTCTGTTTATCAATGTCACTAGTACTTTTTCTCTGTGTTTAGGAGGATTATTGATCGGAATTTAATAACCTCCTATAGTAATCTTATCCTGGCTTTATGATAGGAATGAATCCTGTCTTCTTCCACTTTTGTGGAAAATCATCTCTCCTGAAGCAATTGTTGTATATCGCTATTAAGAAGCTTGGTAGAATATTCTTAACTTGAAGTAAGATTCTGCTCGTAAATCCGTATTCACCTGGGGTTTTATATGGGTCCATATTTTGTCGAACGTGTACTCTTTCTTGTTGGATAAATTCGATATCATATTAAATTTTCAAGGGATGTTTACTATTTTCTCTGACTTGTTTATGGTAGTTGTTGTCCTCCGTCTCGTCATGTTTTACTTTAAAATAATTTATCATATGCTGTTGTATTTCTTGTAGTCCTCGGGTTTCTTCAGAGTGGATAAAGGTGTTGTGTTTTGGCTTTCCCAGAAACAATGCGGTATATTGCGTTCCATGGGTTGTTTGACAGAGTTAAGCTACAGACGTTTTCCAAGATATAATTTTCTCCTTTGTTAACGTTCGTTTTTATTTTCTTGTAGCTTCTAAATATTGATGCCTTCTTTGTTGCTGATCTTCGTTGTTTTTAGTTTTCCGGTATCTCCTTCCAGCATTCGCACTTTTCCGCAGTATAGTTAAATTCGTCTGTCCACCAGGAGAGTGATTTATTTTGGTGTAACATTTGTGCCCTGTTTTTATGATGTAATTATTGAAGTCTGAAAGTTTTTTTACTATATATTTTATCCATAGAAAATTGTTGAAAGTGTTTGCTTTATTTTAACATACGTTGAATCTAATGAATTGGTGATCAAAGCAACTTTTTCTTCATTAACACTTCTATTCGCTCACCTATAATTAGTAATGATGAGATCATTATTGCTCTTGCCTGTTGCGCTCTCTTATTGTTTTCATTCATGATATAAATCTGTTTTGAACTCAGCTATTCTTCTAATTTTTTGACTCTTGTATTAGTGATAGTGTCGTGCTATATTATAGGCCTACTATTATTATATACTCCTTCTTCGTAACTTCTAGTATATGGTCCAGCTTACTGAAATCGTCGTTGATATCTGCTCTGATATCCATTTACACACTAACTACATTGAATTTTAGTTTATTGTGTAAAATGTCCATACAACTGCGCTATCTTCAACAGATATTTGGTTTAATAGCACAATATATTTGCTACGATTAAGGCCGCTCTGATCCTATTTTTTTCTTTTAGTAAAGGTTATGTACTGCCTAGAAATTCCAGAAATTTTGTTCAGCATAACATTTGATTCCTGAATGAAGATGATATCAATTTTGTATAAATCTAGTATGTGTATGAGAATACTAGTATCCGCCTGGAATATTTTTAATTGATTTGAATGCATTTAATGTTTGTTTCCCTGTGGGATTATTGGATTGAGTAACGTTATAACTGCGGTTAATTTTACCTGTCATTTTAATATTTGATATTTTCTCTTTTTTTTTATATATAATTGCTAACATGCACGGCCAATTTTTCATTGAGGGTTAAGTGGTTTTCGCTTAATTGTTCTGTGTTGTGTTTGTTATAAACAGAGCAAGGAATTTAATGAAATTTCATGTTGTAAACTATTAGTCAGAGAGTAATGTCACAAAATATCTGACATTGTACGATATGTAGAATAAAATAAAAAAAAACATATTTCATAGTATTTGGCAAAATGTTCATATTTTAATGAAAATTTCATATTTCTTCATATTTTTTAACTTTCATTGTCCGATTTCTTTAATTAAAAATTCGAGAAATTCAATAAAAACATTTCTGAAATTAATTTCTGTAATTTTTTTCAATCTAATACGGTAGACAAATAAAAATTCTTCAGTATTCCTTCTTGACAAGATAAATAGATTGTATAAAAGCAAATAAGTGGAAGAGGAGTCACAGAATTATCTAGTTAGATTAAGGTTTTGTCCAAAACTAGATCCCAGAATAAGAACATGAACCTAGATGTATAAGTAGAACAATGTTGGAATAATAAGCTCCTCCCACCCGTCTGTAGACAGGTAGCGGGCAGTACGTTATTCCTACCTACAGTAGATTCTGTTTAAAAACCGGTAGCGAATCACACGACGGCTTTCGATCAACTGACTAGTTGTTTCACTAACAGTGGTTGTCGTCAAGTTTACGGGACAACATATTGACGTTAAATTTACAGAAGATATGACGGTATTGCCAGGTGTATCCTTGTACTACTACCTGGGATCTCACGTCTTGTTCTTCTTCTTCTTCCTTCCAAGTATTAGGCCAAGGCCTGTTACGATCCTATAGAAAATTTTCCCTCCAGCGTTTCATAGGACGGCCCAGTGATCTTCGTCCTCTTGGTATATAATTATAAACACCTTTGGGGATCCGATTTGAACTCATTCTTCCAAAATGGTGTTTCCAATTTAGTTGGTACTGTTTAATATATTCCAAAATTGGCGTAGTCTTCAATTATTTTAAGATATCGGTGTTCCTTTTCCGATCCCATCTGGTGTAACCCGCTGTTCTGCGCATGAATCTCATTTCACAAGCCGTTATTCTGCTTTCATGTTGTCTTTTTAGTGTCCATGCTTTACTACCGTAGGTCAACACTGGTCTAGCCAAAGTGTTATATAAACGTAATCTGGTGTTTTTTGTACAAGGGATGGTGGGATCTCACGTTATTTTTCGAAATAAGCTCAAACGTTAAGAATTGTTTCTCTAGTTTGCGATTTGATAGTCTTACGACTCCTCCGAGGCATTATGACGCTTAAATTCACAGGTAACACCACACTGTAATAATACTCCAAATGATTCGTCCACCACACAAGACCGTACTGACATGGCAACACCGCTTTGTTTTGTAAACTACGTGCAACGATCCAGCCAAAAATATCGGGTAGGTGTCGCCACGCCGGATTTGAGAACGGCTTCACTGTAAGGGCAGTCTTTACTTTGTGAATAGTGTAAGTGTACAGCATTTAAATATAGGAAAGATTGCTGCTGCTATACGTCAAGCAGTGCTTTGTGAAATTAATAAAGCAACGTTTTTCTCACATGCATCAAGCTATCAAAAATAATGTATGTTGCCAGTATGCTGCAATAAAATCGTGTGTTGTTTAGCTTTTTTTTTTTCATCGTGCAAAACAATTCTGACAGTCATCCTTTTAGTTTACTATCACAAAATATAGAAAAAGCTCCTAACTGAGTAATATGAACAGAATTGATAATTGAATTCATCAAATCTATGCTAGGTCTAATTCACGAAAAAACGTTAAAATAATTCTAACTACATTTTACCATGTTCGTACTTTAGTATTAAATATAACAGAATTCTGAAACAAACCCTAGAATTAACTGTGGATTAATAACTTTTAACATTTTGTTTCTCCAAATATGGCATACTGGAATGGTTTACTTGTGCTCTAAATCGTTCATTTGAATGTTATTGTTGCATTTGCATCTACTGGAGTTTAATATCTTTATGATATGTAAAAATAGCAACCATCCAAATTTTTGTTAGTGCTATATTTCATGGACGCTTGTTTGTTCTAGTGGCCATGTTTCGTTTTCGTTTCTTTTGTATGTTTGTATTTCATAATTAAATATCATTGAATAAATTTATTGATATTCAAATATATATATATATATATATATATAGGCCTATATATATAACCTCCCGGCTTTGATTTATGAAGGTAAACTGATACCGCTACATGCATAGGAGGCCTTTGGGATGTTGAAGCTCCCACCTTTCTCGACAATCGGCTCGAGATGTCAGCCAGGTTGCCGGCCCTGCCTGGTGGCCGCCTTTGCCCCCAGAACATGCATCCGGTACTCATTTCCGTTAGGAGCTGAGTCGACCCCAGGGCCATAATGCCGCCGGATGGTTTCGTCCTACTAAAAACTTGATCACATCGAGACTGAACCCATGACATTCCGGTTTGTAGCATCATTCCTTAAACAACTACCCGCTGTAGCGTGGGCCATTAAAATTGTTTCAAATTATGAACATGATATTTTATATTAGGTCATAATTAATGATGAAGCTAATTAAAATGGAAAAACAGTGAACATCTTGATTTCTTGAGTCATAAATAACGTCGGCTTCTCTAATTTATATGTTGGTATATGTACTTATAAATTGTCCTGGTCCTATGTTTATAAATACGTGTAAAAGTTTAAAAAAAGTAGCTTCATAATATTTTTGTGTCATAATTTTCATACTTTTCATATTTTACTTTTACGATTTCATATTTTGGTATAATTTTCTTCGCGTAATTCCACGCTCTAGTTACAATTCACACAATTTAAGCATTTTATTCCTTTGTCCTTACAGCGCAGTCTGTGAGTTTATGATTACCCTCACAAAGTGAACAAGTTTCATTGCTATTACATTCTTTGGCTCTAGAACATTTGTAACATTTCCTGACTTTTATATAATCTTCAACGTTACAAATTTGCCGACCTAGATTAAGTTCTTTTATATTAGAACTCACCAAGATTCAGGTTTAACTTCCATTACGAGATTACAGAAGTTCCGCTTCGTTTTGAAGATTAATTTGGACACAAGCGTCTTCTCATTTAAATTCAGTTCCAGTTCCTGAGCGTCTATGATTCCTGCCGCGTTACCTACAGTGATATCTTCAGGGATATTCTAAATAATTAGATTAGGATTACATAGTTTAGGTGTGCTAATATCCAGTAGTTGGCTGCATTGATCCTCGATATTTTTTCTAGGGATATCGATATTACCATCTCTTAACGCCTTCATGGTTCTTATTCCAACTTTTAGTTGTGCTGGATTATTTCGCTTCAACAATAGTTCCCTGGCTTCTGTAAATTTGTTCTGCTTTGATTTAGGTATAACTTTTCTTTTTTGTGAGACTTGTTATCGATTACCTCGAATAGTAGCTTTGTAGTTCGATCTGCAGCCAACAGATGGGTCGGGTTGTCCCTTCGCCGCAGCAATACTGCCGTTGCCTGCCGTGTAATCTTGAATAGTTTCAGCATTCTTTATCTTCTCCGCGAGAAGACTTAATTGATAAAATAACAAAATAATGTTCTAAGTTCATTTACCGTTTGCATGATGACTCGCCTAAGGTCACGTAATTTTTTTCTGTAACTTTTATCAATATTTCCAGAGCACTTTCGATATCACTTTTCTATACTTCCGCAATATTGAGTCGTTTATGATTGTATACATGTACACTTCGCAACAAAAAGAATGGGCCGACTCTTGACCTTGGATATTTTAAGCTGTAACGCGCGATTCACACCAGTAAATTAATTGCACATTAGAGCCACAATATGATTAATTTGAAGAGTATTATTTCAAGCACACTTAAGCAGCAAATGCTGAGCTCAGTGATTAGTGGCTTGATTGGTATGCAAGGGGTCACAGGTTCGATTCCGGGTGGGGTTAAATTAATTTCTATTTTATTCTGTCTGTCCATTCTTAAAGAATAAAGGTAGGCCTACTAACTATTTTGAAGTATTACTATTTTTTATCATTATTTATTTATTTAATTATTTATAAATTGGTTTACAATATAATAAAACATATTTCTGTTCCCAAAGTTTTTTAATGTTTATCTTCTTTCTCCTTTGTTCTCTATCTTCACATTCCAATTCTTCCAGATATAGCTCCCTCATACCTCTTCTTATATCATCCATCAATTTAAATCTAGGCGGGCGGACCTCTCTTTCATTTCCCAGGTGAAATCCATTCCCAAGATTATCTGGGTAATATTTTCTCTGGCATCCTACGTGTATGACCATACCATTCTATTTGTCGGTATCTCAGAAAATCTAACATTGAATTTTGGACTTTCATTTGTTGTCTAATGATTGTATTTCTGATTTTGTCCAATATAGAATATCCAGTTGAGCGTTTAAAACAATCCATTTCAGTAGACGTAAGTTTTAAACTCAAATTTTTATTCAACTGCCGAGTTTCTGTACAATATGTTAGCGTGTTTCAAATTATGGGTATATAAATTTGTAATTTGGTAACTGTTCTTAAGTTCTTATCCCACCAAACTCCGTTTAACATTGTTATTACCGATCTGCCTTTTTATATTCTATATTTTATGTTATTTTCTTGGGTACATTTTGAGTTAATTTTAACCCCCAGGTAATTACATTCTTCACATCCTTTGATACATCCCATTATTAGTATTATTATTATTATTATTATTATTATTATTATCCGCTATCCGAGATATTAAGTTTGTTAGTGATAGAATATCATACATAATTCTAAAGGGTAAACAACATGATTTTATAATTGTAAATGTACATGCCCCCACAGAAGATAAAGATGACAAGATCAAGGATGAGTTCTATGAAGAATTAGAATGCTTATTTGATAGCCTTACACGATATCATATGAAAATTGTCTTAGGAGATTTTAATGCAAAAGTGGGGAGGGAAGGTATATTCAAACCAACAATAGGCAAATTCAATCTTCATGAAGATAGTAACGACAACGGGGTTAGATTAGTCACATTTACCACATCAAATATCTCATTGTTAAGAGCACAACATTTCATTAATACACCTGGACGTCTCCAGATGGAGAAACTCGGAACCAGATAGATCATGTATTAGTGTATAAACGCTGGCACAGTAGCATCATCGATGTTAGATCAGTTAGAGGGACAGACTGCAATTCGGATCATCATCTTGTCAGAGTGAAAATCAGACAAAGGCTATCGCTTATGAGAGGAACAAACGCTAAAGATGATTCTGTAAAATTTGAATTAAATAAAACTTGAAAAATGATGAAATGCGGCAAGAATACCGAATCAAAATTACTAATAGATTTGAAGTACTGGAATCTTCAAATGACAATGCGGCAAACGAAGAAGGAACTGATATAAATAAAGAATGGGAGGCTATAAGAGACACTATTAAATTGTCAGCATCAGAAAGAATTGGTTGTTAAAAAAAGAGGCAAAACAAGAAATGGTTTGATGAGGAATGTGCCGACATTGTAAAGAAAAGAAAGCTAGTAAAAATGAAATAGTTACAATAGCCAAATGAGGTAAATTTAGAGCAATTGAGTAGTATTAGACGGGAAACCACCAAGTTACTAAAGAGTAAAAAGAGGGAATATTTGAGAGAGAAGATTAATGACCTTGAAATGAACGCAAAAAATAGGAATATTAGAGAATTATACCAGGGAATTAGTATAGAGAAGAAAGGGTTTCAGGCTAGAACAAACATAATTCGGAATGAAAATGGGGATATGATTGCAGATTCCAGGAGTATATTAAATAGATGAAAAAGTTACATTAATCAGCTATTAAATGTACATACAGAACAGGACATTGAGGAGGATAATTTACAGACAGCAGAAATGCTAGTCGCAGAACCAAGTGCATTAGAGGTTGGAATGGCGATTGAAAAATTGCAGATGCATAAAGCATCAGGTTCAGATGAGATCCCAGCAGAACTGATAAAATCAGGGGGAGAAAAATTAATGGACAACATACGGAGGTTGCTTAGTATGATTTGGGAAAAAGAAGCTCTTCCAGATGAATGGAAGGAATCAATTATCGTACCAATTTATAAGAAAGGAGATAAAACTGATTGCAACAACTACAGGGGCATCTCATTACTTTCAACTTCGTACAAAATTCTTACAAATATATTAGTAAGCAGACTTACTCCCTAAAGTACAAACCAATAGGACATAGAAATGTTGGACGCCCATTTACTAGATGGGAGGATTCATTAAATCCCACTTGATGTGAAAACAGGTCAAAAGGCCTAATTTCATGAAGCAGAAGAAGAAGAAGACTTACTCCCTATATTGATGACATTCTAGGAGTTCATCAATGTGCATTTAGAAGAAACAGGTCTACAACAGATCAGATTTTTAGTATAAGATTTTAGAAAAGAAATCGGAAAATAATGATACTGTACATCAATTATATGCAGACTTCAAAAAAGCATATGATTCAATTAAGAGGGAAAAGTTATATAGTATCCTCCTGGAGTTCGGAATTCCTAAAAAGTTAGTTAGGCTTATACGAATATGTCTAAATGGCACAAAGAGTAGGGTGCGTGTAGGCAAACAGTTTTCGGACACTATTGAAATCCAGAATGGGTTGAAGCAAAGAGATGCACTATCTCCTCTACTATTTAATTTTGTACTAGAGCATGCCATCAAATATTTAGACGATGGGGAGGGCTTACAGCTCAATGGCATTAATAGGCTGTTAGTTTATGCTGATTATGTAGTATTATTGGCAGATAGCGAGGAGATACTAGAGGACAACACGCACACACTATTGAGTAACACTAAGGAATTAGGACTGGAATAAATATCAATAAAACCAAATATATGGTCTCACATAGAAATTCATTATGTAATGAAAATGGACGGCTAATGACAAATGAGGAAAATTTTGAGGAAGTGGCTGAATTCAAATACCTAGGAACAATAATCACAAATAGGAATGAGATGCACAAAGAAATTAAACATAGGCTCAATTCTGGAAATGCCTGCTATTATGCATTGCAAAAACTCTTGATGTCCCAACTCCTTTAAAAAAATGTTAAACTGAAAATATATAAAACTATTATTCTACCAGTTATATTATATGGGTGCGAAACATGGACTCTTACTTTAAGAGAGGAAAGGAGATTACAAGTATTTGAGAATAAAGTACTTAGGAAAGTTTTTGGACCAAAGATAGATGAACAGACAGGTGAATGGAGAAGACTACATAACAATGAACTACATGGTCTTTATAGGAAGCCAGATATAATAAGAACAGTTAAGTCTCGTAGACTGCGATGGGCAGGACATGTTGCATGTATGGGGAATGAAAGACTTGCATGGAAGCTTCTTGTAGGAAAGCCAGAGGGAAAACGCCGCGTTGGTAGACCAAGGATGAGGTGGGAGAATAACATTAACTATGATTTGAGGGAAGTAAATTATACAGGGAATGATTGGAAAGCATTAGCTCAGGATACGGATGTATGCAGAGCGTATGTCCGCGCGGCCATGAACCTACAGGTTCGATAGTGCCTGTAAGTAAGTAAGTAAGTAAGTAAGTAAGTTAGTAAGTAAGTAAGTAAGTAAGTAAGTAAGTAAGTATTATTATTATTATTATTATTATTATTATTATTATTACTATTATTATTATTATTATTATTATTATTATTATTATTATTATTATTATTATTATTTATTATTATTATTATTATTATTATTATTATTATTATTGTCCATGATCTATGGGCTATCATTATGCTGGACTTGACACATATAAACTAAATATTTTAACTGAAGCGTGAACTTTTTCCTCACTAATATGTAATAAATAAATAAACTCATAATTATATGAAGCTATATTATATTTTACTAAATACATTTATAGCATTATTATTAAAACGTGGTACTGCACATGCAGTTAAATTTATACCGGTAGCTAAATAGTGTTGTAGAGTTTACGAAACAGGAATATTAATTAATGTTGTGTGAAGTGGACGTAAATTACGTGGTAGGAATTATTTTTTTTTTCAATGCCTCCTCTGTTTGTCATTATACATTTCAGGTATTCTCTCCTAGCAATGGTGTATTTTAACCCACTTCTCAGGTTGGGTGATGGCGATGGGTAATGGTGCGCCAGGAGAGGACTTAATCCTAAACTTAATATAATGAGGTGAATATGATATTAATGATAATGATGGCCAGATTATGTTCGGGGACCGTTTGGGCCTTGAAGTATCCTGACATTTGTCTTACAGGTGAGGAAAACCCCAAAAAAATCTCACCCAGGATACCTGTCCCGAGCGGGGATCGAACTCGGGCCCGCTGCGTGACAAGGCCGCACGCTACCTCGAGACCACAGCGGTGGACGCAGGAATTAAATCCTATAGGATGTATTTTGCGAAAATATATATAAAAAAGAAACACTGTTCTTATATTCGTACCCTGGCTCTCATATATAATGTATCTTATCGTAATTGGTTTAACGATCTACACTAATCTAACGTCGAATATTAGTTGCCTAATCCTGTTTGTCTTGTATACTGTTACACTATGAACGAGAGTTGAACTTCATTGAAATGTCTCAATTAGATTAATATTGCATTTGTCGAACACTCGTAAATATCTAGAAACATGTCTCCTTCACTGTTTTTTTAACTATTTAAGACGATTAAAACCAAATACAGCGTATTTAAAACATTTAACAATGCGTTACCTCGTGAACCACAGCTTTAGCTTTCCGAGCATGCGCAGTGAACCATAACAGGGACTCTCCTTTTTGAAGCGGCTCATTATTTTCGTCGCTAAATGTATGTATGTATGTACGTATGTGTGTATGTGCCGGTATGACTCTTGAACCCCTAGAGCAATTTCATTATTGCCAAAAAAAGAGGAGAAACATCCCAATACTGAAATATTAAACTTAAAAAAAGAAATAATGTTGAGTGAAGCCTGCATTCAACTATTAAAAAAAGAAAGTTAAACACAGAATGGTGATAATAAAGACTTAGTGTAATCACTATTATTAGTTTATTTATGGTATTAGTATTGCATTCTTTTAAGTCAAGTATTTTCAAGAATTGTCATTTCAATTTTCAATGTAGGTTTCGACTGCTTGCGAAATAGTACAAAACAACTTAAAATATTAAGTGTCTATTTGTACATAATACATATAAAATGGTTTAGGATCACCCATTTTGAAATCCGTCTTTTTACAGTTCTTGTTACGAGGTTAAGTGAATGTTCCATTTTCATAGTCATTTGATAATAAATCAGGAATTCAATATTTTGATTAGTAACACTTTTAGAAAATTGGAATATCTAATTCTTGTTTTATTCTTCCAATGCTCATAGATATGGGACATTAACATAACTAGATTTCTAAATAAAACATTTACTTAGAATATTATGATCGTCAATATGTATATATATACATATATATTAATTAATATTAATTAATATATATATATATATATTAATTAATTATATTTATTTAAGAGTTGGTGATACCTTCATTGTGAAGGACATTGACAAATACATCATGTTTCACTCGACTGCATGGGCAGCATGAATAGATGACTCAATGCTTGCAGTCACTTTTCCCACAATATATATATATATATATATATATATATATATATATATATATATATATACACTGCATTTTTTTTTTCAGACTCTGCAGTAGGTGTAATGAAGTTGCGCTTCAAGAATATCTACAAGTGTATTGCAAGAACATACCAGTACATTATAGAAAAGTGTTTGTGTTTTATTAAAAACGAACTTTTAGTTGAACTATAATAGGAAATATTTTAAATTACAAATTTTAAAATTATGTTAACAATGTGAAGTAAATTTCAATTCATCCTTACTTCTACCTCGTTGAGAACTTTCTATGCCTTTTATAATATTTATTTAACATGTGCAAAAAAAATTAATATAAAGTGTTGGTAACTACTTAGAGAATAAAACTTTTTAGCCATTTAACAAAAATAATTTACCATAACCTTCAACTATTCAACAATTTCCTGGTAGTAATGTAGGTAGGCATTTGTGTTAGGCTTAAATAAATGTTTAAGCCTAAAATGTCAAACAATTTGGATTCTTTTCACAGGTGAATGTTGAGCCAGCAGCTAACAGGTAGGCCAAGTGCATTCTCAACATGTTACACCTTGGAGAATATACATGATATGGTTTATTCTCTAATGAATTATTAGATTTTCTAATCAAAATGTAAAGGTAGGTGATCTCATTATAGGGCTTGAAAGGCCCTTGGGGTAATAGGAAGCTAGTAAATAAATGTGCAAATAGTCTAATTATAAAAAAAATAAAATAATTATGTTTATTGTTGGATTATTAAATATTTAACTATGTACGTGACACAAGTTTCGTTGAGAAAATTATGTTCGTCTTGAATACATCCTGCAGTAACTATAAAATGAATACTATTTTTAATATTAATTTTAATACACGGCAATAAATGAATTATGTTATTACATTTTTAAAAGAAAACAAACTATTCAAGACAAGCCTGATTAGTAAACAGAGTTGATGTGCTTGTATTCACATATGAGTAGGTTAGAATAGAGAAATGATGCGTAGATTTCAGTTTGAATTTATTTTTGCTACACACTTATCAACCTAAGGTATTTATAAATTTTCATTTTAAGAATATTTAAAAACTTGTACTTAAATTACTTTGTGGTTTCAGTTCTTAAAACGCACAAAAACAAATAGCATATAATTACTCATTAGGCCAGGCTCGTCAAATGATGCCACCGTAGCATACCGTTATCCAATCCTGTTTGATACATCTTAACGGAAATAATGCAAGAAAATGTTACTTTGTAAGCAATTTTACATTTTTTTATCTTTACTTCACAAAATTATTACAAAAATTTTGCAAATATTTTTGTTGTATAGGTCTAACATTTTCAATTACTCTATAATAAATACTGATTTTCCGTATTCACTATGTTCGTCTAAATGTGAATTTTTTTAAGTGTTTACTTATGAAATTTTGTAAATTGTTTTAGTGAACTTACTAATTGATGAATTTTGAAAAAAAAAAATCAAAATAATATAGTTAAAGACATCTGAAAAGTTGGCAAAGTTCTTGTAATTTTCTACAGAAGAGAGTAAGAATAAAACATGCGAGAATTGTTCACAGAGTAGCATTGCTTGTGTTGAGCTTTCAATTTTATTTTTAAAGAATGGTATGGATAGGGGTACCCATTTTCTTGCGATTGAGTCACCGTAGCCCTGATTGAATCACCGTAACCGGCTAAAGTAGTACCAGGCAGTACCCATTCCTTCTTAAGATGGCGCAGCGGTACAAAATTGCTTCCAAAATTAACACAAAGAGGCCACTCTATTCGTTCTCTATGTAAGGTGTTGAGCATGTGTTGAGGGTAATACTCACTTTTCAGCAAAACTCTTGGATTTGGCATTATTTTCATTCTCACATACAGACACTGAAGGGAATTTAGTGTGCCATTCTTTATAAGAAGTGGATACGACGAAACTAATGGGACTATTTCGATAAGTAGAATATGAAGAGAGAATTAATAGGATGGATCCACACCATGACAATGCACAGCATAACGTCCAGAACAATCTGTAATAATTTATTAGACACTATTAGATAAATTACAGTGAGTACACAATTAAACATTTTTTACTAAAGGCCAAATTACTTCCCAACGACAAACATAATTGGTACAACTTACATTTCATGGCAGTTTAACGTTAACGTATAAAATTAGTTACATTAGCATGATATGTGATAAATGAAAATAAGTTATGAATGCAGTGGCGGCCGCTCCTTATGTGCTGTAGTGCTGCAGCACACTTAATTGTGAGGGGGAAAAGTACCGAACAAAAAATAATTAATTATATTTTAAACAGCGAGGGTTTCTTAATTTATGCTGGCTTTTCACGCACTCTAATTGTTCTTTCCAAACTCCAATGTCTTTGGAATGTGCTGTGAATCGTACAGCTGTATTGAATCTCGCATCTTGCGTGCGCAGAAATCAAGTTTTCATTTTCTCAATTTTCCATCGTATGTACGCGCGTGCGCAGAGACAAAATTTCATTTCGTCTGTTTCATCGCCTCTGTGACTGTCATTTCTCCAGCCCGACGTGCAGATGGCGATTTCTATGTACTGTTGTACTGATTATTTTTTATATTAATACGGTTTTTTTTTAGTTTTCATTTTAATGCAAATTTTTATCTCATTTTTCCCCCTACTATAGGCATTTTGCATTTATTAGACATATAGTATCAGAAAAAAAATGTTTAATATTGATATTTAATTGTTTCTGAGTACTTGTGATTAGATTATGTTGGTTAGATTAGAACTTAATTTTTAGCATATTTTTCATAAGTTGGCTATTCGGTTGGAGTAATGATTAATGGATATATTCTATTGTTAATATGGCGTACTTCAGGTTTTTTATCCCAACTTCTCATTCAATTTTAAGACTTTGTCCCATTCCGTTTGAAAAAAAAAACACTTTCTTTTGGTAATAATTTACAGACTGCTACAATAATTTTTCGATTTTTATTCTTTTTTGATGGGCATGTCTCACAAAATGCCCTAATGCAGTGATATGATAAGTTATTTTTTATGTTGACTCTATTAAATTATTAACAACAATAAATCATTCTTTCTTATTTATTTTCGAACAGTTCCCCTGAATACATTGGCTCAGACGGTGGTGTTCGGGAGGTCCCGAATTAAAATAACAAGTCGACCAATATGAGACTTATTTTCACAGCAAACACTGAGTGGGATTTTATTACGGTACCACTCGCTATTAGCACTAATAATACGTCATATTTCATCAAATTAAGCAGTTGCATTTGCTCAGGATACATGTTTATAGATAACACACACAGCGTACTGTTATAACCTACAGCCAAAGACTCCAGACGCGATAAAACAGTGGAATAAATGCTCTATATTTGGGTCGGGGAAGTAACAGGCCGATTCATTTGAGATTTATTATAATTTCATTTAGTAGGTTATAACTTTGTATGGACCTGCTCCGTGTTCGTGTATCCTGTCTTGACATAGATATATGACGTGTGCTTTTTTTTTAGTCCCATGAGGAAAGAAATTTTCTCATCGAATTGTGTATTGAACCTGTTTCCACCCAGCAGTGTGAAATAAGTTGTCATAATAAGTAGCAGCTCCAGATCGAAAAACCGAGGAACAACGGCAGGGGAACCGACATGAATATCACATGTCACCCGTGCATTGGCTGAATGATCGTCTATCTTTTTCAATGACACAATCCCTAGGCTTGTCACGCCGCCAAGGAATGAGTTTATTCTAACTACGACAAATTGCTGGTTGATAGAAGAAAATTGTCGATAAAATCAGAAAATTAACAGGCATTTATGAATATAATGGATCGACTACTCATGTATGCAGATGAAACTGCTTTAATATTTGGAGGGAAAATGCCAAAACACTTACGAATTCCAAATAATGGATTATAAACTATTAAAATGGTTTAATAGGAATTTACTTTCGCTTAATGCTTCAGAAACAATAGTTATACCTTTCTCATTAACTTCAGCTGATCTTAAACCAAATTACTGTAATGTATTAGCAAGAATGCGCAATAATGGCTGTCTGGTGCTAAAATGTAAATCTCCATTTTTAAAATAATCTAATTAGATTAAATGCTCGGTTATAGTTTTTGATACATATTTACGATAGATTAAGTATATAAAATACATCTGCAATATATTAAGAAAAAAAAACTATTTTGTTACATTTCGATTCAACATGTCTATTGATATACCAGTTTCAATGATAATTTAACATAGTATTAAAGGATGGGATCATACTTTTATAATTCTAACACTATTCTATTTAAATTATTTCACAATTATAAAGATATGCTTGGATAAAAGTACAATACTTGAACATTTATTCTTTTATTTGAAAACATTTAAAATTTATCAAATGTATTATAATGTTTTATTAAATATTATATAAAAGCAACAATTCCCAAAATGTTCTCATTCATATAATAGAAAAAAACAGCGTGCTTAGATTTAGCTGAAACAAAATGTCATAATACAGCTGCTTTTAACCATGGAAGCAATTTTGGTACTGTTATAATATTATTAAAAATATTGAAGAACTTCAACACCTGGAACAACGTCGAATATAAATAAATTTAAATAGGACATATTAAAACCATCTTTAAAAAATTTGTTTCACAATGATGCTCAATTTTGGTACCAAATTACATTAAAAAATTATTGAAAGCATTCAGTTCTAGAACAGCACAGAATATGATTAAATTTAAAAAATAAATAAAAGATCACCATTAAAAAATGTGTTTCACTATTAAATTCAATTGTATTTTAATATTTTAATGTTTCTTTAGCATTTATTGTTTTTCAAATTAATACTATACTTTGCAATCTTATAAAATTCTATCTGTATAATATTTAAGTTGTTTTATTCTTAATTTTTCTACTATAATAATTTACATATTTGTAAATATATTACAAATGACTTAATGTTGATTTGTACAAATACTTTCTGCAACATGTATTAATTCATTTGTAAATTTTTAATGAATAAATAATATTATAGTTGAATGCAGGCTTTCACGGCCGGTAATCGTAATGTTGAGTGATTCCGGGTTATGTGGCCGTGGTCCATAGTTGGTGTTGGCACCAACTATGGACCACGGCCACATAACCCGGAATCACTCAACATTAAATAATATTATATTTTAGTATTAAACTTCTTATGAGCACAAAGTTTCGCTTATTGAACGGAGTGCAGAATTTTATGTTAGTTTTATGTAATGAGCTGCAACTGGCAAATAAATAAATACATTTCATTTAATATTCAGTTAAAACATTGAAAATAATAAATCAATATTTCGCTTCTACATGTTCTTACCTCTCTACCCAGTGATTTCCACTTCTTTTTCCAATAAATCTGAGACCATGGATGGAAGTATTAGAAAAATATTTTTCCACAGCATCAACAATGAAGCCCATTCCTTGTGATAGACTCTGCAAGGAAAAACATCCATCACTCTATTCTAAATAGATTTGATAATGATATTAATACGAACAGAGTAACATGTGATCAACATATTGCCCCAGCCCTTACTGCTGGTTTCTCAAACCAACGTATGTCCCGTAGCTCTCCGCCAAGGCATGACGCCTTCAGCTCTCGGCTACGGTGGGGGCTCCATTGTTTTTAGTGACATGAAATGAAATAAAAAATAAGCTTGAGCATTGTTACCAATTCTAGCGAAATATTAATAACAAGTGTTTAGTTAGTAGTCTGTTTTAAAATAATTTATGACATTATCGATACGATAGGATCGAAAAATACCAAAAAAGAACGTTGTGCCATTTAACGTTTTCCTGTGTGAAAACCGTTGTAATATAAAGCAAAACTACTTTTCTTTAAAGAAAATATTTGCGTTCTAATGTGTTTAAGACATTTTGTTTATATGCTGATTTGCTCCAACAAAGTCTTACTAAAAACTTACATTACATCAGTTTTATGTATGATATTATTTTAAATAAATTAATAATACGAACTTTAAAATACCACAAATAGAGAATGTTAAAAAAAGTTTGAAGAATAGAAGCGCAATGACAAATATTCTGAAGCTTTACGTGTGAGAACTGTGCAGTTTGCTAGATGGCGAGAATACAATGATAACAATCTTCATAATCATTAATCATTGCTTTCACAACTCGAAGTTCATAAAACGAGCTACACATGAAGATGATATCTGAGGTATGTAATCAGGTATACTTGTATCGTCTACATTACCAGTCACATCTGATAACATTGTCTTTATTCTGTTAATTTACTAGTTTTTCCTTAAAGTTAATATGGAATATGAAGATTGGCTGATAGAAAATAGACTTGAAGCCTATCATGATGTACCGTATGGTATCGATAATGACACGATGTTATAACATATGCACATGTTTTATGCGGTAGATTATGTATGTTTGAACTTCCTGCGAATCATATACAGCGTGTATAAAAACACCACTGACAACGCTTTGTATGCTGGAGGGAACGATAATAATCCGAGGAGCTTGTTTTCAAAAGTCTTTTCTTCACCACATACCAAAACAGATGGTTTGTGTGTCTCATTTATTCTTAGATTAGACCTACTTTATGTTCAAAAGTCACTTCTTGGCATTATAACTCATCCTTCAAATCGAGATAAAACCGAGTGTTGTATTAAAACTGACTTGTTTACAAAAATGTAGCGATCTAAGATATCTTCCCACAAATTCATATAAATGGACATGAGATATTTTGAAAATATGCTTCTCGTCTGATTATTTTTCATGTCCAGAAATTCGTTCTTTCCGTTCGGTCGGGGCGTCAATGATTCATCGAATTGTTTTTTTATCCCTTTACTTAGTTATGGAATCCACTACAGACAGCAGAAATGCTAGTTGCAGAACAAAGTACATTAGAGGTTGAAATGGCGATTGAAAAATTGAAGATGTATAAAGCATCAGGTTCAGATGAGATCCCAGCAGACTTGATAAAATCAGCGGGAGAAAAATTAATGGACAAGATACGAGGGTTGCTTAGTATGATTTGGGAAAAAGAAGCTATTCCAGATGAATGGAAAGAATCAATTGTACCAATTTATAAGAAAGGAGATAAACAACTACAGGGGCATCTCATTACTTTCAACTTCGTACAACATTCTAACAAATATATTAGTAAGCAGACTTACTCCCTATATTGATGACATTCTAGGAGATCATCAATGTGCATTTAGAAGAAACAGGTCTACAACAGATCAGATTTTTAGTATAAGACAGATTTTAGAAAAGAAATCAGAAAATAATTGTACTGTACATCAACTATACGTAGACTTCAAAAAAGCATATGAATCAATTAAGAGGGAAAAGTTATATAGTATCTTGTTGGAGTTCGGAATTCCTAAAAAGTTAGTTAGACTTATACGAATGTGTCTAAATGGCACAAAGAGTAGGGTGCGTGTAGGCAAACAGTTTTCGGACACTATTGAAATTCAGAATGGGTTCAAGCTAGGAGATGCACTATCTCCTCTACTATTTAATTTTGTACTAGAGCATGCCATTAAATCTTTAGAGAATGAGGAATGCTTACAACTCAATGGTATTAATAAGCTGTTAGTTTATGCTGATGATGTAGTACTATTGGCCGATAGCGAGGAGATACTAAAGGACAACACGCACACACTATTGAGTAACACTAAGAAATTAGAACTGGAAGCAAATATCAATAAAATTAAATATATGGTCACACGTAGAAATACATTAAATAATGGAAATGGACAGCTAATGACAAATGACGGAAATTTTGAGGAAGTGGCTGAATTCAAATACCTAGGAACAATAATCACAAATAGGAATGAGATGCACAAAGAAATTAAACATAGGCTCAATTCTGGAAATGCGTGCTATTATGCATTTCAGAGACTCTTGATGTCCCAACTCTTTTCAAAAAATGTTAAACTGAAAATATATAAAACTATTATTCTACTAGTAATATTATATGGATGGGAAACATGGACTCTTACTTTAAGGGAGGAAAGGAGATAACAAGTATTTGAGAATAAAGTACTTAGGAAAATTTTTGGACCAAAGAAAGATGAACAAACAGGTGAATTGAGAAGACTACATAACAATGAACTACATGGTCTTTATAGGAAGCCAGATATAATAAGAACAGTTAAGTCTCGTAGACTTGTGATGGGCGGGACATGTTGCACGTATGGGGAATGAAAGACTTGCATATAAGCTTCTTGTAGGAAAGCCAGAGGGAAAACGCCCAGTTGGCAGACCAATAATGAGGTGGGAGAATAACATAAACTATGATTTGAGGGAAGTAGATTATGCAGGGATTGATTGGAAAGCATTAGCTCAGGATAGGGATTTATGGAGAGCTTATGTCCGTGCGGCCATGAACCTACGGGTTCGATGGTGCCAGTGAGTAAGTATGTAAGTACTATCCATTAGCTCAAATATATTAACTACTGCGCCTTAACTTTCAAGCTCCTACGCTACATCACACCATAGTCCATGATTAGAATCCTAATTGAGTACCTATTAGTGCAGTAATATTTAAAACGCCATTACGGCATGTACCAGTACACAAAAATAGACATAATCGAAAGGAAGTTTGCAAATCGTATGTCAGTGATGATGGCAATGATAATGTTGCTGCTCGAGTATTAGCCCGGTCAAGTTAGCTAAAAAAATTGGGGTAGGCTTACAATAATTCACATAGAGCTGAAAATTGGCACGAATGTTGGAAGCACCAATATAAATGAAATGTGAAAAGTCCTCATCGATCTCACATCTGCAAAAAATTATTCAAGGTCATAGTTCGCAAATATGGGTTTTTGCATTTTACAGCCAAATATAAGTTTTATAATAAAAATAGGTCAGACAAAGGTTGTAGACCATGCAATTATCTACAAAAATGTTTTTATACTTTTTTTCATAAGAATCGTATTTCTTGAGATATCACCGTTTCAAATATCAAAAACAATAATACGCCCGCTTTTCAATCGCAAGTTAACCTCTTATAGACTACATCATCGGATATTTAATATAAGTAAAAATATTGGTTATATAACTTATTATATATTATATGATTGTGAGACTACACATATAAAATAAACTCAGTCCCTAATTTCATTGCCCTTATAACCTTGAGCAACATTTGCTGATTATTCTATTGTTGTCGGAGTGGCGACAGTCTTATACCTGATTTTTTTCTGGAAGGCATAAACGAAATACTTTTTAGTATAGTATGAATGTTCCTTTGCAGTGAATATACGTGGTTATTGATACACGTGCTTGTTAATAATATTTCTTAAAACAATTTGTGCTTTTCAATAATTTGAAAAAAAAAGTCACAATTTTGCTTTGTTTGTAATAAACCTTTGACTGAAAGTGAAACAGTTATTCTTGATCATGGAATGAAGACTTTGATTGATTCAAATATTGAAATAAATTATGGGTTTTGCTTATGTTAAAATGGGAAATATAATGTCTAATCCTATAAACACCTCAAAGGGATTGAAACAAGGGTGCAGTCTATCACCAATTTTATTTAATATTTATGTAGAATTTATATTAACGAAATGGAAACAAAGCTGCAAAGGTATGGGGATCCCAATAGGCAATAGATTTTTGCTGACATTACAATTTGCCGATGATCAACTGGTTTTAGCGCAAGAAAATTTTGATATGGAATTCATGATAAAAAGGTTGAAAAGCACATATGAATCATGGGGTCTCACAGTAAATTTACAAAAAACAGAATATCTGGCAATAAATAGCAATGAAAGAGAAAACTTAGTATTGGAAGATGGAATCCAAATAAAGCAAGTGAAACAAACTAAATATTTGGGAATGATTATGGATAACATCGAAGGTATAGGCAAAGAGAACATAAAACATAGAATTGAATTGAGTAGCAAAATAATATCATCATTAAATTCCATATGGTGGGATAAACATATTTGGAAAGACACAAAAAAATATATTGGTAAAACATTGGTGGAATCTGTTGCAATGTACGGAAGTGAGGTATGGACAATCAATAAGTACTACAAGAATAGACTAATAGCTCTAGAAATTAAAACCGGATATTTATCCCCATATAATAATAATAAGGGTTTTTTGTTTTGTTTATAATTATATTTATTTATATGAAGAATGGACATCAGATTGATTTATAGAATTCAAAATTTTTTTTATAAGTATATAAAAAAAATAACTGGTCAATATAAACTGTTAAAACAGTTAGATTTTTTTATAACTGATGCAGTATGTAAAATACTTCAAATATTCAAATTGATAATTTTTATAAAGAAATAAATGGGATTGGTGGAATTGGATAGAAGTTAGCTTGAAAATACTCCTTCCTTTTCTGTTGGACCAATCAGAACCTAGAGGTTATTACATAATAAAAAAAGATGGCTACAATACTTGAAGATGGTCGGTCATGTTCGGCGACTGCTCCTTAAAGAATAAGGAAATAATTGTTTATTTTATTGATGTTGGTTGAAAGAAATAGTGTTAAAAGTATGAAAGATTATATAGTGATATAATAGTCATCCATCTTGGTGAAAAACAGTTTCTAAGTGAAAATAATGAATAATAATGACTGGATTGACCGTTAGCATTCGTCATCCATTAAATACATAAAATGGTAATCTTCTAGAAGTGAAAAATATCAACCGAAGCCGGAATCTTTTGGAACTTTTAAATTACAAGATTCATCTTGACCAAAGTGAGAGTTTTAAATAAACTAACTTATCGTTCAACTGTTAATAAAGTGTTGTTATTTGTGTAAGAAACTTTTCCTCATTCCCCTGAAGAGAGTTATTAGTGCCGTGGCAGATTTAAAGTGGTTTAAATTATATCACAAATCTTCAACTTCGGATATCTCACCGAGAAACCCAACTTTAAATGTCTCCACAACGAGGGGCAAAAATAAACACAACTTCAAATGGCGCATCAACGAGGGCTCGAATGGGAATCGAACCAGGGACCTGTAAACCTGAATCGAACCAAGGACCACGAGAATGAGGAAAGTAATAAAACTCTTCAAAAGTGAGTACAGTTAAAATTTATATGTGAAAAGTGAATTAGTGATAATAACAATTAATGCTTTTAAGAAATAAGAAAATATTAAAATACCCAACAATGGCCAATAACGAAAATATAACTTGTAAAACTGTTAATATTGAAAACGAACAAATTAGTGAAGGCCAAGAAAATTTAATTTTGTGTAACAATGAAATAATGAAACTAATGATACACCTCCTTGGGTAGCATTATTAATAAATAAATTAGAAAAGAATAGTGCAGAATTAAAAGAAATTAGGAAAGACAATTCAAATCTCAGTAATAAATTAGAAAAGAATAGTGATGAATTAAAAGAAATTAGGAATGACAATTCAATTCTCAGTAGTAAATTAGAAGCTAATGTAACTAATCTTAGCAATAAATTAGAAAAGAACAGTGATGAATTAAAGAAATTAGGAAATGACAATTCAATTCTCAGTAGTAAATTAGAAGCTAATGTAACTAACCTTAGCAATAAAATTGATGCAAATATTTCCAATCTTAGTAAAGATATAAAGAAAGAAATTAAAGAAAATAACTTGAAACTAGATGAAAAATTAGAAAGCATTAGGTTAGAATGCAAACAAAACAATTCTAAACTGGAAAAGAGAATAGTAAATATAGCCAAAGATTGTAAAAATGAGATAGAAAAATGTAATGAAAAGATTGATGAAACTCATAATCAAATAGAAACATCTTTGATTGAGGTAAGGCAAAGTTGCCAAGATAAAATCGAAGAATTAGGAACTAAAGTCGAAGATAGACTAAAATTTCCGAAGAAAGTGGTTATCTTAGGTAATGAGGAACTTCAATCAAGATAACAAATGAAGTAATTATTATAAAAGAACAAGTTGAAGGATGGATAACTAAGATTGTTGAACTTGAAAACAAATATGTGTCAAAAACTAGTGAAAAGGAGATTGAGGTTATGTCAGGACATTCTAGTAATGTTAATAATGATCCTCCTTCTAGTAGTAGTAGTAAAAATGTATGTAAAATTCCTGCTAATCTTTTAGGGGAAATTAACTTACCTAATTTTGGTGATACTGTAGGCCAAAGCCCTACTGATTTCATTAGGGAAATTGAAGAATACTTCGAAATCAAAGGAATAGAAGACAAGTTCAGAATGTTCTTCATAAGAAAAAGTTTAAAAGACAATGCAGAGTCTTGGTTTAAGATAGCTTGCCATGATTCAATGACTTATCAAACATTTAAAAATGCTTTCTTAGGTTACTACTGGGGACCAGAAAGACAAAACAAACTTAGGTTAGACCTAACTAGTGGAAAATTCTCCAACAATGGTAAACAAGGTTATCTTAATTATTTCTTGGAGAAGGCAAAAATGGCATCATTGTTACAGCCTCCAATAGATGAGAGAACTTTAATTTCTATGTTATCGCATCACTTCCCAGATGAGATTAGATATCATTTGATAGTAGCCAGACCACAAAATGTTTCTGAAATGTTAGAGTTGTTAGCTCTACTAGAGAATAAAAGAGAAGTAGATAAATGTAGTAAAAGAAATTTATTGGGGAAGGGGCAGAGCCCTATAATAAGAAAGGTAATTTTGTAACTAAAAGAAATGATGAATATCATAATGAGAATAGAGAAAGAAATTTCAAACAGGGCAACAATAATAATAGGTTTGTTCAAAATAGAAACAGCCCAAATAAAAATAGGATGACTAATAATAATAGTAACAATAACCAGAATGGATGGTTCAAACGTAATGAAAATAGGAATGACAGACAAATTAATTATATGGATGTTAACAGAGTAGGAGATAATAGAAATAGGTATTGGACTTCTCCCTGTAGAGGTAAAAGAAGAAGGAATGCCTATGGTAATGAAAATAAAGGGTATTTCCAACGACAACAAAATTGTCAAATTAATGAAACTAGTGATAGGACAGAGCAAAATAGAATAGACTCTGTAACTATTCACAACCAAAGTCAAGATATACCTAGTAATGAAAATGACCACGAAGCAAATCACAGGATACCTCATGCTTTAAACGCATAGAAGGTACATTAAAGACTCCGCAATGTACCTCAATCGTTATGAACTTAGGGGTCCAAAATAGATGCTTTGATAGGTTTCAAAATTTAGAAATCGTACCAGCAAATATGAGAGGAGATAGTAAGTTATGTACCTCAAGACAGCGAGATAGCATAATATTGAATAATCATTTGAATATTTATAAGAATCAGGATACTATGCCTGTTACTAATAAAGAATTAAACGTCATAGGACGACCACCCAAAATTAAAGTAAATATTTTTAACAATGATGTTACTTGCATAGCGGATAGTGGCTGCTCAAACACAACAATAGATCAGAAATTTTATAATTTCTTAGTCAACAAAGGGAATAAGATAATGACTGTAAGAATATGTGGAGTGTATTGTACTCTTGCGATAGGCAAGAAGAAACTGCCAATTAAGCTACAGTGCCTTCTAGATTTACGTATCGGAGGATATTACTTCAGTGCAATATGTTTAATTTCTCCATACTTGTCTTGTGATATGTTAATAGGCTGCGACCTGTTGGAGCAATATAATGCCATAATAAATTTTTGAGTGTAAGAATATTTCCTTGTATAATGAAGATAATGTGAGAGTCGTCATCCCATTTGATAATGAATATGAGGAGAGTAAGAATCTAAGTAAGAAGGAGAGTGACATTGCTGAAGAACACATTTTTATAGAGAATATTGTTGTTCATGAGGAGAGGGAATTGGTAAATGGCCGTGGATGCCAAATGCAAGATAATATTGCAGTTAATTGTACTTCCGACAAAAGTGTCGAGGGCGAAGATAGCCTTAATAATGAAAATGGTTGTGCTGACGATTATGTCGCATGTAAATGTTGTGATTTAGAATGTGTCTCTTGCAATACTGAGTATGATGAAATTCCTCTATTATATTGTGTGAGTGACGAACTTGAAAAAGACATCTGTGAAATGATAAAGGAAAAAAGTTAAAGACACTCATGGCATAAACAATGAACAGAAAGGCATGTTGTATGACATCTTAATGAAAAATAAGAGTTCTTTTTTCTTCGAAGCCGGGATTGTGCAACTGTTTTAAATATTCCTTTAAAGTGATGGAACATCCACCTATAAATATTAAAAAGTAGACCCATCCCTATTGCTATCAGAGAGCAGGCAGATCAAATGATAGATGACATGTTAATGCAAGGAATAATACAGAAATCTGATTCTCCTTACGCCAACCATATTTGCTGGGTGTTAAAACCTAATGGCAAAATTCGCCTGTGTTTAGACAGTCGTAGGACTAATTCTTTCACTGTCCGGGATAATTATAGGCCCGAGACAATTGAAGCATCTATAGCAAATATGAAAACTGGTAGATTTATTAGTTCTATTGATTTAAACTTCTTCATTTTGGCAGATAGAACTAGACCCCAAAGTTCGGCCCTATACAGCTTTTATACATAATGGAAAAGTATATGAATTTACCAGGTGTGCATTCGGTCTAAGAAATAGCGGAAGTGCGCTTCTTAGAGCCCTAGATATTGTACTATCTGATGATGTTAAAAGACATTGTACTATATATGTTGACGATGCAATTATTATTGATAATGTTTTTGAGAATCATATATCTCATATTGATTTAATGTTGTCTCAATTAAAGAATAGTGGAATGACAGTCAGCCTAGAAAAGTCTGTGTTTGTTAGGTCGGAGGTTCAATTCCTAGGATACAGGATCTCTAATCAAGGGATTACTCCTGACCCAGACAAGGTTCAAGGAATCTTAGAAATTCCTTCACCAAAGAACATAAAACAACTTCGTAGATTTTTAGGAATCTTAAATTACTATTCGAAGTTTGTCATCAACTATGCCTCAGCGGTTAGTAAGCTGAGAGGGCTGCTGAAGAAAGATAGTAAATGGAGATGGACAGAGGACCATCAATCTACTTTTGAATATGTTAAGAAGTTATTTGCAAATAGTATTTCACTACAGAGACCAAAAATGGACAGAGAATTCCATTTATACACAGACACGAGTAAAACTGGCCTCGGTGCTGTTTTAACTCAATTTGACGATGATGGGCAACAGTATGTTGTGTCGACAGCTTCTCGCTCGACTACCATCATTGAAGGAAATTACACTGTTTCAGAGTTGGAGCTTACAGCAATATTTTATGCTCTAAATAAATTTAGAATTTATGTTTATAAAAACAAAGTTATTGTTCATAGTGACCACATTTCACTAAGTTTTATAAGTAAATGTAGATTATCCAATAATAAACTGAGTAGGATGATCATGGAAATAATTTCCTATGATATTGAAATAAAACACATAGAAGGAGAACAGAATGTGTTTGCTGACCTCCTGTCTAGATTGAAAAGTGTTGGGAAAATACCTGAAACTGTACATACTCCTAAACACGAAGTAGTAATGTTTAATGTAAAACTGTATAGAGACAAAGAATTTTCATTGTTGATGAAAAACATTGTTGAGCATCAAAAATCTGATATAGAGTTACAACGATTGAAGTATAGTGCGAGAGATATAAATAATGATGACAAAAATGGAATTGATTGTAATAAGAAAATCGGTATAAAGGATGACATTCTTTACAAATTACATGGGAGAAATGTGAAAAAATGGAAAGTTATAATTCCTAATAATATGGAAGTTCCACTATTTAGAACTTTTCATGTCGGCTTAAATCATGCAGGTTGTGAAAAATTAGCTCTCAACATAAGTGAATTTTTTTATGTTAAACATTTAGATAAAAAGTTGAGAAAGTTTACTTCTTCATGCATAACTTGTCAAAAAGCCAAATGTATGAACGTAAAATATGATATATTTTCCACAAAACATATTAAGGAACAAAGTAAATAGCTTAGTAGTAATGGATACTCATGGAGAAATGCCTACCACACAATTTGGTTACAAGCATATTCTTATATTATCTGATGTATTCTCAAAATTTGTAAAAATATATCCATTAAGAAGTGTAAATAGCAGAGCTTGCCTAGGTAAAATTGTGAGAGATTATTTACCTAATTATGGACCTACTGATGCACTACTTAGTGATAATGCTTCAGTGTTCTCAAGTCCTAAGTTTAAAGATAAACTTACTGCGATAGGAATTAAAATTGTACCATTGTAGTAAATATCACCCAAAAAGTAATCCCTGTGAGAGAGTTAATAGGGAAATTACTACAAGTTTAAGAGTTTTGACCCATCATAAACATTCTGACTGGTTTAAACATATCAGCGTCATAGAGAATGTTATGAATCATTCAATTAATGTCAATACTGGGGAAGCACCCATATTCCTAATGACAGGTAAACAACCTGACAGGTTAATTGCTAATTTACCATTACCTATCATTGATAAAAGTCAAATCCCGGAGACATCCGAGGAAATATGTAAAAGAGTTATTGAAAGGTTAGAATGTCGCGCAGAAAAGCGCAACAATAAGGTTAAAAGACATAAAAGGAAGTGGAATCCCAAAGTTGGAGACAAAGTTCTCATAAGGGATATTTCATTATCCAATGCTTTAAAGAAACAATATCATAGGATGAACCTATTGTATAAAGGTCCCTATGAAATATGTAAAAATTTTAATGATACCACATATGAGCTAAGAGAAATAGACACTAGAAAAGAAATTGGAAAATATTCCAAAGAACTGTTGAAACCATTTCAGACTCCTATTAATTAGTTGTAGCTGGTGACTTCAAATAGTTCAAAGTGTATTTAAAATATTGTATGTAAATTTTGTAAAATTAATACTTCTATTTCTTTATGTAACATGTATTTATTATAATTGTGATGTATTACATTGTATTGATTCTAATACAGATGAATCTTGTATAGAAACAAACTTGATATTTGGGGAAAGTGATTTATTTTAATTTAGCCTCACACTTAGTTGTAGCTAAGATTAAATAAATCAGGGGCAATTTAAAACCGGATATTTATCCCCATATAATAATAATAAGGGTTTTTGTTTTGTTTATATTATATATTTATTTATATGAAGAATGGACATCAGATTGATTTATAGAATTCAAATTTTTTTTATAAGTATATAAAAAAAATAAACTGGTCAATATAAACTGTTAATACAGTTAGATGTTTTTATAACTGATGCAGTATGTAAAATACTTCAAATATTCAAATTGATAATTTTTATAAAGAAATAAATGGGATTGGACGAATTGGGATAGAAGTTAGCTTGAAAATACTCCTTCCTTTTCTGTTGGACCAATCAGAACCTAGAGGTTATTACATAAAAAAAAAGGATGGCTACAATACTTGAAGATGGTCGGTCATGTTCGGCGACTGCTCCTTAAAGAATAAGGAAATAATTGTTTATTTTATTGATGTTGGTTGAAAGAAATAGTGTTAAAAGTATGAAAGATTATATAGTGATATAATAGTCATCCGTCTTGGTGAAAAACAGTTTCTAAGTGAAAATAATGAATAATAATGACTGGATTGACCGTTAGCATTCGTCATCCATTAAATACATAAAATGGTAATCTTCTAGAAGTGAAAAATATCAACCTAAGCCGGAATCTTTTGGAACTTTTAAATTACAAGATTCATCTTGACCAAAGTGAAAGTTTTAAATAAACTAACTTATCGTTCAACTGTTAATAAAGTGTTGTTATTTGTGTAAGAAACTTTTCCTCATTCCCCTGAAGAGAGTTATTAGTGCCGTGGCAGATTTAAAGTGGTTTAAATTATATCACAAATCTTCAACTTCGGATATCTCACCGAGAAACCCAACTTTAAATGTCTCCACAACGAGGGGCAAAAATAAACACAACTTCAAAATGGATTATTTACGAAGAAGTGCCAGAAAGTCTAAATTAGAACGTGTCACAAATAAGGAAATTAGAAACAAAATGGAAGCAGAAGAAATCATAATTGAAAGAATTGAGGAAAGGAATTAAAGTGGTTAGGACATGTTTTAAGAATGGAAGATGAGCGATGGCCGAAGCAACTATATGAATGGCATCCTAACAGAAAGAAGAAAAGAGGAAGACCAAGGTTAACATGGAAGGAAAACATGAAGACAGTAATGCAAGCTAGAGGGCTAAGCATCGAAGATGCCCAAGACCGTAGGCTTTGGAGGTTTGGCACGGGAAGACGGCAGCAGCTGTAAAAACCCGAAGATAGATAGATAGAGAGATAGAAATTATGGGTTTTCTGAATACCTGAAGGACAAGAAATCTGTGCAGTGCCGTAAAATGTACACTCGGAAGAATTGTCTTCCGAGAATAAGAAGTCGAAGAAGACAACTGTCGAAGTAGAATTCGAAGATTATCGGTCAGATTAACTTTACCCGGAATATATATATAGAATTGAGATCTAGCAAGCCAATATATCTTATACTAGAGCACGCGTAAGTGAATCCGTTTTTGTTTTAAAAAATATTGCTTATTTTGTGGAGATGAAGCGAATGAAGAGGCTGAGAAGAAAAAAAGCGCAAAATGTAAGGCGTAAAATTTATAAAGTTGCTACACTTAATTTTTTAAATTATTATTATAACAGTCAAATGGCCATTAAGATTAATATAAAATTTCAATATAAGTGCTTTGCATATTGGTTTAATGATTTTGTCCTCTTTGTGCATAGTTCGATATGGTAGCGTTCACATGTTTTGTTGCAATGTACACTCGCACGATTGGTGCACTCGCACAATGTACACTCGCACCATTGATGCAGATGAGATGGTGAAAACCATGGACTGCCAGTCTTGTTATTACGTGTCGCAATTCAAAGTTTTCTCTTGTCAATTCTCGGTCTATCACTGCTCCTCTGACGTAGAATTCTGTTGGATTGTCTTCTCTTTTCTTCCCAAGTTTTGTCAAAAGTTGGTCCGAAGCTTTTGTACTAGGCAAGATCAATTTTGTCCTTAGGCATTCAATGAGAAATGTCTCCCTTGCGAGCAAATATACAAGTCTCGAACGCGTGTTCTTTTGAATACTCCAATCGCCTTCTTTAAGTAAGTGGCTGTTATTTTTCTAGTGTTTTTGGTCAGTCATTGTTTTATGTTCTCCGATTATTTCTATCCCGTAAGTTCGTATTGGGACTATTTTGGTTTCGAATAGAACCATAGCGGTTTTTAGGCTCAGATATGTGATTTTTTTATATCGTGCATTGCTCTCACTGCTTGTGTTGCTCTTTCTGTGATGTGCTTTGTGTAGCATTTTGCAGTGGGTTGTAATGTCAGTTGTAGTTAGATACAATTTCCAATGCTATGTTCTGTATGGTGATTTGTGCTGTTCCCGGTATTCTTCCGCCGTTTCTGAAAATCATCATTTCGGTCTTTTCAACATTAATTTCAAATTTATGTTCATTGCACCATTTCTCCACGATGTCTATTGTTTATTCCCTAACTTTGTGTTATTTTTATTATTTCTTCTGCTGCCAAGATAACCAGTAGGGGGCTTAGAGGATTCCCTTGTAGAACCCCATTCGTTTGAAGTATCGGTTCTGAGATTGAGTGGTTGTCTGATAATTTTATTTCATTCCATGTTAATACAGACTTTATGGTTTTGGTCAAGTTGTTGTATTTTCCTAGAGTTTCCTCAAGTTTTTTCTTCACTAGGTCTCTGTCTATGTAGTCGAAAGATTTGGTGAAATCTATAAATACCGTAGAGAACTTCTATCTTTTGTCCAAGGCATCACATATGTTCTTTAGTCGCGATTTTCCTTTCCTGACACCTAGTTGATTTTCGGACAGCTGTTTTTCTATTATTTCAGTTATGTTATTTGTCACTATTATTGTAAATATCTTGAAGGGGGTATTTTCCAATGCTAATCCTCTATATTTATGTGGGTAATTGTGGTCTCCTGATCCTTTGTACATCACGTTTATTAATGATTGCCTCCATTGTTCCGGTATGGATGCTGTTTCTAACATTTATTCTAGAGTTTTGTCCACACTGGTAATAATATTTAAGCTGAGTCCTTGATGTACTCATTATAGAGCCCATCGGGGTCTGCGGCCTTCTTTTTTTTTTTTTTTGGTGTTCTATATGACATTCTGGACCTTTTCTATTATTAGTGGTGTCCATGTTTGCGTCTCTTGTTGGATTTCCTCTGGATCATAGTCTGGTTTATTCATTATCCTTCTATTGGGAGTATATTACAGAAGTGTATCTACCACTGTTACATACATTTGAACTGTGTTAGGTTTTGTTTCCTTGGTCTTAGAGTGATGAATGGGTCTTTAATTGCTTCTTCCGCGATTATTCTGCTTCTGCTTTTCTTCTCCTTATTATCGTCTTATAATGTTTTCGTTTTTTCAGAATATTTTCTGACAGTCGTCTTGTCTGCGTTTTCTTTTAGGCGATATAATGTTTCTAATAGTATGTAACAATCCTTGTCGAACCATTTTTCTGCTCTTCTGTGTTTGTTCGGTTCTGCTGCTTTTCTTATTATTTCTCCTAAAGTTTGTGTAGCTTTTTCCAAGTCTTCGTTTTCTATTTTCCTTTCTATGTCTCGTATCGTATCTATCTTTTCTTCAACTTAATTGACATTGATGATTCTTGAGAGATATTCTGTTTCTTTTCTTCTTTTTCCATTCCCTTCCACTTTTATGTTTAATTCCATGGGAATATGTTTCCTTATTGGGGCATACGTTTGCTGTCCACAATGGTGTTACACTGTCCTCTATGTTTCCTTTTATTGGGGCGATATCTATTGTACTTTGTCCGTTGTGTGATTATGCTGGAGGTGTTGGGTCATTTATAGCATACATCCATCTCCTTGCAGTTTTTCTATGATTATTTTTTATTTATAGGATTGTATGTCTAATCTGCAGTTAAAGTATCCTGCCATGATTATTAGTTTGTTTTGATTGCTCTGTGCGATAATTTGGGTTAACTCGTCCATTATGCTAATCGTTGTTTTGTTTGGTTCAAAGTATACTGCAATTATTGTACAGTTTTTTGTTTCCGTCAGAACAGAGTTTTCTAGTTGTCTTGTTGCTTTATTACTCTGGTCTCGTGAGGATAGATATTCCTCCTGATGTTTTTCCTTTTTTCCTTGTGCACTACTGTAGAATTCAGGGTGTTCCCAGTGTTTGGTTAGGAAAGTTTCTGTTAGTATTGCTACAAAGAAATCTTGTGGTGTTAGATTTATGACATTCTTTAGGTCTTCTATGTTAAGACCAGCAAAATTTATGTCCAACACACTGCGGAATGGAAGTGACATATCCTGTGACAAGTATCCAGACGCCTTCCGCGCAAAGCGAATCATTAGCTGCTACTGTGGTAAATTAAATTCATTGTATATCAAGGAATGCAACTTGAAAATGAAGATCCTATCATGTAGCTTGACCGCATTCCCCTTATCATGACATATGTTCTCTTCAATGCGTCGCGCAAATAGTTTATACTGGCGAAATAGTAGATATCTAGAGGCTGGCAATACTTTGTGGTTTTAGGTGGTATGATTTTTATGTGTAAATTTAAATCCCTGTTTCCTAAGGTTCTGCCGATAAACCTGTGTCTGTTAACCCAGACCATGTCCCGAGGCAGAAGCGATGCTTCCTTTAATTCCAGTTGCATTACTTTTCACAACCACGACGTTACGAGCGCTGTTTACATCTTACCGCTGACTCCTGCAATCATATTCTATATTTGGAGGTTGGTTTCGTTGTAATGTAACCCTCTTACTGAAAATAGAATAAAATGTCTTTGTGTGGTGTCCTGACATGGAAATAAGGATATGAATGGTGTAGGAATGAGCAGTAGATGCTATGATTTCAGAAGTAGCTTCAGTTGTCTTTTCTTCGGTCGTTGATAGTGTCCTCATTGAGGTAATTTCATAATCAAATCTACTATGATCCATATTCAACACCATGTACGCATCGATTGCATTAGCAAAAACGTAGTCTCCAACTTCTCACATAAACTCCAATACCCTGGTCCTCACGACAGTATCAAGAGTAACATCCAGCCTTGTAATCCTGCGTGATGTTATTTTGTAGCGGCGTTTGAATTAGTAGAAGATACAATTGCTGGCTTCAAATCTGGGAATGCCCATGAAAATAGCTGTTTATTTCCCACAAAGTCTTTAAATTCCAATAGTGAATTGCGTTTCCATCATTATTCGCATTCTTGAATTTGGTATAGATATGCTCTCGAGTGCGAGCATGTCTGTTTTCTATTGTTCCAATGTTCCACCTCTCTCAAAAGCATTTAGTATTTGCCTCACTTTTGTCGGCAATGTTTTGAATTTTCGGGCAGTTACTGCAACGTTTTCCTTTCCAATCTTGACACTATAATATATCCTTTGCATTGTTATTTTAGAGAACTACTCGTGGAAATCTTTTCGTTTGAATTTGGGAGGTGATAGTTCATAGGAACTGGAACTGGATGCCGTGTTATGAACTGGACTACCGATCACATCGTTATCTTCAGATAAATTGTCCGATGTTGCTTAACTATCACACCACAATGTCTGTCCTTCCAACATGTTCATGCCGCCACTGACATATTTCTCCAGAATGATAAATAACTCATGTGCAATTCGCCTGTCAATGTACGTTGGACGCGTGTTGTCAGCTGAGTAATTCGTTTCACCCATTGATAGTATCTGCACTACAACATGTGGGTTACAACCCATTTTGACAAAAACACAATAGTATATATGTATTTCACCTAGAGTATTATTTAACGCAAGAACAGGCACATGTCCTTCCGACATTATCTAAAGTCCTGGAACATATTGTACATTAGCAAATGACTGAATATCTCCAAGAAAATCACCTCCTTGATCCTTATCAATCCGGCTTTAGATATGGTCATAGCACAACCACAGCTTTTCTAAAAATTACTGAAGATATTCGTGAAGCCGTGGACAGACGTCAATTGACTCCTTTAACCTTACTTGACTTCAGCAAAACTTTTGACACAGTAGACCACGACTTACTTATGATAAAGCTCAAGCACCTACACTTGTCTGACTGGTTCGACTCATACCTGCACGGTCGTCAACAATACGTTTCATTAAACTCTAGATCTTCGTCTTGGCGCAACGTGCCGGCTGGAGTCCCCCAGGGCAGTGTTCTCGGACCTCTTCTTTTCTCAATCTACATAAATGACTTGCCAACTGTACTAAAGCACTGCCGTTATCACCTCTACGCTGATGATCTCCAAATTTACCTACATTCACCTCCTCATTCTCTCTATAACAGCTTGACAAAAATGAATGATGATCTCATATCCATCTTTAACTGGTCTTCAAGTATCGGTCTAAATCTAAATCCTAACAAGTCACAAGTAATTCTAATGGGACAACAAAGACTGCTTACACAACCTTTGACATATCTACACTTCCAAACATTACTATAAATAATATAATTATCCCTTATTCTTCTTCAGTAATAGATCTTGGACTACATCTAGACGCAAATTTAACCTGGCAAACACAAGTGAAACACATATGTAAAAGACTTTCTCCATCTTACATTATCTTAGACGTTTAAAGAATTTTCTCCCAGTTTCGTTAAAACAAATTCTTGTGCAGAATCTTGTGTTACCACACTTCGATTATTGTGACATTATATATAATGATCTAAACTATGACTTGTCGCAGAGACTGCAGCGTGTTCATAATGCTTGCGTTCGATTCATTTTCAATATCCGCCGTTATGACAATATTTCCGAACACTTTAATAACCTCTCTTGGCTCCGTCTTACTGACAGACGTAAATTGCACTCTCTTTCACTACTTTTCAAGCTTCTGAATTCCTACATCCCTACTTACCTGGCGTCCAGATTTGAGAAGTTATCCTCTTACCACAATATTGACACTAGATCACAAGATAGCAGTCTGCTAACAATTCCTCTTCATAGCACTTCCTCCTATTCTACTTCCTTCACAGTAGCCTCTCCCGCTCCTGGAATCTCCTTCCTCAAGATATCAGGGGTTGCCGCACACTTGGTACCTTTAAGTCACGCTTATACAGTTACCTGTTGTCTAATAATTAATTTTCTCTATTTATTTAATTTTATACTATGTCATTAATCTTTTCCTCGTTTTTTATATATATTGTACATATTATATATTTAATTCGTTAAATTTGGAGTAAATCAAAATACATTATAAATATTAATTGTATTGTATTCATAACTTGAAATCGTTTATATATATATATTGTAATTTAGATTTAAGACTATTTTTTTGTTTGTATTTTTTTAAACCTAGTTGAGTGGTAGACAAGGCATTAAAGCCTTAACTCTGCCAGGTAAAATAAAGCTATTATTATTATTATTATTATTATTATTATTATTATTATTATTATTATTATTATTATGTCCTGTATCGTACTACCTATCCACTTACGGTTATAAAAGACGCACATATTTACTCAAGGCGGAAGACCTACCAGGCATGCGCATTATCACAAAATGACATCATATCCCTCGGGTACACCCTGTTTCATAACTTATGACTACAAACATTACAGTTGCGAACCGTACTTTTATACGCCTTGTATTAGGGGTAGCGAATGATTGCGAAATGCTGTACTTCACACCAATTTGACCGCATGTTGTTCAGCCCTGAAAGTTTTCGTGCGATTTTTGTCGGGAGGTCTGAAAGCATCCCTACTTAGTCATTTCAGTTGGCTGACCTGATGGCTCAGCAGTAGTTAGAGTCATTAAGAGCGTCTACTAACAGTTATCCGTAGAAAATCGCTGTCAGTTCGCCACGGCTAGTTTAGTTTTAACTTATAATGTGCTTAGAGTATCCTTCACAAACATAAGGTTCAACTCCAGATGTGTAAGATATATTTACAAACGTGTCAAATGTACACAGAGCTTATCTCATGTGCTTCTTGAGCTCCAGGTGATCAGTGGTCAAACTATTATGGCTTCATTATCTGGAAAAATTAAAACGATCTTCCTTATCTGAAAAGGATGAAACAAAGTAATTCACACAAATGTGAATGTCACTAACAGGGTGAATAATAAGAGTCTAATGCTCATCCTGTCCGTGCGTTTTAAGAGAGGGTCAGTGTCCTTTTTCATTATATCAATGCCATGCTGATTAACTAGAGCGTGGACATTAGTTACACTCACACTACTGGGAGATCCACCATTAATTTAATTAAATTACGCCATTTCAGATGGCTGGAAATAACCAATGTGTGGATTTTTGTCTATGAGATCGGACCTCATTCTCGCAAGCTGGCAAATCGTCCAGAAACCAATTGCCGCATAGAACATTTACGCCACCTTAAAAGAAATGGAAAAGCGCAACGCTTAGGTTAATAAAAGATAGTTGATTTACAATAGAGCCTATTAGGGATAGTTGTTTATGCTAATTAAACTGAATATTATGAATGTGGTATAATGCGTGGGTGTTCAAAATCCGATAATGCCTTTATAATATAAGCGTGAGGAAAAGATATCTAATTATATAAATTTGTGAAATTACATGCTGTGTAAAGTGGTAGGATATGTGACATATGAATCACGTGAGTAACCCGTATAAAACGGGGAGTTTTTTCGACACGACCGGTCAGACTTGACCATGTATTATTAGCGCGTGATAGTGTCGTCACTAGCGATCAGTATAACTGAAGTATATATTGAAGTAATTGTTAGCCATTATGGGCTGGTTGCGATTCATATTAACGCGTTGATTATTTTGAGTAATAAGCTGCTGAGTTAATATTATCGGGCCATTCTTCAACCGTATATTATGAGAATGTATTTCGAAGTATGATTATTCGGTAATTCATTATAAACTTTGCATACTGTTTAGTAGTCAGTCATCTCAGCTGACCGTAATAACGCCGCGACTTATAGTGAACGATCAGTTCCTGTTAGTAAATGTTTTGATTTGTCAATTATTCGGTCAACAGTTTTAAGGGTACTAACAAGGGAAGTACTTATATTGGACCAGTTGGATTGTAATAAAAATTGGAGGATATGTTGAATGAAGGATACTGAACACCGTGATATTGGCCATTTTACTGGAAATTCAATGCACGTCGTAGCGTAGTGGTTAAGGCACTGAGCTACATGCCGGAGGGTCGAGGGTTCAAGTCCCGTTGGGGTCAGGATTTTTAAACTGACCCAAACCTTCTGGCGGCACCATGGCCCTGGGGTCGACTCAGCCTCTAACGGAAATGAGTACCAGACGCTTGTTCTGGGGGTAAAGGCGGCCGTCACGCAGGGCTGACAACCCGGCTGACATAAAGTGCCGATTGTCTAGAAAAAGTAGGAGCCTTAACCTCCTACTACCCCAGGGGTCTCCGGGCCTGTTGTGGGATCACTTTACTTTGGGGCACGCCGTAGCGTAGTGGTTAAGGCACTGAGCTACAAGCCGGAGGGTCGAGGGTTCAAGTCCCGTTGGGGTCAGGATTTTTAAACTGGCCCAAACCCTCTGGCGGCACTATGGCCCTGGGGTCGACTCAGCCTCTAACGGAAATGAGTACCAGACGCTTGTTCTGGGGTAAAGGCGGCCGTCACGCAGGGCTGACAACCCGGCTGACATAAAGTGCCGATTGTCTAGAAAAAGTGGGAGCCTTAACCTCCTACTACCCCATGGGCCTCCGGGTCTGTTGTGAGATCACTTTATACTTTACTTAATATTTAATAGGAAATAAGGAACAAGAAAAAATGGAGGCTTAACATCCGTATATGACAGAATAAATAAGTAAAAGATTTGGAAAAAATTAAATAAACAAATAAAAATAGAAAATGATAGTGTGGTAAACGAGGGAAGAACAAAATAAATATTGCAGCGGAGCGGCACGGTTACTTGAAGAACAACACACTAGAGTGTGATTTTTTTTTTTTTCCACTTCCGCAATCGATTATTTGTAGAATATATACGAATTGTTTCTATTTAAACATCAAAACTCAATAAATTGAAAGTACAATAGAATATTTGTTTTATTATTTATTAATTAGCACATTTATGGCGTAAATTAAATACTTATTTTAGGATATAACAGTATAATTACAATAAATGTGTACATTTACAGGTGATAGCCTTGTGAGGCCATAAAATATTTCATCAAAAGAATAAAATGGGCATAATAAATTCATTTTAGGTCTTAACTACGTTAGAATCTACAGTTCAGGAAACATTTGAAAAACACGAAGAACCTGGATTGGATGATGACCAGTCGGCGTATTTTCTGGCAGAACTATAGAACAAAAATATTGGAATGGGTTATAGGACTTTAGCGAAAATACTTTAGATTTCGAAGACTATGCCACTTGCAATCAGAAGCTCACTCAGGCCGGATGTTCTGAAGACTGAAATTCTGAAATTGACAACGAATCCAGTAAGGAACGTAAGAGTTCTTGTCCAATGTGCGGGAGCTCTGAAGACAAGATATTGTAATATATTAGGAATATGTAACGATTTAGAATATTAAAGGCATGAGTTATTACCGGAAAGATTTCTAAATTCAAATCGTGAAAGACTGGCATGCTACGAGTTAATGGTAAATCCAGAAATTGGACAAACTTGGGTAAATTTCTAGACACAACTCGGAAAATAAGAACAACATTCATTCACGAATAAATACATGTTATCAAAATGCAATACAATTAATTCTTAATAATTCTACATAACTTAATTAATGTATAGGCCTAATGTTATTGTATTATTATGTAATTGTAATATTATTGTGTTTTCTTTATGTAATTGTAATATTATTGTTATCTTTTTGTTTTTCTTTGTACTATTACCAAATATTACTTTATTGTAGTATTGTAAGTTATTAAGGATGTAGTCTTCAATTTGGGCAATTTTGTAGGGATCCCTGCTTTTAATTGTGAAGCTAGATAACATGTTTTATTTTCTATATAAATCAAAACTGTTCTTACATTTCGGTTATTAATCAATTATGGCCATTTTTTATTATTTGTGAATAGGACTCAGGCCAGATTTCCCTGACATCCTATATTGATAAATGTTTTCCAAAGTTTCTTCAGAATAGGCAGACAGTACGTTAGGAAGTTTACGTTTTTAAACAGGAGATTGGATTTGTAATATTAGTGGCTCATACACTCGAAAGCTAAAACTTTTGTTTTTGAGCAGATATTTTCAAGTTGTATGTTTCACA
Organism: Diploptera punctata; assembly: GCA_030220185.1. NCBI lineage: Eukaryota > Metazoa > Arthropoda > Insecta > Blattodea > Blaberidae > Diploptera > Diploptera punctata. Next base: position 117,778 of record JASPKZ010000004.1, read on the forward strand.
TATTTTACTTAATTTGCAAATTGCCCGTTGTAAGCCGTCTTCTGTCTCAGACATCACTACCTGATCGTCTGCAAAAAGTAAAGTATCTAATAAAATATCGTCAATTTTAAAATGTTCACTTAAAACAATTTGCCAATTCTGTATGGCATCGCCTATATATATATACATATATATATATATATATATATATATATATATATATATATATAAAGTGATGGCGAAAGTGGATATCCTTGTTTTACTCCACAGTTTATTGTCGCTGTTATAGTTTTGTGTTTTATGGCCCATTCTATTTTTTTTTATTATCTACATATAAACTTTGAATAATTTTAACCAAATGTTGTGGAATGCTTCTATTTATCATTATATTCCATATTTTTTCTACCGTATTCATCCTGTCAAAAGCCTTCTCAAAATCAATAAATATTTATTGTATTTGGATATAATTATATAAGTATTTTATTTGCTTTTCACAGTATGCTCCATTTTATTGCAATAATATTACATTACTACATGTCGGGGTTCTCAACCTAAATAACTATACTGTAATATTACATATTATAATCCTCGTGCGGGAAGTAAAACCACTATGTATACTACGTACAATGTATAAACACAAATATATCCAAAAGATAGTGTTAATATACATTTTACGAAACATATCACTGCATTTTAAATTAATTCTCCTTTCCTCTTTTTTATTTGGAGCTCTATTGCTCATCATCAGCGGCCACCTGGTTTCCTCGGTCACTTCTTTTTTTTTTTCACTGATCACTGTTCTTTCTATCACATGGCACTTGAAATCTGTTGTTCAGTACTGTTCAGGTCACATCGTTGGCGCGACATTTGTACCAGAAATTAATTTTACGGTGATAGATGAACTATTTAAGGCAAATAGTGATCAAACAAATATTAGGTGACATGATAGAAGGATTTTATTAATTTTATTTTCTCTCAATAGTAAATTATACACTTTTCTCTTATAACTTGGCTAAGAAATGGTCAAAACCACGACTCAATTTTAATAATGCTTATCACGGAATTTTCTTTAGTACGTTCTCCTAATGGGAACACTTACTCGACTACTGACTATAAGGGAGCACTCATCCCTCTCACTGTGTATGGTCTACGGATAGGGCACTCGCCCTACTTTCTCTTGACTATATGGGAGCTCTCGCCCCACCACTTTGTATGTTCTTCGGATAGGGCATCCGCCCTACTTACTCTTGACTTACTCTTGACGCCAGATTTACTTGATTTTTAACTTACATAACATTTTATATTAATATCTAAGAAAGTCATGGATTGTACTTATTTTTCCATCGCCATTACAATTTTTGTACAAAATTTTCATTGGGTAAAATAAATCTTTGGACACACCTCTATAGGCTACATGTGCAAGTCAATATACGCATACTAGATTTAGGGCGTGGCCTTTTACATGACTATATTCATTTCCAAGTTATTCGAGGTCAACAATCTCTCTAGCTGTCCGCTATGTTTTTTGGAGGCTACATTTTTTTTTTTTAGTTTGAAGTTTCTTAAAAGCAATAAACCAACCTTTCATCCCTCCTAACCGTATAAATGCTCCCCTTCTGAGTTTTAACCTTGAGGATTTGCGTAAAGTCTAAGACCGTAATATAACTGTCTTACAAAATAAGTAACATATGACCAGACAATAAACTTAACAGTTATTCATATTACTTCAGACACCCTCAAATAACTTAAAACGCCGCTGTCGGCAATTACTTGTTTACTAGAACATATTCCTTTATTTTTACAATCAAAAGAGTCCTCTAATTATACCGGTACATTACATAATTATGTCCCCATTAATATATTAACCCTTGTCCATTTACGATATGCTGTGATTGATTTATTTAGAGATCTTTACTTAAGATGATGTTACTGGAACTTATTTTATGCTTTATCCTATATAAAGTACCTTAATAAACCAGGAATTAATGTACCGCCAAGTTTTTTTTTTGATGATCTAATAAAATTATTATTTATATCCATTCGAACACATACACATACACACACACATATATATATATATATATATATATATATATATATAGTAGGACTTTATTAGACAAAAAGTAAGATATTTACAATATTATTTACAAATATGGGTCGCACGGGCAGTCAGCCGTACGTGCTGTTGACAATCCGTTACAATAAAGTAATAATTGGTATTAGTGTAAAGAAAAATAAACAACAAAAAAGCAATAACATTACAATTACATAAAGAAAACACAATAATATATAAAAAGATATAGTAGTTTCAGGTAACAACATTATCACTCAGGTGAGGCGTAGAAAGTTGTGTGTAGACTGAAATGAAACAGGAAAGAAGATAGTTTTACTTGTGTGAGTGAGCGGATATCATTCTTTTGTTTTGTTTCTACAATAATAAGACATAACAGCAATGGCAACTCCTCAACAGAAAGCGTTTTGTGTTTTGCAGTTTGAGTGTTGTAATTAGTTGTCACAGAATAACGAGCGTTTCGTAGGCAGTTTAATCGTGATTCCCCCAGTGCCAACAACATCCGTCGAACGGATGATCAATTCGCAACGACCGATTGTCTGTGTAAAGGCAAAAGGGTGTTACGACCAAGAGTGTCTGGAAATGCTACAAGAATGGCTCATTCTTCAACTGCAGAATGAACCAAACTTCGTTAGGCAACGAGATAGTGTCCCTCCACATTAGCATAACCTTGTACGAGATAGGTTGAATGATGTTGTCACTGACCGCTGGATTGGTCGTCATGATCCAGATGACAGGGCTTATCTCCAGTGGCCTGCTATATCACCGGATCTCAGCCCATGCGATTTTTTCCTTTGGAGTTTTGTAAAGGACAGAGTCTATGTGCCTCCATCCCCTGCTAACCTGCCCGTGTTGAGAGACAGGATTCGGGAGCTGTTGCTGCCATCAATCCAGGCATGCTTATTAACGTATGAGAAGAATTCGCTTACAGGTTGGATGTGTGTCATGTAACAATAGAGGCTTGAACATATAATGTAAACTGGAGATGTTACTCTTTCATCATTTAACATGGTTTTGTTTTTTTGTCATAGTTATTTAAAGTATAATTCAAGTCCTTTAAAATCGCTGTAATCTTTTATATATATATATATATATATATATATATATATATATATATATACTGTAGAGCAACTAAGGATAAATCTTTTTTACAGTTCTATATCACACCCAACATGAAGAAAAGGAACAAAAAGCAATATTCATATTTCTCGATAATTATATTTTATTTTAATATAATTCTTGTATCTTTAAAAATGTTGTATGTGTAGCTGAGCATTACTATTTCCCTTAATTATATTAATAGGAATTCAGCTTAATCCTCTTCTTCAAGACATACATTTTCTACAATTCGAATATTTTCATTTTCACAATCGTTATTTAAATCTCTCGCGCTATACATCAATTGTAGAACCTCTGGGTCTGCTTTTTATTGTCAACAATATTTTTCATTAATACAGAAAATTCTTTATCTCTGTGCATCTTAATATGGTACATGACTACTTCATGTTTAGGAGTATGAACGGTTTTAAGAATCTTTCCTGCATTTCTGAATCTCGAAAGTAGGTAAGTAAAGACATTTTTATTCCTTCAATATGTTTGACTCCAATGTCATACCACATAAATCATTCAATTTAGGACGTTATTTGACAATCTCTAATTTACTTATAAAACTAAGTGATATGTGATCACTATGAACAATTACTTTTTTCTTGCTTACTAGACTCTAAATTTGTTTAGAGCAAAAAATATAGCAGTTAGCTCTACCTCAGATACTGCATAATTACCTACGATCATGGTGATCGAGCGCTAAGCTGTCGATACAACACATTGTTGCCCATCATCATCAAATTAAGTCAAAACAGCATAGAGGTCAGTTTTGCCCGTAGCTGTGGAACTCTTTGTCCATTTTTAGTCGTTGTAAAGCGATACAATTAACAAATAATTTTTTTACATTCTCAATGGTAGTTTGATGGTCTTCTGTCCATCTCCATTTCACATTTTTTTCTACAGTAGCCCTCTCAACTCTGAAGCATAATAGGTAACGAACTTCGAATAACAGTTTAAGATCCTAGGAATCTTTGAAGTTGTTTCAAATTCTTAGGTGCAGGAATATCCAAGATTCCTTGTAAGTTGCCTGAGTTAGGAGTAATCCCTTTATTAGAGATTCTATATCATAGGAATTGAACATCCGACCAAACAAACATAGGCTTTTCAATGCTTACTGTCATACCCCTTTCTCTTAATTGAGATAACATTAAGTCAATGTGAGACAAATCATTCTCAAAAAATGTTATCTATGACAACAGCATCGTCTACATAAATTGTACAATGTTTTTTTAACATCGTCTGGTAACATAATATCTGATGCCCTAAGAAGCGCATTACCGCTGTTTATAAGTCCAAAAGCACACTTTGTGAACTCATAAACTCGTCCAGTATGGATAAAGGCAGTATGAGGCCGAACTTTGGGGTCCAATTCGATTTGCCAAAAATAAGATGTTAAATCTATGGAGCTAATATATCTCCCAGTCTTCATGTTCGCGATGGATGCTTTTATAGTTTCGGGTCTATAATTATCCCGAATTGTAAAATATTTAGTCCTAAGACTATCCAAACATAGCCGAATTTTGCCATTACAGTTTAAAACCTAGCAGATGTGATTGGCGTAAGGATAATTTGACTTTTGAATAATTCCTTGAGATAACATGTCTTCTATCATCTCATATTCCTGTTCTCTAATAGCGATGAGAATAGATCCGCTTTTGATGTTTGTAGGTGGAATATCCACCACCTTAAAATTATACTGGAAAGCCCAGGCTTGGAAGAAAAAGAATATTTATTTTTCATTAGAATATAAAATTATAAACCCTTTAATAATGTCATGAGCATTATTCACCTTTTCTTTAAATAATGTGCAGATATCACATTTATTTAGGTCGTTATTTACGTAATACAACACAGGAACCTGTTTAATAATAGCATGGCAAGAAACACATTCAACGTCGTCGCATTTACATTCGACCTCATTGTCGAAGTACTCATTTTCAATTAAAAGGCTTCTTCGTCCTCGACTTTATCATCGGAAACACTATCATCATCAGTATTACCTTCTATTTGGCTCCCATGGCCATTAACAAATTCACTCTCCTGATGAACTACAATATTTTTAATTAAAATGTGCTCTTGAGCTATGCCACTTTCATTTTTACTGAGGTTTTTATTTTCCTCATATCATCGTTGAATGGGATGACGAATCTTAAATTATTATCCTTACACAGGGAAATATTTTTGCTCTCAAAGTTAACAAGGCCTTATACTGTTCAAGTAGGTCACAACCTAACAATACATCAGAAGATATAAGACATATTGCACTAAAATAGCTCCAAAAATTCAATTCTAAAAGACATAACAGATTTGTTGAAAGTATCTTCCTGCCGATTGTTAGAGTAAAGTATACTCCACGAACTCTAACTTTCATTATTTTGTTTCCTTTATTAACCAAGAAATTATAAAATTTCTGGTCTATAGTAGTATTAGAGCAGTTACTATCCGCTATATAAATAATCTCAGTTCCGTAAATATTTACTTTAACCTTGTGCGGACGTCCTATAACATTTAACTCTTTCTCATTCACATGCATTTCATTTTGAGATTTTGAGATATTAATATTATTAATCATTAATACCAGTATGTTATCTCTTCCACTTACAGTCTCCGATTAGATCTGCTGGTGAAATTTTAGAACAATTTTGCGACCTATCGAAGCGTCCTTCGACCACTAAGTTCTTAAAGGTTGTGGAACATAGCGGAGTAGTACATATAGGACTCCAATTATTATGAATTGAAATTATGAGGAGGCACCCTAGAGTTTACCTCAAGATTATGTCTAGAATTTTCATTAATGAACGTCATTTCACTGTGTTGTGGATTTCTACTTTGATTGTTAATTATCACAGAACCAAATCTATTTTATCCTATCCTCTCATTATTTCCAGTTGATTGGCAATTCTGTTGCTCTGAAAATACCTTTCCTATTCCCATGACCATATGTATTCCTTCAACTCTTACCACTCCTTGGAGAAGTCCAGAATTGTTTTCTATCATCCTCTACTTTTCCTGTCTCCATGAAATGTATTTGCCTTTCTTGTCTATTAGCATTTCTTTCGAACCATCCATTTTGGTTATGATTTACATATTTATCGTTTTATACTATGTTCTTTTTAGGACTGTTCCTATTTTCAACTAACCTATTACCTTGTCTAAAGTTTCTTTCCTTATTACCATTTTGGTAATTATCAGTCCTCTTTTATTCACAGTTTCTCTCTCCTGTATAGGGCTCTACCCCTCCCCAAATTGCTTATTAATATGACTCTTTTCTCTTTTGTCATTATTAACGCAGTGGCGGTTCCAGAGAGGTGGCCATGGGGGCCATGCCCCCCTCCGAGAATGTGTTTCAGATAAATTATGAGACTAATTAATGAGCTATTATCGTGCACTTAAAACAAATCAAATAAACTTGGGTGCATTAATTAACAAAGAGAGTTGCTGACCGGTCACGAGTAAACTCGTGATCGATACGTTTTTGTTTCTCGACAGCGGTGATATGAGATAGATTCTGAGAAAAAATTCTAGTCAACAATATGTTAATGTTGAAAGAAAAAAATTAGCTATAGTCTATCTTGGTATCGTGCACGGCAGCGACTGTTTTACCCAGCCCTCATGGTTTGTTTGTACTATCAGCAAAAAAAAGTCACTGGTAATGTTTGTTTTATGATACATGATATGGAATTTTTGTCTTGTTTAGTATTTGTATTTTCACTCCAGTAGAAGAACGAAAAATAAGGGTAAATACGAATTCATTAACTAGTGTAAATAAGGTAAATGTGCAAGCAAGATTCTCTCACATTTCAAACCTAAAAGTAATTGTTTTTATTTCTTTAGTAACTACAAATTTGTAATTTTTCTCACGCTCAATCTCTGTTTTAGAGAAACATTGAAAAAAAAAAAAAAGGAACTACACTGCTGCTCAAAATTAAAAGATCAGCTTCGTATCCTAGGAAAAATAGGTAATTTTTAAATGGCTGCATCTTCGCGAAAAATGATCGAAGAAAATAATAAAATAGCATCTTGAAGCTTGACGACTCTAGTGTCTAAATCAGCAATATGATTATTTTTTTCGTCAACTTAGCTATTTTTTTCAGTATAAAGCGGAAGAAGCAGAGCGCCAAAAATAGTTGTCAAGTTTGACTTGTTACATATTTTTATGATACTCGTACATCGCTTTCCAGTTAATATAATAGTTAAATTATAATCATATCATCGATTTGTTATCTACTTCATCTAATTTTAATGGCGTTTGTCACACCGTGTTCCTGCTTTCTTAGATGCTTAAATGAAACAATTCTAATATGCCTTTTTTGAAACTTTTTCGATTTCACTGCATCATACTAGCTTATGAGATTCTTGTGTGTTCTTTTAGTATTATTTACAAGTTTTCCAGATTAAAGATAGCTGATGGCATAGAATTGTGTTTGATATGCAACAAATATTCAGAAATAAACATACATTATTAAAAAGAATAAAAACTCTTTTCTTATTCAAGTGACTACTCCTCTTAATAGGGTTATAAGCTATAGAATAAAGCTTTATTAATAGACAATGGCGTAACGTTTTCGGCCGGACCTTACACAAAAAAGTGTCTCTGGCCACAATTTATTGATATAACAATGTTTTCTTACTTTTAATTTAAAAATTAACTACCATGAACTGTTTTTTGTGGACAGATAACGTAAACTGTTTACTAAAGAGGTCTCTACACTCATTGTACAGAAATCAAGATTTCGATACAGGGATTACGTCATACTGCGCAACCTATACGTCACCGCGTCTCCAATTCGTGTGCGATCTTAGTGAACAGTGCCAAATGCTCTCCTACCTACCCCTTCCCTTCCTAGTAGCGCCGTGGGCTATCGCGCATTCTCCCCTCTCCTTGTGAACTCTCATAAAAAGCTCTGTTTATCTACATCGGGGGATCATCTGTTGAGTTATCGTCGGAGTCTGGTCAGTGTAGCTCAGAAGAGCTAATTTGGTTTGTTAGTCCTCTAGGCCAGGGTGGGGCCGCAAAGACTGTATACCCCAACCCGAGGCTGGACTAGTGTGAATTTAAAAGTATGTATGTTTATTAATATTATTTTTTGTACAAGATGATCAATAATAGCGTTGTTTTCTTTGTTAAACTTATTATTCACTTAGTTATTTTCAATGTTATATCTGACTATACTTTTTGACTCGCATTAAAACTTTAGTTGTATATTTTACTTACTTTTTGCCTATTCATTTAGTAGCTAGCTTATGTCAGATATGAAAGTAAAACTCCAAAGCTTACCCAAGCGTGTGTGAGTTCCTCTTTCCTTAAAGCTTCCACGATTATAGCTTGTAGCTCACTGCACATTACATGTTTGAAAATTTATTAAGGAAAGTTGAATTAATCTTTGCCTTTTATGGGCCCGGGCAAGGATATCTTATTTTGAGCAATCTATGTTTTTTATTCAAAATATTTATCAACAATAACGGTTTGATCCAGCACCACGTTAAATATAATGTAGATAGTTAATCTGATAATATTTTAGAGGTGTATCTCCTATCTAACTAAAAATTTCGTTAGAAGTTCTATTTTGAGCTCATACATTCAACTGCTTACACTGTACCAACTTATGACAGAGTTGGCTCAAAGGAGTTCAGTTACGCAACTGTTAGTAGACTATATAAAATTATTAATATTCCGTTTATTGTTTTAGGAATTTTTAAATGACCGAAAATGCTCTAACCCAAACCCAATAAGTTATTGCTTTAAAAAAGTAGAGAAAAATAGATAACAGCAGTGAAACACGGCAAAATACTTCACCATTACGTTATGATGATGGAACTTTTCAGTGAAATTGGACTTAACGATAATCTGAATATGAACAATAGAGAGTCAACTAACAATGAAAATAATTAGATAACTTCATTGGAATCGACGAGCAGTAACAGTACTTTCGCCAACGATATAGAGTTTTTTGTAAATAAAAAGACCGATGAATATACAAAGTGTTAATTATTGGAAAGACCATGGGAACCATCAAAGTCATATAAACTCTCACATTCACAAAAAAAAGTGGGAAGGAGTTAGGTTATCAGAATTTGGAACCAAGGAATTGGCTAGTTCTTTTCCACATGAAACTGGGGTTGTTTTCAAAGTTCCGCTTGCTGCTTGCTGATTAAAGTGTGGCCGTAATTGAGGAATGATAGCGCAAAACCTTTTCATCCAACCGTTGACTTCATTTGCCAAGTTTTGAAAAAAAAAAAGAAAAAGAAAGACATTTATAATCACACGAAGACACTTCTTACCACAAAGTATACGTTCAAGCTGGTCTAAACTTCCTGTAAAGCTACCACAAAATTCTGTTGAAAATCAGGTGAATACTCAACGATTTTAACAATTAAAACAAACCAAAGAGAGAATTCGGCCAATATTAGAATCTATAATATTCTTGGGTCGACAAAACATTCCTCTAAGAGGTCACCGGGATGATAGCCGTCTCGACGAAGAAACTGCGCACCGTAATAAGGGTAATTTTAGAGTATTGTTAAGATTTAGAGTTTCTGCACGAGACAAAAAGCGACACTTGTCAAAAGAACTAACAGATACAATACTGAATCGAATAAGGAATGCGAAATATTATTCTATTATATTTGATAAAACAACAGATATGTCTAATACAGAACAGCTTTCTTTGAACTTGAGATATTTGTACAAACAGAGATTTGTGAAGATTTCATAAAATTTATTGACGCTTATGAGAGCATTACAACTGTCAAGCCAGATCAAGATCCAAATAGTGAACAACGCCAAACTGGAGGGGCTTTGGGAAAACGTAGTGCAAGAACTGTCCCTAGACTTAAACAATTATGTAGGAATTGGTACTTTCGGTTGTACTCTATTGTCTTCTGAAACTGTCGGTGCAGTCACTGAAATACGAAAGGTGCGAAGAAAGCATATGCTTAGTTTATTGTTTGGTCTTACGACTTACAATATAAAAGTTGTGACATCTGGAATGACTAAATACTGCGTAAAAACTGCTCATAATAGCTTAAAAATACATATTAGCACGCTTAAATTTACAAATTAATGTATCTGTTATTTTACACGGATCCATGCCCCCCCGAAAATTTACACGGACCCATGGCCACCCCCGAAAATCTGTCCTGGAACCACCCTTTTATCTTCCAATAATGCCAATAATTCTAGCATTTCTGACATATTTTGGAGTTTAGCTACAATTAAATGATACTTACTCACATTAGGAAAAGGTCAGATAACATAGACATTAAAGTTCTTTCATCGATGGTAGGTTGTAACAGAGAAGTATTTTTGCTTTTTCGAGAAAGTAGTTAAAGTAACTCTGTTTATTATTAATATTATTATTATTATTATTATTATTATTATTATTATTATTATTATTATTAAATTTTCCACCAGGTAATTATATTCTGAGTTTATTTAGCCTTTCGGGTCTCCAAAAGTATCCCAAGTTTGATAGGACATGGTATCATGAAACGCAATCTTAAACCACGATTGAGCATTGTCCTTCAGACTTTTCTTGACAAACAACATTTTGATCCTATCTTTAGTTTCTTTAATTCCATAATATTCTACTATTTCGGTTTAGTAATCTAATTGGCATTGATTTTTTGTTGTTATAAAAAAAGGTAAATTAATCTCTGCCAAAAGATTAGCTAGTACTTTGCAACTATTTTTACTCTTAGAAGATGGATTGCTTCTCTTAGTATTAGTACTTTCAGTTATAACCGCAATTAATTTTTCAGGTTATTTACTTTCATTAGCTTTTAGGTTATATTTCCCATCTTGTTCAGCTATTTTCTCAATCCATCCTAGTATTTTATCATTAATTAATTCAGTATTTTCATTAATTTTAATCACTTCAGTGGTTATCCTTGTTTGAAGATCATCTCTGCACAAGATAATGTTTTCCTCTGAAATTTTAAATCTATCTTGGACTCTAGAGCCTAATTCAACAATATTATCTTCGCACGTTTGTCTACCTTCAATCAAAGACATCTCGACATCACTAATCCTATGATCAACTTTGCCTACTCTTTCACTCTAGTCTTTGTTTAATTGGTTAATAATTCTTCCATTATTATTTTCCATCTCCCTTCTACATTTATCTATTTTCTCATCGCAGTCTTTACTAATACTAGCTATTTTCTGACATTTTTCTAATCTAATATTTTATAACTTGTGGTCTAACTTCATAAGATTTTCAATAATTTCCTTTCGAAGTTCTAAGTTAACTTTTCTAATTTCTTTCAATTCACTGATCATATTTTCTTTAAGATTAGAATTCTCTTTTCTTATTTCTTTCAATTCACTATCTTTAAGATTAGAAATGTTAGTTTCCATTATTTTAAGTTTAGAAATATTATTATCCACTTTATTACTGAGATATGAAATATTCTCATATATTTTATACATCAATAAAAATGTCCCAAGGTGGTGTTTTATTCAAATTACTATTAGTATTGTTCTCATTGTTGGAATTATGTACACTATTTATCTGACTATAACTATTTATTTCTGTTTCATCAAAACCTAGTGTTTCACTTTCACTATTTGATTCACTTCTTTATGAACTTTCTTTATCGCAGCCATTTTGAGATTTTTATCCGAAACAATTTTTGAATTTATTAAGATCATTGGCTTAAGAAATTTTAAAAAATCACTAATTTCACTTTTCTATGCACTTTATAAATGATTTCAAACTTTGTACTTACTTTTAATGCTTGTAGTTTTCCATTGTTCTTGTGGTTACCATTCACTTATTTGTTCGGCACGACGTAGCGGTGTCATTTAGAGAAGTAGCTTCGGGGTCACGTTGGGCGACCATTTAAAGAAGGAGTTGTTGCCATGTTGTGGTGTCATTTAAAGTTGGAGAAGTATATTGTAGCGCCACTTCGCTTTCCATCTACCGTTTTGTAGTATCACTGGGTAGTTGGACTCCTTCTGAATGTCCCGGGTTCAATTTCAGTTTGCCATGGCTTATAATATTCCCTTCAGGGGAACAGAGGGAAGACTAAAAAATGATTTTCACTCAAATAAAAACACTGATTAGGGTTAGACCGCCTATATTGAACCCCCTAAAAACATTTATTTATTTAATGCAGGGCACTTGATACAGATCGTTCACCAAAATGACAGACCTTATTAACATATCTGTAATAACTATACACAATAGAAACAATAACATAAACACTATACAAAACATAAATAGAATAATTTTAAGTAGCGTTGATGGATTGTAGCAGTTGTCAGTGCAGAATAGTAGAGGAGGTGAGCAGAATCCATTTTGGCACCAGTCCTACACAGCATGCAGAGAGGATTGTTCAATATTCCCAGACGATGAAAGTGGGTAGAGAGACAGTCACGTCCTGTTGCAATCCGAAATTTTGCGACAGCTTCTTTTCGTGGCCAATTTGGTACTTCAGAAACAATTTTATTTCTCCAATGGCTTCTTTGGTTCTTTCTAACAATGCCAGGTAGTATTTTATATTGGAATGGATAACAGTGGCAGATCCATGGTAAGGAATTTCTTTCATGGGTGCTAGTAAAATTTGAGTGCCTCGTTTTGAAAGAAGATCTGCAGCTTCATTTCCTGTAATCCCACAGTGTGACGGTATTTTTTGTAGTGCAACCCGCTTTTGGAAGCAAATACGGCTGTTGATGAATTTCCTTCACTCTACAACTTCTTTGCTACAATCCGTTGTTAAATAGTTTGCAATTACACTAATTGCTGCTTGTGAATCTGATAAGATAACGACATTAAAGAAGAATTCCGGTCTATCATATGTGAGGTGGAAAAGTGTTGTTCGAATGGCTTCTGTCTCTCCATCAAAAGGTACACAATCTTTGCCAAGTGAAATATATGTAGATTCCAGATCCTGTATTTCCATTTGAACTGATTTTGGATCCATCAGTATAGACATGTAACCAACTCTCTGCTGGGTATTGGATTGAGATGGTTTCTAGCACAATGGTGCTTAGGATTTTAGATGGTGTTTCTGACTTGTTAATAACTTGAGTTAAGTTGAGATCAAATCTCCACTTCTAAATCCAAAACAATGGCAATGTGTGGAAAAAACATACAACGGGTGAAAATTGAGATTGATGGAAAAATTATAGAACAAGTGTCAGATTTCTCTTACTTAGGAAGTGTATTTTCAGAGTATAAGAGTGACATTGATTCAAAATTACAAAAATATAATAAAATGAATGGGGTAATACGAAGACATTTTGGTAAACAGATGAGGACAGAAACAAAACTAAGATTACATAACATCCCATCAAAAGCTGCTCTAAAATACGGAAGTGAAATTTGGATTTTAAATAAAAGAAACTCTCATGTACTTCAAGTAAGCCAAATGCGCTTCTTGCGATCATTGTTAGGAGTTAATAGACTGGATTACCAAATGAACACTATTATCAGAGGAAAACTTGGAGTAACAAGTTTAAATGAAGGTATATTAAGATACCAACAAGAATGGAAAAATCATCTGAGGAGAATGGCAAGAAATAGACTTCCAAAATTGGCATTCCAATATACCTCAACTGGACATAGGGACCAAGGAAGACCAAAACATCGGTGGAAAGATCAAGACCATCTTCGCTAGGTTTACTGTACAGGCCACATGGCCTAAAACGAATTTGTCCATGATAATGATGAAGTTGAGATCAAATTCTATTTAAAAATTTCAAGTGGGATTTCTATTGGAGGTAATTGTCCAGACATAGCTGAGATATCAAACATGTTCTTTATCTTTCTTGCGTGTTGCATAATGCCTTTTTGTGTTTTTAATCTTCTGGGAGTGTGTTGATCTTGAGGGCAGTAAGATATCAATTTTTCATGCACTTTCAGTGCATTTTCAGTGATTTTGGCATCTATTTCAATGTTGTTAGTAAATAGTAGCATTGCGTCTATGGGGGTAGTTCTAACAGCACCAATTATTAATCGTAGGGCTTGATTTTGAATTCTCTCCATATTGTTGATATTTTGACGAGGAGCAGCAATTAACAGACCATAACAATATGTCCTGACTGGTTTTATGTAACTTTTGTACGTCTGATTCAGCACAGAAATAGCACAACTCCATTTGCAACCTGCCAGTCTTTTTAATATGTTAAAGCAGCTTTGGGTTTCATCAGTCACGTAATTGATATGTTCATTCAAAGAGAGACGGGATTCAAATGTAACTCCCAAATATTGGAATGTACAGATATTTTCTAACTGAGCGTTGTTATAGACAATTTTTGGTTTCAGTTGGTTGTGGAATAGGGAAAATATCTGGCATGCACTTCCCCCTAAAAACATTACACCATAGATACGAAATGAGAGAGAAAATAAAATAAAACACGAAGTTACCTTAACAGCGCATTCTTAAGGTAGCCAAATGCATCGTCATCTAATTAGTTACGCGCATGAATGGATTAACTAGATTCTCTCTGTCCCTATCTATCATGAACATAAATTTTAATAAACTCTGCAAATAACAACGCAAATTTTATTTTTTGAAAGGTCTGCATTGATTCAATTTAGGAATACACTTTCCTATATTGGACTATAAGCTTTCTAAATTGGACCAGGGTTGAAACAGGAAAGTATAAAAAGCTATAGGATATTAATTGCAGCCATCACAATTGTACTTCTTTCTCTCAGGTCCTACTTTTGCACAATCTTGGTGTGCCACTTCTTACACTTCATGCATTGAATCATGTCTCTCATATCATGCATCCATCATAGATTGCAAAATCAGGTATCTTGACAATTCTTTGATATTCTCTGAATTGACAAACTTGTTTTTGTGGCCTTCTCTCGATCCTTTTAGTAGGCGAGGAGGTTAAAACTGTTGAATCAGCTTCTTGCTTTTTCTGCTTTCAGTTCTTTCAGACATTGGTGATATGATTTGCACTTTAACATAGTTTATAGATAGTGTAATTCTCTTATCTTGATAAGGAGTACTGTCCTCATGAGTATATGTTAATTGAAGCTAGAGGTGTTCTTAACGGGGCACGGTAAAATAAACAGTTGTTACTATCGTTTTAAAATAAAAGATACCCTTTGTGTACATGCGGAATTTCAGAACAAACCATAGATCATCTATTGTTTGAATGTACAACACTAGAAACAGAAACACGGTTATTTAAGAACAACATGATTAAGAAAAATGGTAAATGGACATTCGATAAAGTAAGACTAGTACAGGAGTACACAGTTGAATTAATCTCATTTATTAATTCCATAGATTTAGACAGACTTTAGAGCAAAACAAAGCCAATTCAACGAGTGAACAAATAGAAAAAAATACAGGTGGCCGTAGACAATTAATTAAAACAGAAGATTTTTTTTTTGCAAATGATTTTATGAAAATAATTTTGTAACTTAAAACATGTAGTATTACTTTCTTTGTTATGGAACATGCTGAAAAATAAATAGGGGAAAAAATGCTATAGGTGTGATTCTGCAGAAATAGTAGCGCTGTCTTTTTGGTGTGTTATTTTGTTGGTGAATCAAGAGCTGCTGCTGAAGAGATTTTAGCCCTCTTATTTTCATGAAAAGCGCTGTCTTGGTCAGCAACTCCAGATATGTTGCAGCAAAGTCACTATCTTCAAATATATTTCTGTTAACAAATACCAGTTCTTGGCAAACCATTTACTGCATTGGCCAGAGTTGCAGTTTGTCGGTAGGAATTTTCTAGCATATTATTAATTTGTAATTGAGTAATAGGCGTCATTGGATGTTCACGCATCATAGGATCACAAGCACTGTTGGATTACATAGAACAAGACTAAAAGAAGGCCATATCAAAGGGCTGTAGGAGAAGTATGGTGTGTACTGGAAGAGAAAGCGTTTTTATTCCTTTCTCTCTTGCCAAGATCACATCATCAATATTATTTGCATGGATGATGTGTCCATAATTTTTCCTCCCAGGCACCATATTTACCTCTACTCGACATCCTCTAAGAAGAAATGTCGAAATGAATTGAGGTAATAAATATGGAATTCAGTTTTATAACATAATATTCATCGGAATAATTTAATTCCCCTAAAAATAATAGAATTTAATTTATATTTCATATTAATAAATTGGATCATTACTAGTAAGTTGTCCAATATAGGACTAAACCTCCGGTCCAATACAGAACAATATGCAATCTTCCTTTCTATCAAGAACATGTCGTAGACTAATCACACGAATACTCATGTAAATACCTTATTGTTATCATTATTAAACTGTCTTTATGAATGTATAATGACACTTACCTCAAACTGAAAAATTTCCATTTATTGTTCTAGTGGTAGATCTCAAAAATTATATGTAAAAACTGCCAAAATTAAACATATATGTAAAATCAACTCACACTATTGTAGCACTGTTCAACTTCTTCCTTGTTACAATGTCAATACAAGGTTCGGCTACACACCAATAGAATGAAGCAAATTACAGTTAGCTTAATTTTGTGCTAACGGTTCAATTTAAGCAGTGGTCCGTTATAAGCAGTCTTACCCTAAATTTAAGAATGTAGCTTTCCGCATTTATTCTCTCATTTAGTTATTTTAACTGCGATAAAACTTGTATTTCTCCACTTTACTATCAGTTATATTTTGGCCGTTATTAATGGCGGAACTAATTACGATTATCACAAATTACGAGTATATTATTCAAAATTTGCTATTTTGACTTTAACTTAACTGCACATATATTTTAATTTATATGTAATAATATGTCGACCGCTGTGGTCTCGAGGTAGCGTGCTGCCTTGTCACGCAGTGGCCCCGGGTTCGATCCCCTCTCGGGAAAGATTTTCTGGGTGAGGTTTTTATCGGGGTTTTTCCTCACCTGTAAGACAAATGTCAGAAAAACTTTTAGGCCCAAACGGTCCCCACAAAATCATATGGCCATCGCAATCATCATCATTCATATTCATCTTATCATAATCATCCTTAATCGGTGTGGAAAGCAACGGGAAGCTACCACACCTATAATTCCCTAGTAAAGCTGCAAAGCATAGCATGAAAGACCTGCCTTCGGGCAGAATTACTATGGATGGATGGATGCACTATTATTTCATCTATTAATAAATTTCTGCTCAATATTTAAAAAAATCATGTGCAAGTTATATATATATATATATATATATATATATATATGTAAGACTTGTCGCCACGATATCTTCCAGTGCAATGTTCAGAGTAAGAAGGATCTCCTCTAATTAATTCTAATTAAGCCGTTCAAATCTGATCGTTTAACCAACCTTGCCTACGAGTGCTAGTGGTTGACTCTCATTCAAGTTATCCAATCACTTAAAAGTAATGTGGCAGTTGCTAGAAATATTTCTTTAAAATTCTTAACTGATTTTAGAACTTTTACAGAACCAAATAATATTCTCAATAATAACTTAAATTCAATTATGTTTTTATTTATATGATATAAAAAAATCGAATTTCTCCATATTCATACTTATGACATTTTAACTAATTTTCCTTGAATATAAAGAATTAAAACATTAAGTTATATATATATGTTATAATTAAATGTTTGACATTGAGCAATGCAAGCTTAATATGGTATGATAAGAAAAATAAATGCATTGGAAGTCGGATGTTTCGAACTCGGGATATCTCTCAAGTCTGTACCTCAGCCGTTTTGCATATTTACCACGGACCACTACCAGGCGAATCCAATTCAAACACTGAGGTTAACAAGGATTCCAGAGATCCGGGTTCGAGTAACACCTAAGCATTTATTGTTTCTTATCATAGACATATTAAGCTGGCATTGCTCAATGTCGAACATTTAATTATAAAACATGACTATAACAGCGTCACTGCTACTAAGGTCATAGTAGTAGTCAGTGGGTCAGTCTTTTAGTAGTATTATACAATATACCAAGCAATTAAGTTGGTATGTCGCATGTAGAGCGCCGAATGCAAGGAGAAGGAAAGGTTACTATGAAAAACATTGAAAGATGGGTCCACCTGCAATAAGATAGGAAAGGAGAGACCTCGAAATCAAGTAGATGGAAGAATTCAGAACTGAAATGAGAACAACGAGGCAATGAAGAGACATGATGTGGATGGGATAGAGACGTATGGAGACAGGAAAATAAAACTTTATTCACATACTAGGACTGTTGTTAAATATTAAAAACTCTGTATATAAGTACATAAAAAATTATTAATTATTATTAATTGGTATTAGTGATTATTTTTTATTCATTATATTATAGTAGTCCATTATTATGATTATTAATTATTATGACTTATTCTTATTATAAAACAATGCGGTAGGAACTCAAGATAGAAAATCAGCTCAAATTCATGATGGTGCATAAGGAGAAATTACTTATGTCCTGCATCGTGTGGGATGGGCCCACAAGATAATAGCATCCTCACATCTTAGGTGGAAATACATACTGTTTCTATACACTGTTAAAGTAAAAAAACTGTTTTGAGTTTGAAAAATGAATTTCAAACGTTTATTATGGTCGTCGTAAATTGTAGAATTGAGATTTTGTATTAGCGTGAAATGTGTGTTCAAACATTCCTTTTATATTTGACCGTTATCTCATAAAGAGAGTAAGAGAAGAACGGGGCTTGTGTTATCCTAATGGGTAACTGGAATGCTTGTAGTTGAATAAGAACAAAATGGAAGATCAGTGGAAAGATATGGATTAGGAAAAAAAAGAGAATAAGAGAGGCGAATCCCTGGTCAGTTTCTGTAAAAGGAGTTCAATGCTAATTGGAGATACAATGTTTCAACAACATAAGAGAAGAAGATATACGTGGATAAGCCATAAGGACAAACAAACGATACCAGATCGACTACATACTCATACAGAAATGATTTCGAAATTGCTTGAAAAATGCGAAGACCCTACCAGAAGCAGATATCAATTCAGACCATGTCTTACTAATGGGCGAAGTAGATATTTGCCTGAATAAGATAAGAGAAAGACAGGCAAGAAAGATGATTGGCTTGGTGAAACTTAAAACTGAAGAAGGAAGGAGACAATTCCAATAAAATGTTCAAAATAAATCTCATATGGCAATACAGGAACACTGGAGTCATTTGATAACGTCAATACAGATATCTGCAGTGGAAACAATAGGATACAAAGAGAGCAAGAATATTAAGAAACTTCGGGTCACAGAAAAAATGTTGGAGAAGATGAAAGAAAGAAGACAATGGAAAAATAGCAATACAGAATAAGCCAAAAGAAACTATAGGAAACTAAACAACGTACTTAGAAGAGAAACTGACAAAGCAAAGGAAGAATGGTTGAAGCATAAATGTGAAGAACTAGAGAATCTGGAGAGGAAAGGAAAATATTATTTAATCTTCCAGGGTTATGGACTATGGAAAGAAGATCAGGAAATTAATGTGCCTGATTGAGGACGAAAATAATTAAGAAATAACAGATAAACAGGGAATTATGAATATGTGGGAGGAATATGTAGAAGAGCTATATGGGACAAGATATCGTCCGTCTAACTATGATATAGAAAATGAAGATGCCGCATCATAAGATGAAAAAGATTTTCAATTCTGAAAGAAGAAGTTGAAGCAGTAATTAACAAATTTAAAAATTGGAAAGCAATAGGGGTATATGGAATCCCTATTGATTTTGTTAAATGCTTGGTGTACGAAAGAAGGAAATTCTCCTTTTATGCAACAAGATATATAAAGAAGGTGAAAGGCCCGAAGAATTGACTGAGACAATGTTAATAGCGATACTGAAGAAAAATATTGCGAAGAAGTGTAAGGAGTTCAGGAGTATCAGCTTTATATTACACTCTGCAAAGATTCTCCTACGAATACTGAATCAACGTTTACGTTCGACGATGGAAAGCGAATTGGAAGAAGAACAGTTTGGCTTCAGGAAGGGAAAGGATACAAGATATACAATTATATTGATACTAACAATAGGAGAAAGCTATACAGAAAAAGATAAAGAAGTATATGCAGATCTGTTATCTGGAAAAGTTCTTTGACAGGATGAATTGGGATAAACTCATGAGGATCTTGAAGAAAATTGGCGTAAGGAGAGAAGGTTCATAGTCATAAGTAATCTTTATATGAAACAGCGAATAAAAGTGAAAATAGGAGAATAAATGTCAGAAGGAAGAGAAATTGGAAGGGGAGTACGTCAAGGATGTTCTCTATCACCTACTCTTTTCTACCTGGACGACCTAATGAAGAACTGCTTTAGGAATACGGGAGGCGTAAACATGGGACGAAAAATAATTAAGTGCATAAGATTTTCTTGTGATATTGCTTTGCTAGCAGATAATGCAAGGACACTGAGGAACATGCTGATGGAGCTAAATGACAAGTGCGGATTATGGGATGAAGCTAAATATAAATAAAACGAAGGCCATGGTTATAGGAAGGAAACCAAAGAAGATAAATATGAGGATTAAAGATGAGGTCAATGAGCAAATGGAGAGCTTCAAATACTTCGGTTGTACTAACAGTAGTAACATGAACTGTGGTCAAGAAGTAAAGCAGAGGATAGCAAAGGCAAAATAAGCTTTTATCAAGAAGAGAAGCATTTTTTGCATACCTTTGGCAAAAGAATTACGGAAGAGGCTAATGATGTGCTTTGTATGGAGTGTAGAATTGTATGGCGCAAAGACTTGGACATTACGATGGAATGAAGAAAAGCGACTGGAAGTTTTGGAGGTGTGGATGTGGAGAAGAATGGGATGTATAAAATGGACAGACATGATAAAAAAAATAAATATGTGCTAGACAGAGTGGGTGAAGGACGAACAATGCTGGAACTCGTAAAGAAGAGGAAAATAATTTGGATTGGCCGCTGGCTAAGAAGAAACTGCCTGCTGACGGATGCCCTAGAAGGATTGGTCAAGGGAAAGAAAGTTAGAGGCAGAAAAAGACACCAAATGATAGACAATATTAAAATAAATGGTTTGTATGCGGATACAAAAAGGAAAGCTATGTTAAGGAAAGAGTGGAAAATACTGAGTTTGTAGTAAAGACGTGCTCTTGGTCAGAGCACTATGTATGTAACCTTTACTCCTCTATCAATCTAAATTAGAATTGTTATAAGCACAAATCTCTTATTCACAGCTTTATCCATTAATATATTTCTCACTTGTCTCTGACCTACTAATGTCAATCAGTCACCTCGAGAGTCTGTAGTAGTGATGGGTAATTTGAGAGCGAGTCGTTTAAAAAGAACGCTTCACTACTGTGAAGTGTCAAAAAGTGACTGACTTTTAGTGAACTGCCAATTCAGAGTTCACTACTACTACTTGAAATTAAATTGTACCTTTCATTTCAAGCTCTAAATGTCTCACTTCAAATCAACTTTCGCTCATTCGTTGATTACTCTACATTTCTCCGCCCATCGACCTTGTATATTCCCCACATCTTTCGTACGTCATCCATATCGATGGTATCACAGCGAGTGTACAGCTTGGCCGGAGTGAAGTGACTTGAGAGGAACTAACTATCTTGCAAGAGTGAACTGCCATAGAGGAACGGACATCTGGCCAGAGTGAAGTCTCGTAGAAGAACGAATTACTTTGCCAGAGTGAAGTGCCTTAGATGAACGAACTGGTATCAAAAAACGAACTGCCTAGCCAGAGTGAAGTGCCTTAGAGGAACTCAACATTCGACACAAAGGGAGTTCGATTAGTTTCAGCCAAACAAGAAGTAAATCATACTAAAGCTAAATGTATGGTTAAAAAATAACCTTAGATAAACTTGAAATATATTAAATATTATTAAATTATAACTCCATACTATAAAAATAAAAGATTATAAAATTAATGCCAATCTTACCACAGAAAGAACATTTATTTTCATTTCATAATTTTCAACAATTTTTTTAGGGTTATTCATCCAATACGGTACTCTCCCGCCTCTTGCTTACGGCTGCACTCATATGCAGCATTACTAACGCTATAATTCTAATATTATAATCACTTTATATTGTATTTACTGGAATTCCGAAAGTATTCAATAAAAATTCATTTATCCAAGTTTTAAAACAATATAATTTACTAAGTTTTCAAAAAGCTATTGCAAAATTTAGTAAAAATCGTATCTTTAAATGTTTAGATTTAATATGCCGTGCAATTTTAAAGTAATTTTGTAGGTCTATCCAATATTCACCCTCTTTATATTTTTAGTTTAGAGGTTGTAAAGATAAACATCAAGTAATTGCAAATAGTAAGACTTTGCATATTTCCTTATTTCTGTTTAAAATTATTATGAAAATAATATGTGTAAAAATACATATATAAATTAAATTAAATATATCTTCCTTAAAAGCTCCATATATATTCTTTAAAAGTTTTAAAAAACTTCACACTAATTTTGTCAAATTATAAAGTTACGATTTTGTTTTTATTAACATATCTAACTTGAAATAAAATGTGTAAACGTTGAAAACCTTTATATAAATACAATTATGTAAATAATACAGTTATAACATATAAAAATAAAAAGGAGGTATAAATAATTATAAAATAAACAAAAATATGGTAGCACTCATATAAGAATTTTTCATACTCAAATAAATTAAAATAGAATTTACAGAATTATTTCTGCTCATCTTTAAAATTCACGGGCCACCATTGTGGTTGATTAATGCCAAATCACCCCTGACTCGTATCTTTCTGCTTCCACCCATATATTCGTGCTGTGCAAATCGAAGGATTCCTCCTGAGAGTTCCGACTGGACATAGCTATGCCAGCTGTTGGTGATATGGCAAAGTTACCAGAATAAGCTGATTTTTTTTTTTTTTTTTTTTTTTGCTTGACAAATGAAGGACTTCGCTAGTTTTGTGAATGAACTAGTTGAATTGAATGGTTCACAAAAGTAAGTGCGAGTGAACGAACTACTTCTCGAAATGAACTGGTTGGGCACAATGCTAGTCTGTAGTGCAATGTTATAGCCAATATTATAGATGCAATACCCAGTATTCATAGTTTTTCAATAATATTTCAAATTTGATTGGTTCATAAACCAGGTCATGAGTATTATTGGCTAACTCATTGCCTGATTACCCAATCACTTCAAAATAAAACTAGTACAGCAATTGTTCAAATATTTCAAATATCTAACGACTTCAAGACTGTTATAAAATTTAACTATATTTTAAGAACAAAAACTTCTTTAGAATTATTTAAAATTAAAATAATTATTTCCATCCATTTTCTTAAAATGCAATAATAAATTATATTTTCGTACATTCAAATGAAATATAAAATATTTAAATTGAAATTCAATAACCCACATTATTGTTAGTATTATTATTGTTATTATTATTATTATTATTATTATTATTATTATATTATTATTATTATTATTATTATTATTATTAGGGGCTGTAAAAGGGAAGATGCTAAGAGGGAAGAGAGCCACTAATTGCTTTAAATTCTAAGATCTGCACATCTTCTTATAGCGTCCAATCCCTCCTTCACGTGGTAGAGCTGTTAGTAACCATATAACTTATGTGAACGGACGAGATGGGCTACTCACCAGTCGCGCTGGTCAGCATGGTGAGACATTGACCGATATGGTATTACTTCCAGTTCTATGAAGAACTAGAATGAGTATTTGATAGCCTTACAAGATATCACATGAACATTATCTTAAGACATTTTAATGCAAAAGTGGGGCGGGAAGATATATTCAAACCAACAATAGGCAAATGTCTTCATGAAGATAGTACCGTCAATGGGGTTACATTAGTCACGTTTGCCACTTCAAAGAATCTCATTGTTAAGAGCAAAACTTTACAGCATACGGATATCCATAATTACACCTGGAAGTCTCCAGATGGCAAAACTCGAAACCAGATAGATCACGTATTAGTGGACAAACGCTGGCACAGTAAATTCATCGTTGTTAGATTAGTTAGAGGGACAGACTGCAATTCGGACGTCATCTGGTCAGGATAAAAATCAGACAACGGCTATCGCTAATGGGAGGAACAAACGCTAAAGATGATTCTGAAAAACTTGATTTAAAAACTTGAAAAATGATCAAATGCGGCAAGAATACCAAATTAAAATTGCTAATAGATTTGAAGTACTGGAATCTTCAGATGACAATGTGGCAAATGAAGAAGAATCTGATATAAACAAACAATGGGAGGCTATTATATATAGGCCTAATACTAAATTGTCAGCATCAGAAAGCATTGGTTACTTAAAAAAGAGGCAAAACAAGAAATGGTTTAATGAGGAATGTGCCGAAATTGTAAAGAAAAGAAACCAAGCAAAAATTAAATGGTTAAACGAGTCAAATGAGGTAATTTGGAGCAATTGGGTACTGTTAGACGGGAAACCACGAGATTACTAAAGAATAAAAAGAGAGAATGTCTGAGAGAGAAGATTAATGATCTTGAAATGAATGCCAAAAATAGGAACATTTGAGAATTATATCAGGAAATTAGGATAGAGAAGGAAGGGTTTCAGGCTAGAACAAACATAATTCGAAATGAAAATGGAAATATGTTTGCAGATACCAGGAGTATATTAAATAGATGGAAAAGTTATTTTAATCAGCTATTAAATGTGCATACAGAACAAGATATATTGAAGAGTATAATTTACAGACAGCAGAAATGCTAGTCACAGAATCAAGTACATTAGAGGTTGAAATGACAATAGATAAATTGAAGATGTATCAGGTTTAGATGAGATTCCAGCAGAACTGAAAAAACCAGGGGGAGTAAAATTGATGGACAAGATACGCCGCGCCCGTTGCTTAATATGATTTGGAAAAAAGTAGCTCTTACAGATGAGTGGAAAGAATCCATTATCATACCAATTTATAAGAAAGGAGATAAAACTGATTGCAACAACTATAGTGGCATCTCATTACTTTCAACTTCGTACAAAATTCTAACAAATATATTAGTAAGCATACTTACTCCTTATATTGATGACATTCTAGGAGATCATCAATGTGAATTTAGAAGAAACAGGGCTACAACAGATCAGATTTTTACCTTATGACAGATTTTCGAAAAGAATGGGAATATAATGATACTGTACATCAACTATACGTAGACTTCAAAAAGGCAAACAATTCATTTAAGAGGAAGAAGTTATATAGTATCCTGCTAGAGTTTGGAATTCCTAAAAAGTTAGTTAGACTTATACGAATGTGTCTAAAATGCACAAAGAGCAGGGTGCGTGTAGGCAAACAGTTTTCGGATACTTTTGAAATCCACAATGCAAGGAAGCAAGGAGATGCACTATCTCATCCACTATTTAATTTTGTACTAGATCATGCCATCAAATCTTTAGAGAATGAAGAGGGCCTACAACTCAATGGTATTAATAAGCTGTTGGTTTATGCTGATGATGATGTACTATTGGCTGATAGCGAGGAGAGACTAAAGTCCTACACGCGCACTACTGAGTAACACTAAAAAATTGGGACTGAAAGTAGCCTAAATATCAATAAAACTAAATATATGGTCACACATAAAAATACATTATATAATGGAAATGGACAGCTAATGAAAATGAGGGAAATTTTGAGGAAGTAGCTGGATTCAAATACCTATGAACAATAATCACAAACAGGAATGAGATGCACAAGGAAATTAAACATAGGCTCAATTCTGGATAGGGTAGAGTGGTACAATTTCGAATACCTAAGGCATTTTTAATATTTCTGCATAGAATATTCCACCAAACGTTACAATTTTATTATGTACACAAGGCCACCTATCCTCTTTAGTAAGCACGTGAATTTAAACAACGAACTGTGGCTAAGAAAATATTGTTTTTCTAGTTTTATGAAATTGTTCGAAAATGTACTACAGTAGGTAATATAATGAACAGAGCATGGTACAATTTCGATCACTTACATTTGCCACAAATATGTTTTTTTCCTTTAGCACCCACACATTCTTCATGATATCAAAGATTACAATTTTGACATCTGATCCAATTGCCTTTCAAAACAGATTCTACACTGTAATAGTACCTGAAACAGAAACCGCATTCATCTTCCTTTGATGGTGACGAGAGGGATACCTTTCTCTCTTTTTTACCCTTGCATTCACTGGTTTTCTCATTTGAACTGTCTTTAAACAATTTCTTTTTGGCACGGAGGTCTGCAATGTGTTGTGGTGATGTGAGGTGAACTGAACTAAGACACTTTCTTTTGCGTAAAAACTTTTCCTGCTTTTCAGGTGTGGGAAGAATTTGGTGAAAAATTTCTGGTGAAGTCTTACAATTTGTGGAATTTGGTACAGTCGATGGAGTCTCATGCCAATAGCTCCGAAATTTGGGGGTTCAATAATCTTTGAGTTGTCATGTTTTTCCTCGTTGCTTATGCTGGGTCCGAAGTTGCAAGGGATGTCTTCAGGAGAAGCAGTTTCAAAAAGAACTGCTGGAGAAAGTTTTTCTAGTGGCACAATATCTTCGGAGAACGTCATGATACCTGTGCAAGCAAAGCCCTTTACTGCACAAGCTACCGTAGCTGCTGTATTGAATGCCTCGCAGAATATGTGCTTGAATCTAAACTTTGGACAGTGTTTGAGTGGGATTACGTTGCATCCACTCTGTTGCCTTGCGATGGTAATTGGCTTTCAGGCTCTTGAAAAAGGTTCTATCCAACGGCTGTAATACATGGGTGCTGTGAGGCGGCAATC
The DNA here is from genome assembly GCA_030220185.1 of Diploptera punctata. Classification (NCBI taxonomy): domain Eukaryota; kingdom Metazoa; phylum Arthropoda; class Insecta; order Blattodea; family Blaberidae; genus Diploptera; species Diploptera punctata. The sequence continues at coordinate 144,595 of JASPKZ010000004.1, forward strand.
CTAGCAACTCAATTTGATTTCTTTGGCAAAATTCCAAAGCTTGGAGACTTGTGTGGCTACCATGGTTGTCCATTATGAGTAAAACTCTTCCTGGGATCTTAAATTTATTGAAATGCTCCAGCCATTTTAAGAAAAGTTCTTCAATAATGTTACCCGAGTCACTCATTTCTACAACACTGCATGCTGGCAATCCATCGGCAAATTCCTGCTTCTTCCTTGCCCCTTTAAAGATGATCATAGGTGGAACATACGATCCTGATGCAGAGAAACAGGCGACAACTGCCACGTTTTCTCCTCTTTCAACATTTGTCAGACATACAGCTTCTCGTTTACCTTTCTCACTGACAATTTTAAGTGGCCTGTTGTTTAGAGGAATACCACTTTCATCAACGTTGTACAGATATTGAGGTTTGTCAAACAATTCAATATCTGACATAACTGTTCTTAAATTGTTGAAGTAATTTTTCACTTCCTTCTGGTTTAAACCTGCAGCTCTGGCTCGAGGCAACCCTTCCGGTTTTCTCAACTTATAGTTCTATGCCTCTTCAAAAAGGCTCGAAACCAATCTATTCCAGCCATTTTATTCTCTGGATTCCAAGGATGTCCGATTCCAGTACTTTCAGCAATATCGTATGCAGCACGCCTCACCTGAAGAGCAGTTAAGCCTAGATCTTTCCTTTCTAGACCCAGCAGCCTATCAATCAAAGAGTTTTCTATTTCCAGGACAATACAGTCGGGTGCCCAATTTAACAATAGGAGGCGTATTAAGACCAAGTTGCATATCCTTATCTTTCTCACCCTATCATGTAAAGTGCTGAGTGGAATTTTAAATAGCTAAGATGCATCTCTCAAAGATACATCGCCCGAAATTACACTTTCCTAGCAGTTTGAAGAACAGATGGATTCTATTTTAAGTGTACCTTTCTTTCTTTTAACTTGCACGGCATCTGCAAAATGAAAATTGACACTAAATTACCTAATTATAAGTGTTCGGAATAGTACCGAATTACTGTTCGAAATTGTACTTTTACTATGATTTTTTAATGAGCACGTAGTTCTGCTCGGGACTCACAGATGTCAGGCTTAGTTAAGTATAAATATTCCTCAAGAATGACACCAACAACTGGTAAAAAAAAATATTCATTGTTCAGAAAATTAAGTTGTAGCCAAACGAAATATTTCGTATTAAGACATACCACCGAATTCCTGGAAGATAAAACACTTACCTTTACATAAAATTAAGTTTAATTCAGGTAACCGAAGCAGTTTTCAGAACACGTTATTACAGAGAAACTCACAAATGTTCACTCTTCCTAGTCATACATCTAACTTTGTGTTGCAAACAGTTTAACACAAAAAATATAGCCAAAGCTTAGCTTTTTCGGAATTGTACCATGTTCAATAATGTACCACCTTACCCTACGCATGTTATTATGCATTCCAGAGACAATTGATCCTTTCAAAAAGCGTTAAACTGAAAATATATAAAACTATTATTCTACCAGTTATATTATATGGGTGCGAAACGTGGACTCTGACTTTAAGGGAGGAAAGGAGATTACGAGTTTTTGAGAATAAAGTTCTTAGGAATATTTTTGGACCAAAGAGAGATGAACTGTCAGATGAATGGAGAAGACTGCATAACAGTGAATTACATGGTCTTTATAGGAAGCCAGATAGGCTATAATGAGAACAGTTAAGTCTCGTAGATTGCGATAGGCAGGACATGTAGCACGTATGGGGAATGAGAGACTTCCATGGAAGCTTCTTGTATTAAAACCAGAGGGAAAACGCCTAGTTGGTGGGAGAATAACATTAACTATGATTTGAGGGAATTAGATTATACAGGGGATGATTGGAACACATTGGCTCAGGATAGGGATATATGGAGAGCTTATGTCCGAGCAGCCAATGAACCTACGGGTTCGATAGTACCAGTGAGTTAGTTAGTTAGTTAGTTATTAATTAAAAGAAGAAAAACAACAAATTCAGAACATGGGTCCAAATTACTCGAAGTTCCTCTATACTTGGCACCAAGTTAATCTTAATCTGAAATCAATAGTATATTTTGTAATAATTAAAAAAATATTCAGTTTTAAAGACCCAGGATATAAGGGCATGTGGAGGATTATCGTGTGGAAGTGTTCATTATTTAGTGAATGCAAAAATAATTTGCATTTCAAAGTAAAAATGTCACGCTAAATAAACTAAAAATGAAGAGATCAATTTTCATGAATTATCAACAATTCTACATAACTTGGACAGTTTGGAGAATGAGAGCACATCATTTCTGTATAAGAAAAGATTAGATGATCAGTTCTAATCTCTATATTGACAATGCTCAGGAAGAATAAACTATATGATAAAAATATTCGTCAGGCTGCAAAAGAAGCTTTAGGAGAAACAAATTATTAGAGAAGTAAATAAATTCAAATATTTTAGGAATGAGGACCTAGCAAAAGAAATAACAAAAAAAAAATTAAAATATTTAATGTAGTTGTTGAATACCAAAGATCTGAAAGACAAAATGCAATAAAAAGAAGCTCAAGCAAGAGTTAGAAAGAAAAATACGAAAGCTAAAAATCAGAGCTAGGAACAAAATTGTTAAAAACTTCAAATATGTATTGGAGAAAAACGAAGTACTGTATCTTGGAGAATTAAAAAAAAAGAGAAATAAAAGAATTGGACTAATAAATGTACTAACAATACCCATGGCTGAATGGGAAAATTATTTTAAAATATTACTAACAGAAAACAGGGTATTTAATTTAGATAATATTCAAAATATTCCAGAAATAAATGAAGATGAATAATATATACAATTAGATATTGAGGATATTAAAATGAATATTGTTCATTAGAAAATAAAAGAGCTTGTGGTCCAGGAGGAATACCACGGAACTATTAAAACATGGATCCGACCATTTATTTGAACGATTGAGAAAATGATTTACAAAATTTATGAATGGTGAAAAAGTCCCTGAAGAATGGAAACTAGGATATATTTCGACAATCCATAAAATAGGAAAAAAGACCAATGTGAAAATTATAGAGGTATAAGAGTAACAAGTACTATGAGTAGACTCTATGAACGTATACTAAAATATTATTTGGAAAAAAACTACAATGATATGGAATTAGAGGAACAATCAGGATTTAGAGCAGGTCGTTCCACAACCGACAGTTTATTTTGCATTATTCAGGTAATAGAAAAGAAAATGCAATATGGACAACCTTTGCACCTACTGTCGTTAGATCTTGAGAAAGCAAACGACAATGTCCCTATAGAGAAACTATGATTGCTTTAAGATGTATACTCATAAAATCCCGTGCAGTAGCTGCCACAAAACCCATGTTTGACATCAAAGCAATATCCAGACTGTCACTAAAAACGGCCATGGCCTTGTTCAACGCAAAAATAGTTCCCATCGCAAGCTATGGAATAGACCTCATTTGGGAGAAGTTGAGTCTAAGAGATCTAATAACTTTGGAAGCAGTCAAATCACGATTCCTGAAAGCCGCCCTAGGTCTCAATCCAAACAAAGTCGAGGCTAGCATATGAACTCGCCAAAGAACCCTTCTTCACAGAAGAACTGCGCATGAGGCTACCATCCACAGACAGCTCAAATAAACTACGTCAGGAAAGGGAGAAGAAGAGACAAGAGATATGGCTGGACTTTTATACAACAGAAGCCATGACAAACAGATTCTGGACCACACCAATCATGGACTCCGACACCTGGTGAACTCAATATCGGTGCAAAATGAACTCAATAGCACCAAAAGATATGCAAGACCAAGTTTTTTCCACGATCCCGGGAACAACTGTGTGTGAACTGTGCGAGCAACCATGTGACTTTACCATGTACCCACCTGCAAAAAACGAGGGAAATCCCTGGTAGAATTCTGCAAATAACGCTACGTGAATCAAATTAATGACAGAACTTATGTAACATAGATTTTCTGTACAACTTGTGCGCATTTATTCTATTATTATTAAGACGTATGGAAATTAAGACTATAATAATTTAAGATGTACAAAATTTATATTACAATTGCTATCTAAAATTAAAATTGGCAGTAGATTGTCACATGGGTTTACGATAAATAAAGGTTGTTCCCTATCCCCGACTCTGTTTGACATATTGTTGTTGGACGGGTAAGGACGTGTTGCGATTACTCGGGAAATCGTGGTTTTCCTGCTGAACTTGTGGAATTTTGTAAATATCACATATGAATTTGAAATAGTGCATCCTTCTGACGTGTTTTAGGTGTAAATCTGACTGATATAAAACTGAAATGTTTAAACAAATGAATCATACAACCAAAAAGAATATCGGTTAATAGTATTGTAGAGACAGATACTTTAGTTTTTTTTATGTTTATTTACAAGTTTTTGAGCATTAAGTGCCTTCTTGTCAAAATCCGTAAATATTAATACAATATTCATAAATCAATAGGGAAAATTTGTAAAATAATCTTATATAAAAAAATTGATGTTTGATTGTTTGTATGTATGTATGTATGTATGTATGTATGTTAGTTAGTTAGTTAGTTAGTTAGTTAGTTAGTTAGTTAGTTAGTTAGTTAGTTAGTTAGTTAGTTAGTTAGTTAGTTAGTTAGTTAGTTAGTTAGTTAGTTAGTTAGTTAGTTAGTTAGTTAGTTAGTTAGTTAGTTAGTTAGTTAGTTAGTTAGTTAGTTAGTTAGTTAGTTAGTTAGTTAGTTAGTTAGTTAGTTAGTTAGTTAGTTAGTTAGTTAGTTAGTTAGTTAGTTAGTAGTTAGTTAGTTAGTTAGTTAGTTAGTTAGTTAGTTTAGTAGTTAGTTAGTTAGTTAGTTAGTTAGTTAGTTAGTTAGTTAGTTCTAGTTTCTTCATACTTTATGCGCGGCCATACCGTTGTTCCGATTGTGATGTTTTTTTTTGCAAATGTTCATTCATTCCAGGGATGAACATAGGCTATAAGAGATTGCCCTTAGTAGTGGAAAACGTAAAAAAATGACTCTTAAATGGCTTACGCTGCCTAAACCTTAAGAAAAACACAACATTAATGTACACAGAATTGAATATATAAAAAAAACTCTACAGAAAAGTCCGCGACAGCATATGTTTATCTCTTACGGAAAACTCACAATATACATTATTTGTCTTTTCATTGATAACACGAGCATAATACCCATTACGGGTGAATCTTTCACCATCTATTACTAATAAAAAAAGTCCCGCGCCGTAGCCCAGTGGTTAAAGGCAAGAAATCTTTGGCCGCAGAACTACGATACTTATGGTGATCAAGTCTCCAGGGGGAAACAATGTCTCATGGAATTTGCGTTGCAGTGACAGTATAGCGGCCAGCGTGCTATTTGGGCTTGAAATGAAATCTAGCTGGAAAAATACTATATTCACTCACCCTCATCATATTTATCTTTTTTTTTTCACTCTTATATAATTGTTTATATGACGGTTCTTAACTTCTCTGCAAAAGGGGGGGGTACAATTATAATGTGAAAAAAAAGTAGCTCTTTGGACTATTAAATGGATTACGATGCCTAAGCCAAAAGAAATAAACAACATTAATGTACACAGAATTGAATATCTCAAAAAGCTCTACAAAAAAAGTCCGGGACACCCATAATGTTTGATCTCTTACGGATATCTCACTAACCATTTTTATGCTTCATTGATACCAAGAGTCCCGCGCAGTAGGCGAGTGGTTAAGGCAAGAAGTCATGACGCATAACTATGGGACCTACGCTGAGGGAAGGAATTAGTTTTCTCTGGGACCGGTGCCCAGTGAGCCAGAAATGAAATCTAGCTGGGGGAAAAAAAAAAAACTATTCTCACTCACCTTCAACAATTTATATTTTTTGTCACTCTAGTTTAACTGTTATATGACGGTTCTTAACTTATCCGCAAAGGAGGGTACAATTCTAATGTTCTATCTATCTATCTTCGGGTTTTTACAGCTGCTGCCGTCTTCCCGTGCCAAACCTCCAAAGCCTACGGTCTTGGGCATCGTCGATGCTTAGCCCTCTAGCTTTCATTACTGTCTTCAAGTTTTCCTTCCATGTTAACCTTGGTCTTCCTCTTTTCTTCTTTCTGTTCGGATGCCATTCATATAGTTGCTTCGGCCATCGCTCATCTTCCATTCTTAAAACATGCCCTAAACACTTTAATTCCTTCTCCTCAACGGCAGAGTCGGCGCAGAAGGAGTCCTTCATCACGGCGGATCTGGTGGAAGAGGTAACCCTATCTCTAAGGGAAATAGAGAAACGCTGCCTTGCGGTGAAGAGGGATCTTCAAAGGCTATGGGAGGAAAACCCAGACAGAAATTTTCCTGGTCCTCCAGGTTGGGGGTTTATGCTGTGGGCCAGCTCCCCACACATTAGAAAAAAAAACAAAATGCTAAAAGACCAAATCAATCAAAGCCGGACAATTCTAATGTTTATGAAGAAAATATAAACATTGGAAATTGCCGATGGTTAAGAACTCATCTGGTCTAAGTTATATCCCAGTTTGTGTTATTAGCGTTGTGTGTTCAAGTTCAGTGAGCTTTTCTTCTTATTCTATATGGATACTTCACCTCAAGGTTTGTAATTTCATTGATATGTTTAATGTTATTCTATATAACCAGATATTATGTTAAATACGTACATGTGGAATCATACCTTCCATGCAATAAGAAATTTACTCAATCGTCTTATTGTAAATTGAGCTACAAAGAAAACAGTTATGAACAGTTATAATATAGAGTGATTTATGGACTCTAATTTCCGCACAATAACATGTATGCAAATTATTGCGTTTTTTTAATTAGTTTTCTCATTACAGGATGTACCCAGCAACTGAGGCCTACCGTTACGCGCAGAGAATAATTGTTTGATTTAATATGAAAAAAAAGTTATATAGAGGCAATAAGTTATCAATTAGTAAACAAATTAGGGCTAGGGGAATGTTAGCAGAATGTTTTAAATGATATTAATTTTTTTTAAAGCGATTTTCCTCAAACGTACGAAGTTGTGCGCGAGAAAAAAAATCTAGTGAAATATTCTGGTTGGTTATGAGTGGATGTTAACTTTCCCGTTATGAAGAATTAATTTAGAACAATGACAGTCGTTGGAAAATTCTGTTCCATCTGCTTATGGAATTGGAAGACCCAAAATCACTTTCGAAGAGGCTGGAATAAAAGAAATGTTCAATTAAGCAGGAATTCTCTCGCGATTAACCTGCTCTTGCAACAGAAATATCACTTTGGTCATATGGTAAACGGGATACTGCTGATGTTTTAAAGGCATTACTCAAAAAACCACAAAAAATAGCTTCAAAATAATAATACTAAACATTACAAATCACCCCGCCCAACTCCCCTACCTTCTATGTCGGACGAAGCACTGTTTTTTTTTTACAATAAAATATCTATATGTCGATATATTATCATGAGACTAGGTGTCAAAAAGAGAGGTTGTGATATTTTATCCACCCTATAATGCTTCTAGGGAAGCAAATTTATAATTCTAACCTTTCCCAAGACAGACATTTCAGCACAAAATAAGTTTTTTTTTTTGTTTTTATTCCAGCCTCTTCGAAAGATATTTTGGGTCTTACAATTCCATAATCAGATTGAACAGGATTTTCCAACGACTATCAGTGTTCTAATTCATAATAACGGGAAAGTTTACATTTACTTTTAGCCAATCAGAATATTTGAGTACAAATCTAACTTTTTTTCCTCTCGCACAACTTCCATATGTTTTAGAAAATCGCTTTTAAAAAATGCTTTTAATTTTTTTAAAACATTCTCCGAACATCCTCTAACTGTAATTTATCAATAGAGGATCACTTATTGCCTCTATCGATCACTTTTCTTCATATATTTAATCAAACAATTCTCTGCGTGCGAAGATAGGCCTCGGCTGCCGGCCGCCTCCTCTAATGAAAAGCTAATTACAAATAAATAATAGTTTTAAAAAACTAAAACAGCACGCTTTATTAGAAAACCGAACTCAAAAATGTAAAATAATATTAATTTCCAACACGCTTGGGATAAATTGAAAATGATCAACAAAAAAATCATCTCCAACTCATATAGAATAAAACTAGAATTATCAACAAAAAGAAAATAATTTTACCATCAAAAGCGTGGGGTGGCTCTATATCAATTAATATATTTGATAATAAACAGATATTGGTAAAAGTAAAGTATCTAAGAAGAACATGTAAGAATCATAAAAAGCACCCCACGCTTTTGATGGTAAAATTATTTTCTTCTTGTTGATAATTCTAGTTTTATTCTATATGTGTTGGAGATGATTTTTTTGTTGATCATTTTAAATTTATCCCAAACGTGTTGGAAATTAAAATTATTTTTCATTTTTGAGTTCGGTTTTCTAATAAAGCGTGCTGTTTTAGTTTTTTAAAACTATTTTTTATTTTTTTTATTTTTTAGTTTTAATATTTTACAGAATAAGATAAGAATGTAAATATCTTTAAATTCCACACTATTATAGTATGAGCTAAAAGTATTACTCTTCTAAAAAAAACCCCTCCCCAGCCGATTTCGAACCAGCAACCTATGGATTACTGAAATTATATACCACTAGTTCACCCGCTCTACCAACTGAGCTCTTTCAACGATTGACTAAAAAGTCGACAAGTCCGTATCCTATTATACCAGGTTTAAACTTTTTTTTTATTTTCTGATGATTCTGGCCAGGAATTTAGAAATAAAATATGAAATTATTGTAGTGTTACGGGTCCTTGACAAGTATACAAAGTTTCAAGTCGATCCAATGTCTCTAAGTGGGTGAAAATCGTGTTCAAAAATTCCGTTACATAAATACAAATACACTTTTTTTGATTTTCTGATGATTTTAGAAAATAAATATGAAATTATTATATTGTCACGGGTTCTTTAACAAGTATATAAGTTTCAAGTCGTTTCCCAATGTCTCTAAGTGGGGTGAAAATCGTGTTCAAAGATTCCGTTACATAAATACAAAGACACTTTTTTTTTATTTTCTGATGATTCTGGGCCAGGATTTTATAAAATGAATATGACATTATTGTATTGTCACGGTTCCTTTACAAGTATTACAAAGTTGTCAAGTCTTATCCTATGTTTCTAAGTGGGTGAAAAATCGTGTTCAAAGATTCCGTTACATAAATACAAAGACACTTTTTTTTTATTTTCTGATGATTCTGGCAGGATTTTAGAAAATAAATATGACATTATTGTATTGTCCACGGGTCCTTTAACAAGTATACAAAAGTTCATCAAGGTCGATCCAATTATTTTAAGTGGGTGAAACACAGCGTTTGAAAGATTCAGTTACATAGATTGATGATAGATAGATAGATAGATAGATAGATAGATTAGATAGACTAGATAGATAGATAGGATAGATAGATAGATAGATAGATAGATAGATAGGATAGCATAGATAGATAGATAGATAGATAGATGATAAGATAGATAGATAGATAGATAGACATAGATCTAGCTCGCTCGCTAGCTCGCTCGCCGCTCGCTAGCTGATCCCGCCTCGCTCGCTCGCTAGCTCGCTCGCTGCTCTGCTCCTGCTCGTCGCGCCTCGCTCGCTCGCTCAGCTCGTCGCTCGCTCGCGCTCGCTCGCTCTCGCCGCTCGCTCGCTCGCTAGCTCGCTCGCTCGCTCGCTCTCTCCCTATCTCGCGCTCGCTCGCTCGCTCGCTCGCTCGCTCGCTCGCTCGCTCGCTCGCTCGCTCGTCGATCGCTCCTCGCTCGCTCGCGTCCTCGCTCGCTCGCTCGCTCGCCGCTCCTCGCCGCCTCGCTCGCTCGCTGCTCGCTCGCTCGCTCTCGCGCTACCTCCTCGCTCTTCGCTCGCTCGCTCCTCTCTCGCTCGCTCGTGTCGCTCGCTCGCTCGCTCGCCTCCTCGCTCTGTCGCTCTCTCGCTCGCTCGCTCGCTCTCCTCGCTCGCTCGCTCGCCTCGCGCTCGCCGCTCTCTCGCTCTCTCGCTCGCTCGCTCGCGCGCTCTCCTCGCTCTCTCGCTCGCTCGCTAGCGCGCTCGCTCGCTCGCTCGCTCGCTCGCTCCCCCCCTCGCTCGCCTTCGCTCGCTCGCTCGATCGCTCGCTCGCTCGCTCTCTCGCCTCGCTCGCTCGCCTCTCGCTCGCTCCTCGCTCGCTCGCTTCGCTAGCTCGCTCGCTCGCTCATCGCTCGCTCCTCTCGCTCGCTCGCTCGCTCCTCTCTCGCTCGCTCGCTCGCTCGCTCGCTCGCCGCTCGCTCGCTCGCTCGCTCGCTCGCTCGCTCCTCGCTCGCTAGCTCCTACGCTCGTCAGCTCGCTCGCTCCTCGTCTCGCTCGCTTCTCGCCTCGCTCGCTCTCTCCGCCCTCGCTCGGCTCGCTCGCTCGCTTCACTCTTCGCTCCCTCGCTCGCTCCTCTCTCGCTCGCTCGCTCGCGTCCTCGCTCGCTCCTCGCTCTCTGCTCGCTCGCTGCTCCTCGCTCCTCGCTCGCTCGCTCAGCACGCTCCTCGCTCGCTCTCGACTCGCTCGCCTCGCTCGCTCGCTCCCTCCTCGCTCGTCGCTGCTCGCTCCGCGCGCTCGCTCACTCGCTCGCTCGCTCGCTCTCTCGCTCGCTCCTCGCTCGCTCGCTCGCTCGCTCGCTCGCTCGCTCGCTCGCTCTGCTACTCGTCGCTCGCTCTCTACTCGCTCCCTCGCCTCGCTCTCGCTCGCTCGAACTCGCTTCGCTCGCTCGCTCTCGCTCGCTCCTCGCTCGCTCGCTCCTCGCTCGCTCGCTCGCTCTGCTAGCTCGCTCGCTAGATCGCTGCATCCTAGATACCATACAGCTCCACCCTATACCGCGGTAACAAACCCATTATTTACACTCATGTTTTGTGCGGGGATTGAAGTCCATAATCACTCTATATTCTAACTAAAATATGTACTACTGTTCAGAACTGTTTTTTTTTTTTTCGTAGCTCAATTTAAAGTAAAACGATTGTGTATTTTTTTAGTGTTTCGAAGGTATGATTCCACGTGTATTTTAACACAATATCTGGTTGTATAGAAACATGTTAAATATATCAATGAAAAGTACAAACCTTGAGGTAAAGTATCCATATAGAATAAGAAGAATATCTCACTGAACTTTAATGCAAAACGTATTTATTTCTACAAGCTCGGTACATAACTGGATGCGGACCAGATAGTTCTTAACTATCGGCAACTTCCGATGTTTGTATTGTCTTCATAAATTTTAGAATTCTACCCTCCTTTGCAGATAAGTGAAGAACAGTCATCTGACAATAATTTTAGAGTGAAGAAAGATGAATTTGCGAGAGTTAGTAAAATACTTTTTTTCCAGCTAGATTTCGTATCTGGCCCACTGTGCGGTGCCCACCCAGCATCGTGAGGCATTTGGGTAGCTACAATAAGTAGCGACTCCAGGTTGAGAATACCAGTAATAACGGCTGGAGGATCCGACATGCTGACCACAAGTCACCCTACACTGGCTAGATGATCACCTACATCTGTGATTAAAACATGTGGATGTGAGGCCAACTGCCGGCTGGTCAGCCAAAAGCCTTCTAGGCCTATCGCGCTTTGATTTTTTTATACCAAGAAGATCGGGATAAGTAGATTCCCGGACAAGCGTGCTCTGCCATACCGTTCATCCGATTGTGATGGGGCTTTTTGAAAAATGTTCAGGAGATTCCGGGAATAAACAGAGGTTATAAGAGAGTTGTAATACTCAACCACTTCACCCCTAAAAATCACCCTTTGTAGTGAAAAACTTTAAATAAAGTCCCTATTTTGACGCATGAATGGCTTACGCTGCCTAAACCATAACAAATAGACAAATTGATGGAAAAACTCTGCAAAAAAGTAGAGTATAACAGCACACAGCTGATGGTAAAAACACATTAACACTTATTTAGAAGCAGCAGCGCACGCCGGGTATTAGCCACTATATTACAATATCGTTTAATTTTGAAACAACAGCTCCTGATACTGATTGTTGAGATATACCATATTTTGTAGTTTTTGGGTAAATTTCTCACTTTTATTGACCAAGAAGTGGGTCCTGCAATATCGTGGGTTCAAAGTTTTCCACAAATAATTATTTGTAGTAAATATAGTTGCCCGTCGTAGAACATTGCGGAAATTTAGAAATTTTAAATATTTATAAAATTATTTTAATTTAATTACTAATGATTTTTATTGTTGCCAAACGATATAGAGTCATTCATATTTTCATTATGTATTTTTTTCGTATGGACTGATCTACGTATTTTAATATCTATATTAGTCACTTTCTGACCAGGACCCGATAAATCAATATAAAATGGCTGCAAATAATTCAACACCGAAATCTATAAATAATCAAAGTGTATGTAACATTGTGGTCAAATTTTTAAAAATAACAGAGGACTAAAACTTCATATAAGCCACTCACATCCAACAGAATACCGATATAAATTGGTTAAATCTTGGAAGTAAATCTGATCAAGCAATTATTAACTCCGCCCATATTGGTGATCCCAAAAATTATTCAAAGCATGACCTAAGTGAATATCAATACAAATAGCCACTTGGAAGGAGAAAGTTTTAATAGTACTTCATGATTTTCAGTTTAATAATTTGATTGAAGGATTCGTTTCCTTCTTAGCATCTGCAATTCATATTTTACCTGGTCCCAAAAATCCTGATTATAAGATGTTTTCATACACTAAAAAAGAAAATAGCTACAAATAATCAACAATCTTATAAAACATCTACCGGTACTAATCCTGAAAGGGCTTCCAAATGAAATATACTAAAGAGGAAAATATATATAGGTATCAGCTGATTAAATTTTATTTTTACAACCTACGTCGGAAGGCTCTCCGACAAGTATTTCAAGGAGATCAGCGTCCAGCCTCATAGTGAGATCTAGGAAACCAAGGTAGTATGTACTAGGATCAATCTAATAAAATGCATTGTTGAGGTGGAGAGTCATAAAATAAAATATGTTAAAATATACCTTCTTAGGTAAATACGTCGTCCTCAACTTATATAATATGTAATCTTTATGCCTGTAGGCCTTTCAGAATTATGTTTCTATTGACTGCCCAATATTACATGAAAAATTTTAAATGAACATTTCTCAAATTTATTTTCTACACACAATTACTTTGTTCGAGAAGAATACCCAAACAAACTAGATGAAGATGAAGCTGTTCAATTAGATGAACCATTTGATACTTCTATAAGTACAAATTAAATTATTGAGACTACTAGGAACATTTCAATAGACACTGCCAGTGGACCAGATCATGTAATTGTAAGAGAAGGGCAATTAAAAACAATGTTGCCGCTGAAATCATATCTCTAATGTTAGTTTAAGGAATTGTGCCACAGTATTACAGAAACCTCGAACTGTATTAATTAAAACAGAATTTTAATATTATAATAAATGTAAAAGTTAAAGTTAATAATTTTGTATTTTATTATTTTAAATGTTTAAATACATCTTAAATAAATAAAAACATCTAAATAATTAATTGTTAGTTATTGTTGAATAAAAATGTCTCAGTAATAATTAAAGAAATTGTACTACATAACGGATGGATTTCTGTTCTCAAATTTTGATCAAATTCGCAACTTTGTGGTTTCTAATTACAAATCGATAAACCTACCCATGTCTCGGTCTCGAACGTCGTTCGGGGGATCCGCCATATTTGTTTACGTCAGCATACCTGAATGGAGGTGTATCAATATGGCGGTTACATTTTCGTATGGAATTGAAGACTACGCCAATTTTGGAATATATTAAACAGTACCAACTAAATTGGAAACACCATCTTGAAAGAATGAGTTCAAATCGGATCCCCAAAGCTGTTTATAATTATATACCAAGAGGACGAAGATCAATGGCCGTCCTATCAAACGCTGGAGGGAAAATTTTCTATAGGATCGTAACAGGCCTTGGCCTAATACTTGGAAGGAAGAAGAAGAAGAAGACATTTTCGTATTTATCTTCGTTTTAAAGGATAACAAGAAAATGTGCTTCGATATAAGGAAATGAAAGGCGGGAAGAAGATTCGGAAAATGTGAACTCCATTATTTTAATAAGTGGATGCGGGATTCCATAGAAATCTTGATCGAGATGTGGATTTTCACGTATAAAAATTTCATAATTTCTTAAATGTTTTGAATGGTGACCTATAAATTAACCAGTACAGTTAAAAATAATGTTATGTTTTCTGCATTTATAAATTAACCAGTAGGCCTATAGTTAAAAATAATGTAATGTTTTCTGCATTGAATAAAATATTGCATTACGTTTATCACTTAGGCCTAAATGTATACAACTTAATTTTGAGATCAATTTATTTAAAGTTATAACTATTTTCAATTATTATTTTAGCCTATAGTATAGTCTTGTTGCTAACTTGAATTCTTTAATGTAAAATTGGATAATGTAGTTAATATTATGGCATTTTTATGTTTTAGGATGTTAGGACATAATTTGACTATAATTGGAATTTATGGCTCTGTAGAAGGAAACGATTAGAAACCATAAAATGTTATGACATTTTACAAGAAACCATTGACAAAGTAAATAAACATGATTATCTCATAATTGCTGGTGATTTTAATGCAAGAGTCTGAAACCAACCGATAAGAGAATGCATTGGATCAGAAGGAGAACCAACTTGCAACAATAATGGTAAACTGCTAATAGATTTTTGCATATTCAATAATTTAAGAATCACAAACTCCTTCTTTAGACACAAGAAAATACACAAATATACATGGGCAGCAACGGAATCAAAGTCTATAATAGATTGTGTACTAATTAATAACAAATTTAAAAAGTGTACAGAGGAAGTGAAATTGATAGTGACCATTTTCTTGTTGAAAGCAAAATAAAATTATATCACAAACACATCAGCACAAGAAAATACAAGCAGACGATACGAAAAAGATACCAAAAACGTTTAAAATTCACTTATTGGAAGACCAAAGTTCACAAATATTATATCAAACTAGAATAAGGAATGAACTTAAAACAAGCACTGGCAATATTGAAGAGGACTGGATAAATCTAAAACAAGCAATCATGGAAGCAGCATACGAGAGTCTCGGATATAAACAAATCAAAAACAAAAAGAGATTACGAACTTGGAATCCTGAATTAAAAGAAAATATTGAACAAAAGAAAAAGCCTATAAAGTGTATTTACAAACTAAACAAGAGGAGCATTATACAGAATATAAAAAACTCAGAGCTAAGGTTCGTAAATTGTCTAGAAAATATAGAAGGGATGATTGGGATAAATTTGTAAAATCCTTAGAACGTGATATTACAGGAGCACAAAGACAGGGATTTAAAATATTCAAAAAATTACAGATGGAAACAAAAGACAAAATTAATGTTAATCTGATACGAAAACAAGATTGGATTAAGTTATGTAGATAGGAAATAACACTATGAGGTTTTTTTAATATTGCTTATTTTTTATTTCACTCACCTCATACTTCATGAAGTATGAGGTGTGACAAGTCATTCACTCAGCCTCTTATTTCAAATAAATAAGTACTTTCATCAAAGGTGAATAATTTATTAACCTGTAATTATTATCAGAAGTAGGGCATATTTATATTCAAATGAATTGGAATTAATACAGGAATTCAATGGTAACACAATTAAAATGATCTAACCTACCACAAAATAATTTCATAAGCAATAAATAAAACACTAGTTATAAGCAATTAGCTCCAGTCATAGACCTGGACCCTTGCTATTGTAGCGAACGAAACTAGTAAACATCATACAATGGAACCGTAAGCCCTTATACAATGGGGAAAAAGTCTGCAGTTTCCTTTGTTAAGAGGACTTACAAGACTGCACTATTATTAACTTGTTATAACAATGCTAAGCCCAAAAACTTCATACAAAAGGCTGGGAAGTCACAAACAAGCAATTGGATTTTCCTAGGTAACTTTTGGAAACCAATTTTAACTAGGACATGTCGCTAACAGCGGGTGACTTCTTTGGCGGGATAAGGTAGATGACTACAAAGAAAGCCGCCCTATATTAAAGATCGCTCTTATTTGGTCAACCCTGGAAATATTATATTAGGGTGCAACTAATTTAAAGGGAGGGGGACGAGGCCACAAACGTGTAAGTTTAACACCCCCGATAACGCCCTTAAGATATAATTTACCAATCAAAATTAATATAACATATAAACTGCTTGTGAAACGCTAAGACTTTTGGTGGAAGGGGCTAATGCCGCCCCACTCAGAAATAATAAATATTTTTATTTAGCGAAAACGAGTGTCAGTTCGGTAGTCCGTTGCGAGGAGTAGCGACGAGCGAATGTGCCGGTGCAGGGCACATCGCATTACTAGGCGAAAATTAAGTTACTAACGTGAGTGCCGGTAGAGACGGCAAATCGCTTTGTTGAGTGTTATAACATTGTTAGTGCTAACCCACAAACAGTCTTCGCGTCAAACCGTCGTCTAACACGACAAGTGTAAGCAACGAGTGACAATAAAAGTGCATCATCCTCCAGTGAAATTGATCACAGGAAGCCTAATATATATCTCCCCAGTGAATATCCTTTCTCACGGATTCCCGAGATATAAGTCCATTGTTCTAACCGAAACCTGAACCCAACTAGTCCGGAGAACAATTGTCCACGAACCATATCCCTGGACATAATTAAATTACCCCGACTACAAGTCAGCCTTCAGAGGTGAGTGAAATAAAAATAAACAAGATTGGATTACTTACTACAAAAATCTTTGGTCAGAACCGAACACTCACACTGAAAAAATAACTTTGAATTTGACTTGTGAAAATGAAATAGAAAAACCAGACATAACAATGGACGAACTAGAAGAAGTTTTAAAGAAGGCCAAGAACAGGAAAAGTCCAGGTTTAGATGATTTAAATTTAGGTACTTTTTAAGTATGGAGGAACTGCCTTGAAAGAGAAACTATTAGAACTTTTTATCAATATTTGGCATTGTCTTAATATTCCAACGGATTGGGAAACGGGTCTAGTAATTAATATACATAAAAAAGGTCAGAAAACAAATGTGATAACTACCGAGGCATTACCTTACTCCCAACTGCATCTAAATTATATGCCAACATAATTAAAAATAAATTATCAATAAGTAGTGAAACATTTTTGGAAGAAGAACAATGTGGATTTAGAAAAGGGAAGAGCTCTAGAGATGCAATATTTACCTGCAACAAATTATGAAAAAAAGGAGAGAATTTAATCTCCCACTATACTTACCATTTATAGATTATGAAAAGGCATATGATAATGTTAACCGAAATAAACTCTGGCAGATACTGCATAAGAACATATACACTCACATGTAATATGAGCCATACAAAGCTTATATCAAAATTCTAAAATCAAAATTAAATTACCAAATGGAGAAATAACAGAACACATAAACACAAGCAAAGGTGTTCGACAAAGATGTGGACTATCTCCACTCTTATTTAATACATATATATTAACAGAATAGTGCAAGAATGGAAACAAACAGTAAATAGTGGAATTTCAATAACTAGGAATAAAATAATTCAAACAATATTATATGCTGATGATCAAATAATATTATCAGATTCCGAAGATAGCTTACAAATAGCAGCGTATCAATTATTCAAAATTGCCAGCAAATATAATTTGAAAATTTCCACTTCAAAATCCAAAACAATGACAATGTGTGGAAAAAACATACAACGGGTGAAAATTGAGATTGATGGAAAAATCGTAGAACAAGTGTCAGATTTCTCTTACTTAGGAAGTGTATTTGCAGAGTATAAGAGTGACATTGATTCAAAATTACAAAAATATAATAAAATGAATGGGGTAATACGAAGACATTTTGGTAAACAGATGAGGACAGAGACAAAACTAAGATTACATAACACCACATCAAAAGCTGCTCTAAAATACGGAAGTGAAATTTGGATTTTTAAATAAAAGAAACTCTCATAAACTTCAAGTAAGCCAAATGCGCTTCTTACGATCATTGTTAGGAGTTAATAGACTGGATCACCAAAGGAACACTATTATAGAGGAAAACTTGGAGTAATAAATTTAAATGAAGATATACAAAGATACCAACAAGAATGGAAAAATCATCTGAGGATAATGACAAGAAATAGATTTCCAAAATTGGCATTCCAATATACCCCAACTGGACATAGGGACCAAGGAAGACCAAAACATCGGTGGAAAGATCAAGACCATCTTCGCTAGGTTTACTGTACAGGCCACATGACCTGAAACGAATTTGTTCATGATGATGATGATGATTATGTTTTAGGTTATGAGCAACGAGAGCTGTTTGGTTATGCAAGGACAACAAAAATCTGCCTTCATAATGCAAGACCGTGTTATTAGAAAAGAGTGGTTGTGATAAGTTCTATGTGTAAAAGTCAGTACACTAAAATATATTTTAAAATCTCATACTTTGAGATATTTATTCTGTAAATAATCAGCTCCACTTCAATGAAAAAACTTTGTTGATAAAAAATCTTGAAGAATGACATTAAAATTAAATTCTCGTGTGTGTGATTACATAAAACAGCAAATATCTGTACCCACATGTATTTCAATCTCGTGTTCTATATAATAAATAAAACAAAAAATTACAGTAAAGTCTGTTCCATTAGCGTGAGAAGGGAGGAAGCTTCAAAAGGAGAATTTCATACATTACTTAAGTGCTGAAGTTTCCATTGAGTGCAGTGACAATATTTTCTAAGTCCCAGGCAGACACCACATGCATGCGCCAACAGGGTTTTATTCTCAAATTATTTATCACCATTTACAATAAATTTTATATTTTTTCTAATGATTTCAATATATTTTCCTATGATATTTAACTACATATGTAACATAAAGAATTGAATTCAATGAATATACACAATACATGTTCCAATGCATTCAACATAGAGTATGTACTTCAGAATTTCACTTTGAATTCTTTCACAGGTTAGAGTGTTTAAATTGCATTAGGTTAGCTTTTAGGGTCATTAAATATTGTGTATATTTTGGCAGCATCGCGTGATTCCATAGTGTAAACAACTTTGCATTTCTTGGTGCATGCGCATGGTGTCTGTCTGGAACTTTGAAAAATTTATCACTGCATTTAATGGAAACTTTATCCTTATTTAAGTGTTGTCAACCTAGGATTTCACTCAATCTGAATTGTTCAAATGAACAAAAATTCAGTTTGGTGAAACTTAGGTAATGTTACGTGTAATCTCTCAGGGCCGCTTCTCAGCTTTAGTCTCTTCAATATTAATGTGAGTTATTTTTTATCAAGAAATATTAAAACTTGACCTAACAACCTATTCTAGACAAAAGGAACAAATATAAAGTTAGAGCATATTAGTTCTGTTAGATTTTTTAAGTTTAATATCGATGTGTGTAAATGTGAAATGAAACTCAAACATAATTTCGTACATATATATATATATATATATATATTAAGTAATTTCTATAGTTTAATAATTTTGACATCAGGAAACAATTTAAAAATGGCACATTGGAAACCATTTGTTCTTAATATAGCCATGGTTACATTTTTGATTATAATTGGATATAAATTAATCCATATATCAGAAAAAGATGTTTTTAAATGAAATAATATGCAAATTTGATTAATGGGTATGTCAAAATTGTTTACGTTATTCTAATGGCATAAAAATTTGAGAACAGAAATCCACCCATTGTCACAAGCGACATGAAGTTTTAATAAATCTTGGAAATCGCTTTTTTCTTTTCAAATATGAGCCAAAATAATAATATGGATGAGTAATTTACAGTTTACAAGAATAAACTGAAAAATCAAGGATAAGGTAATGTTCAGCCAGTTTATACATTAGAAGTGCAATATTGGTTGGTTGGTATCTAATGTCGAGCACTTGATAATGAAATCATTCGCTCTCTTGCACTCCAATATTTAGCAGAAAGGCTGGTCTCTTCTACAAAAGCTGGACAACGGAGGAGATGGTTTCTTTCCATATCTTCATTTAAATTGCAAAAAGGGCATTTAGGTGAATCTGTTATGCCAATTCTGTGTAGGTGTTTATTCAAGCAGTCATGTCCCGTTAGCAGTCTGAATGTTGCTACTGCAGATTTTCTTTGTAATGTAGTAATGTCATAAGCTTGTAGATTTTCCCATTCCTTTCCAGATGTTTTGGTGGTGTATTCTTCTCTAAGTTTATTGATGTATTTATTTGAGATAATTCTTTTGATAGAGTGAAAGGAAACTGGAGCAGAAGTTGGGTTTGAAACAATTTTGCTACCCTTCTTGGCTAGAAAATCGGCTATTTCATTGCCTGTCACTCCACAATGGGCCGGAATCCATTGAAGTACAACTTTTTTATGTAGACGGGATAACTGTTTTATCATTTTGTGACATTCGATAATTTTGATGCTTTTGGGTGTTGTGTCTCGTGTTATAGCAAGAATGGCTGCTTTGGAGTCACATAGAATTACAACTTTTGTAAATTTTTGGATGTGATATAAAAGATTTTGTAAACTTAAGAAAATTGCTAGAATTTCGCCATCAAAGTTTGTTGAATTTGTGTTTAGTTTACGATAAAAGGAAAAAAGTGGACATACTGCACCAGCACCAGTGCCACCGTAATTTGGTAGGCTGGAGCCATCTGTAAAAATATGTATCCATTCAGGAGCTGGGTATCTTAGATTTATTATTTCCAGTGACATTTGTTTTAAAATATATGGAGGAGTTTCAGATTTCTTGATGTCTTCTGTTAAATGAAGGTTATATTCAATTTCCAAAAATTCTAGAGCGTTGTTTCTCATCTGCATATTTTCTTTTGAATGTGGAAGTTGCAATTTCTGTTTGATTTCTTGTACAATGCTTAAGAAGCTTTGCTGAGATTTTAAACATACTTGTGGTTTTCTTTGGGTCCAGTTATTATGGGGTAGCCTTAAAAATTTTTCATACTGTGTGACTGCTGTTTTCTCAATTTCAAATGCTATGTTTGGGTTATTTGTTAAGATTTGCATGGCAGTGATTGGTGTTGTTTTAACAGCTCCTGTTATCAGATGGAGGATTTGGTTCTGCAATTTATTAAGTTTTTCCACTTTAGTAGTTACTAGGATTTCTTCACAATATTGAAGTACAGGTTTTATGTACATTTGGTAGAAGGTGTTTAGGGTTTGTGTGTTGCAACCCCACTTTTTCCCTGCTAATCGTTTTAATAATGGTAACCTTGTTTCTATCTTTGTACATATATTCTCCATGTGTTTCTTCCATGTTAATTTTGTGTCCAGAGTTATTCCTAAATATTTTGCTTCATGTGTTTGAGTTAATAATTCACCCTCCAATTTCAGAGTGATGGGTAGTGGTTTCTTTCTTAATGTAAATAGTTGATAATTTGTTTTCTGTATATTTATCTTCATTAAGTTCTGGGATGTCCAATTCTCTAACTGTATTAGTGATTGTTGGGCTATGGTTATTAATTGTTGACTTTGGTTTTTCGGTTTGGAGACCCATATTACAACATCATCAGCAAAAAGTAGGGTTTTTGTTTCCAGCTTTTCTATATGCTTAGGTAGATCATTAATGTAGATATTGAAGAGAATGGTACTGAGTACAGAACCCTGTGGTAAACCTCGATGTGTTTGTTGGTATTTAGAGAGGTGATTATTATACTTTGTAGCGATGAACCGTTGGATGAGAAAATTGCTGATCCAGAGTAGCATATTCCCTTGAATGCCTAAAGTCTGCATTTTTTCTAATAATTTATATCTCCAAATAGAGGCATATGCTCCTTGGAAATCAACGAACATTGCCAGAGTGTCTTCTTTTCTGTTGAAACTGTCTTTAATAGCTTGACTTAGGTGTACAATTTGTTGATTTGTTGATTGTAATTCTCTAAATCCAGCTTGATTGGGTGAAAGTAAATTATTGGTTTCTAAATACCAATTTAATCGATTTGAAATCATTTTTTCCATAGTTTTAACAATTACACTAGTTAGTGCTATTGGGCGATAATTTGAAAAAGTATTTGTTTTTTTTGTTTCGAAATAGGTATTATAATAGCTTTTTTCCAATCATCAGGAACTTTTGTGTTCCAAGAAAGATTATAAAGGGAGAGCAATTGAGTTTTGGCTTTATTGCCAAGGTGTTTGAGAAATTCTGCATGTATATTATCTGCTCCTGGAGATTAAGTTTGATTTTAAACTATTAATGGCTATGTTTAACTCTTTAATGTTGAAATTCTTATTAAAAATATTATCTTTTGTACTGCTTGTTGATTTTATGTAATTTTTTAGGTTCTCTTTTATTGTTTTTTGTTCCTTTTTGTTCTCTGAGGACAAAGTATAGGTGTTAGCATAGTGTTTGTTGAATTTGTTGGCTATTTCACTTTCATTTGTAATTTGTTTGTTGTTGTGGATAAATGGTGTTTTTTGCCATTCTTTTTATTTTGTATATTGTGTACAAATCTATATGCTTTCTGGCCATCTTTCCTATAATCCATTTTTTGGAGGAAGTTATTAAAATTTTCTCTTATTGCTGTTAATTTCTTTTTGAGTTGTGCGCACAGTTTTCTCCAATTTTGTACATCTTTTGGGTCATTTGTTTTTTCTGCTTTATTTCTAGCGAGATCTCGGTCTATTTTCATTCTTTCTAATTTTGAATTCCAGAAGGGTTTGCAGTTTTTAACTATTCCTCGTGGTATATATTTTTTTGCTGTTTTTAATATTATTTTGCATATAGATTTGTTAATTTGATCTGACTGAAGTGATTCGTTTAAAGGATTTTCAAATTTGGTTTCCAAATCATCTGTGTACAGTTTCCAATTGGCTTTTTTGAAGTTCCACCTGGGTATAAGATGCATAGAAGTGCAATGTTTTTTGCTACATTTGCCATACAGAACGTAATTAATACCTAATAATAATAAATCAGACAAAATAAATGAGAAATAAATGTTAGTGCAAATTATTTTGGTTTATTATCTTTTTAAGTTTAAGACCAATGTGGGCAATCATCAAGCAGTGGGGTGGGGGGGGGAACTGTACAATAACTTAACCAATGATTTTTCTAAGTTTCACAGTATAGCAGTGTGCATGCAAAAGCATTTATGGAATCCTCGCCAAATGAAACCACATGTCTATAAAATTGGTATGACCAACCTTCCGTACATGTTTATAAGAAATGTATGTACACTAACATGCTCCTTCACTACCGAACAAAATAAATTACATGCCAATTATTTAATAAACTAATCTGTTGTACACTAACTTGTCCCATCGCAGCCTAACAAAATGAAGCGAGCAAACATGCATATCTTAAAATATATTTTGGAATTAATTGCAAAGTTGGTCATACTGATTTCTTAAGTATTTCATTGCTATACAAATTTATCATGCTAGATTGGCACTGGTACTAAATAACAACCAAATTTACATAAGAAATGCCTTTGGAATCAAAATGAGATGACCAAAAAGTTGATAGTAGGGACAAGAAAACAAGGAAGGATTCTGAAGAGAAAAAAAATGAATTGGAAACTTACCTTACCTCCAAAAGTATGATCCTGTGCCCTTAATATATTTTTAAAACATCATTCCCATTCTTAACCCTATGCATGCTAAAGGTAAAGTGTTTGTATAGAAGATTTGTATATCTTTCTAAAAATCAACAAACAAAAATTTATATGGAAATGTCATGGTTTGTTGACAAGGGAAACAGATTGAATCTTTATCACTCTAAAGGACACATGAGGTTGGGTTTAAGTGAAATAATTAATGCACATAATTTTAGTTCTCGATTGCCTTTCATTGGAAATTAACGAAACTTTACAAAATATATCTTCAATCCTTCCTTTATAACATCATGACGTTTTATTGTTTTCCGACAAATGATTGCAATGTTCTTTAATTTTAAAATAATGGCTGCTTACAAAACATGTACATATCAGAGAGACATGATTGAATTTCTTTCTGCAGAACAGGAGACCATTTCAAACAATCACAGACACTTATGAAATGCCTATGACAATCAAGCAATGGATAGGAGTACTGTCGGTTGTTGGCTTGATTTCAGCGGTAGAATAAAGACTGTCAGATCCTCCTGATCTTCAATCACAGATCTATGCTTTGAACGTGTTTCACGGGTAGCTGGCATTTTAAAACTAAAATTCGTCACAGCCATCTGTTGGAAAACAATTACATTATAAACGAATGATTGAATATATATGTTCTGTAAAGTCTGTCATTTCCAATGAAAGGTAATGAAGAACTAAAATTATGTACATTATTTACTGAACGTCCCACATGTAAGCACTTTCATGAAAAAGAAGCAAAATTAGTGATGAAACATGAACATTTTCAGAGAGGATAAATTTAATGATTTTAAAAATATGCATTACATGCTTTCATCAACTTTTATTTAATAATATTACATTAATTTAAAGCTGTCATCCATTTTACTGCATCATCACTCTTCATTGGACTTACACACCCTGGAAAACAAATTAATTTTATTAAATTCTGATATTGTCTTATATTAGTTAATTATCATTACTGAGAGAAAAAAGTCTCAGATCAATCGATGACCATTAAACATGCCTCAGTAGCATGTTACCATGTCTAGCAAATATTTATTGGATGTAAGGGGATTACTTTAGGAGAAACAGCAGTTTAACTTACTCCAACAATGCGCTTGTGCCAGAGTTTATAGAGTCTGTGATAACCCACCATTGAACCACATATCAATTATCATCCTTGCCTAGTTGATTATCACTGCTCACCACACATAGATTATTATCGATATTGTACTAAAGTTTATACAGCTTTCACCAGATGGCAGAATGTCGCTGTGAAATTTGAATGACCAATCTTTGCAATAAATCCCCAAATCTATTAAAAAATATATTAATAAAATTCAAATTCCCAAACGTTTATTAAACATGGATGTACACTAACTTATCTCTTCCTAACATTGTTGCAACCAGCAATAACGGTGGAAACAACATTGGAAGGAGAGAGAAAATAACAGACTAAGTAATATACACTGTGGAGAAAATAGCAATCAGCATCACATTATTGTCTAACAGTATCATTCATAATGTTAGTGTTATGCATATTTAAATAAATACTTAAAAATTGTCAAATAATGTTATAAAAATTGTTTGAAAAACGTTTAAGATATTAAAAAAGTTAGTATATACAGAAGAA
This sequence comes from Diploptera punctata, assembly GCA_030220185.1. Classification (NCBI taxonomy): domain Eukaryota; kingdom Metazoa; phylum Arthropoda; class Insecta; order Blattodea; family Blaberidae; genus Diploptera; species Diploptera punctata. The sequence goes on from JASPKZ010000004.1 coordinate 169,795, forward strand.
CTACAGTTTACAACAAAGTGAAAAAATCAAGGGTGAGTTAAACTGCTGTTGAGATTTAAGCTTATACAGTACATTGTTATTCTGTTGGACTTAGAAAATTTGTAAAACTTTATTGTGATTTCCACCATAAATTTTCTGAGTTCTACAGAATAACACTGCACATGTGCAAATTTTTATAAAGTAGACACTAGACGGAACCACGTAGCTATGAAACTGATGGGATCAACCTTCACAATAAATTCCCAAATATTTATTAGAAATGGATTACACAAACTTTCCGTTCCTAACGTAACAAAATAAATTATGTGCACAATATTTAATGAAGTGTACATTAATCTGATGTACACTAACCTGTACTACCATCAGAACATAACAAAATCAAGTTAATTTCATTGATTATGTGTGGAATTAATTGCAAATGTCGGTAACTCTACTTTTACTGACATATTGTGAAGTTACATTAAGCATTCGAGCATGCACACTGTAATTCTGTAGAACTTTGAAAAGAAATCATTGCATACGTAAATAAATATTTAATAATTATGAAAAAAAATATAAGATTTGTTGTAAATCTTTTAAAATAGTATGAAATGTTAGTAAATACAGAGGAAGTATGTAGTGCACCAGAATTACAAGTATATAGTATGGAAAATCAAGTGGAAATCAAACTAAAGTTTTTTCGATGATCATTAACTAATTGTCAGAAACATTATAAATATGAACATACCTCAAGACGTTAATAACTCCATTCAACTATCAGCTAAGACACAATCATCTTAAAGTCCTTGTTTTTTTTGTCTTTCATTTCAACACAGTACCTAAAAATAGAATTAAACAGTATTATCTACTGATACATTTAATATGAGCATGTATAAAATTAGTTAATCAAAATCAGTATTACAGACAGTATAAAAATGCCGGTAGCTCTCAATAGAATGAGTAAAATAGTAAAAAATACTAAATATTATGCTCTGTCAAATATTATTCAAGACTTAAGTGTATCAAAATTAAATTATAAGAAATAAAGGTATATTAATAAATTAATTTTTTCACTGAAATAACATTTATTTCTTGATGTAATAATTATTATTAATTACTCTCAGTGAAAAATATAAAAAAAAACCTTATTAAATATACACAATAATGTCTGCATAATTTCATATAAAGTATTTTTAGGCCTAAAATAACCTAAAAGCTAACCTTATGCGATTGAAGTACTTAAAATAGTAAAAGTATGAATTAGAATGGCATGTAATGCAATGCCCAAAAACAGGTTGTGTATATAGTAAGTTTTGAAATTCTGAACTATATGTTGGCTGCATTCGAACAAATAAATACAATGGCTGGAAAAAACGAGTTAAATATTCAATTAGAATATAATTGAAAATATTTACAAAATGTTTAAAATAGGTTGTAAGTGATTGTTGATATTTAAAAAATTAATCCATGAAAGTAAAATGAGATTAGAATGTAAGGTATTTTAAAATGTGCGACACTAGTTGGAAACTTGAGCCAAGATATCAAGCAATTAATTTTAATATACAATGTTGAGAATAATGTAATTTCTTTTCTAGTGAAGATAAGTTAGAACTAACTAACGATAAATTATTAAATTAAAAAATCAAATCCAAAACAATTCACACTAACCGCTTAGGATTTCATCAGTTTATTTTAAATATACTTATAGTTAGTTCAGAATAAAAAACAGCTTGAGGGTGCATTATTCACATCCTATTTTACATTTCAATCCATCATGCATCCTGTCATTAATTTAAAGGATGATACTATTATATGGCCTTTGAAAATTAAAAAAACACTTCAATTATATGATCGAGCAATGAATAGTTTACACAAGATTCATATCATAAACTTATTCTTAATTGCTACACCTACCTGCACATTATCATCGTCAAATCACATTTCCAGTGGGTCGCATGATGTCTTTGACAATTTGTGTGGAAGTGGATGGAGGAGGCATAGGTGGACCAGCACCTGTCTTTTTAGCATCATTACACCTCTTATGTCGATCTTCTTTTGCTTTTAATTTAATCCGCTTCCACACACCTTAAAAAAATATATATATATATATATATATATATATATATATATAGCAAACTTAATCCTGATAACTAAGAAGCTGATTTTCCCACAAAAATAAAAATTCATGTAATTGACCTTGTATTTGTGCCACATCTTTTGGTGGCTTTAGTGGATTGCAGGCATTATATTCCTGGCAGATAGTTTTCCATGCTGCTGACTTTTTGTGCAAAACATCCGCACTACTAATGCGATTATAGGAAATTTTGTGCAGATATCTGCTAGTACTACCCTATCTGCTTCCTGAAATTTAGCCATCTGCAAACAATAATACAATTAAAAATCCGATCTTTATAATTAATATGAAATAATTTTATGACTTACTTATGAATTTCTTACTTACTGTTTTGAGAATATAACCAACTTGGAACTATTAATTAAGCGCCACTGCCAGTAATGAAACAGAAGCAATAATGAAAAGAGCGAATTGAGCAAATTGAACCTTATATATAAAGGATTATTAACCAATAGAATTTAAAAATAAAATCATATTATGTAATAATGTTTTTAAAATTATAAAAGAGTAACACTATTTATTCTGCATTCAATTTTCATCTAAGGTAGAAGCAATAAGAACTCTTCTTGTAAAATATAATATTTAATACATGAAGAATAATTGATATAAGATAAGAAAAGAATTTAATTTTAATTGACGGTGAAGAATAATACCACCTACATTTACTTAATCTGCAGGGAAATTAATAAGTGGATAAATTTGCAATTATTTCTGCAAGAAACATTTTTTGTGATTTTGAAGTGTTTTCCTATCCAGTATATACCAACTTCCGACCCTGAGAAGAGAATTCGGCTCTACCGAAAATTAAACCCAGCCTAAACCAAATATTTCCTGGGACACAAATCCATCTTCAAAATTTTACCATCAATTTGAAAACTCACATGAAGAGAATTACTTCTTCATAATTCATAAGAGTGGTGATAAAATACGAACTTTCAAACTGGCGCCCTATAACCATTTGTTCAGTGGTTCGGAGAGTAATGGAGAGAGCCCTTAATAAACGCCTTTGTAGTTACATAACCTTCGATGAACAGCAGAGAGGTTTCATAAATTCTCCAGGCACACACAAGAATGCATCTATCCTATATAGCATCTTACAATCAGCTAAACAAAAGAAGGAGTCTCTATGTGTAGTTTTTTTGGGACATCAGTAAAGCCAAAACAATTATCAAAATTGATAGTAATTCTCCAGGAAGGAAACTCGACTCAAATTGAAACACATCAAAATAAAACTAAACAAATTACTATTAAACGAGGAGTTCTACAAGGCTCTCCGTTATCACCATCCTTATATAACTCTACAATCAATCATATTCTGGTGAACTTTCAGAAAAATCAATAACAAGTCAATATGGTTATCTATTACTTCCGGATCAACTTCTTCTAACAATTATGAGATTTGCTGATGACACGGTGATTATAGGGAAAGATATTGCAGCTACCAGTGAACTGATAAGAATAGTTCTTGTGGAGGAACGGGAACCATCTGCCGGACCACTCATGAAATGGTAAAAATTGAGGTATGTTGGAAGGGTTTGCCCTCTGGTGGTGGCAGAAGATTGTATCACGAGTGTTAGGGAGAACATTCCTGCTAATAAAGTGAGACTGTTTGTCAAGTAAAGAGGTTGTGTCATTCACGCTCTCCCAAAACTAGTAATCCTTAAAATATTGGTGCCGAAACCCGGTAAACTGGGACAAAAATTATTACCGTACTAGTTATTTAACTTCAGTGCCATTACATTAAGGTAAGTTACGACCACGGTTCTTTCTACACTACAGAAAGAACGCATAAGGAAAGCGACGAGGTCATCTGCAGCCATTATTTACGATTCCGGCTACTTAACGGATAAGTACGGGTACAATTAAATCTGTGCAGAAAATCATGAAATAGTGCAGCATATCTCATTGCTTAAGAACATCCAATGAAGTGTTAGATAATATGATCGCGCGTATGTAGGGTACATTTTACATTTATTGCTTGTCCGATTACTTGTGTATTCAGCCCCATAATGGCCGCTACCACGCCATCTGTTGGAGACGAGCCGCATTGTCAACTACCGGTAGTTCAGTCGATTTACAACAACCCAGCACCATCTGTTGCTTAAAATTAGAACACGCGGAGCCGCGAGTGGAAACTTGGACAGACAGATTCCAGCACTATCTACGTCGTCTATGTCAATATGAACGATTCAGCAGAGGCGCGTCCATCTGCAGATACGAGAGATTCGGCCGACCTAACCAATCTTAGAAGAAAAAGAGGAAGAGAAGGAAGTCATGTTACGCGGTTTTGCATGGAAATAAATGGGTTTACGGCAGATTCACCGACAGACGATTGTGAACATATCAAAGAACGCCTGGAGGACAATCTGAAACGCCTACTTACGTTGGATGACGCAATCCATGACTCACTCTCCCACGCGGAATACGATGAGAACGTGAGAAGTTGTGAGGACTACCTCGACTGAGAAAAAAGAGCAGTTCGAAAAGTTACTCGCGAATTAGAAAGCAGGTTCTCGGACACGACGGTCATCAAGACCCCCATCCAAGGGACGCCAACCCACACATTCCCTACTCCATCCACTCAGCGAAGCTACCCCATTAAATTGGAACCATTCTCAGGGGAAATTGAGTGTTCGAGACGTCGATAGACAAGGACTCAACTCTCTCCACCATATATAAACACATCTTTTTTCGGGTTTACTTGGAGGGGGAGCCGAAGCGATTAGTCGACGGCATCGCACTACAGGGAGACACGTACGACCAGACAAAGAAAATAATTTTATCTAAGTATGGGGATAAGGACCGGATCATCCAGGACCATCTGGATTACATAGAAGACCTCAGACAGACTCCAGACGATCGCCCCGAATCACTAAATGCGACGTATGTTGAATGTCACTGACGCATACAGGATCTATCTGCGCAAGGAGAGGATGTTGATAGCTATGGGCGAGTGCTAACCCCAAAAATACTCCTCGCCTTTCCCGAAAACTTCTGCCGCCGCTGGCTCATCCATTCCAACAGGACGAACACATTACAAAGCAGTATACCTGAGTTGATGATTTTCCTCAACGAGGATATAGAAGGCGCCCTAGCGGCATAGAGGATCAGAGGGGAAACCTCTACGTAGGTCGGTCGTACACCCACAGCAGCAGCGCTTCACGACCAATCGAAGCCGCTAAGTAATACGCGAAAGGGAATAGGGTCTGCCACCCCTTCTGTGTCTTTTGCGAGAGCCACGGCCACTGGACCCAAGACTGTAGGGCAGTTACGAATGTCGCCGCCCGCATACAAAAATTGAAATCCACCAACCGCTGTTTTCTTTGTCCCAATCGTGGCCCCAACTCACGAGCCTGTGGAAAGAAAGGAAGGCACCATAAAGCCATTTGCCACTCCGCTAGCAGCCAAACTACTACCACGATCGCGAAGGTAGATCTCCAGACTTCAGACTTCACCTTCTTGCAGAGAGCAAGACCAAACGGGCAAAGTAAACTAGCCCGTTGCGTACTCGACGGTCCACTTTCATCAGTAAGACACTCATTGAGGAGTTACAGTTGCAGGTGATTCATAGTATAACTTTATCTGTCATTTCCTTCGAGGCCTTCTCATCTCCCTCTAGTAGGCGCAGTCTTGTCCGGCTAGATATGAAAGCAATACGGGTAAATTTCAGCGTTCAGCTTACCGCGATCGAAAGCGAGCATCAATTTTGTTCCCAACCTACGGTACCGCATGATATCATAATTCTTGGACACATGAAAATGCTACAACTCGCGGATCCAAAGGAAGACTGCGGCGATCTTTCCATCGAACTGCTGATAGGCGGCGATCTTTCCATCGAACTGCTCATAGGCGGCGATCAATATTTGAAGGTTGTCAAAGACTCTGCTCCAATAAGAGTTTCCACTTCCGTGGTACTTCTACCATCATATCTCAACTATATTCTCCGTGGCAACCGTTAATGCACTACAGTCGCGCCCATTAGTGTGAACTACGTCAACTCGTCTCAGCCGGACCTCCCTCAAGACAATACCCTTCTCCAATTTTGGGATCTGGAAAAGATTGGAATCTCACCGGAGCAACCGCGAAAACTATGTGACAAGGAATCTACACTTCTTTCCGAGTTCTTGTCCTATTGCCATCAGGAAGGACGTAGAGTAGTACGCCTTCCACGAAGATGACGTCGAATTTCCAAGCAACTACAATAACGCCGAGAGAAGATATCTCGCACTGGAGGGAGTGCTGGAGAGGATAGTGTTAAGAGCCGCGTATTAAGAACAGATGTTGGGTTGCATCACCAAACAGCAGGTGGAGATCGTACCTGACATGGAGAAGAAGGAAGATATTTATTACTTGCCCCACCAACTAGTGAAGAAGGCGAAACGGGGACACGTCAAATGGCGCATTGTGTTTGATGGATCAGCGCACGAGCGAAACGCGCCGTCCCTCAACGATTCACTGGAAATGGGTCCAAATGATCTTCCTGAGATATTTACTCTGCTATTACGATTTCGAATGCTGCCGTGGCGGATGCTGGGGACACAAGTCAAGCGTTTCTTCAACTAACATTGAGAGAAGAAGATAAAAATTTAACGCGGTTCTTCTGGTATCGCTATGAGAACGACGGTGAAAGTTACACCTCCACAAAGCAGAGGACAACTTACTGTTTCACCAGGTTACCCTTCGGGCAGACCTGTAGTACCTTCCTTCTCTCAGCAGCTCTAAGAGAGTTGGCAAATACTCATGAAGGAAGTTATGCTCAGGCGGCCACCCTTGTGGACAAGAGTATGTTCATGGATGATTTCGCAGCGGGAGCCAAATATGAAAGCGACATTATATCGCTGTATTATCAACTGGTAAGCATTATGAAGAAAATACAGATGCCCATGGCAAAATGGGCGACCAATTCACTGCAGCTTACAGACATTTGCATGGCCGAGGGTCAGGAAATAAAACCGAAAACTCAAGTCCTAGGCATATATTGAAACACGGTGCCGGATACTTTTCAATTTGACCATCACGACATCACTGACAAATTCAAGGAGGGACCCGCTACAAATAGACAGATACTACAAGCTAAAGTGACGTTCTACGACCCTATGGGCCTCCTGTCGCCCACATCGATAATTGCAAAACTGCTCTTTCAAGACACGTAGTGTCGTGGTTTTGGTTGGGACGAGCTTGTGCCACATAATATCGGAATTCGGTTGCATCGTTGGACATCCACACTTTCTTCTTTGTCACTGCTCCACATTTACGCTGTGTCGCTTCTCCTCAAGTCCAGGAATCTCAAATACACGTCTTCTGCGACTCCTCTGAACGTGCCTACGGTTCAGTACTCTACAGAAGGGACTATGCTGACGGTGGTACGACAGTGCGACTGGTATGCAGCAAGAATCGTCTCGCTCCGGTCAAAAGGGCCACGCTCCCACGTTTGGAGCTTGTAGCAACACTGTTAGGTGACAGACTACTGCAGTATTACTGCCGATCAATTGAGTACCCAATTACAGAAGCTACTCTATGGAGTGACTCCATGGTGACGCTCGGATGGATTCGTGAAGATCCGAAGAAATGGAAGATCTCCAGGGTGACGGAGATCCTGAGTTATACGACGCCGAGTCAATGGCGACACTGCCCAGGAGTTAATAACCCAGCTGACTTCCTTTCACGAGAACTTCCCGCAGATGAACTTGTTTCATTCAAACAATGGTGGGAGGGTCCTGTCTAACTTAAAGATATTCCTGCATGTTGGCCGAATGATACCGGATTCCTCAATCTGATTCTTCCAGAAACAAGAATGCCAGCGACAGAAGTTTTAATCATTTGAGCCACTCTTTCAAGCTTCGAAATTCAGCTCATATTGGAAGGTTTTGCAATCACCTCCTACGCCAAGAGATTTATCCAAAGACTACGAAGAATTTGTCAACCGCCGGCTAATCTGACGGCCTCAGAATTAGAAGAGTAGCGTATATATTGGATACGCGCTGTCCAATTGGCATGCTTTCCGAAAGAATGGGACTGCCTTCACAAAGGAGCACATTTGCCACGAACATCCAAGATCTCTTGTTGCAGCCCGTTCCTGGAAGACGGATTGATTCGCATAGGCGGAAGACGGGAATTTGCCATTTTGACTACCGACGAGAAACGCCCACTTCTGCTGGACGGTTCACACCATTTCACCCGCCTTCTAATAGCACAGACGCATCTCAAGCTACATCATCTAGGAGTGCGTATTGTCCTGAGAGAGCTTCGGGAGGAATTTTGGATTTTGCGAGGTCGACGAAATGTAAAGAAGGTTCTCCACGATTGCCTGCTGTGCAAAATATTTCACAACAGACACGCAGATGCAGTTGAAGTGCCACTTCCAATGGACCAAGTCACACGCAAGAGACCCTTTGCAATCACAGGGATTGACTTCGCGGGACCACTGTATGTCAGAAACTGTTAAAAATCAGTAGGAAAGCGCATATTGTTCTTTTTACCTGCGCCTCCGCCCGTGCACTCCACCTGGAACTGGTTACGATTCTCTCATCAGATCGATTCGTACTAGCACTCGAACGATTTGTTGGTCGAAGAGGCCTACCCAATACCATCTACTCTGCATCGCTACAAACTTCCATGCAGCCAACATGAAACCGGAAGGTCTGACCATCATGCTCACGGACCCACGTACTATCATAATATCACGTGGAAATTCATCCCCCCACATGCGGCTTGGTGGGGAGGCTGGTGGGAGCGAATGGTTGGGTCGGTAAAACGCTTTCTCAAGAAAGCGCTAGGGAAACTTCAGACAGACGAAGAGCAGACTAATAATCTGCTAATTAGTATTGAAGCCGCCCTTAACTCCAGACCCTTATGCACTGCAGATGACCAAGAAATCCTAACACCAGCACATTTTCTCAATAGGGAGAAACTGACGACTATGACAACACCGTCCGGGCAACCAATAGGAGCCTGCATTCTGGCGAAACTCTACAGACAAAAGCAGAAAACTGGAGACGACTTCTGGAGGCGCTGGACAAAGGACGATTCTGAAGCTTAGGACGTTCCACAAAAATACGACACCCACGCAGACGATCGGCCGCGAGCTGAAAATTGGAGACGTCGTGCTGTTGCAGGAAGACCAAGTCCCCCGCCACATGTGGAAGCTAGCACGAGTGGAGGAACTGCAGTCTGGCAGGGACCGCATTGCAAGGACTGCTATGCTAAAGACCACCAAAGGTTCGCGGATCGTCAGACCAATCCAACTGGTCATTTCTCTCGAGATCAGGACTGACTAGGGCAGGGAGGATGTGGAAGAACGGGAGTCATCTGGCGACATTGTGTTGAAATAGTAAATTGTGGTATGTTGGAAGGGTCTGCCTTTTGGTGGCAGAAGATTGTATCATGAGTGTAACGGAGTTCATTCCCGCTAATAAAGTGAGACTGTTTGTCAAGTAAAGAGGTTGTGTTGTGATTCACGCTCTCCCAAAACTAGTAATCCTTAAAATTTCTGCAGAGGTTTCAGAAGATAGGCCTTCAAATTAATGTTACCAAATCAGCTGTGCTTTCAATCGAGAAAGGTGAACTCTGTGAAAAAGATCTCTAATTTGATGGACATGCAATTCGTGCCCATAAAATCACTGACACTATTCGTTATTTAGGTGTCAACTTTTCAGATCATGTAACTTTTGATTCTAAGCAAACCCTTACTAAATTACGGAATAATATTGAAACTCTCATAGCTTCACCGCTGTTACAGCCTGATCAGAATTTTGCAGTTTTAAATTGTTCCGTATCTCCAACTCTAATTTACTCGTTCTAAACAGTACCATCAAATCAAATACCAAAAACATTTTTAGTTAATTGTGAAAAACTTTTGAGAAGTGGACTTAAAGAAATTTTACACCTCCCAATAGACGTCCCTGATCACGTGTTATGTACTGAACGTCGGAATAAAATACTTGGTTTATTTTGTGCACACATGGGAAGCAAAATTACAGCAAATATACATTTGCTATATTCTTTACCGAGACAGCAATACATATAGGCCCTATTACTACTCTCCGAAACCTAAAAGAGGAATGTTTACTATGTGTGAGAGACCTTAACATTGAACCTAGCGACGTCAATAGTAATACTCGAAGTCTTCTACCAGATTGCAAGAAAAACTCAGGAAGTAACTAAGAGACAAAGAAGCAGTTCTCAGAAGTCAACTTCCTCATAAAGGAAAAGGCGTTGTTCTCTACAGTGAATATACACCAGCAAATCAATGGATTCGTGATCATCAGGGATTGTCTTGTTCCGAATGGAGAGAAGCAATTAAAATGAAGCCAATATATCGGCGGTGCGTTCTTTGCCGGACAGGTCTAGGGACGATCCCTTTATAGACTTTGTCGCAGAGAGCACGAAACCCTTGCACACGTCCTAGGGGCTTGTCCGTTTGGTGAATCACTGAGAAACATTCGGTACCACACTATTCGAAACATTATGGCAGAAGCCTTGTGAGATTATGGATACACAGTTTATGAGGAAGTTCATGGTGTGGTCACTAATGGACGTATCAGACGAATATATATTATTGCATTTAGACCATCTTCTAAAATTGATATGATATTTTTGAGACTCATAGTGACCAACCTGACGAAGTTGACTGTGAAAAGAAAGCCATATACTCGTATATGAGCCAACAATTGACTATTATAAAGATAATTACCTATTAGATAGTATAACTCTCACAGAATTGAAGGTCGGGACAAGAGTTACACCAGAATTCGTAACTAAATTTTGGAATTTCTTAGATTTGGACAGAGTGTATGTTTCTAAAATTTCCATCGCTGTCATTAGAGGATCAATTTCAAATTTAAGAAACCATCTCTACAAAATTTCTACTTTGTAGTATGTATACTTCAATTACAATTTGACATTTTTTAATGTATTTACAAAATGTATTTAATCAATTTTGAAAACACTTTTTCCATGAGGAAATTTGTATATAATTGTTATAAACTAGTTGAGGGTTAACACTTCGGTAGCGAAAAAGGGCCTAAATCCCTAAACTGTGGTTCTAATATTGTTAGTTATTAATAATGGCTCGAGCGGATATAGGAATGTGTATAATGGTGTTATACTAGTGCTGGTTCCAATGTAAGCTAGGAACGGGTGACTCACAAAACCCGTTAGGACCACGGGTATTAGAGTGCTCTGTACAAGGTAGGTATGCAGTATGAGTAATAAACCAAACTTTATTAACAAAAACAAATACCAAACAAGAAATATAACTCTTAGAATTACAGTCAATCTTAAAACTCTTGGGAAACAGTTAAATATTAAAACTCTCTGAAATACAAAAACTCTCTGAAATAAAATTAAATGTTAAAACTCTCTGAAATACAATTAAATGTTAACCTCAAACTAGAACTATATCAACTTACGGAAAACACTCGGAAAGTTGCTAAATATTCTGTATAAATCTCGAGCGTGACTAAGAGAGATCAGTTTAAATAACTGTCCTAAAATAATGCTTTTATCTCTAATTAGTTATTTAAATGGCGAGAATTAGCTTCTCTGTTTAATATAAGTCTATTAGTTCATGAGCAATATTGCTAGTTAAATATGTATTCTTTCCAGAATCTAAGTTATTTATTCCAAGAGTTTATTAAGTATGATAATTATTGAATGTGAGAAAGTCCACCACTAATAATCAATAAGAATTAGTATGTTCACTTACGTAAGAGGACTGAGAAAACCATGTCCAGACAAGTAGAGCTTCAGAGACTATCACCTTCTATCACTTAGGGCCTAACTGCCTAGTTTAAATATCCATTTTCCCCTACTTTCACTTACCAAATTAATTATGAAAAACCAACTTTCCTAGCCTAGGGCTCCACTCTATAACCGTATTATGTTTTGATAGAAATGGTGAAAAAGGCCTAACTGTATAAGTTTTGATATAGAGGGTGGTTACAGACCGTTATTGTCAAAGGTAAATCTGATACCGAGTAAAGTGTTTTCCATATTCCAATATAGTTTTAGATACTATTATCTACATCCTGTTTATTTAGGCCAGTTCATGAGCATGCTTGATATCAACATTTTTCGCCATTATACTTAATATATTTTATTCATTATTATAATTTATTTATTTATTTTTCCTATAATAGATATATATTTTCATTATTATAATTTATTTATTTTTCCTCTTATTGTACTTATGACCTTGGGGCGTCCTTACATCCGTATCCTGACACTCCCCCATCAGTAAAGGGAACATTAGGGGTGAAAGCCCGAATGTTCCCATTTTTAGGGACGTCTCTGGTCTCCCGAGAATTGTTGTCTCTATATACCTTAAGTTCAAGGAACCAAATCCTTGGAATTTTTCCATTCACGCCAGCCGCTGCGTCATGATGGTTTACATGCCTACGTCACAACCCTTCTTTGTTCGATGTCCTTAAAAAAAATAGGGGTGGGCAAGGGGGGTTCTGTCTACTACTGTGTCATGTGTCGTCAGGATTGTACCACTTCTGCTTCGATATTTTATTCCAGTCGCCTGCATTCATTCAACATGTGATCACGTAAGTTTTAGTTATCTTTTCGGTTTATTATTTTTTTTTATATATTTTTTTTATTATCTATTTTTTTTATATATTTTTTTTATTATCTATTTTTTTTCCGGAGTATTTCTGCTTTTCATTCCTAGCTTGATCAACCCTTGTTTTGAACTACCTTTTTGTTTACTTCTTTTTCCCGATAGATGTATCCCATGCTTCATTACCTGCCGTGCTGACCCACCCGGAATTAGAAGTGATAGGCTGCGGGAGGATTAAACCCTTAATTAAAATATAATGTAGTTCTCATTCAGTGACTTGGCGAGGCGTATTGCCACCAAATTAATTTTCTTTCGCGAATAATTCCTGACCTTGCCTAGGTAGTTAAACGATGTCCTTATTTTGAAATAGTGAAGCCCTGTCAGAGGTACCTACCCTGTATATTCGTGTTAGCCACCCGTTTTGCGTAGACAACTATCCTGGCTGTAGCAGCGCTTTTTAGCATTGGGTCGCAGCTTTACGTACCTGACGTCATATTAAAGATGGCCGCTTCCACCTTCCACGTTAGTACAATGTTAACATAATCTAAATCAATTGGTACAATATTAAAATAACCAAAAGGGAAATTATTCTCAGTCCAATTTTGCAGGATAGTATTTTACGTCCAAAATAAACCGGATGCCTTGCCACATTGGTATAAATATAGTTTCGATTTTCCTCGGGTTTCCTGTTCATGGTGAGAATAATTTTACTTATAGGTTTGCACACATAAATAATATACGCTCTTAAAATTACCAATAATCACTTCCTTTAAACAATGTTCCATGTCTTTCTAGCTCTGACCATATTATTATTTTCACTTGTTTATTCTATGTTCCCCCTCCCCCAAACGGTTCTTTATTTATTTCTCGCTGCACTGAAATCATTTTCACTTCTTTTAAGAATTTTGGATAGAAATATTAATTTGCACTATTGTTTGTTTTTTTTTTTGTGTAGTTGCTACTAGTGTTATATACTAGCTTAGTTTTTCACTTCCGCTTTTAAGTTCTGCACCAAATGAAAATGTTAGCCTTCAGCTTCGTGTCATTATTATTTTTATACTGTTAGTCTCTGCTGCGATCTGCGAATGGAGTCGAAGCCTGTCCTTCCCGCTGGTTGGACCAGTGTCGTGTAGGTCGCTATGATATTTTGCCTTAACCATTAGACGTGATGCCTAGTCGTTGAGGGATCTGTTTGCCAGGGGTTGTTGGTTCGCCTTGCTGTTGCAGCTAAGTTAGGCCTCGGAGTAGAGTAGTAGTTTTAGTTATGTCATTCCTGCCAGTTACTCAGTCATTTTAACTGGGTTTCATGGAAAACTAGAGGATAGGTATGAAGGGAATTGTTTGTTGATCTTGTAGTTTATTGCCTTGTTTTATATTGTAGTTTATAGTAAATGGGATAATTCAGGGATGGATTATGGATTTGGTTGACGTTTTGCTGGGGTTAGCGGATACGTGCTTGACTGGTAGTTCTCATTAGTTCTTATGATCCCATAGCAGCAGCCCTGTCAGATTATTTATGTAGGTTGTCTCCATCGCCAGAAGTGCATGGATATGCAGCAGCCCTAGAAGCTTAATTATAGATGAGTCTCCATCGCCATATATGCATGGATATGCAGCAGCCCTGGAAGCTTAATTATAGATGAGTCTCCATCGCCAGATTTAGATGGATGTGCAGCAGCCCTGGAAGCTTATTCATATGGTTTAGATCTGTTACATTTGACTGGGGGTCGTGGGTTTATTCAGTGACATACTAATTACTTATTCAGGTGGACTTCATTTTCTAGTGTTAAACTACCTGTCTGCCATGGTTTTCCCCCCTCCTCCTTATGTTTGTGAATTTTTTTTGGATAATTGAAAATCCTAGTTACCTTATTTGTTTTCGTTGCTTTTCTTGTTTTGCGCGAATATCTTCCGTTTGATATTTTATAATTATCCTATCCCTATCGTCGAGCAATCGATAAGTGGTACATAGTCTCCCTGTTCTACTCATCAATTCCTTAATTCTAGCATTACATATCTATTAGTTTAGGCCTCTTCGCCTACACTAGTGTGGACAGGTATTCAAGTCATTCAGATTTTCTCTCTTTTTTTTTGTCATATAACACAGATTCATTGATCTGATTGCCATAAGCTTAACCCGTCAGATTCATTTTAGTTAATATATATGCCTCGTCTTAAGGCGCAACATGAGTTAGTTACAGTGTATCTCTTAACCTGAATATCTGTCCCCTTTTCAACTAGATGTCCGCAGTCTTATTATTATTTTTTTATACCCGAATATAACATATATGTGTGTGTGTGTTTTATGTCTTTCCATGTTTACACCATTCTGGCTATCCTTATGTTAATTTTTATCACCTCCTATTACATCTAGATATCCTATATTATATGATCCTTACTTATTCAACGATAGTTTCCTACTCTGTTTACCACATGTCCTGGCATTTGCAGGCCTATATTGTTATTATTTTTATTTCATGGTAGAATATTAATTGTTTCATTTTTCTAGCTTATGCATATATGGTTAGGGTGTACGCCGAGCATGTTTTCCTTCCAGACTTATATTTGTCTATTTGACTTATATCATGTCGACAGGTTCCAACAACTAACTTAAATTTTTTATGATTTCAAATTTCCTTGTTCTCCCAAAAACTTTTAATTATTTTAAGTATTCAGAGAAGGTTCGGTGGCCATTTACTTTATTTATCAAGTTCTTCATCATTATTTCGTCTGTCCAACATTATTATTAACTTTTATCGCACTTATGTCCGGGGTAAATCTCATGTTATTTAACGGGGAGTGCTGATAAAAATATGCCCTGCTTGCCTCCGGTAATAATGCTACGTGCGCTCCTTCATTTGTTTCGGGAGGGTTCCCATGAGTAGCCACGGGTAGCTCGGTTATCGTTAGGTGTGGTGGACTAGGGATCTGTACCATTGGTAGAGGCATCAAAGGTCTCCTAATACACGGGGGAGTCGCAGTGGCGGGTACTAGTTCTTCTTGTCTCCGGGGACGCGGGAATGGTCTCCTTCTCGCGATAGGATAACATCTCCGCCATAGAACTTTATACCAGGGGCTGGTGAATATGAATGTAACTATTCCTATCACCAGAGTATCTGTCAGTACCCATAACCATATATCCGTGTGTTTTACCCTGGTCTCACTTTCTAGGTGGCTAATTAGATGTTGCAAGCTTGGTCGCTTATTAGTCTGCCCTGGGGCAACCTGTATACTCTTATGTAATTTCTGAAGAACATCAGGAATTGAGGATAGTGTGTTATTTAGGATCCCTTCTTGATCCTTCGATAATATATTGCTTAGTTCAGGGACGATATAGTGATGCTGGGATAGCATTACTTCGGATTTGCGTTGAGTTCTAGGAATTAAAGCAAAATCTGCAGTATATATGCGGCACTCGGACCCTGGGTGTATAATACCCGTTCCTTCTAAGGTTTGCACTGGTTTCGAGATTCCGTCGGGAGAGGGACAGCTGGTGGTGACCTTCGAAATTTTTGCCACCGAAAATATCCAACTGTTCTGCTTCGAATCTCTGATCCAAACGGGTGGAAAATTCTGAGGTAAAATTACCTTAGAACATAGGTTGTGGGCGACTTCACCTCTATTAAAGTATAGGGCTCCCAGACATGAGGGAATATGCTGTAGGTAAAGGGGTTGTACTATTGTGCATACGGTAATGATCCCGTTTTTACACGAGCTAAGAGTAGGGTGATCGAGTAGTGCATAAAATTGATTGGTTGAAGAAACGGCGAAATATTTGGTCTCTCCTTCTAATTGAATAAAACCTTTTATAACGTCATTATAGACGGGTAAAGGGTGTACCGAATATAGGCTCATTATCAAATCCGCTCCTTTCAGCGGTATTTTTGCTATAATTTTGATATCATCCTCCGTAGCATAGGCCTGGGCGACAATTGTATCGTAGAAAATATACATGTTCTTATAGGATGGATCCGCTATTAGATTTGTGCCTTCGGGTACTAGTGGGGTGATTTGCTTTAATACATCACATAGAGTGGTGGGGGGTATTAGTGCAGGGGCGAGACGTCCGTTTGACACCACATCGACTCCTTCCTGAATTCTTAAAATATCTTGCTGGAGTTGTACTGCGAGGAACTCTAATTCCCTTAGCTCGCGGCTCACGGTTTTGTAGGCCGATAGGTCCGAGGCCACTCCTCGGGTCTGAATGGACAACGCTTGTTGCGCCTGAATATTTTCTTTATATATATCATCAATCACCGACAGTAGTTTCCCAATATTTTTTGTGTTATTCTTAACCTGACCGTCCAGGTCCCTAATATAAGAAACTTGATCATTCGCGCTGTGGATTAGCATCTTATCATCCTCTACGAGTTTCTCCACAGTCTCATGTAGGGATCCCAAGTCCTCGTCAGTCGCAACTCCAAACAGAAAATTTAAAATTTTTCCTCCCACATTAATTAGCCCTCGACGCTCTCTGTTTGGGGCTAAAAGGTGACTCAATGCTATGATCCTTCCTTTTACCGAATCTAGAGCGACCTTAATCTGCTGGACCTCTTCCAGAGTTTTATTTCCTTTCCTTTCTAATATTCGCTTCGAGTTCACAATGTTCCTAATTTGACCCTCTACCTTTCCGTTAAAGGTTAGGTAGTATTGTATATCCAGGGAAAAGATAATGTTGCAGAAGCTGCCGGTGATGAGGACGTCCATCTCATACATAAACACCACACCCTTATCCAGGGGCGGTCCGCTGGGTAGAGTAGTCTCCTGATCGGCCCTTGCTGCGCCTAAGGGGCTCGCTGCTGCAGCAGCCATAAGGCTCACCACTGCAAGTAAAAATAATTGCGCTCAGTTTACGGTCTTTTTACGGGCCGTGGCCTTAGGGCATACTGTGGTTGCGAATTCTTGGTATTTCCGGGATTGGGATCTGGACCTAAAGAAGGTTCATCTTCCGATTCCGAAAATTCTATAAGGTCTCTAACTTCTTCCACTCTTCCTGGCCTGATGGGGTTTACCTCACGAGGGACTATGACCTCTGTTATGGGGTGTTCGGGTTCCCAAGGAGTGTCTTTTGGGTCGGGATGTCAATTTCAGAGGACTCCGAATCGGCATCTTCTCCATCGGATCGAGAATCCGGGTGGATTTGAAACCAAGGATGGGGTTAGTGTCGGGAGTGGATTTTCACGGGATTCGAGTCTTAGGTCCGGGGTCAATAGGTCCGGTTGCGAGGCAGTAGGAATATGGTTGGGGTGGTTTTGGAGTAGTGGGGTCATAGTACACCCTCTTCATTCGATTCACATTCACCGTAACCTCATTCTGGTTCTCCGTACGTATTACGTAATTAAAGTCGCTTCTGCGTTGCAATACCTGATACGGTCCTGAATATTGGGGAGAAAATTTCTTACAACCTTTGGAACCTATCGTCATGTTTTTTTAACAAAATCCACGATCCTATTTCAAATTCTCTTACCCGTTTCCCGCGGTTATAGTATTTTCTTTGTCTGGCTCTTCCCTCCTGATTCTTCCGTTTTACTGTCGCGTGGGCGTCTTTTAATGCCTTGGCTAACTCAGTTATATGCCAATCGGCGGTATCTGGCGCCGGTTTCCTATATTGCGTAATTCTTGCAGTTAGATCATCCAAAATAGGAGCAGACATTTCTCTTCCGAATAGTAAAAAGTGGGGGGTATAGCCTGTGACAGAGTGTGGAAAACTTCGTGCCGCCATTAGACTGTAATCTACATATTGATCCCAATCATTTTGTTTTTTATTTACATAATGGCTGATCGTTTGATTCAGCCCATGGTGGAATCGTTCGATTTTCCCCTGGGACATAGGGTGATATGCTGTTGATAGGATTCTCTTAATCCCCAACATCTTGCTCATCTGCTTGAACAAATCCGATAGAAATTGTGTCCCTCTCTCTGATGTTAAAATTGTCGGACACCCGAACCGCGTGAAAATATTGGTCATTAAAGCATGAGCCACAGTCTCCGCATCTTGACTGGGTAGTGGTATGGCCTCGGGCCATCTAGTGAAATGACAAATATATGTCAATAGGTATTTGTTTCCTCTCGGTGTTTGTGTGTAACAGGATATGGCCCACATTAATCGATGGAAGTGATATGAAATGGGTAGGTTGCCTCAGGCAAATCTGCTAATGGCGCAGGTGCCAAATCTCCCCGTTTCATTAATGCACACGAGCGACATCTCTTAATATATTCCTTTACATCTCGCGTCAAGGTTTCCCAATAATATTTTCCCTTTAGGAGGGCCAGGGTTCGATTTTCGCCCTGGTGTCCAGATGCCACTAGGTCATGATGTATCCTAAGTATAGCCTCAATTAAGGTTTTTGGAATTATTAAGAGGCGAGAGTCCTTATCATGCCAATAGGCCAGACCCTCGTCGTCCAGGGTGAGCTTGCTCGGTTTCCCTTTCTGGAACTTTTCGATTTCTGTATTACAAAAGAAATCGGCAGCCTGATGGGCTTTAATATTGTCCCTAGTTAGAGAGAGGTCCACCTCACCTGTCTGGATCAGACCCACGTAACGTGATAGAACGTCTGCGTTGGTATGCAGTTTCCCGGGTTTATGAATGATGTTAAAATCATAATCGCTAAGAGCGGTAGCCCATCTCGTTAGCCTACTGGACCCATGGTCTCTAGTCACTTTTAGCCACACTAGGGCGTTGTGGTCAGTCACTACTGTGAATCGAACACCATACAAATAACATCTGTGAGCCCTGATCCCATATACGACTGCGGCTAGTTCTTTATGAGCGGTAGTATAGTTTCGCTCCGCAGGATTTAGGACCCTGCTCCAGAAGCTAATGGGTCGCTCTGAGTTTCCTTCTTGCTGCCAGAGAATAGCACTAATAGCTATGTCTGACGCGTCGGTACTAAGAAAAAATATTTTACCAAAATCTGGATGGTGAAGGATCGCGTGAGTCATTAAAGCCGTGCGTAGGGAATCGAAAGCGTCTTGCTGTCGTTCCCCCCATACGAACTTCGTGTTTTTCCGTGTAAGCTCGGTTAATGGTACACTTGTGTGGGCGAAGTCTGGGATAAAAGGTTCGGTAAAAACCTACAAGTCCTAAAAAGGCTCTTATCCCTTTTACTGTCTTCGGTCGGGGGAATTCCTCGATACTTTTTACCTTATCAGGGTTTGGCCTAATGCCTTCTCTACCCACGATATGTCCCAAGTAGGCGACTTCTGTTTTAGCAAATTCACACTTGTCACGGCTTAGTTTAAATTTTGCCGCGCGCATTCTTTCAAATACTTTGGTTAACTGGAGGACGTGTGTTTCCGCTGACGGGGAGGCGATAAGTATGTCATCTAAATATACTAGGGGCTTAAGTTCTCCCATTCCCATGAGTACCTTATCTAGTATCCTACTCCATGTCATGGGGGCTCCACATAGACCTTGAGCCAGTCGGTTAAATTTGTAGGTCCCAAATTGAGTAATTATCCTAGTTTTTTCACTATCTTCGGGTTTAATCGGGATGTTGTAGTATGCACTTTCAACATCCAGAATAGTGAAATACATCTTTCCCGAAAGCAAGGCAAGGTTTGCCTTCAGGTCCGGTATGGGATAATTTGGGAGGAGAGTTACATTATTTAGGGCGCGATAGTCAGCAACTAGACGCAGTTTGGGCGTACCATCCGGGTTTAGTTGCTTTTTCTTGACTAAAATTACGGGGGCGGTCCATTGCGTAACCGCCGGCGTAATTACGCCTTGTTCTTCTAGGATGTCTAATTTATTCTTTAATTCATCTCTTAGCGTATACGGGACTGGATAGGGATTTTTTCTAATGGGGAGCGCATCTCCCGTGTTAATTTCATGATACCCCATGTCAGTACACGGTAACACACCTCCTTTATCATATAAAAATAAATCTGCATTGTCTAATAACACAGGTAAAATTCTTTCTCTTTCTTCCGTTGTTAAGTGACTCACTTTCTGTTCGAGCTCCGATCTTATCTCATTCAACTGCTCGTAATTACCTAAGTCACGTTCGTAATACTCCGTCTCCGTTTCGTATTCTGTGTGATGATCTAACTGCTCTTGGCTAACACAACTCATGTGCTTACGCTGGTAATTAAACAACACTCTATTTTCCTCCTGGTTTTCCTTTTTATCATTTGATACTGATAGATTATTTTCGCAAGCCTCGGTGTTATGCTCGCTATTATACCCTGCACCTGCCTGCTCTACGTTTCGACCGTTTTTTCCTATATTTCCCAGGGACGTCTCCCTTGTAGCAGCCCTAGCTTTCCTTATTTGTTCAGATTTTATAGGATAAATATCCCTGTATCTCCTCTTTTTGCTTGTGCGAACTCTCTTTCTACTCGTGGCGTTTTTCCTGGCATCTTCTCCTGCGGGGGAGGCCCTGGGCATCTCTTCGAGCGGCGGCCTCGAGGACAGAGACAGGTCGTTCCCATCAGAGTCGTCGGTGGCCCGATTTATGCCCGCCTCATCATATATACTTCCCATAGCCTTAGCTATACCGAGCGAGCCAGCGAAGTTTTCGCACTTCGACCTTGTAGTCGAGGAATGGCGCTCACTTTTAGTCTTGGTGGCCCGGATCTCTCCAAGCTGTGACCTCAAGAGGTAGGGCGAGTTGGTTCCATTTCCTGCCACAGTGGCACGAATCCTTCCTAACTCGCTCCCTGAATCTGTTGTCTCATAAATTCCCTTAGGTAAGCTAGTGACCTCACCGAACAACTGCTGCGTCAATAGGGGCGGATTTGATCCTATTTCCCTTGACGGGGTTCGTTTCTTGCCCACTTCACTTCCTAACACCCGGGTGCCGTTATTTGCTATCGATTCTATATCCTTGTTTGCTTCTAAGTTTCCATTAGATTCTTTGTTTTCCTTCGTTTCTAAGTGGTCTTTCGCCACGATTTCTCCGATGCCTATTTTCCGCCCGGCTCTTATCGTCCTATATTCATCACTAGTGTTAGCTACCTCCATTAATACATAACGGTGCGGTTCCTTCGGTTTAGATCTGGGCCCTAATTTCACACAACGTTTGTTGTGTTGGTAGAAGACAGGTGAAAAGGTTCTGCCAATATATAGTTTATCCTTGTCTAAACCCATGTCCATTCTTGGTTCTATCAGTAGTTCTAGAGGAAGGCTTCCTGACTGGGGATGTTTTATGCGACCTAATATGCACCGTGTTGTCTTGG
This sequence comes from Diploptera punctata, assembly GCA_030220185.1. Taxonomy (NCBI): domain Eukaryota; kingdom Metazoa; phylum Arthropoda; class Insecta; order Blattodea; family Blaberidae; genus Diploptera; species Diploptera punctata. The sequence goes on from JASPKZ010000004.1 coordinate 191,655, forward strand.
GGGCGATGGCAACCTTCCCTTGTGTCACTATTTCCCATCCATGGTCATTTTTCTCAGGGGTATAGTCTGAGGACTGGCTAGGCGAGATATCCAATTGACGGTGATCAGCCGCCCCCAACTCTCCCTGCCTTGCCTCGGCCGTGCAGTCCACCTGTGGGTCATGACCATATAGGGGATAGATCTTGGACCCTAATTTTACATAGCCTTTTTCCATGTTAATATCAGCTTTTAATTTAGTAAGTATATCTCGCCCAAATAATCCGTCAAATTCGTAGGATAAATGTGAGGTCACAAATTCCTCGGTGTAGCTGACATTATCTATCTCAAATGTTACCCTTTGGGAGCCCAATAATTCGATAGGGATTCCCGATATACCATACAAAGTGGACACCGCCGGGTAAATCTCGGAGTTGCTAATTCCAGGTTTTATAATAGAGACACATGCTCCAGAATCGATAAGAAAGGAACGATCCTTGTCTTCGATTCTGACGGTAACTAGCAACTCACGAGTGGTGTCATAGACCCTAAATACTGTTAATTTCTTCGGGGTGCTGGGTTCGACGATTGGGTCTGCGTCGTCGAACGTGTGGCGTTTGAGGCTTCCTGCCTTGGGCAGTCTCGAGCAAAATGTCCGGTTCGGTTACATTTATAGCATTCCCTGTTATCCCGAACCGAGGGTGGATTCCTACGGTTAGTATTTCCACCTGAATTGGAGGTCCTGGGTGGGGCATGGTTTCTAAAGGGTGCCCTGTTGTATCGGATTGACCCGTTCTGAGCGAAGTCATCCATCTGAGGTGTATAAGATCTACATTAAAATACATTGTGCCCTATCCTGTGGCAATAATCACACGTGCTTCCTTTATTGGGGTTCCTATCTTGTGCCTCCCCTTCGGCGTCTTCCCAACGCGTTGCTATCTGTAGAGCCTCCTCTAGAGTAGTTGGGTTCATTACTTTTAGAAATTTACTTAGTTTTTCATTGACTCCCCGTACGAAGGCTAGTAGTGTCCTTCGATTTGCCTCCTCCCTCATACTTGCCTGTGCTATCGGATCTGTCTTGACTCGTATCGATCGTATTCCTAGCTCTCGGCACCTATCCGCGAATCTCAGTACTGGTTCATTAGGCCCTTGCTTGGCCTCAGTTAATTTGCCTGCGTATAGCTCGGGGTTATAAGTTGAAAATCGCTCTGTGAGTCGTGTAGCCAAGGTCATATAGTCCGCGTCATTTAGACTCGGATCTCCTGCTAAAAATGTCGTAGCTGCTCCCGTTAATTTAGCTCTAACGATTACAGCTTTCTCGGTGTCATCCCATTTACTGATTTTTGCCCACGTATTTACTGTGTCTAAAAACGCTTCTATCGTCATGCTCGGGTTCGTCCCGTCCCATAGGGACGGTCTACCATAAGCCTGGTCTACCATAAGCCTACCACCAGCCGCGCTCTCCCTCGCTGGAGGCGGTGGAGGCGGCGGTGTAGTTGGTGTAATTTTAGGGATGGAGGTGGCTACCGAAACTAATTGACCCTGAATCTGAGACTGAACAGTTTCATATGACATCAGTCTAGCTGTCAACTCCTTAATTGCCGCCTCCATCTCTTCCATGGATTGGGGATTAACCTTAGGTGGCATTGTTACGTTAAATCTACTACACAAGAGCTAAAGTACTTAGATAATATTGTCCTAACCGGCACAAATAATTACACACAACAGTCACTATAAATCAATAAATTTAAATATAGTTAGACACACCACACATATATATATATAAATATTCCACAAAAAAAAATCACACAAAATAAAACTTTCCTGTAAAAGACAATTATTACAACCACTAAAATATCATAAAATACACACAACACAATATTTTCCCTGTAAATAAGCTATATTCGATTAATTAATATTTTATAGCTAATTACCTGACCTCTCTCGTCACAAAAAATCTCCTATTTGCTAGAGAAAGAACAAAAAAGGAGTAATTAATTGAATATTAATATTAACATGAAGTTTATTTCCGCGAATTTAAATTTATGACTTAGCAAGTTTAGTTTTTGGCTCCGGGCTTCGTTTCTTCTTCGGAAATATAATAAGATATTATTTTTCCGAGATGCCGACAAGCTGACACCAAATTTGTTATAAACTAGTTGAGGGTTAACACTTCGGTAGCGAAAAAGGGCCTAAATCCCTAAACTGTGGTTCTAATATTGTTAGTTATTAATAATGGCTCGAGCGGATATAGGAATGTGTATAATGGTGTTATACTAGTGCTGGTTCCAATGTAAGCTAGGAACGGGTGACTCACAAAACCCGTTAGGTCCACGGGTATTAGAGTGCTCTGTACAAGGTAGGTAAGCAGTATGAGTAATAAACCAAACTTTATTAACAAAAACCAAATACCAAACAAGAAATATAACTCTTAGAATTACAGTCAATCTTAAAACTCTTGGGAAACAGTTAAATATTAAAACTCTCTGAAATACAAAAACTCTCTGAAATAAAATTAAATGTTAAAACTCTTTGAAATACAATTAAATGTTAACCTCAAACTAGAACTATATCAACTTACGGAAAACACTCGGAAAGTTGCTAAATATTCTGTATAAATCTCGAGCGTGACTAAGAGAGATCAGCTTAAATAACTGTCCTAAAATAATGCTTTTATCTCCAATTAGTTATTTAAATGGCGAGAATTAGCTTCTCTGTTTAATATAAGTCTATTAGTTCATGAGCAATATTGCTAGTTAAATATGTATTCTTTCCAGAATCTAAGTTATTTATTCCAAGAGTTTATTAAGTATGATAATTATTGAATGTGAGAAAGTCCACCACTAATAATCAATAAGAATTAGTATGTTCACTTACGTAAGAGGACTGAGAAAACCATGTCCAGACAAGTAGAGCTTCAGAGACTATCACCTTCTATCACTTAGGGCCTAACTGCCTAGTTTAAATATCCATTTTCCCCTACTTTCACGTACCAAATTAATTATGAAAAACCAACTTTCCTAGCCTAGGGCCACTATCTCCAATCTGAAAGTTTCCAGAACCTCCACTCTATAACTGTATTATGTTTTGATATAAATGGTGAAAAAGGCCTAACTGTATAAGTTTTGATATAGAGGGTGATTACGGACCGTTATTGTCCGCTACCTCTTGTGTGAATTGAGAATACTACATGTATAAGAAAATTGTATGCTTGCATTGGAATTCTTGGGTAGCTCAGTTGGTTAGAGCGCTAAAGGTACAGACTTTAGAGACTCGAGTTCAAATCCCGACTCAAGCATTCTTTTTTCTTTTCATATCATATTTGCCTTCATTGCCAAATGTCAAAAATATATTTATAATATCTATATATACAAGCGTTACTGCTATAAAGTAAATATTCTCTTTAAAAAGAAAAAAATTGCTTAACTGTTATGTTAGCCGCGAGATGGCAGTTGGAACAAATTTTCGCTACCTCTTGTGTGAATTGAGAATACTACATGTATAAGAAAATTGTATGCTTGTATTGGAATTCTTGGGTAGCTCAGTTGGTTAGAGCGCTAAAGGTACAGACTTTAGAGACTCGAGTTCAAATCCCGACTCAAGCATTCTTTTTTATTTTCATATCATATTTGCCTTCATTGCCAAATGTCAACAATATATTTATAATATCTGTATATACAAGCGTTACTGCTATAAAGTAAATATTCTCTTTAAAAAAAATTGCTTAACTGTTATGTTAGCCGCGAGATGGCAGTTGGAACAAATTTCCGCTACTTCTTGTGTGAATTGAGAATACTACATATATAAGAAAATTGTATGCTTGTATTGGAACTCTTGGGTAGCTCAGTTGGTTAGAGCGCTAAAGGTACAGACTTTAGGGACTCGAGTTCAAATCCCGACTCAAGCATTCATTTTTCTTTTCATATCATATTTGCCTTCATTGCCAAATGTCAAAAATATATTTATAATATTTATATATACAAGCGTTACTGCTATAAAGTAAATATTCTCTTTAAAAAAAAAATTGCTTAACTGTTATGTTAGCCGCGAGATGGCAGTTGGAACAAATTTCCGCTACCTCTTGTGTGAATTGAGAATACTACATGTATAAGAAAATTGTATGGTTGTATTGGAATTCTTGGGTAGCTCAGTTGGTTAGAGCGCATATTTACAATTTTATTTATATAACGAAGCTTGGTAACATGTAGGCATTATGAAAATTAACGTTATTAAATAATAATAAATTAAAAATACCTGACCAGAATCGAACGTGGGCCCGCATCGTCGGAAAAAGAGCATCTTACCGACTGCTCCACTGAAACGAATTACGAATGCTGCATGACGAGACTTACGCCGTCCGATTTATACTCAAACGAGTCAGAACATGTAACAACGTACTGGTGTGAGTCGCTCTACAAAATTCTAACTTTCCATCATCAAGAGTTGCGCCATCATTTTTCTCAAAGGCTGTACATGAATTATTAAAGGATTGGAGGAAAAAAGGTTCAAGCATGAGAATTCCTATTTCAAACAATTAAACTTTAGACGACTTACATTATGCAGATGGTAAATTATTAATATTGCACAAGATTATGAAGATTTAGAATATACGACTAGAAAATTAATAGAAGAATATGATAAATTGGGATTGATTTTGAACATGAAGAAAACAAAATATGTATCAATTGGTGAACCAAAACAAAATTTAATTTTGGAGATTGGAGAAACAATAAAATCTTGTAGTGAGATCACATATTTAGGAATTAAAATAAAAATGGAAGTTATGAAGAGGAAATAAGAAATAGAAATAATAAAGAAAAATTTGCAATTGCTTGCCTCAATGGAATATTGTGGGATAAAAATATAAGTAATAAAAATAATATATATCATACTATTGTTAATAGCATTATTATTTATGGAGCAGAACTTAGGTCATTAACAACAAAAACAAATAAGTATCGTTTGGCAATGGAAATGGATTTTATACGAAGGACAGCAAGAATTTCAAGAAGAGAAAAAAATTAGAAACTCAGTTATAAGGGAGAAAATGAAGATTGAATACACTATTTTAGTCTACATTAAAACTCAGCAATTGAGATGTTACGGACATGTCTAGCAAATGGAAGAGGATCAGCTACCAAAATGTGATTTGGAATGAAAACCTGAGGGAAGATTAGGCTGAGGAAGATCTAAAACCTCATGGAGTCAGGGAATATACATGAAGGAGTAACATCTACAACCAGGAGATTGAATGGACCGACAAAATTGGCTATTAGGAATCGGACGATGTCGAAGACATTAATCAACCGATGATCTATCTGGCTCTATTATTATTAGGGTACGAATAAATATCCGACATTACAGCAGATGGCAGCACTATCACTGAAAGATTATTAATCTGCGTTGGATTGTTTGTATTCCTTTCTGAGGACGTACCATAGACCTACTACTCGTAATCCTCGTAATTGTTATTATTATTATTATTTTATTATTATTATTATCATTATTATTATTATTATTCCATAGTTGTGATATAGAATTAACGTCGTTGTTGTCTCGTACACAACGGGCCCTGTTCGGATCCCCGCCTTCGGTTGAGACAAGTTTCGTCGTTAGGTTTTTAGGTGTTTTTCCTCGCCCGCAATGTCCGTAACCTTTATGTCCCAAAATGATTCCAAATATAATCCAGGCACCATTATCAATAATCGGCTTCTCTTTGTTTAATATGAATGAGTGAATATTGTGATTTTTTAAATGATAGTATTGCATCGGAGGTGGCCCTGGCATTGAGCTGATCACTCATTCAGAAAGACCCTTCATGCCTTTGTGTGATAAAAAAAAAGTGTGTTTTCCAGAGTTACAAATTCTATCCCAAAAGGTCTATTCCTGTGGGGTCCGTTGATGCATGTAAATTTCTTATAAAGGGAGATAAACTAAGATAAATAGAGTTATTATTATTATTATTATTATTATTATTATTATTATTATTATTATATACTAATATTATTCGCGCAGTATACTCTCATAATTAATATCAACATGAGAACTTGGTACACACTTGTAAGTGGTTTTAAATGCGGTAGAGTAGTTCATACACGCTCGCAATATTGCAATGAAGATAAAAAGACATGTGCTACAGGTTTCATGTCTGTTTTATGCTATAAAGGCCTATATGAGTACAGATTTTGTAATGTTAATTTTATATAAATCTCCTTTCGGGGGAAAAAGTTTCCAAAACCTTATATTTTAATACTAGTATTTTTTGGAAGCAGAATAATTTAATGTCTTAAAAATACTTATAATTTTAATTTTCAGATGTTCTTTTTTTTTGCATTCATTTTAAAATTATTAATCTTCTCTATCAAATATTTATTTTTTAATAATGGCTTCCCATATGATACTATTAAAATTTCACTTTTTTTGTTTTTATTTGGCTCACATAGCCAATTCATTTTTGCTAGCTACCTTCTCTAATCAATGTAAGCACATTCCTCATCAAATAATTTCTTATTTTACCTCTTTTTAAATAATCTACGATTTCTGATACTGGCAATTTAATTAAATTTCTTATAGTCCCCTTCTTTATTTATATCAGTGACGCCTCAGGTTTTCACATTTTCATTTGAAAATTCCAACATTTGAAATCAATTAGCATTTATCTGGTATTATTTCTGCAAATAAAAATTAATTAATCTAATTTTTAAATGTTTGTTCTTGATTATCAAGCTTGTTATCGCAACTATTTGTAATAAATGGATCCATATTATGCTACAATTTGATGTCAAAACTAAATTTGAAATATAAGACAGCATTAACCTGAAATTACCGAAACAATTTCTCCTGCCAGTTATTCAGTTCTTTCGGATCGCAATCAAAACAAAATCATGTAAACCTTTAAGTTATTACTGTACAGTATTGTGTGATTTGACTCAAATTTAAGTACTATCCGACACAGCGGAACATTTACCTGCTTCGTTTATGGATGATTTGCGAACTAATGCCGTGTCATCCCGCGTACACTCGTTTCACGTAAGTCTGTGGCGTCAAGGAGTGCAGCTATTACCCTAAGTAAACTAGTAAGTGCTTAATTTGCTATTTGTTCCTGACTATACATGGTTAGTATCTACGTCCGTTCGACGCAGCAACAATGCTGCTATGATTGGAATTAAACGTTCCGCGCGCTGTGTTGTATAATAATTTCTCCTTGTTTGTTGTTCTATTATTTTATAAGCAATATTATATATACTAGCTGGCCTGGCGAACGTCGTATCGCCTTTAAATATTTTTACATTAATTTTTCCGATGTTTTAATAGTTATCTGATATTCGGGGCGGAAACAAATCCAACAAATCAAAGATCATAAAAATCGGTCCAGCCGTTCTTACGTTATAAATAGTGTAACTAATCCTACTTTGTTTTATATATATATATATATATATATATATATATATATAGAAGTCCCGGCCACGCGTTGCTGTGGCTAAGGTATACGTTAAATTATGTTGTAGTAAACTAAGTGAGAAATCTAAATCAGAAAGTTTTTGTTTTACACAATTTTTTATTTCTGGTACGTTAACTACACCCGGTATAAATATGGGTGGTGGTTTATGTGGAAGTGGTTTTGTTGATTGAGATGAATTTATGTTGTCTGCATTCTCAGTATCATCCATAAGTGTATCATAAGGATTATATATATTAATCGATGGAATATTTTGAGGAGGCTTGCTGATTTCATTATACTTTCGTTTTATTTCTACAAACTTGTTGGCAGTTTGGATTATCATCATCATCAAGAAGTCCCTGTATAGTAATATCATCTTGTGATATATTATAGTCATCTTATTTTTCATTTAATTGATGCATGTAGATTGTTTCTGTAATATTAGGCATATTATTATAACTAACAGACTTACTTACAGCTCTGTTATTCCGTTCCTTAGGACTGTCATATGTTTCTAAATTGACATTCTTCTTAAATGTAAGATTTATGTCACATAGGCCTATACCAATTTGCGGAAATTCACTTGATATCTTATCATTCATGGTCTCTAGAACTGATTCGCCATACCGTTCAATGTCTCTTCTCGGTCCAGTTAAATTTAAATTAAGTTGTTGTATTTCAGCCAGATTACATAAAACGAATACTTACACACGAAATTAATATAATTTGTTCAGTCTGAACCACGCTCTGCTAAACCATATTTGCACCCACGCAGGGTTATATTGTTGATCACTATTTTGATTGGAAAGCATAGATTGTTCAAATTTTTGACATCTTTGCCCGGGCCCATAGAGGCAAAGAGGAATTCAACTTTCTTTACTAAATTCTCCCAATATGTAATGTTTACTGACTTATAAAATACATCGTGGAAACTTTGGGATAAAGGAACTAACACACGCTTGAGCAAGCTTTTGGAATTTGACTTTGATATCTGACTTATGCTAACTACTGAATGAATAGGCATAGTAAAAAGCACAACTAAAGCTTTTAATGCGAGTCAAAATATAGTCAGATATAATAAAAAGATAAATAAATAAATATTCAATGTACATAGAAAAGAAATCATAATAGATCATCTATACAAAAAGAATATATGATACAAATCAACATACATACATTATCACTCACTCTAGTCCAGCCTCGGGTTGGGGGAAATACTGTCCTAGCGTCCCCACCCTGGCTTACTGGACTAAACAAAGAAAACCAGCTCTCCTGAGCTGCTGTGACCAGACTCCAATGGTGACTAAGTAGATGATGATTCGATGTTACAAAACACAGCTATTTATGAGAGTTCACAGGGTGAGGGGGGAATGCGCGATAGCACAGGGTGCGCACTAGGAAAGGAAGGGGTAGATAGGAAAGCATTTGGCACTGTTCATAAAGATGACACTCGAGATGGAGACGCGATGACGTATAGTTTGCGCAGTAAGACGTAATTCCTGTATCGAAATGTCCATTTCGGTACAAATTAATAAAATATATTGAAAATAAAATAAACACAAACACACTTAAATTATGAAATAATCAATATTTGTAATTCAATTGAAATTCGCGGTTGCAACAAAAAGCACAGCCACCTGGTTAAATAATAAACCAATTACCTTACACGGCCATCTGTTAGAACTGTATGGACCTCTTTGTTAATAATAAACACATAATTTGCAATAAAAATAATGCGACTATAAATTTAGTTATAAACTTCCCTAAGTCTCAAGTTGGATGAAAGTGCACACAGTGTGCAAAATTTTATTAAAATCGGTTCAGTAGTTTAGGATTCCATCGCGGACAAACAACGGGACACGTAATTTATATATATTAAGATTATATATATGAAATCAATATATCTTATATTACACATTGTCAATTGAAAGGTTAAGTGAATAGAAAATATTCTATAAGAAATTAGAAAAATGTCGTGGATTTTCTTAAGAATATTAATACATAGTCTAATGATTTTAATATCTAAATTAAAAAGAAAATATTTCTGACAAATATGAATATAACGCTGACACTCAAATAAACTGTATGTAATGTATTTCCAAGAAAATACTTTCTTGTCCAATGCCATAATGTTGTCTAACGACATTTCTGGTATTCTCTAACAGGGATTGACGGAATTGAACCTACTTCTGAGGTTGGGGCGTCTGGAAGGCAGAATTAAATTACCCCGATGATGTGATGAGTAATAAAATATAACGAAGACAGGAGAGTCAACAAATCTAAACTTAACCTAAATTTCGGATCATGGACAACACGACCTTTAAAGAAAAATCCCTATTGTCTGACCGGAAATCGGACCTGGGACCTTATGAACTGTAGTCAGAAGTTCTGGCAAGAAGACCATAAAGATTATCACAAAAATGAAATATTCAGCCCTACATTTCTTAAATCTCTCTCTATGGAATTCGATATGCTTTTAGAAGGAGAGAGAGAGAGAGAGAGAGAGAGGAGTTATAAATGGGAAACGTTTTAATTAAATATTAATTATTTTTAAATATGTAATTGGTATTGCTTATTAGGCCTACATGAAACAAAAGTGAATGAAACTTTTGAATAAACACTGCCCTTAAAGGAGAAATCACAACAAATGTGTCATAGTAGCTTAAAATCGAAATATTGTGTACGTGTGTGTGTGTGTGATAGAGAGGGAGTGGGAGAGAGAGAGAGAGAGAGAGAGAGAGAGAGAGAGAGAGAGAGAGAGTGAGAGAACAAAGTAACCAACATAGCATCTAAAGAGTAGATTTCCTTAGGAATTGACACAAATAAATTAGCTATATTAATACTGGCCTCGGTGGTCCAGTAGTTAAGTACCTTGCCTCTCGTCCAGAGAGTTGCGGTATCAAATTGGCTGGGATCGATGGATTTTTAAGGTGAAAAAATAAAAATAAAAGGAGGGATATTAATCCGTGGGCACCTATTATGGAGGTTTTCGGTCTCTTAAAAGAACCTCTGAACAAAATTAAAGACCTTTCCAATCCAAGCATTATCTTAATTCTTACTACATGACTCTTTGAGGCGATGAACTAACAATTTGTCACTCACTGATATCTATAAGGAAACTAGCGAAACTATTAGATTTGTTAAATAACTCACAAAAGGGAGCATGTGGGAATGCACTAATGTTGGAAATAATTATGCTCTTAGATCAAAATTGATTTTTATTAAATTAGTAGATTTTAAAAACATAGATATATAATTGAAATACTGAAATAATTATATCTAATATATAAAAATGAATGTTTGTTTGTTCTTATTTTATGCGTTGCAATACCGTTCATCCGATTGTGATGGGGCTTTTGCAAAATGTTAATAAGTTTCCCGGGGAGGTTATAGGCTATAAGATAGTTGTAATACTCAACCCCTTCACCCTTAAAAATTACCCTTTAGTGAAAAACGTGAAATAAAAGTCGCTTTTTGGACGCTTAAATGGCTTACGTAGCCTAAATCATAGCAAATACACAAAATTAATATACACAATTTTAATCAAATTTTATTTATTAATATTTTGTGTCATACTTTTTACAATGTAATGACCCATATATAAAATGACAAGATTGTAGGCTTTAGGAAATAATTGGGATAGTGGAAGGTTAAGACTCCCACCTTTGAAGATAATCGGCACCTGATGTCAGCTGGGTTGTCAGCCCTACTTTACCGCCGCCTTTACCCACAGAACAAGCGCCTGATACTCATTTTCGTTAGAGGCTGAGTCGACCCCAGGGTTATGGTGCCGCCAGAATGTTCAGGCCAGTTTAAAATCCTAATCATATCCCGTGAATATAGCCCATCACTAGGGCTGAAAAAAGTATTGGTTATAGGCTAGGCTGCATCGTACTTAGACCGCTATGTTTACAAACTGCACGTTGACAGCGCTACTCGGGACAGACTTCTAGTACAGTCCCCTTTGTGTAGGATTGAACTCATCGTACACAGAATTGAATATCTAAAAATGATCTCTATAAAAAAAATTCCACGACAGCAAATGTTTATCTCATATTAACCTTTTTTTTTTTGTGATACATTGATGCCAAAAAGATCGGGATAAATAGATTCCCGGAGTAACAGCGCACGGCGGGTATTTTTACGGATAACTCACAATAATGAATTTTGCCTTTCAGCTCATTTATGCCAAGAAGATCGGGATAAATTCCCAGCCAACGCTGGGTAGTCAGCACGGGGTGTCTAAAAATAATTACGATACAAATTTATAATTATTTTTCATTTTACTTATTCAACTAAACATAAAACCATATTATATTTCTTCTTTCAGCTCATTTATGCCAAGAAGATGAGGATAAGTAGATTACCGGACAACGCCGAGTAATCAACACGGGGTATCTAAAAATAATTACGATACTTTTTTTTCCCTTTCACTTAAACATAAAAACACATTAATTTTCGTCTTTCATCTCATTTATGTCAAGATGATCGGGATAAGTAGATTCCCGGGCAGCGCCGGGTAGTCAGCACGGGGTATCTCATAATAATTACGATATATTTTTTTTCCTTTCACTTAAACATAAAATCATTTTAATTTTTTGTATTTAAACTCATATATGCCAAGAAGATCGGAATAAGTAGATTACCGGGCAACGCCGGTAATCAGCACGGGGTATCTAAAAATATTTACAATATAAATGTATAATAATTTTTTTCGTTTTTTTTTTTACTCGACTAAACACATAAACACATTAATTTTTAATTTATTTAGGGGAGCATCTAGTTAATAGTAATAATAATAATAATAATAATAATAATAATAATAATAATTTACTTTATTATATACTATAGTAATCCCACTACAGGCCTCAGGAGGCCCTTGGGGTAGTAGGAGGTTAAGGCTCCCACTTTTTCTGGACAATAATAATAATAATAATAATAATAATAATAATAATAATAATAATAATAATAATAATAATAATACTAATAATAATAATAATAGATTATATTTGTCGACTTGCTCATAAATAAACAAGTTTTATTAGGCTATATACCGGCAATTAGTCAGCAGGTTTTACATAAACTAGAAGTCTGTGTGGGATATCAGAACGTGAAAGCAACATGTTAACTTATATTGTTTATTTTTTATCATTTCACTCACCTCATACTTCATAATTTATAGCAGACCCAGGGTTTCTTCACGTAATTCGTGACATTGTCAATGCTGCGTCATGTTCACAACTGACGTCCAACGGCATTCTATCCTGCAGACTGACCTCCGCGCCATCTGGTGGCCGACCGAAGAATTTCCAAATCAGGCCTCTTTCTTTATAACCGGGTATTTCAAAATTCATAGTTGTATTTTCATTCTTGCATATGTAAATTTTTTCCCAAATTGTGAGTTCCTTCGGTTTTTCCAATTGTTTAAGTAATTTTGTTTTGGTTTCTATTCTATGTTTTTCTGACCAGGCATGTGCAGCTATTGCAGATTTTTCGGTTTCTCCATTTTAACATTTCTGAGGTGTTCTTTTAATCTTGTATTTAGATTCCTTTTTGTTTTTCCTATGTATATCTTTTCACAATCTTTACAATTAATTTGATAAATTCCCGATTTTTTGCAGTCTTCAATTTTTTCATTTTTGTTGGTTTTTATTAAATTACCTAAGCTGTAATCATTTTTCGGTGCTAATTTAATGTTGAATTTGTTGAAAATTTTTTGAAACTTGTCAAATACGAAAGGATGGTATGTGAACTTCTTGAATTTTTTGCCTATATTTTTATCTGTCTGAAGAGTACTTTCATTGATGACTTTTTGTTCTTTGAATTTATTTATTTTCTTGTGTATCATTTTCTTGTGAAAACCATTATCCTTAGCAATTTGTATGATGTGTTCTTTCTCTTTATTGTAATTTTCTTTGCTCATGGGGACATGAAAGAAAATTACAATAAAGAGAAAGAACACATCATACAAATTGCTAAGGATAATGGTTTTCACAAGAAAATGATACACAAGAAAATAAATAAATTCAAAAGAACAAAAAGTCATCAATGAAAGTACTCTTCAGACAGATAAAAATATAGGCAAAAAATTCAAGAAGTTCACATACCATCCTTTCGTATTTGACAAGTTTCAAAAAATTTTCAACAAATTCAACATTAAATTAGCACCGAAAAATGATTACAGCTTAGGTAATTTAATAAAAACCAACAAAAATGAAAAAATTGAAGACTGCAAAAAATCGGGAATTTATCAAATTAATTGTAAAGATTGTGAAAAGATATACATAGGAAAAACAAAAAGGAATCTAAATACAAGATTAAAAGAACACCTCAGAAATGTTAAAAATGGAGAAACCGAAAAATCTGCAATAGCTGCACATGCCTGGTCAGAAAAACATAGAATAGAAACCAAAACAAAATTACTTAAACAATTGGAAAAACCGAAGGAACTCACAATTTGGGAAAAAATTTACATATGCAAGAATGAAAATACAACTATGAATTTTGAAATACCCGGTTATAAAGAAAGAGGCCTGATTTGGAAATTCTTCGGTCGGCCACCAGATGGCGCGGAGGTCAGTCTGCAGGATAGAAGGCCGTTGGACGTCAGTTGTGAACATGACGCAGCATTGACAATGTCACGAATTACGTGAAGAAACCCTGGGTCTGCTATAAATTATGAAGTATGAGGTGAGTGAAATGATAAAAAATAAACAATATTAAAGAACCTCATAGTGTTATTTCCTATCTACATAACTTAATGTTAACTTATATTTCAACATGCCTTTAAATAAACGTGTAATTTCATTATAATTAACCCACACACATTAGGCCTACTTCATATCCAGATATGCAGGCTATAATGTCAGCATTTAGCAGAATTTTACGTTTACCTTGCGTCATAGATCGGTAAGCGTACTTTCCTTCAGAACACCAAGATTTCATCACGCACTGTGAAATACAACTTGTCTACACCTGTAGATCTCTTGCATGAGATACTTAATCAAGCTAATCTAGTTACTTTTAAATCGTTTATTTTCAATGAAAGTGCATGAGGGTTCATATTTATGAATCAAAATTGCCGAATAGAAACGATAGCAAGACAAAAACATAAGGTTTTGACAGAGTGTCATCATATAATTATCTACATGGTTTAGGCAGTTACACAATTACGAGATCAGGAAATCTTAAAACAAAATTCCCATCTTCTTGTATGTCTTCCTACAGTTATCTTTCCTTCCGGATTATACTTTAATAATATCCTAGGGTACCTATTAATTTTCAATCTGTTAATGAGATTCATTCATTCCCTTTTATGGTGTTCAGATTCTTTCTGTTATATTGAAAATATTTAATTTTTCTCTATAATGTTTTTTTTTTTTCACCTGGTCTGTAAATATATAAACCGACCATTCCTCTTAATGTTTTTTCTTCTATCCGATCTGTTAATGGCCCAATTCTCAGTTACACAATTACGAGATCAGGAAATCTTAAAACAAAATTCCCATCTTCTTGTATGTCTTCCTACAGTTATCTTTCCTTCCGGATTATACTTTAATAATATCCTAGGGTACCTATTAATTTTCAATCTGTTAATGAGATTCATTCATTCCCTTTTATGGTGTTCAGATTCTTTCTGTTATATTGAAAATATTTAATTTTTCTCTATAATGTTTTTTTTTTTTCACCTGGTCTGTAAATATATAAACCGACCATTCCTCTTAATGTTTTTTCTTCTATCCGATCTGTTAATGGCCCAATTCTCACTGCTATATATCAGTGTTGGCACTACCGTCACTTTATAAAATTTCATGATTGAATTTCTCTCTTAGTTTGTTGTCTAGGAGTAGGCTTACTTCTTATGGAACCATACATTATTTTATATGTATTAACTATCCAATCTATATCACATTACTTATGAATTCTTATTATGCAACCTAGGTAAGTTAATGTATTTACTTATTCAATAACATTTAACACAACTTTTATTATATATATATTTAACCAATATTAACCTATAGTTTTAATGGATTTCAAGCACGTCACTATGAGTTTTATTACATATATTAACTTCTATTTAGAGGAATGTCGGGTAATATGGACCCCCATTTTGAATTTGTTGTTTTTCTTCTTTTAATTAAGGGAGTTGAATTTTGTTTAGTTACAGTAATAATAATTAGTGCTATAACTCTGAAATAGCATTGTTATTCTATTCAAATATGGAAACATAATTTACCAACGTTTTTACATTACAAGAAAGGTCCACTTTAACCTCCATATTCGGATAAAGTGGACCCAAGAGTCCACTTTAGCTTATAGTCTATTTTTGAGTTTATTTACTCTATTAATTTTACTGACAGACACAGATTAACCAGAAAATATTTATTTAATGTTTTAAAAATGATTGTTGATTATAACATTCACACTTAATTTCTTTGCAGAAAGTGACGGTCTTTTGGTTTAGTAAATTACATGGATATTATATAAAATTAATTAAGTGCATGGTTTTTACAGATAACATCCCTATTGATAAAATATACGTATTGGTGAACCGCCTCGTGGAGGGTCCACATTGACCGAATTCCTTTGTTATGTTTAATTATTTTATACAGCCACCATGGCACATAATATCTAACCAAACCCATCAGTAAATTAAAACAGAATCTACATAATATAATATATTTAGAAGTTTTTTCAACATTCTATATCAGAAACTTAGGATTAATTCTTAACTTGGAAAACTTTTAAAATGCTCAATTTAATAAAAATCACAAATAAAGACTTCCTCGCTCAAAAAATAAAAGAAACTGACCTTGAACACGTCAAAGTTGATGAGGGGAAGAAGATAAAATATTTTCTGTTCGAGGGCAGCACCAAAAAACCGAAGGGTCAACATTACCCGAACTTCCTCTATATCAATTATCTCCATTTTTTTTTAATTCACTTTTTTCATTATTCCATGTTTACATCCCTACGGGTCAACTACACTATTCCTTTACCACTTCATGACTTTATTCAGCAGCAATTTCAGATTCAATGCTTTATCCTGAACAAGTTGAATCAGTTTTTTCCCCTGTCCTGTAAAATTTGATCAGCTGTAGATGATCCCTTTTCGAAATGACTCATACATATTATAAATTGCGATATTCATATGTGTCATACAGGCCTACCACAAACGACTATCATTATTTATAGATAGATTGGAGCACCCCGTAGCAGAGTTGCTTAAGGCTGTTACGCTATAAACAGGTTGATCATGGGTTCGAATCCCTATGGGGTCAAACATTTTAAAATTGCTTAAATGTCGTGTCAGCAACATATCCTTGAAAACTCATACCGATTGTCTAGAAAGGTGGGAGCCTCAATCCCATACAATATCAAAGGTCTCTTTTAAGACCTGTAGTGAGATTTTTCCTTATTTATGATTAAAACCAGATTTATTATATTTATTTTATTTGTTTAAAGTATAGAATTACACAAATCATATACAGATAAACGCAGAACAGAATGTACAGAGATCTTACCACGAAAATGAATGCTTAGTGAAACTAGAGAAAGTAATAATTACGAGTTTAAAATGTATATTATTTGAATAAAGTAGAATGGTTGATAATCACACTGGTCATGTCAGTAGGAACTCATTCTCTTAAATTGACATGTTGTGATCGTTATATCATCATGGTTCCATGTGTTTTGGAATAAAGGATGTGGTGAATATGGCGGGGGGGAGGGAGGGAGGGAGGGAGGGAGGAGCGAGAATAGCATGTGTTACTATCATCTTACTGTCAGTTGTTTTCCGACGACGTTCGAAGTCGGTTGACTCGAGCGCAGATTTCTTTTTCACCTCTAATTCTCTCCCGTTAACTAGCACAGCCGCGAAGTCAGTAGCAGTACATAAACAACATGTGGAGTAAGCGGAGTTCGGCTTTCTATCTACAAGACTAGCGAAAATAATACGATCCGATATTGTCGATAATTTTTAGTGATGTGCTTAAAATACATTACGCAATAATTGTTAAACATACTTAACTGTTAATGCGCGAAATTTATATTGTTAAAACTTTATAATAGTATTTTTTGTGTCTTATATATTTGACAATTCTGATTCGACATTGCAAGAAATCTCTAACTTTTCGCTTTGCGTGTGTAATTGTTTTACATTTCCTTGAAAATCAATGTGGAATACAAATAATTCGTTCTAAAAGTGTTATAAATATGAACTTTATGTTTTGAAGTTTTGAATCTATATTTGTGATTGTGAAAAAGTGAAGAAACACAGATTACAACCTGAAAAACTGATTAAATAAAATGGTAAAAGTTATACACCTAACTGTAGTCTGAGTAAAATAATTTAAAATCAAAACATATTTTTGAATCTTGTTACCAACTAGAAGACATTTCGTGAATTTTTAAAACAATAAAAAGCGTCCTGAATATTGTAATTTACGTATTCAACTATGTTTTGTATCTAATGTAATATTTATTAATTTATTGTTTTGAGTGTGCGTATTATTTTAAAGTGAATTAAAAATGGCTTGTGATTGGGTGATGATTATTACTATCACTGTCACCATTATTGCATTTAACGTGGACAGAATTAGTGGTTTTAATGTAGACACACAAAATTTTATAAGGCATCGAGGTACGCCCGGATCAATGTTTGGCTTCAGTGTCGCCGAACATAGGGATAGAGGATACAGTTGGTGAGTACTTTAATACTTAATTAATAATTGTTTATTGTACCAGGGCCTGACAAAACTGCCCTTTTTAACATGGGCAAACTAACAAATTAACTCATTGGCATTATCGAATCCGGAGATTCATGCCCGTCAGAATATAACCTCTCTGTTTATCCCAATTCTGGGATATTATTTTCCAATAATTCCCGAACATAATATCTCTGTTCATACCTATCCTGGGGTATTATTTTCCAAGTATTCCCTCATAATTAACCTTTCTCAAATCATGATTAATGTTATACTCCCACCTCATTCTTGGCCCTTTCCTACACTCAAAGTAATATTTGTATTGTATAGCAGGGAAGATATATACATTCGATTCAATTAAGAGAGAGAAGTTATATAGCATCCTGTTGAAGTTCGGAATTCCTAAAAGTTAGTTAAACTTATTCGAATGTGTCTAAATGGCACCAAAGTCTAGGATGCTTGTAGTGGGCAAACGGTGTTCGATTTTTTTTTAATTCACGACGGGCTAAAGCAAGGAGATGAACTATCCTCTCTAATATTCAATATTCTACTAGATAATTCCTTCAAAACTCAATGGCATTAATAAGCTGCTAGTTTATGCTGATTATTTAACTCATGCCCCAAATGGGAGTCAATAACCAATCACATTTCAATGATTTTTTATTTATAATCAATCACAGTCATGTTTCACCTCCATTTTATCAATTTATTTTTATCATATTAAAGAAAGCTCCTCCTTTTTAACATTCTAAATAGGTCAGACTCTCTAAGAAATACGTTGAATATAACAATGTATATATTAACATGTAAGAATCCTAGAATGCAAGTGGTTCCCAGATTGTACATATAGTGTACGAATGTAACCAGATACTGCTTGCGCGATATAAAAGAAAAAAACATTTGTAGCAATTGATTATACCACAAGAAAAAAAATAAACTACCCTTTGCACTTTCTTAGACGTATTATTTCCCAGGTATTTACGTTCCAGAAAAATATAATTGACATATTTTCATCATAGGGCATCAGAAATTAATGAATAACGTACAATGTTGGTTATAAACATTTCTTCTCCACTAGGGTGCATTCTTACAATATTGCGATCGTTTGGCAATAAATAAGATGATCTGGTTGCAGTGATGAACAAATGATACACAATAAACGTTTCACATTTGATTTCAAACATCACCGTTTAACATTAGATATATTTTTTAATTACTATATTTAAATAATGATTTGTGAGTAAAGAGCTTAATTTTATTTGTTAAATAGTCCTAACAAATGCCACTCTTGATTTCCAAATTCTCTAGATAAATTGGAAATCACGCGTGGCATTTCTTATGATACTATAGTATTATCGGGTGACAGCGAGGAGATACTATGGGCCAACACGCACATCTGTGAGTAACACTAAAAAATTGGGACTGGAAGAAACATCAATAAAACTAAAATATATGTTCACATAAAGAAATACATTATACAATGGAAATGGACAGTTAATGACAAATGAGGGAAATTTTAAAGATGTGGCTGAATTCAAATACCTAGGAACAATAATTACAAATATGAATAAGATGCTGAAAGAAATTATACTTAGGCTCAATTCCAGAAATGCATGTTATTATACATTACAGGGATTCTTGTTGTCTCAACTTCTCTCATAAAAACGTTAAACTCAATATAAATATATATATATATATATATATATATATACATCCATCCATCCATAGTAATTCTGTCCGAGGGCAGGACTTTCAATGCAATCATAGCATTTTCATGCTGTGCTTTGCAGCTTTACTAGGGAATTGTAGGTTGCTTTCCACACCGGTGCGGTGAAGGATGGTAATGGCCGAATGATTTACGGGGACCACGGGCCCTAAGCTTCGTGACATTTGTCTTACAGGTGAGGAAAAACCCCGAAAAAACCTCACCCAGGAGCCTGTCCCAACCGGGAATCGAACCCGGGGCCGCTGCGTGAATAGGCAGCACTTTACCGCGAGACCATAACGATGGACATATATATATACAGGGTGTTAATGAATAACACCAACAAACTTTCATGTATTGTAGATGAGTCGTAGATAAACAATTTGAGATAAGCAACTTGTCTATAAGTTCAAATTTGCATACAATGTTTTAGGAGCCACTACTCCACTGACAATGTTTCGAAGATTTCGTTGATAAGCGTTACATAGTATAGCCTTTTTTTGCGGGTTGACTTACCGCGACCATTTAGCTCAGTGGTAACGTGCGAGGTTTAAAATATCGTTCGTTCGGAAAGTGATTCAAACCTCCGGCCGGGGTCGATGGAACAGGCTCGTAAAAAATCCTTACGCCTGAATGAAAATACCTCTAAGCAAAATTTACCGAATTTTCCCGTCCTAGTACTACCTTGGTTTTCTAGATGTCACTATGAGGCGGAACGCTGACCACGGACCACTCAAATTACATCTATACGAAAACAAGTGTAACTAAATTAGTATGGTTCAAATTCTCCCCTGTAGGGGGAGAACGCCTAAATCTCTGTTAAGGGAAACATGGGATTACGAAAACAATGCTATTTCTTTCTTGTGTAAGATGTTTGGAAATTTAGTACAAATTACTGTAGAACTTATTTTAGTATGATGCACGAAAGTAATGAACAATAATATTCTGTACTAGTTTAAAAGAACGAATACTGTACAGCATACTAGGTAACTACAGTAAGTATTCTTACTTACTTACTCACTGGCACTACCAAACCCGTAGGTTCATGGCCACGGGGACATAAGCTCTCCATACATTCCTATCCTGAGCTAATGCTTTCCACTCTATTCCTGTATAATCTACTTCCCTAAAATCATAGTTAATGTTATTCTCCCACCTCATTCTTGGTCTACCAACTGGGCGTTTTTCCTCTGGCTTTCCTACAAGAAGCTTCAATGCAATTCTTCCATTCCCCATACGTGTAACATGTACTGCCCATTGCAGTCTACGAGACTTAACTGTTCTTATTATATCTGGCTTCCTATAAAGACCATGTTAGTTCATTGTTAAGTAGTCTTCTCCATTCACCTGTCTGTTCATCTCTCTTTGGTCCAAAAATTGTCCTAAGTACTTTATTCTCAAATGCTTGTAATCTCCTTTCCTCCCTTAAAGTAAGAGTCCATGTTTCGCGTCCATATAATATAACTGGTAGAATAATTGTTTTATATGTTTTCAGTTTAACATTTTTTGAAAGGAGTTGGGACAGCAAGAGACTCTGCAATGATTAATAGCACGCATTTCCAGAATTGAACCTATGTTTAATTTCTTTGTGCATCTCATTCCTATTTCTGATTATTGTTCCTAGGTATTTGAATTCAGCCACTTCCTCAAAATTTTCTTCATGTGTCATTGGCTGTCCATTTCCATTATATAATGAATTTCTACGTGTGACCATATATTTAGTTTTATTGATATTTACTTCCAGTCCTAATTTCTTAGTGTTACTCAATAGTGTGTGCGTGTTGTTCTTTAGTATCTCCTCGCTATCGCCCAATAATACTACATAATCAGCATGAACTAACAGCTTATTAATACCATTCAGTTGTAAGCCTTCCTCATTCTCTAAAGATTTAATGGCATGCTGTAGTACTACATTAAATAGTAGAGGAGATAGTGCATCTCCTTGCTTGAACCCATTCTGGATTTCAAACGTGTCCGAAAACTGTTTGCATACACACGCCTTACTCTTTGTGCCATTTAGACACATTCGTATAAGTCTAACTAACTTTTTAGGAATTCCGAACTCCAGCAGGATACTTTATAACTTCTCCCTATTAATTGAATCATACGCTTTTTTTGAAGTCTACATATAGTTGGTGTACAGTACCATTATATTCCCATTTATTTTCTAAAATCTGTCTTATACTAAAAATCTGATCTGTTAGACGTGTTTCTTCTAAATGCACATTGGTAATCTCCTAGAATGTCATCAATATAGGGAGTGAGTCTGCTTACTAATATATTTGTTAGAATTTTGTACGAAGTTGAAAGTAATGAGATGCCCCTGTAGTTGTTGCAATCAGTTTTATCTCCTTTCTTATAAATTTGTACGACTATTTAACTCATGCCCCAAATGGGAGTCAATGACCAATCACGTTTCAATGATTTCTGTTTTACAACCAATCAGAGTCGTGTTTCACCAAATATTTATCAGTGTTATAATTACCATATTAAAGAAAGCTCCTCCTTACAATATTGCGTTCCTTTGGCAATAAATAGTATGATCTGGTTGCAGTGATAAACAAAAGAAGCAGTAGAAGCGTACCTATCGTTTCTCATTTGTTTTCAAACATCGCCGTTTACATTGAATATATAAATATTTTAAAATAACTATAGTTAAACAATGATTTCTGAGTAAACAGCTTAATTTTATTCGTTAAATAGTCCTAACAAATGCCACTCTTGATTTCCAAATTCTCTAGATAAATTCACTCCTCACTTCGTGAGTCGTGAATTTATCGATAATTTGGAAATCACTTGTGGCATTACTTATGATAATTGATTCCTTCCATTTATCTGGAAGAGCTTCTTTTTCCCAAATGATACTAAGCAACCAGCGTATCTTGTCCATCAATTTTTCTCCCCCTGATTTTATCAGTTCTGCTGGGATCTCATCTGAACCTGATGCTTTATAGATCTTCAATTTTTCAATCGCCATTTCAACCTCTAATGCATTTGGTTCTGCAACTAGCACTTATGCTGTCTGTAAATTATCCTCCTCAATGTCCTGTTCTGTATGTACATTTAATAGCTGATTAATGTAACTTTTTCATCTATTTAATATACTCCTGGAATCTGCAATCATATCCCCATTTTCATTCCGAATTATGTATGTTCTAGCCTGAAGCCCTTTCTTCTCTATACTAATTCCCTGATATAATTCTCTAATGTTCCTATTTATTGCGTTCATTTCAAGATCATTTATCTTCTCTCTCAAATATTCCCTCTTTTTACTCTTTAGTAACTTGGTGGTTTCCCGTCTAATACTACCCAATTAATATAAATTTACCTCATTTGGCTCGTGTAACCATTTCATTTTTGCTAGCTTTCTTTTCTTTACAATATCGGCACATTCCTCATTAAACCATTTCTTGTTTTGCCTCTTCTTTATACAACCAATGCTTTCTGATGCTGACAATTTAATAGTATCTCTTCTTTATTTATATCAGTTTCCTCTTCGTTTGTCACATTGTTATCTGAAGATTCCAGTACTTCAAATCTATTAGCAATTTTGATTTGGTATTCTTGCCGCATTTCATCATTTTTCAAGTTTTTTAATTCAAATTTTACAGAATCATCTTTAGCGTTTGTTCCTCTCATAAGCGATAGCCGTTGCCTGATTTTCACTCTAACCAGATGGTGATCCGAATTGCAGTCTGTCCCTCTAACTGATCTAACATCGATGATGCTACTGTGCCAGCGTTTATCCTCTAATATATAAACTATCTGGTTTCGAGTTTCTCCATCTGGGGACGTCAAGGTGTATTTATGAATATCCTTATGTTGAAATGTTGTGCTCTTAACAATGAGATTCTTCGATGTGGCAAATAAGTAGGTATTCATAAGTGAAAATCACATGGTTCAGACTGACGAATAACAAGGCTATTTATGCATTAGTGTAATCATTACTTCAGGTTAAAATAATACTGTACGGATGTTGCCAAGACTTGTGACGTGAAACTTAGTACAAACATGAAGGAAAGGCATAACAAAATTAATAAATTAATTAATAATTAAATTAAAGCCCACTAATGTTTGACTTGATTGTGGAAGAATAATAAAGGAAATCAAATTATGTTTTCATACCTGATTTTACAGTAAAGACGTTTACATTCAGGAATAATAATTGTAAATGAAAACCAATTTATTATATTATATTACAGTACATTCAGTAAAGGAGACATGATTTAAATGTACAGAAAAATAAAATCTCTTTATTCATGTTTGCTTCAAAAATAGATCATAGGTATTGTTCAAAATTTTGCCCTTGATGGAGTAAGCAGAAAGTGCATCTGCGCAGAAATTATTCCTGGAGTAATTATGATTTCGTCACAGACAGCCAAAATTGTCGCCAGTAATCGTCATCTGAATCGACTGGAGTCTGATAAACGAGGCTCTTAAGGTGTTTCTATAGGAAGAAATCTGGAGGAGTGAGATCAGAAGAATGTGGTGGCCACGCTACAAGATCGCCACGACCAATCCAACATCCAGGAAATACATTATTCAGATGATTCCTTACATTGCTGTCAAAGTAAGAAGGAGCTCCGTCTTGATGGATCCACATCTGACGTTGGATATCAAGATGGATTTCTTCCAGGAATGCAGGAAGCACGTGTAACAAAAACTGTGTGTGCACATGACTATTTAACCGTGAGGGTAGAAGATAGGGACCAATGATGCAATTGGAAATTATACCAACCCATATGTTAACGATAAACCTGTGTCGGTAGCCTCTTTCTGCAATGGGAAATGGATGCCCATGTTCCAAAATATGGTTATTCCTTTGGTTTAGTACAATACCTTCCCTTGTAAAACAAGCCTCGTCGATGAAAAGCACTATTGACAAGAAATCAGACTGTTCAACCAGCCGCTCAGAGACCCAGTTACGAAACTGCACGCGAGGTCCGAAATCTAACGGTGTCAAGTACTGATCTTCAAAATGTGGAAGGGGTTGATCCATCTTCCTGCGAGACCTGTCACACGCTGACGTGTTTGTACCCATGGCACGTGAAATTGCTGGAGCACTGGTAGAAGGATTCCATTCCAATTCTGTCGAGCACCTCTTTTTCGATATCCAGGGTACGACGAGTTCGTTTTGCGCCGGAATCCGGTTTATGTATACCAGGGTTCCAGTTTACCTTAGATGCCGGTGGATGGTTTGAAAAGTTGAATGATTAGGATGTTGTCTGCCAGGATATCTCTCTCTGTACATTTGTGCAGCTGCATGCATATTTCCTCTTTCCTCACCATAAACATAATGCATATCTGCTAATTATTCGTTGAATGCATAAACATTACCCATAACGTTCACGTCAATGTAACCAATGTTACTCCTACAAGATTCAAAGCAGTAGTGAAACAAACTGGTATCAAGTCGTTAATATCACGGGCACGCGCATGACCAGTTGGTATGGACAGAATAAATGTAGAGTATTTGAAAAATAATTTTTACCTGTGTATTTCACGTAAACCAATCACGCAACAGTTTAATTCAAAATAAATATTTATGCTAAAATAGAATATCAGAAAGACAATTAAGTAACTACATAAGCAATATCCTCATCTGAATAAAAATAAAAAGAAAAGGAAATAAAAATACAAAAATCAAGAAGAGAGATTCAAACCCGGCATTACAACATTCAGTGTCAAGCATGCTACCGACTGAGCTAATACTGCAAACGATGTCTGAGCTACCAAACAACAAATACATATAATTGCTTGACAGAGCGCGATATATAGACTGTCAGTGGCGCACTGGCTCTTGCCGAAAGACGAAATGTTCATAAAAACATATTTCAAAATTATGAAAATTCTGCTATACTTGCAATTAAAACTATGATTATCCTACTATTGGAGCAGAACTGAAGTATTTCCAAGACAAACCATATTCATAGTATACTTCGTTGTTGATTAATAAGCATGGACGTCCAGTTAAAAAAAAAATATATAATTTCAAAATATGTCTTCACACATCCCAAGTTCCTTATCTCAAAATGTTCGACTAACTCTCCTCTACAATACCTGAAAGTTTGTCGGTATTATTTATTAACACCATATATATATATATATATATATATGAAAGTTTCTTGGGCTTTCCGCGTCTTGGATTCAAGTTCGGCCTCTGGCCACTGATTCCGACGTTTCGGCATGATCCCACGTGCCATTATCAAGGAATGATAAGTTCGAGTCACAGGTTTAGGTCTTATATAATAAAACACATAGAGATTTCGCTGTGGTCCGTTTCTGAATACGTACACCCATTCAAGGTTTAGTTCTTATGTAGTTAAATACCTCCAGTTTTCAGTGTAACACTAAACCTGTGACTCGAACTTATCATTCCTTGATAATGGCATGTGGGATCATGCCGAAACGTCGGAATCAGTGACCAGAGGCCGAACTTGAATCCAAGACGCGGAAAACCCTAGAAAACTTTCATATTCATACTTATATTCGCGAAAATCTGCAATATATATAACTGTTATTCTCCCAGTTGTACTATATGAATGCAACACATGATCTCTTACTGCAAAGGGAGATGGAAAGATTATAAGTATTTGAGAATAAAGTTCTCAGGAAAATATTTGGACCAAAGAGAGATGAACAGACAAGTGAACGGAGAAGACTAAATAACATGGAATCATGATCTATGTAGGAAACCACAGAGACAGTTAAGTCTCATAGACTGCCATGGGCAGGATATGTAACATGAATGGGGAATGAAAGAAGGGCATTTAAGCTTATTGTAGGAAAACCATAAGGAAAACACCCAGGTGTTACACCAATAATGAGGTGAAAGTATAACATTAACGATGATTTGAGGACAGGGAGTTACTGGAAAACATTAGCTCAGGATAGGGATGTGTGGAGAGCTTGTGTCCGCGCGGTCATGAACCTACAGATTCGATAATGAGTTAGTTTTATATTTATTTATATTTGTAAATGAATGTGTATATGTTTGTCCTTTATAGACTTCTAAACCGCTCTACCGATCTCAATGAAAATTTGTAATGCAGGTTTTCAAGTGTTTAGCCTTCATCTATTATGCTATAAAACTATTAGGTCTAGGAGTTCACCTGGAACAAAAATTAAACAATCGTTCTTGTGGTCGCAATTTTCGATGTTTCACAACAAAACTCAGTAGGCCTATATGTTATTAATATAAACCGAGGTAGGTATTATCAAAAAAATCAGGGAAATCCGACAATTACAAATGGAGATTTACCTGAAATCCGAAATTTAAAAATTGACTCTAGCAACCACCATTTTTGGTTTATAACAATATATATATATATATACCTTTCTGCGTACAGGGTTTCAAGTACGGGGAGTGTTTAGCCACTATATATTTTATAATTTAAAACGTTCACTTGAAACGAAAAATTAGTTACCCAGGAACGATGTGTAATAATCAGCTAGTAGGCTACAAAAAATAGTTTTTCTTCAACGCATCCATACACGCATATATATAATTCAATAAACTATAAACTAATCTGGTGTACGAGTACACTAACTTACCCAGGACTCCTACCTAACGAAATAAAAAAGGAGCAGAGTGAATTTATTGTGACAATTTCGTAATCCTGGCGAATATGCTCTGTTGTTGTTTGGAACTTGGAAATACTCTCAGGTGACCTAATGGATACATTTTCCATTATTTAAGAATTTTAAACAATGTTTTAAGTAGCATTAGAAAAGCACTTAAAATAGTTGAAAAGGTTTGTAAAAGCGAAAACGTAACCCAATAATTTGACAAAACTTGTTCAGGGATTTAAAACAAATTAGTGTTACTTTAAGGGAGGAAAGGCGATTACGAGTTTTTGAGAACAAAGTTCTTAGGAACATTTTTGAACAACGAGAGATGAACAGGCAGGTGAATGGAGAAGACTATCAGTGAACTACATGGTCTTTATAAGGAGCCAGATATAATAAGAACAGTTAAGTTTCGTAGACTGCGATGGGCAAGACATATTGCATGAATGGGGAATGAAAGACGTGCCTAGAAGCTTCTTGTAGGAAAGCCAGAGGGAAAACGCCCAGTTGATAGACCAAGAATGAGATGGGAGAATAACATTAACTATGATTTGAAGGAAGTAGATTATACAGGGAATGATTGGAAAACATTTGCTCAGGATAGGGATGTATGGAGAACTTACGTCCGTGCGGCCATGAACGATAGTGCCAGTGAGTTAGTTAGTAACCCATCTATGATTTCCTATTATCATTTTTTCATAAATAGCCAAACAATGATTGTTGAATTAGCGTACTATTGTATATCTGGCTTAACTTAGCAAAGAGAGAGATGGAGATATAAGAGTATATCCTTGACCGTTTTCGCCCTGGTACAAAATAAATAATCCGCCCGGTTGTCAGTTTTCGTCTTCCCCCTTCGCCCTATTAACATCTGGTGAAGAAATTCCGACAAAACTGTTGCGAGTGAGAGAGGTGAGCACAGTTCTCTTTCTACAAATTTCTCGCAACGTTAAGCCAAACGCATTATAAACTATTTGTCTCAGACGGTAGCGATTAAGACTCATGTTCGGGAGATCTAGCGTTCAAATCCCGTTGTCAGCTAATCTAGCTGTGATTTTTCGTGCTTTTTGGCTCTGGTTCTTATTTCACTGCTGTTAAAGGATATATTTTTAAAAACTCTCAGAATATTGATATATTATTGTAGATACGCATTTTTGGTAGGTTTAACATCGTAAAAAATTACTTGTTCCACAACGAGATGTACGCTATTAGCGCCTATATTTGGAAAATTTAAAAGTTATGTATTATGCCATACATTTATTTAACATTTAACTTCCGTTCAACCCGTTCAACAGGATGGTATATCCTCGGATTATTTTTATTCTGTAAATTCCATCTATCCTTGCCGGAACTGAATTTACGAATCTCCCTACTTATAGAGACGAATACTCAAAATTTTATTTCGAATTTTCATATCCTGAAAAAATGAAATAACAATTGCACTAACATTAATATACTATACAAATGCACCATCCCTTGAACACAAAATTTGATTTTCATATCCCGAAAAAAGAAACGACAAAGTTACAAATAATTTTGAAGATCTATTTTCCCTGCTGATACATGGTTAATAAAAAACAAGCTTATACTTTTTTTTTTGGACTAGCTTGATATTCAAATTCTATGTATTATTCAAGAAAAATGAACCTTGTATACAATTTTAATACTAGGGCTAATTAAATGTTCATCTACGTCTACAACACCCCTATGCAGAGCCTTAGCCTCTCCTTTGTTAGGAATTACTAGAACAAGTTAATTTAGTTACGCTTATTTGCCTACAGATGTAATGAATCGTATGGGGTCAACATACTGACCCAATGAGACATCTAGCAGTCAACTGAGGTATTACTAGGAACATGAGGTCGGTAAATTTTGCTTAGAGGCCTCTTTATTCAGGCTTACGATCATGAAAATCTTTAGACTCGGGATCCACGGCTAAAGTACCTCCCGGAGGACTTTCTCCTTGGATTTTTCCAACCTATAAAATCCACCGATTCCGACCCCTGTATAATCTACTTCCCTCAAATCATAGTTAATGTTATTCTCCAACCTCATTCTTGGTCTACCAACTGGGAATTTTCCCTCTGGTCTTCCAAAAGAAGCTTCCATGCACGTCTTTCATTCCCCACTCGTGCCACTTGTCCTGCCCATCGCAGTCAACGAGACTTAACTGTTCGTATTATATCTGGCTTCCTATAAATAACATGTAGTTCACTGTTATGTAGTCTTCTCCATTCACCTGTCTGTTCATCTCTATTTGGTCCAAAAATTTTCCTAAGAACTTTATTCTCAAATACTCGTAATCTCCTTCCCTCCCTTAAAGTAACAGTCCATGTTTCGCATCCATATAATAAAACTGGTAGAATAATTGTTTTATATATTTTCATTATTATGTTTTTTGGAAGGAGTTGGGAAGTCAATAGTCTCTGTAATGCATAATAGCACGCATTTCCAGAATTGAGCCTATGTTTAATTTCTTTGTGCATCTCATTATGTGATTATATTTGTGATTATTGTTCCTAGGTATTTGAATTCAGCCACTTCCTCAAAATTTCCTTCATTTGTCATTAGCTGTCCATTTCCATTATATAATGTATTTTTATGTGTGACCATATATTTAGTTTTATTGATATTTAGGCTACTTTCAATCTCAATTTTTTAGTATTACTCAGTAGTGTGTGCGTGTTGGACTTTAGTCTTTCCTCGCTATCGGCTAATAGTAATACATCATCAGCATAAACCAACAGCTTACTAATAGGCCCTCTTCATTCTCTAAAGATTTGATTGCATGATCTAGTACAAAATTAAATAGTAGAGGAGATAGTGCATCTCCTTGCTTCCTTGCATTGTGGATTTCAAAAGTGTCCGAAAACTGTTTGCCTACACGCACGCTACTCTTTGTGCCATTTAGACACATTTGTATAAGTCTAACGTTTTAGGAATTCCAAATTATAGCAGGATACTATATAACTTCTTCCTCTTAATTGAATCGTTTGCCTTTTTGAAGTCTACATATAGTTGATGCACAGTACCATTATACTCCCATTTCTTTTCTAAAATCTGTCATAAGCTAAAAATCTGATCTATTGTAGACCTGTTTCTTCTAACTGCACATTGATCTCCTAGAATGTCATCAATATAAGGAGTAAGTCTGCATACTAATATATTTGTTAGAATTTTGTACGAAGTTGAAAGTAATGAGATGTCCCTATAGTTGTTGCAATCAGTTTTATCTCCTTTCTTATAAATTGGTATGCTAATGGATTCTTTCCACTCATCTGGAAGAGCTACTTTTTTCCAAATCATATTAAGCAACCGGCGCGGCGTATCTTGTCCATAAATTTTTCTCCCCCTGATTTTATCAGTTCTGCTGGGATCTCATCTGAACCTCTAATGCACTTGGTTCTGTGACTAGCATTTCTGCTGTCTGTAAATTGTCCTCTTCATTATTTTGTTCTGTATGTACATTTAATAGCTGATTAAAATGACTTTTCCATCTATTTAATATATTCCTGAAATCTGCAATCATATCCCCATTTTCATTTCGAATTATGTTTTTTCTAGTCTGAAACCCTTTCTTCTCTATCATAATTCCCTGATATAATTCTCAAATGTTCCTATTTTTGGCATTCATTTCAAGATCATTAATCTTCTCTCTCAAGTATTCCCTCTTTTTACTCTTTAGTAACTTGGTGGTTTCCCGTCTAATACTACTCAATTGCTCCAAATTTATCTCATTTGGCTCGTGTAACAATTCCATTTTTGCTAACTTCCTTTTCTTCATTAATACATTATAACCTAATTATAATTGTTGAAATCAAAATTGTTAATCGGCTACAGTTATATTGAGGCCTAGTACTTAATAGAATACCATAACAAAATATTAGGCCTATATTAAATCATATTGCAAAAAAATATTTAAAGAATGTTATTAAATTATACTACTCTTTCCCGTACATAATAAATTTTAGATTCCCTTAATTCAAATACAGGCTATTGAAGATAAGAATGTAGTGTACATTTAATTTTTGAGACTTATAATATATAAAATATAAAAAATTGTAACCGAATACCGTTACATAAATGTCAAGCTACAGTACAATTAACGGGTCTTTGGATTTCTGACAGTTCTGAATTTAAAAATTGTGGATCTGTGTTGTCATAGCAACGCATTCAATCTTGACAACAGCCAATCATTGCATGATCACTCTTTGTGTTCCTGTCCATAAACTAAAACATTTCTGCAAAATATTTTGAAATTTTTTAAGTTATCCAAAATATAACCACACGATTTTAGTTCAGATTTTGTTTATTGTGTTTGGTTTTCATTATTTCAATTACGGTGATTGTTAATGTTATAATTGTTAATGATTATGCCAATTTATGACGAGATGTTCAATGCCTGAATCACAAAATCCTTCATTCCCGCCGACACTTCATGTATAAGCTGCAACATTGTACCTCTCCTTAGGCTCCAGTTGTACCTTCCAGAAGTACAAAGATCCAATGATTCAAATATTGAAAAATGCATGTTTTTTTTCTTTCTGATTTTAAATGTAGAAAAGTGGGTGGACCAGGTTCATATTATTTTTTGGTATCCACTTGGAGTTGAATTTTATGACTTTGAATTTAACAATTAAGTTTATTTATCTCAATATGACTGTAAAAATGTTATCTTAAATACGAGCAAGTTTAGATTCCTGCACCATAACCGAATCTAAGGCAATGATTCCCAATGTTTGTTCCACGGTTCACCAGATATCCGCCAATTAGGATTGGTAGGACTCGTGTAGACCTATTCTTAAGTAAATAGTAGGCTGTGTTAATACTAAATTTTATTCGATGCCAATTGTCTTCTTCTTCTTCCTTCCAAGTATTAGGCCAAGGCCTGTTACGATCCTATAGAAAATTTTCCCTCCAGCGTTTCATAGGACGGCCCAGTCATCTTCGTCCTCTTGGTATATAATTATAAACAGCTTTGGGGATCCGATTTGAACTCATTCTTTCAAAATGGTGTTTCCAATTTAGTTGGTACTGTTTAATATATTCCAAAATTGGCGTAGTCTTCAATTCTTTTAAGATATCGGTGTTCCTTTTCCGATCCCATCTGGTGTAACCCGCTGTTCTGCGCATGAATCTCATTTCACAAGCCGTTATTCTGCTTTCATGTTGTTTTTTTAGTGTCCATGCTTCACTACCATAGGTCAACACTGGTCTAGCCAAAGTGTTATATAAACGTAATCTGGTGTTTTTTTTGTACAAGGGATGATTTCATAACATGACTAATAATTCCTAAACTTTTATTATAACTAGTAACTTTTTCAGGGATATCCTTTTCATCCCAGATAGAGAGATAATATCCAAGATATTTAAATTGATTAGATCTCTCTAAAATTTTATTCTGGAGACAGATTTTACTTTGTATGGGGTCCTTCCCATGAAATGCCATAATTTTAGGTTTTGTTAATTGATATTTCCATATTAAATTTGGCACCTATTTTTTGTAAATTATAAATTGATCGTTGCAAATCATTTTCGGAAAGTGCCAGGAGAGTTAAATCGTCTGCAAAAAGAATAGCATCGAGTTTGAGGTTCCTATTGATGGGTATATATCCTCGTTGTGTTTTCCTCCATTCATTTATTAATTTATTCATGTATATAATGAAAAGCACCGGTGAAAGTCCACATCCCTGTCTTACTCCAGTGTGATCTTTTCCCAAGAAGATAATTTGCCATCTTGTTTAACAGAGATTTCATTATCTTTATAGATGTTGAAGATATTAGTAATATATTGTTGTGGAACGTTATCATCAGCTAAAATTTGTAGTAATATATTTCTGTCTACTTTGTCAAAAGCCTTTATGAAGTCAACGAAGGCGATATGAGTTTTTATATTGAATTCCTTGTGCTTTTCTAATAGTAGTTTTAGAGTAAAGAATCCATCTGTACAAGATCTACCCTTTCTGAATCCATTCTGCTCTTCTCCAATTATATTTTCATAAATTTTCCTCAATTTATTCTTAACAATATTAGCATAAATTTTATATCCAGAGTTCAACAAGCTAATTCCACGATAGTTATCTTTGATTTGGCGACTTCCTTTTTTGAAGATTCTTCCGGGAAATTCTCGTATAAGACTTGAAAGCATAATAATAGTCCCTTCGATTGGTTGCTGGCCAAAGGAAGGCAAGACCAGTGATGGGGCTGCCATCATATAGCCTCTGGTCAGGCTTTTCTGGAGAAGAAAAGAAAATAAAGGAAAGAAGAAATGGAAGAAAGGAAAGACTCCCTAGCCCTCGGATGCCCTAATAGCGTCGGGGTCGAAAAAACAAGAGTTAACCAAGAGAGGTTAGATAGTAAAGTTAAAAGAGTGCAAAACACAAGTAAGTGGAAGAAATGTTTTGCTCAGCTTGGGCACCTTGTGGTCGCCATCCACATATCCCCTAGATGAGGACCCCCAATTGTAAAAAAGTATATTGGGGAAATATAACTTATAGGTCATATATTATTCCAGTTATAACCTAGTATCCATCCATCCATAGTAATTCTGCCCGAAGGCAGATCCTTCACTGCAATCATAGCATTTTCATATGATGAAGATGATGATAATGATAAGGATGATGATGGCCATATGATTTCGGGGACCGTTTGGGCCTTTACGTTTTCCTGACATTTGTCTTACAGGTGAGGAAAAAACCCCGAAAAAAACCTCACCCAGAAAAACTGCCCTGACCGGGGATCGAACCCGGGCCTGCTGCGTGACAAGGCAGCACGCCACTTCGAGACCACAGCGGTGAACTATAACCTACTATATAGATGCGAAACGTGATCTCATGCCAAAGACAGACAAACCTAACAGCGAGCTGCGTGATTTTGATAGATCCGATTGAGGGTCTTTCCACTTTTCAGCGGTTTCCCATTTGCCAGCCGGCTGCTGGCCCTTCACATCCACATGTGTCAATCACAGAGGTAGATGATCAACAGCCAGTGTAGGGTGACATGTGGTTAGCATGTCGAGTCCCACAGCCGTTATAGCTGGCTCCTCAACCTGGAGCCGCTACTTATTGTAGCTACCCAATTGCCTCACGATGCTGGGTGGGCACCGGTCCCATACTGGCCGAAATACCATGAGAAAATTTCTTCCCCCATGGAGACTCGAACCAGCGCAAGTCCCGTAGCTCTGCGCCAAGGCTTCCTACCTTAACCGCTCGGCTACGGCGGATAATTAAAAGTAATAGTAACAGCTAAATCTCGTATATTGCGATGGATAGGATACGTGGTACGAATGGGGAATGAAAGAGGGACATTTTTATAGGAAGGCCAGTGGGAAAGAACGCAGTAGGAATAACAAGAAGGGAATGGGAGACTAATATTAAACATGATTTGAGAGAGGTAAATTATATAGGGGATAACTGCAAAACTTTAACTCAAAATAGGAATATATGGAGAGCTTATGTTCGCTTGGCTTATGACCCTCCAGATAGGGCCATTGTATGGGACATTGCTCATCCAGAGTCGTGGAAAATTTAGATTGTTACGTTATGTAGCGGCAGCAGATTAAGAAAATCATCTATAACGGCTAGGAATTCAACATGTTGTTTACTAAATGTTACACTTATAGACCTATTGGCTGGATGGTCGGTTACTATGTAATTGGCATAAG
This sequence comes from Diploptera punctata, assembly GCA_030220185.1. Taxonomy (NCBI): domain Eukaryota; kingdom Metazoa; phylum Arthropoda; class Insecta; order Blattodea; family Blaberidae; genus Diploptera; species Diploptera punctata. The sequence goes on from JASPKZ010000004.1 coordinate 226,715, forward strand.
TGGATGCGATACCAATAGCCGGCTGGATCGTTATAGACTTATGACGCCTTTGAATTATGGGAGAATTGCAATCTCCAAAAATTACAGATATTAGTTTTTTCTTTAATCTGACTAATTTTCCTGAGCCCAATCGATAGGTAGTTTCATATTTGAAATTTATATATATATATATATATATATATATATATATATATATATATATATATATATATATATATATATATACTTCTTCTTCTTCTTCTCCACTTCATGGATTAGGCTAACTGCCTGTTCCGTCATCGCAGTTTCTCCTTCAATCCTTCCAACATGTTCAACCTTCTGTTATATATATATATATATATATATATATATATATATATATATCCATTCTTGAAATTATAGCTTCTACTTCTAAGTATTTTCTTATTCCTTCATTTCTGATTCTGTCTTCTCTTATACATATACTTTTTTCTCCTCAAAAATCTCATTTCGAAACTTTGTATTCTACCAATTGTCCTTTATGTACACTGCTCAAAATAATTAAAGGAACACTATGAAATATGCAAATATTGTTTCATTGGATAAAGGTACAAACATGAAATTAATAAAGTACATTATTTGTGGTTATTTATTTATTGCTTTGTCAGTAAAAACAAATGAATAACGCTGACAATTAACTTTTCAAATATTTCCGCTATGTAAGCAATTGAATCTTGTGCTTATTTTTCAAAGTTAAACACTCGTTATATAGAGTTAGTATCGTGTATGGCCTCCACGACATTCGATGACAGTTTGACACCTTCGTGGCATGCTCCCAATAAGATTCTGGATTTCCTCTTGCGGGATATTCTCCCATTCCTCCTTCAAAGCATCTTCAAGTTGCTGCAGAGTTTGTGGAGCTTGATGTCGGTTCCTGACCTTCCTGTCTAGAAGATCCCACATGTGTTCAATAGGGTTGAGGTCTGGGCTGACTGCTGGCCACTCCATTACCTCAATTTCATTCCTCCTCAGGAAATCCCTGGTGACAGCCGCAGAATGTGCCCTGGCATTATCCTGCGTAAACAGAAATCCAGGGCCTACTCCAATGGCAGCAGGTATTACATGCTCTTCCAGAACGTGCTCGATATACCGGACAGCATTCAGTCGCTGGGGAACAAGTACAAGGTCCATACGATTGTTGTACATAAATCCGGCCCACACCTTAATGGAACCTCCTCCGAATCTATCAATTTCCAGTACAGCCTCTGCAGAAAATCTTTCTCCTGGCCGTCCCCACACCCTCAATCGACCATCACAACGTGTAAGACGATACCTGGATTCGTCCGAGAAGAGCACAGACTCCCACTGGTTCAGGTTCCAATCACCATGGTTTTCAGCATACGTACGTCTTGCTGCCTTATGCCCATTTGTTAAGCGTGGTTTTTAACGGGCCTTTTTGGACGAATATTCTCTTTCCTTAATCTGTTCCTTATGGTTTGGTCTGAAACCCGGATTCCGGAAGCCATATGAAGGCCATTCTGCAGGTATTTTGCAGTTTTTGTACGCTGTCGAAGAGCAGAAAGAACAACGTATCTGTCATACTGGGGACTTGTTTTAAATTTACGGCCCTGGCCACGTCTTCTGCAATACTAACCTATCTCTCTCTGCCTGTTGCGTAACCTGGACACCACGGAAGGAGAAGCCCCAAGCTCTCTAGCCACTTGTCGCAGAGATTGACCTTGTCGTAAAAGATGTAGAGCGTGATACACTTCAAACTCATTTAAATGCCTCATTTTGTCAGAGACTTCAATAAACAAGGCAATAATCAACATTCGTCACTATAGCAACATGAGGAAGCTTACCAATTAGAAGTGGCCAGTGCCTTCCAAAATAAAAAAATTCTCTATATTTGTTATTTGAGGTAATTTCTCTGTATTTAGGCCATGGATCTTTAAAATTTGTATCCAATGATAAAATTAATAATTCAATTTACATATTGTCCATCTTTCAGCATCACAGCTTTAAAAAACAATTACTTATTCAATTTATTACAAGTGTTCCTCTAATTGTTTTGAGCAGCGTAGTTTCCCAACTTTCGCATCCATAAAGTAACGTAGGAATTGCCATGGTTTTATAAAATTTCATTCTTGATTGCTAAATTGAACTTTCGAATCAGAACTCAATAAATTTAATATCATGTTTTCCATCAAACATTCGTAAATACTATTGTAAAATCTCTTTAGTAAAGATTTAAAAAATATATATAATTAATTTTATTAATTTTCCTTTTTACGTGATTGGTAGTATTAATTACGATTTTATTCAACAGGTGGCACCTCTGTACTCTTTAGAACATCTATTAAAGATTCTCAAACGACAAAGTAATTTTTCTTGAAAGTTTTTCTTTGAAAACTTAACTAATCCATATTTTTCTTGTCAAAACTTGTTATCTCCTATGTTGATCCTGTATTTATGCTCGAATTAAGTGTGTATCAGTTTGGTATGAGTGTATATTAATATAGGGATAAACATCTCCTAGACTGTATTTTAATTAGGAAAATCCTGTGTATGGTACACAAGTTACATTTTTTATGTTTCCTGTAAAAATCACAAAAGGTGGAGCATAAAGTTTTGAAATTTAGCTCGTATTTATTTTAATTCGATAAAAGGACGAAAGAACATTTTTGCTGTAAAGCTATATTGTAAATCGTCTCTCTGTAGATATACAAATTTTTCTCTAAAGCGAATTGAACACATTATAATATGAAATTCTTTATTCTTAGTATCACTATATATATACAGAATAATAAGAAAATCGGAAAAGGCCAAACTAGTAAATTAGATAATCAAAAATAAAACCGTCAAATTAAATAGGCTAAATAATAAAAAGCAGTTAATTAAATAAATACTAATTTAATAAAAATCATATGTTTTCCTTTTTTTGAATAAAGAGAAGTACGAAATTCGTGAAAGGAATACTTATTCTCTTTCCCTTATTTGTTGTAGGCTTATTGCACTTAAATAAAATTTAAATCTTATACAGTTCTAACCGAGTGTGAATAAAAACGAAAATATTCCTTCTTGCAAAGAAGTCCTTACCTTACGCGATAATCTGCATATGGATTTCTGCTACAAACTGAAAGATTTGTATTGGTGTGTAGGAAGTTCACGGTGTCTATTCGTGGCACGAACCGCTTTTTCATCAGTTAGCTACAGCATTGCAAGTAAAGACAGCTCTTCTTATGCTGTTCTAGGGACTTGAATTGTTCTCTTACACACCATTATATTGTTTAGTTTGTGTTATACAGGGTTTCTTCAACCTTTTGGATCAAAATTTGATATATGACAAAGGACATTTTGATATAAGGAACATATGTCCGGAAATCCATAGTTCATGTATTATATCAGAAAATGTACATTTCACAACAAAGAACCAATTGGTTGGAAATTCCTAGTTTGTGTGAGCAACTTTCATTTTCAGACACAATTTCATGATAACGACGTCTCGTGGAGCTATCATGTGAGAAGAACATCTGCCTGGCGCTTATTGTCCGCGAGACGATGTGGCTTCAACTGGACGGGACGCCTTCTCACTTCGATGTTGATATCCGTCAGCACCTTGATCATGCATTCCCTAATCCTGTCCCATGGCCACCGTGTTCGCCGGATCTCGCTCCTCTGGATTTTTGGGGAGGAGACTTCAACTATTTGTTATACAAAACCCCAGTAGACACTAACGAGAAACTACTTGCTAGGATGCGAACTACCATCTCGATGTTTTAAAGAATTCGATAAAAATTTCTGCGTCGATGTTGTGTCTCAATTGAAACTGGTGATCGCAACTTTTAAAGTTGCTGTTATCTGTAAGATGTAGCTATTGCTTTCTTAAGAATGAACTTTTTGTAATAAATAATCCGAGATCGAATCGCCATCACTCGTGGTGGACGAAACGGAGCTTGAGCAGGTTTTTCTTGATGTTTCTCCCGTTTTCCCATCCCACAATTTTATTCCACCATTTCTCCATACCAATATCATCCATTTCGTTTCAATTCGTTCATCTGCCCCTAAGATGGTGCGTCAGGCGTGGTCGGCCGGCATCCTTATCATTCACAGACCTCTATAAATGTTTCATCTCATCTCATCCCTCGACCCGACCCTGAGTTGGACGCGAGTTGAAGATATTTTATAACATGAATTCCGTGAAATGTACTTTATTTAAAAAAAACATTAAATATGTATGTCCGGCCTTAAATTCCTTACGTACATCAGAATATTCAGTTTGGTGTCCTCTATGATATATCCAATTTTGATCGAAAAGATTGAGAGAACGACCAAAATAATTTAATCGATAAACTAAATGTTTAATTTGATGCTCTCTTCTTACATTAATATACAACTATTTCTACTATCGGTTACGGTAGTTTAAGGGTTAAATTCCTTGCCTCTGGTACCTACGGTAGGATCCCGGGTTCAAACCTGGCCGGGATAGACGGATTTTATGGGATGGAAAAATTCAAGAGACACGTTCTTCGAGAGGAATTTTAAGCCGTGGTCCCGGGTCGGAAGATTATCGATTTCGTAAATGAAACTTGAAGCGGAATAGTTGCGTCGCTCCACATTGTAGCGCCACTATTAAGCGGGATAGTCTGCTCGGCTACTCTGCTACAGGGTTAACTCCTTCCATGTTAAGGATGAGGGATCCTTAATTCTGGACAGTTCAGGTTAATGGTGCGCCAGACTAGGTGTTCTCAGGGTTTGTTATCGGAGAGCAAAAGGACCTTAAATATCAGGTATAACGGAGGATTGTCGACCTAGAGTATGCTCTAAAGTAGTGAACCGAGCGCTAAAACTTGAGTATCTCAACGACCAAATGTACGCTCAATCTTAATGAACCGGGCGATAATAGTTGTATATTTTAAACGACCAAGAGTTCGCTCAACCTTAGTGAACCGGGCGCAAAACTTGTGTATTTTAACGACCAATCGTAGTTAACGGGTGCTAAAGCATGTGTATTTTAACGACCAATAGTACGCTCAATCTTAGTGAACGGCACGCTAAATCTTGGGTATTTTAATGACCAAGAGTACGCTCAACCTTAGTGAACATGAAGCTAAAACTTGTGTATTTTAACGACCAAGAGTACGCTCAAACTTAGTGAACCGGGTGCTAAAGCATGTGTATTTTAACGACCAATAGTACTCTCAATCTTAGTGAACGGCACGCTAAAACTTGTGTATTTTAATGACCAAGAGTACGCTCAACCTTAGTGAACATGAAGCTAAAACTTGTGTATTTTAACGACCAAGAGTACGCTCAAACTTAGTGAACCGGGTGCTAAAGCATGTGTATTTTAACGACCAATAGTACTCTCAATCTTAGTGAACGGCACGCTAAATCTTGGGTATTTTAATGACCAAGAGTACGCTCAACCTTAGTGAACATGAAGCTAAAACTTGTGTATTTTAACGACCAAGAGTACGCTCAAACTTAGTGAACCGGGTGCTAAAGCATGTGTATTTTAACGACCAATAGTACTCTCAATCTTAGTGAACGGCACGCTAAAACTTGTGTATTTTAATGACCAAGAGTACGCTCAATCTTAGTGAACATGACGCTAAAACTTGTGTATTTTAACGACCAAAGAGAACGCTCAATCTTAGTGAACATGACGCTGAAACTTGTGTATTTTAATGATCACGAGTACGCTCAATCTTAGTGAACATGACGCTAAAACTTGTGTATTTTAACGACCAAGAGTACGCTCAATCTTAGTGAACGGCACGCTAAAACGTGTATATTTTAACGATCAGGAGTACGCTCAATCTTAGTGAACATAACGCTAAAACTTGTGTATTTTAATGATCACGAGTACGCTCAATCTTAGTGAACATGACGCTAAAACTTGTGTATTTTAACGACCAAGAGTACGCTCAATCTTAGTGAACATGACGCTAAAACGTGTATATTTTAACGATCAAGAGTACGCTCAATCTTAGTGAACATAACGCTAAAACTTGTGTATTTTAACGACCAAGAGTACGCTCAATCTTAGTGAACTTGACGCTAAAACTTGTGTATTTTAACGACCAATAGTACGCTCAATCTTAGTGAACGGCACGCTAAAACTTGTGTATTTTAATGACCAAGAGTACGCTCAATCTTAGTGAACATGACGCTAAAACTTGTGTATTTTAACGACCAAGAGTACGCTCAATCTTAGTGAATCGGGTGCTAAAGCATATGTATTTTAATGACCAATAGTACGCTCAATCTTAGTGAACGGCACGTTAAAACTTGTGTATTTTAATGACCAAGATACGCTCAATCTCAGTGAACATGACGCTAAAACTTGTGTATTTTAACGATCTAGAGTACGCTCAATCTTAGTGAACCGGGCGCTAAATCTTGTGTACTTTAACGACCAAGAATAGGCAATCATAGTGAACCGGGCGCTATAATGTATGTACTTTAAGAACCACGAGTACGCTCAATCTTTGTGAACCGCGCGCTAAAACGTTTGTATTTTAACGACCAAGAGTAGGCTCATGTTAGTGAACCGGGTGCCAAAACTTGTGTATTTTAACGACCAAGATGGACAGGGCGTTAAAATTTGTGTATTTGAATGGCCAAGAGTAAGCTGAATCTTAGTGTCCCGCGCGCTAAATCATATGTATTTTAACGACCAAGAGTTCTATCAATCTTTCTGGGCAGCATGTACAAATATACCAAAGTTAACTATGAATATGAATATAATTCGGAGTTTAGTAATTACTTTACACTTACTATGCATATATCACACTTGATACATCGCTCAATTTTTACTAGCTTTGTTTTTTCCAATTTCTCCCATAAAGTTAAACAAAAGTATATACAATTTTTCCAGTAATGGATGTGAAACATGGACTATTATTTTAAGAGAGGAGAAAATATTACTAGTATTTGAGAATAAAGTACTTAGGAACATGTTTGGACCAAAGAGAAACGAACAGACAGGTGAATGGAGAAAACTCCATAAGAGCGAGTTACACGATCTTTGTGAGAAATTAGATGTAAAAGAATAATTAAGTTTCATAGAGTGGCGATGGGCAGAATATGTGACATGAATGGGGAATGTAAAAGAGGAGCAAGGCAACTCCTTGTAGGAAAACCAGAGAGTAAGCGCCTAGTAGGTAGGCCAAAAATGAGGTCCGAGAATATCATTGACCATGATTTGAGGAAGAAAAATTAAACAGGAAATTCTTAAAATCCATTAGCTGAGGCAGGGTTGTATGGAGAGGTTATGCCATGAACCTCGGATTAGATAGTGTCAGTTATTGTATAGTTTTCATGAAATTAATATTTGCTTCATGCAAACTGGCATTTGGTAATAACAGGTATTTAAATCGCTGTTCTCTTCATTATGTGAAGAGATCACAGATAAGTAATTCCCATTCACATCAAGTATAATCGAGTTCTATGTTGACCGTGCCTTAATGGATCCACGGTCTAACACAGGTTGGCTCGGGTATAATTAAAATAGGAATTAATAATTATCTCGTTAATGCCCGCCCTTTTTAATATTGTTTAGAGTAACCCGAGCCCTCTCTATACACCAGGTGTGTCGTCGACATTCCATTAAGTCCTAAGTGGTAAAAATTTGAAACTATTGAATTTAATTATAATTACTCGTACTATACAGTAATTAAGGGGCAGTGCCCCGAACTGTAATACATTACATTCTATGAATTATAACGTCTGTTTTTATTATTATTAGGCTGTACGAAGGCATCGTAACTGCAATAGCGACAGCGCTTGCCAAACTGTAATTCTACATCTTATGAATTAAAACGCGTGTTTTTGTAATTCTTTACGCGTTGTAAAGACAAGTGTGTAAATTGTTTCACTATCCGGTAAGTAAAATTATAATTAAGGTCTGAAGATCGCTAATCACATATCTCTTACTAGAGTCAGCAATCAATTCATTCGGTCTTGGCTTTTCGGAGCTGCCGTGTTACGGATTTATTGCAAATAAATGTATAGGTGTAAGATTTACTATTTCTACTTGAAACTCCATGGCGCGACAAAATAAGTACAGTAGACCTTTGGCCGATCAGCCACTACTAGCCTAATATCCGTTTGTGTTTATCACACAGGTATGTGATTTTCAAGGTACAGTAGTACAGGGTGATTACAAATGATTGGAGCGATTTCATGATTTTATGGTAGCTGTAGTATTCGACATATTTTCACGAACTTTTACAGATACATAGAGCAACTTCCCAGGTTTTTTTTGAGATGTTACAGGTGCTCCATATGCTCCCCCTTGGTGATTCTGCAGATATCAAGTCTGTAATCAAGTTCGTCCCATACTCGACGTAACATGTCCCTATTAATTTGTTCAAAGGCATTGATTATGCGAGCTCGCAGTTCTGGTAAGTCTACTGGTAAAGGAGGCACAAACACTGAATCTTTCACATACCCCCAAACAAAAAAATCGCACGGCGTCAAATCGGGGGAGCGTGGAGGCCATGACAACAATTTCTGATCATTCTCTCCACTGCGACCGATCCATCGGTTTGGCAATCTCATGTTTAAAAATTCACGAACATCGTGATGGAAGTGTGGTGGAGCACCATCCTGCTGGTAGATGAAGGTCTCACTGTCGGTCGTCAGCTGCGGCATGAGCCAATTTTCCAGCATGTCCAGGTACACGTGTCCTGTAACGTTCTGCTCGCAGAAGAAAAAAGGCCATAAACTTTGAACTGAGAAACCGCACAGAACACACTAACTTTTGGGGAGTCGCGAATGTGCTGCACAATAACGCGGGGATTTTCTGTGCCCCAGATTCGCACATTGTGTTTGTTCACTTTGTCATTCACAAAGAATGTTGCTTAGTCACTGAAGACAAGTTTCTCACAAAAACCATCCTCATCCATAAACTGCTGCATTTGTGTACAAAATTCAAACCGACTCACTTTGTCAATGGGCGTAAGGGCTTGTAGAAATTGCAAGTGGTAAGGTTTATGCTTCAATCTTTTCCGCAAGATCTTCCAAACGGTCGGTTGTGGAATGTTCAGCTCTCTGCTCGCTTTTCGTGTTGATTTCTGTGGGCTACGTGTGAAACTCATCCGCACACTCTCAACCTTTTCTTCACTCACTGAAGGACGACCCGTTGATTTCCTTTTACAGAGGCATCCTGTAGCTTTAAATTGCGCATACCATCGCCGAATGGAGTTGGCACTCGGTGCATCTTTCTCGAACTTCGTTCTGAAGTGTCGTTGCACAGTTATCACAGATTGAGTTGAATGAAATTCAAGCACAGCATATGCTTTCTCCTCGCCTGTCGCCATCTTTGATAACTGCTGCGCTCTCTCGGTTTAAAGCTGAAACACGGCTGCGAGAGAAAACAAAAAAAAACCTTATGAGTTTTTATACATAACTTTAAAGTTCTGTGAAGATATGTCAAATAAGATCGCTACAATAAAATCATGAAATCGCTCCAATCATTTGTAATCACCGTGTATAGGGACGGCATGTGGTCAGCGTGTCGGGTCCCCAAACATTATTGCTGGTTTTCTCAGGCTTTAGTCCCTACCTATTATAACTAAACATTCTTCACATGCTGAGTGCGCACCGACCTCATATTGGCCTAGATTCCATGAGAAATTATCTTCTCCCTTGGGGACTCAAACCAGTGCAACTCCCGTAGTTCTGCACCAAGTTACATTATTTTGAAATTCTCAACTACGGTACGTAATTTCTAATTAGTAATAATGAAATAAATTGATTGAAAAATGGGGGAAAAATGGTAGGTGCACATATTAAGGAAAAAATTGGAACCTTCCAGAGGCTAAGTGCGTTCTACTCATTTGAAGAGTGCTCGGTTATAGCTTCATTCACACTAAAACGTTTTATATTTCTTGTTGATATCTGTGAAAGATGCTATGCACTTATCATATGCCTAATTCGGTTGATATTATTCCGTATGTGCACGAAGAAAAGTACATTTCACGTAAGGCAAAATTTCACTTCAAAGAGCCTTCCAATTCATGTTTTATGTTATCAAGGTAAGTGATTTATTAATAGTATATATTTCTGCTGGATCCTAAGATATTTGATTTGTTTCGAAATCATGATATAATGGACACATAAAAATCAATGTGTAAATAAAAATGATTTAATAAATCTAGTTAATAATCTGACTTAATTTAATACTGTCTTTATTTTATTACACATAAATATTATTCTTAATGATTACCTAGATTCTACCAACCGTAGTGTTAGTTTGAATATTATTTTAATACACTTTTAACGTAAGTACATTTAAGGCATTTTAACCCTTAATTTGGAAATTTATCCTATAAGATACATCGATTCGATTTATTTATGGCCAGTTTCATCATCATTGGTCAAAAACGGCTTGACTTTTGACAAATTGACTGTAATGAAATATTTGATAGTTTGTCAACGTTTTAAACGTTTCATCAACAAAGATATTGAAAAAATGGCTGTTGGTTAATTTTGACTATTGTCTCTTTGCTAAATGCATTATTTAAGTAGCCATGAACTAAGTTAACAGAATTTTATGATTATAAGCATTTTGATTGGTTCATACCAACGATTTATCACGAAACGTCATTTACTTATTTTTATAGGTCTATGTTAAAATATTTTGTATAATTTATAAAATAAACATAAGTAGGCCTGTATTTATTATACAATATAATAATATAACGTAATAAATTACGAGAATAATATGGAATCGGTAACATCCATGCGAACTTAATTCTAGCTTCCCAGTAGAAGTAGTATTCGGAGAAATATTACAGTATTTGAGAAACGATTAATTTAAAAACCGGTATTTATAACTAATTATGATACTGGTGACAAATTAATTATATTAATAATAAACTAATATAATTAGGTTTGAATAATTATACTATTTTTAATATTTCCATATAGGTTTATTATAGTTTTTAATTGTGTACATCAAAGAATATAGTAGTTTTGAGTAATAACATTATCATTCAGATTATCATTTGAATGTTATGTGTGGACAAATTAAACAGGAAAAATATAGCTTTAGTTGTGAGAGTGAGCGGCAAGCTTTCTTTTGTTTTATTTCTGTGGCAACAATAATAACAAAGATGGCAACTCCTCAACAGAAAGCTTTCGTGTTTTGCAGTTTGAGCGTTGTAAATCAGTTGTGACAGTTCAACGTGCGTTTCGTAGGCAGTTTAATCGTGATTCCCCCCAATGCCAACAACATCCGTCGATGGCATAATCAGTTCGCAACGACTGGTTGTCTGTGTAAATGCAAAAATGTGGGACGACCAAGAGTGTCTGAGGAGGTCAGCGTAATCAGTAGGCTTTAGATCCTGTAAAAATTGTAAACGGTAGGGATGTATATGTAAGCGTTTTCGTAAGACCTTCCACACTGTCATTACTGGATTGGTCGTCATGGTCCAGTTGACAGGGCTTAACCCCAGTTGCCTTTTTGATCACCGGATTTCACCCATGCGATTTTTTTTTCCTTTGGGGTTTTGTAAAGGACAGAGTCTATGTGCTTCCATTGCCTATTAACCTGCCCGAGTTGAGAGACAGGATTCGAGAAGCTGTCGCTGCCATCAATGTAGGGAAGAATTAGCCTACAGGTTGGATATGTGTCATGTAACAAACGGGGCTCACATTGGACACCTGTAGACTTACATGTAAACTGGAGTATTACTCTTTCATTTAACCTGAGTTTTGTTTTTGTCATAGTTAGTTAAATGATAATTCAACATCTTTAAAATCGCTATAATAATAATAATAATAATAATAATAATTTATTTTAGCTGGCAGAGTTAAGGCCATAAGGCCTTCTCTTCCACTCAACCAGCGAATAGTAAAATTATACAAAAATTACGTACATATTACAATTTTAAGATATTAAAATACAGACTAAACAAAATACAATGATGATGGATCTAATACTAGCTAATGCTAACAAAAACATAGAATATAATAAAATTAAAATTATATAAAATAAAGTAAGTAGCTTCCTACATGATTATTAATAGAATGCTCTATATAGTTGTTATGTAGTTAATGTTTTCATTGTGTCGAACTTAAGATATCAGTTAATTTGGATTTAAATAATGATAGCGATTGACAGTCCCTGACATGACTGGGAAGTGAGTTCCATGCTCTAGCCATAGATATTGTGTAAGATTCAGAGTACAGACAGGTCCTGTGTTGTGGTATCAAAAGTAAAGAAGAGTCTTGTGATCTTGTTCCTAAATTGTGATGAGCCGATAAATGTTGAAAACGCTATATGCCTTTATGTACACCCTGTATACATCTAAAAATGTTGTTGAATAAATAAATCACTGCATGAAAGCTTCGAAATATTTTGCGGAAGGAAGGGGAAAATACAAGTAGGTTTAATTATAAAGTCAGAATACAAAGTATTTTATTATTCACAGCTTCAGAACACTATTACCGTTACCTAATTTATTTGACAATGGTATTAACTAAATTTTATTTCAACAAATCATTTTCGGGTATTTAATAATAATAGTAAAATATCATAATTTAGCTAGAATATTACTAATATTCGAAGGTGTAGTATCGAGATGAGGTTGTGGTACTTTAACCCTAACCAATTGGCGAAAAGGTCTGTTTTGCCTAACGAGTCGGTAGTGGAGTAAAAATTGGACGCTATCACACTAGAATAGGGGGTCAATAACTGCATTTCCGGCGAACCGAGAATCGAAAGGTTAAATAGCACAGAATGAGCGTCGCTATTCTTGGTGAGTTCGCCTAAGTGAAGGTTTAGTAGATTTGGGGTTACTGGGCCCTTTGGCCTGAAGGTAAGACTCTTTAGCTACTACAAAAGCTGGGCAACCACGATAGGACGCAGAATGACAAGACGCCCCGCAGTAAGCACACTTAAGTATTTTATGTTTCCTATGTGCCTCGGCCTTAACCGTTTTTTATGGTTATGGACCTCGGTATAGACGACATAATGGGGAGTCCGTTTACACCGAGGGAAGGTATGGTTGAAATTCTGGCACCTAAAGCACTGTTCAAGATCAGAATGTGGTTTGTATGACTCTACAAAATATAAATTTCGCGAGCTGATAATTCAGCGCCAATGTAAAAATATGGAGAGGCTTTTCCATTTTTTAAATTAGATTAAAGGATTTAATAGGAATCCCCAATGAGAGTAATTCCTCTTGAATTTCAAAAATAGGAGTGCTTGAAGGGACTCTTCTTTAACATCATCCTCAATAGCAGCTCCTTCTTAAGCTGGTAAGTATAATTTTCCTTTTCAAGGGAATTAAAATACTTCTAGAATGTCGTCCACCAAGGATGCGTAATAATCAGACCCTCTCCAGTGTTGGACAACTTTAAGTTGGATTTCTAACTTTGGATTACACAATACTATTGTTTTTACTACACAAAGAAGAGGCTTCTAGTTAAGCGATCCACTCAATGCCAGGACCACCTTCGAGACAGCACTAATAATATTAGACTTAGACACGCCATTCATATTGTTTTATTAAAAACATTAAATTAATTAAATAATTTTATCTTGTAAGATACATTGCCAATTTAAGAGTTTATGTACAGTTTATTTCATTTTCCATATCTTAGAATGCAGTCTCATAGAAGAGCAGATTATAAATAAATATTCATTTGTTTGATTATGTTGCAAAAGGGACCGGTTCTGTGTGGTCCAAATATGAAACATATAAGAGAACCATTGACTGCAGTTTATGACTTACAAATTTTTATAAAAGCACGTTTTCGGGGTTGTGTCGCTAGTCTGTCGTAATAATGAGGTCACTTTTCTTTTATTTGTTTCTGAGAAACCATAAAATTCAAGACTATTCTCAAGATATTCTAACTAAAAGGTGGAGATACAAACGCAATTTATATTTTCTAACTTTAAATATTAAGAAAAGGCTGAAATTAACAAATATAATTGTTGCATCACTTTTAGTCAAAACATCTTGAGTACATTAAATTAACATTTAAAATGTAGTATTACTTTTAGCGCTCTACCTTTTAAGAATTGTTGTACATTAGTATAAAAATTCAAAATATTTATTTAATTATGATTGAATGAACATATTTAAGTACATAAATGAAGGTGGGAAATACAATATCGTCCCGCGCCGTAGCCGAGAGGTTTAAGGTATCACGGAAAGAAATGTCCTCGTGGAATTGCGGTCAGTATAGGATCGGTGCCACCCAGCATCTTGATGAATTTGGATAACTTAATAAGTAGTGCTACATATTGAGAAAATCAGTTATAACGACTAGGGGACCCGACATACTGATCACATGTCATCCCTATATTGGCTGGAATATCGTCCACATCTGTAATTAACGTGTGGATGTGAGACCAGCTTCGTGATGGTAGGCCAAGGGTCATAGAATTTGGGGTTTGTCAATTTTAACAAGCATTTTTTTTTTCTATTCTCAATACTTACTCTCTGGCTCTCGGCTCCTTAATAAGAGTATCCAATTATTCAAGGATTTTGTATCTGAATCCGCCTCCCGTTCCGAATCTTCATCCTTCTCGATCAAAGTAATTTTCTTCTTGAAGTCCTTTCGAATAAATAACTGCTTTAACTTTTGGTACCCTGATCTGCATGGTCTTCCCCGATTACCCCTTCAGGCTGGTGTCCATTAAAAGACCAAAGTTGTTGTTGCATCCTTATTAGATGTACAAAAAAATTCAACTCCCTCTTTTCAATTCTATCTATCACATTCTTCTCTACTCCCATCCATCTCCTAATTTATAAGAATATTCTACTTTTCACAATATCCATTTTTGGTACGCTCACGTTCAATTGTCGCAACAATAGCGTTTTCTGTGGCAGGGCTGTTAGTTCTACCCACTTGGAGGACTAGGTAATTTGATATTAGACTTTCTTCTCCTATGCCAGTTACTTTCACCATAGCTCATGGAACCTGGAATATTCCTGACCTTTGTCAGGGTTTTCTCCCCTAACTTGTAGGTTCCAAAATAAGTGTTGGAAATTCGGTTTTTTTAGATAACTTGGTGTAATCCGGAATTCATGAGTAGGGCGTGCATGCATAGGACTTAGTTGGAACATATGAGATTTTTCGAGTTTTCCCCAGTACAAAACTCCCAGCAATACATGTACACTCAAGACCATACTATTCCTTTTGTCCACAATTCACAATACTGTTACCAAACTTGACTAAACTAATCAAGTCAAGAAATTGACGAGAAAGCAATATTCCAGTTTTCTATAAAATATTTTTGTAATTTACAAAAACATAAAATTATAATGTTTCATTGCATACTTAAGATGTTAAAGTTGGCTATATTTTAATTATTAAGAAATATGTGCGCATTTAAGCCAGTTGGCTCAGATGGTAGCGTTTAAGACTCACATCAGTTGTTCCAGGTTCAAGCCATTATGTTGACAACCTTACTGAGGTTTTCCTCTGGTTGTACTCTCAAGAAAAATAGGCCTACAAGTTGGAATTTCATTATCATGCCCCAATCAATCAAAATCAAGATTTAATAATACCATTGAAAATTAAATCAGCGACCTTCTGAAAACACATGAAATTCACAATAGAAACACACTGCCTACCGGATATGCCTCAAGATTCTTGAATTCGATATGATCTCAGATGTTGAACAGGATCTTGGCTGCCCAGTTCTAAGCTCGTACGTTGGATGTCGGGCGAGTTTGGTTTGTTGGGTTGGTGCCCAGGGATATGGATATCTGGACAGTTTGGTGCACCGGACTGCTCAAGTTCAGGGTTCGGTATAGCTGAGGTCTTATTTCAGGTACACGAAAGAAAGGATATCCACTTGGAAAACAATGTACGACTTCTTCGTGGTGATAACAACGTTCCTGTTTATTTCAATACTGTACGTACACTTAGCCGGTAATCGGAATATCTTTTCAAAACCGTAGACAGTATGTGGGTAAATTTGTGATCTTTTATGCGTCTACTTGGACTTATAAATTTTACAATTTTAACAATTCTAGCTTTTATGAAACCTGAACGAGCCAACAGGCTTAATCCCTAGATGATGATGAATTCGCGCCCTTAGGAAATATTGATTTTTCCTTTATGTCGCTGTGCCCTAATCAGCCGCCGGCCATTTAGACTTACGATGCGCCTATCTTGCTAGCGCACACGCACTAATAGTAGTAGTGAATAGTTTGTAAAAACAATTTTTTTTAACTCACCGGATAGTTCTTGCCGACTCCACCCACATAAATGTCTCCGGTCTTTCACAAAATAAAAAAAATTACATTGGCCGGGATTGGTTCTTCTTTGTAATTTGTTATAATACTTAGGTGCATACGCCCATATTAAATAATTTAAGTCGGGTCACTCATATCCATTTCTCTTCCATAGTTGCCAAATAGTCAGCTAATTAGTTTTTTATGACTTTCTTGGGTGGTCTAATTATTTCACCACTAAGATGATATTTCTGACTGATTGACATGTCTTCACGCTAATGGCTAGGGAACGTTTCCACCACATCTAGGCTTGGGGACTTCTTCTCCATTGTGGAGAAAGATTATAAGTGGTCTCCTTATTTTAAGGTCAAAGTGAAGACGGGATTTGTTGGGCGCCAGGATTTAGAAAGGATTCCTCTTTACTTGAGGAAATTGGGTAGCTCAGTGGGTTACGGTAGGATGAGATGCTCTTGGTCCCGGGATACGCAAGGATTGTGCGGACACGATTATGTTTCGTTGTTGGAGAAATGATGACAGAGATGTAGGTTTACTTTCACTTTAATAATAATTTCTTCAATTGAACACACAATAATAATCAAAACTTAATGGTCGGAGTTTATCATGTTGAAGCAGTTTAATTGACGGCGGATTAATTAATAACACCGCGCCTATAATTGTATATATTATCACTCTTTTGTAGTAATGAAGATAATTAACGATTCGACATTACGTATTTCACTTGTTCGGTTCTACATAAATTGTAGACTATATAAATTAAGAAATATAAACGGAATTAAACAGCTAAGGTTATACTCGTAAGTTAGCAGCTTTCACCTTTTACTACGTATTTTAATTGAGGATGTTAGCTTATTAGCCGATAAGTGAACAAGTGTGTGTGTGTCCATATTGATACCACAATAAGATGACTATTACCCATCCAAGTGTTTTGTGCAGGCGGAAAATATGTTAACTAACAAACTGTCTTTCTCTTTCTATTCCTTACTATGTTGCCACTTCCTGCCCTTTGAATTATGTTGTTTGATTGGCAGGTAGAGAGCTGACAAATACTATGTATTTTAATGATCCGTCGTTCTGCGTGGTCAGTGGCAGAATGACTAACTTGACAACCCTGTTGTTTTTGGGGTTACGCCTAGGAATGAGCTGTCCCTTCCTTGCCCTTCTCATTGCATGTTGCCACTTGTGATTTATTGTCAGGCTGGTAATGGAGAGACAAAATACTGTGATTTTAAATGATCCGACCGCTCGAGCATTCAGTGCTTAAATGACTAATTTGACAACCATGTTAAGATCTTTCACACGTGTTTAGGGATTCTCCCCCCACATTTGAAGTTGAAAAATTTCAATACGTGATCGGATGTACAGTTTTCTCCTAATCCCTTCCACAGATTTAGTAGATCGGCGACACTAGCGCTAAAACTCTTCCCCTCCGCCCGTGAACAGTTAACTTGGATGTGTAAACAATTTCAGACTTGTGCCTAGGGCACCGCAAGATGAAGATGACAAGTTTACAAGATAAGTCGACAAGACAAGTGATTGAAGCTAGTAGTTCAAGCTATGAGGTAAAACTTTTACTCCCACTTATCACAATTTTGCGACCACGTGATAGGCCTATCTTATAATGTAACATTGTAAATAATTGGTAAATTATCTATAATTTTAGGATGGTTCGTCGTGGCGTCAACAAGTTCTTAGGACCCTCCTTCTATGAGATTAGATACAGTTAAAACATGCGTTTATGCAACTAATCAGGGAATCCCGTCTAATTCGACATTAGGTTAAATGGTTTCTTTGGCCTCTAATTTTGTTTTTTCCGTCTTTGTAAAAACATCTGTGAGCTGAGTTTTCAATATTCCCAGCAATAAATTTCTTCTTGTGTTCAAGCTGCCTAAAGTAGTTATTAGTTCTAACTCTCTCACTAGAATGCATGTAATTCTCTGAAGAGATAGGGAATCCAGAGATTTTTAACTCATTTTATGTGCGTCACCAGACTGTCACTGGACAATAGCGAAAGGTAGGGGTTACCAGCTTCCGTTTAGTTACTCATAATTGGACGTTTATTAATTCATCTTGTCGATTCCTCGGGTTTATGAATAATAATTATATCATTGCATTCTATGTGTTTCTCTGTTTAAATGAGTCTACACATGATATAGGTCCGACGATTTTTACTCTCCTTATTTATTAATCGACTCAGTTGCTCATTTGGAAAGGAGGCTGAGTGAATGTCCGGCTACAATTGTGCGCATCTGTCATAGTTCATTGTGCTGATTTTGGGATTAATCATTCGTAATAAGATGCTACAACATCCCTTTGCTTGTAAGTTCGTGGCACAAAGGAACATGTAGAATTCCTTCCTATTGTGAAAGGATGGACTTTTCCCAATTTTTCAAAGGCATAAAGTTTCCATAATTTCCTTGGTCTAAAATTATTGTAGTATGTTTTTTTAATAATTTGATGTAAGTTTTATGGGGTTGGTGCTATCCTCGTGATGTCATTACTTCTGGGATCCTTGCGTCACGCTGATTCATTTGGATACCAATAACACCTATTTGCGGTAATATATGAAATAACTGTTCTTAATAATTTAAGCTTATCATTGGGTGGCGGATATGGATATATGGCTGCAGATGTTAAAGCGACTATAAATGATAAATAATTAAAATGACACATTAAAATTGTACAAATGCATTTTTTCTAGAGATAGTTGCCTAAAATTGATGATTTGGAGTCTAAATTGTCGATTATGAATGTAGACCCTAATTTGCGCAATTTAACACCTTATATGAGAATACCAACATTTTTTTAAAATTTAAATAGAAATGTACGAACAATCTCATATCCGTGTGGTCAGAGCTACTGGCTACAGTTAATCATGTCCCGTATTCAATTCCCGCTAGTACCACAGAAAATTTTCATTAAAGTAAATGATTCCTTTAGTTTCCTATGATTAAATGGATAAGGTTTAAGTTTAAGGACTCTCTTCGAACCTAGTTATCATTTATTATTTCAAAATATCATCGGGCTACCGTAACTATATCTTCCAGGTGCTCAACGTCAGAACTCAATTACATTTCCGCCAATGTCAGGATAGAATACCCGAAAAATAAAAACGAACTTACAATTTTTTTTTTCAGTTTGTATTTTTTAACAAGGTCTGTCGTGGTGGCAGGTTGAGGATTGTTTATAACAACCTTATGATTTATAGTATCTCTCGTATTCGAGGTACAAATTAGGCCATAAAAGAGAACGTGTATGCCCTTCTTAACTACATCCCATTTATCGTTTTGTTGCAAACAAATTTGCTATTGTGTAATCTGTTTTCAGTAGGCCTACTGCAAGTGTGGTAAAGTTAGCTATACTCTGTCCAAAATTGAAATATGAAAGCTTTTCTGATATATCAGTCACTATAAGAACTTTCATGACCAATGGAAGGAAAATATATAGTTAAAATATATAAACAGCCATATTTATAAAGTTAGTGTATTTAAATCATGTAACAAAAAGGCTACTTTTTTTAGCTCACATTTTACCTTTTTTCTTAAAATGGGAGGTTTTTAAGATTGATTGTAACATATGTAATTGTTATTTACAGTTTCATTTCGATCCTGCTACACAGGCTTACTATTTACATGTGTTTGGAGTTCAGCTCTTGGGTTTGGTCACCTTAAGTAAAACGGTGGTTAGGTGACTTACATTTTGACAGGCTTTATTTGAAAGTTCACTTCCTAACTTACCTCAGTAAGCAATGCTATGGAGTACATTGCTAGAGGTTATATGACCGCGCCTCAAGCACAGTATACAATAAAGGCGATCAAACTCTGTCTTACTCCCGCTCGCTTTCGTAAACGAGAGCGGTTGAAAGGGAGTGCGGCCACGGAAGTTTCGAGTACCGGTAACAAGGGCACGAGAATGAGATGTTCCGGGATTCTCAAGGATGATGTCATGCAGGGTTCGTGACACACTGCACGTCGTACGTTTCTCAGTAGCCAAACAATGTCCTTCTTTTACGAATACATATTTATTATTATTATTATTATTTTATTACTATTATTATTATTATTATTATTATTATTATTATTATTATTAGATTATTATTATTATTTAAATGTAAATCAATGAAACATTTAAGTGCAATCTTATGTAGAAAAATTAATGTTTGCTTGGTTGTTTGTATGTATGTATGTTTGTTTGTTTGTTCGTACTTTATGCGCGGCCATACCGTTGATCCGATTGTGATGGATTTTTTTTGCAAAATGTTCAGGAGATTTCCAGAATGTTCATAGGCTATAAGAGAGTTGTGATACTCAACTCCTACACCCTTAAAAATAGCCCTTTATAGTGGAAAACGTGAACAAAATAGCTCTTTGGACTCTTGGTATACGCTGCCTAAACCACACGAAATACACAAAATTAATGTACACAGAATTGAATATCTCAAAAAGCTCTAAAAAGGTCTGCGACAGCATATGTTTATCTCTTACGGATAACTCACAATAACCATTTTTTTCTTTCATTGATACCAAGAGAATAATACCCATTCGGGTGACCTGTCATCTTTATTATTGACACCAAGAGTCCCGGGCCATAGCCGAGTGGTTAAGGCAAACAATCTTGGCGCAGAACTACGGGAGTTACGCTGGTTCGAGTCACAATGGGGGGAACATTTTTTTCTCATGGAATTTCGGCCAGTGTGAGACCAGTACACAGTGTGCCGGAAATGAAATCTAACTGAAAAAACGAGAGTCCCGCGCCGTAGCTGAGTGGTTAAGACAAGAAGTCTTGGCGCAGAACTGCGGGGCTTACGCTGGTTCGAGTCTCCATGGGGGAAGACATTTTTCTCATGGAATTTCGGTCAGTATGGGACCGGTGCACAGTGGGTCAGAAATGAAATCCATCTGGAAAAAAACTGTTTTCACTTACCCTCATCAATTTATCGTTTTTTTCACTCTAATATAATTGTTATATGACGGTTCTTAACTTATCTGCAAAGGAGGGTACAATTGTAATGTTTATGAAGACAATATAAACATCGGAAGTTGCCGATGGTTAAGTTGTGTTATTAGCATTGTGTGTTCAAGTTCAGTGAGCTTTTCTTCTTATTCTATATGGATACTTCACCTCAAGGTTTGTAATTTTATTTATATATTTAATGTGTTTCTATATAACCAGATACTATGTTAAATACATGTGGAATCATACCTTCCATGCACTAAAAAAATTACACCATCATCTTATTTTAAATTGAGCTATAAAGAAAACAGTTATGAACAGTTATAGTATAGAGTGATTTATGGACTTTAATTCCCGCACAATAACATGTGTGCAAATTCTTGCGTTTTTTTTAATTAGCTTTCTCATTACAGGAGGTGGCCAGTAACTGAGGCCTACCGTTGCGCGCAGAGAATAATTGTTTGATTTAATATGGAAAAACATTATATAGAGGCAATACGTTATCATTTAGTAAACAAACTAGGGGTTGGGGGATGTTAGCAGAGTGTTTTAAATTATATTAAAAATCAATATTTTTTTGAAAACGATTTTCTCAAACGTACGAAGTTGTGCGCGATAAAAAAAAATTCTAACGTAATATTCTGATTGGCTAGGAGTGGATGTTAACTTTCCCGATATAAAGAATTAATTTAGAATAATGATAGTCGTTGGGAAATTCTGTTCCATCTGCTTATGGAATTGGAAGACCCAAAATAACTTTCGAAGAGGCTGGAATAAAGAAATGTTCAATTAAGCAGGAATTCTCTCGGGATGAACTTGCTTTTGCAACAGAAATATCACTTTGGTCATACGGTAAACGGAATACTGCTGATGTTTTAAAGACATTACTCAAAAACCACAAACAATGGCTTCGAAATAATAATAATAAACATTACAAATCACCCCGCTCAATTCCCCTACCTTCTGTGACGGACGAAGCATTGTCTTTTTTTACAGTAAAATATCAATATGTCGATATATTAACATGAGACTAGGTGTCAAAAAGAGACGTTTTGATATTTTATCCACCCTATAATGCTTCTAGGGAAGCAAATTTGTTATGCTACCTTTCCCAAGACAGACATTTCAGCAGAAATAAGACTCTTTGTTTTGTTTTTATTCCAGCCTCTTCGAAATATATTTTGGGTCTTACAATTCCATAAGCAGATATAACAGGATTTTCCAACGAATATCAGTGTTCTAAATTGTTAATAACGGGAAAGTTTACATTTAATTTTATCCAATCAGAATATTTCAGTAGAAATCTAACTTTTTTTTCTCTCGCACAACTTCCTATGTTTTAGAAAATCGCTTTTAAAAATGTTTTAAGAATATTTTTAAAACATTCTCCGAACATCCCCTAACTCTAATTTATTAATAGAGGATCACTTATTGCCTCTATCGATCACTTTTCTTCATATATTACATCAAACAATTCTCTGCGCGCGAAGATAGGCTTCAGCTGCCGGCCGCCTCCTCTAATAAAAAAACTAATTACAAAAAACACAATAATTTGTTATTGTGCGGGAATTGAAGTTCATTAAATCACTCTATATTCTAACTAAATTTGTACTACTCTTCTGAACTGTTTTTTTCGTAGCTCAATTTAAAGTAAAACGATTGTGTAATTTTTTAGTGTTTCGAAGATATGATTCCACGTGCATTTAACACAATATCTGGTTGTATAGAAACATGTTAAATATATCAATGAGAAGTACAAACTTTGAGGTAAAGTATCTATATAGAATAAGAAGAATAACTCACTGAACTTTAATGCAAAACGTATTTATTTCAACAGTTCGGTACACAACTGGGATGCAGACCAGAGGAGTTCTTAACTATCTGCAACTTCCGATGTTTATATTGTCTTCATAAATTTTAGAATTCTACCCTCCTTTGCAGATAAGTGAAGAACAGTCATCTGGCAATAATTTTAGAGTGAAGAAAGGTGAATTGGCAATAATTAGTAAAATACTTTTTTCCAGGTAGATTTCGTTTCTGGCCCACTGTGCGGTGCCCACCCAGCATTGTGAGGCATTTGGGTAGCTACAATAAGTAGCGACTACAGGTTGAGAATACCAGCTATAACGGCTGTAGGATCCGACATGCTGACCACACCTCACCCTACACTGGCTAGATGATCACCTACATCTGTGATTAACACATGTGGATGTGAGGCCAACTGCCGGCTGGTCAGCCAAAAGCCTTCTAGGCCTGTCGCGCTTTGAGTTCTTTTTTTGATACCAAGAAGATCGGGATAAGTAGATTCCCGGGCAAGCGTTCTCTGCCATACCGTTCATCCGATTGAGATGGGGCTTTCTGAAAAATATTCAGGAGATTCCGGGAATGAACATAGGCTATACGAGAGTTGTAATATTCAACCAATTCACCCCTAAACGTGAAATAAAGTCCCTATTTTGACGCATAAATGGCTTACGCTGCCTAAACCACAACATATACACAAATTGATGTACACAGAATTGAACATCTAAAAAAAACTCTACAAAAATGTAGATTATAACAGCGCACGGCTGGTGGTAAAAACACATTAACATTTATTTAGGAGTAGCATCGCACGCCGGGTATTAGCTAGTTGTATATAAAATCGCAAAAAAAAAAAATATAAAAACTGAACTCGTATCTCCAAAATTTACAATTTTTTTTATGATGAAAGATATGGTGCATTGAATATCTAAACTGAATTTCAGGTCTCAATTTGAAATGCTGTAATTAAAGAATAATAGATCAGTGAATATACCGTATTTTTAGAAAGTAGGGTTTCGTTTGAAATAAATTTGTCTTGAAAAGACAAGTTACATTATACATAATTTTATGCACTATTGCTTTAAAATTAGTGTGCTGATATTTCCATCAGATAATTTATTTAATACATTCTCTTTGCCTTTTGTAGTTAGTTGTACAGGGGATGATTGGAAAACATTAACTCAGAACAGGTATGCATGTTGAGACTATGTCCTCGCGGCTATGAACATACGGATTGCATAGAGCCAGTGAGTTAATTAGTTTACATTTTATCTAAGGCGTAAAGTTATTGAAGAAATAACTATTTTAACCATTTTTAAAATACATAATATTATTTTGTACTGACCAACTATTTTCTGACATTTTTGTTTATTGGTGGATGAAAGGAAATATAAATTGCAATTTTTAAACAGTTCCGCTTGAAAATAAATTTATATAAATTCTAAATACAAGTTTCGTGCAGTCAGAGTACATTTTATTTACAGTACTAAGTACATATTTAATTATTTTTACAAGTAATATACAGGCTTATATTCAATTCGTAAGGCTTGTAGAATGTAGGATCCGTCATATAACACTGGACAACAAATTTTAACTTTTTGTTAGTTACGGAATTGAAATGACCATATTTGGATGTATTTGTTCATGCTGAACCTGAAAATGACAATGAAATTGTCAGCAGTGGTCCAGTTTTTTTTTGTAATGTTGAAAAATATATTTGAGTAAAATAAAATCCCTCCTTAACCCATTCGCCTCAAAAGACGAGGTACACTCGCCTAACTCTGTTGTTATATATTTTGCAATATTTTGTACATCCCTTGGCAGGGTAATGTTTTGTTAACATTTGTGAAAAGTAGAGGAATGTGTTTTGCCCTTCGCCCTTATTGTGTTCTCAAATACCGTTATCTTTCGCTTGTTTTAAATGTCTGGAAATAGACAATATAATTTACTATAACTTAAATCTCATGTGTGGGGAAATGCATCGAGCATTTAAACCTGAAGCGAATGGGTTAAATCTGGTAATATTAAGACTAGCTTACCTCAGTTAAGGCATTTCCTTTTAGCCTGTTTGCTGTAATGGACTTCGGGGACATCTCTCACTACTGACCAACAATAGTCAGCTAGCATAGATGTATTCTATTTGCCTTTGTATCGTCTTTCAAATGATGAGTTCGTCTGGTGAAAATGTTCTCCATGCTCATCAGAAACTATACCACAGTTTTTCAGGAAAAAGTTCAAATAAAAGTGGAGAAAACGGATTTTTAATGACATATTAAACCCCATTTCGAGATAAGCTAATAACATATTGTCCAAACATTGTCTGTAGTATGGGACCACGTGGTTCCCCAAGAAATTTAAGGTAACTACTCTGAATGATTCCTACATATTTTTTCTATTCTTTTCAAATGTTCCGAAAAGTGTTAATCCTTGAAGAGTTCTCTGATCAAGGAATCAATAAAAAACCTTCATTAATTTTAGTTGTACTTAGTTTTGGAAAATTGTAAGCACCTAAATGCACCCCCATCAAGTACCTAAATGCACTCACATCAGTAACACTTCCTTAAGACTGAACTTTGATGAATTTAAAAATAATCGCCACTCTTCTAGTCTGTGTTAGATGTTTATAGCAGACATTAGACCTTGTATATTGTTGCAGAATACAATGTAATTTTTTAATTGTTCAAGTGGCTTCTGGCGTGTTCAATATTCAGAGACCTTTACATTCTCGCCAAGATACTTAAACTGTCTAAGTCGCGAAGCCAGGAGCTCTGCTTTGGCCTTTGAGAGTTCTGAGTCTTGGACAAGATCATGTAATTCCTCTTGAGTAATTCTGGGTGACTGAGTTGGTATTTCAGGATTGAAGTCAGGATCATGGGATGTGGATGGTTTGGGTATTTGTTTCGAAGTGAAGGATTTCGTTTCATTGTCTGAATCAATATTATAGGAGTCTGGTGGTACTGGAGTAGGAAGCTCTTTAGAGTGTGGCACCGACGAGTAACTGAAGGTATGTTGGGATAATTCACGGCTGACCTCTTCTTCTTTGAAATAAACTTAACTGGTGGGACCATGTAGAAATAATAATCACTTACATGATTAGTTTGTTCTCTCCTAATCATGGGGGTTTTCTTCTTTCCTTTCAACCAGTCACAACGATTTGCAGAACATGCCATTGTAGCAAATATGTGGAGCAAAATGTTTGTCAAGACCGTCTATTTTGCACCCGAAATAAAGATTGGTACGCTTTCTTAATAAGTGGAGTTATATGTCGCTTTTGCGATGCGAATGTCACTTTTCCTCAAATATAACAAACATTATGTGTACCATACACATAATTTCGTGGTATTCTAGCTTTTATTACATCATCATCATCATCATCGTACATTCACGAATTTAGGCAATTTGTTGACCTGTTTCGGCCTCAAGATAAACACCATCCAGAAATATTTTATTACACTGCAATCATATCTCTGCACATAATTTTAAAAATGTATCTCAGAAAATAGAGATATATCACACAATGTGCTCTACAGACAAAACTTCACATCAAAATAACTTATACACCAAGGCACGGACCATTTTTCACTCACGAAATTCCACTTCAACTGATTTCACTACCTGTTGGGGTAAACACCGACCCTTTAAAGTAAATATGATCTATATTTTAGAGCTGTCACTGTCTCCCCTCTTCTGAGGATGTTTCCTTGACCTTCACACCGACTTCAATATTCACAGCATACGCAGTAACACTATGCATGCTGATAATTTAGAAACCAGACCACTGTCATCATTTTAATTGTCATATTCATAATTAGGAGTTTCATCTTAATATAAAACGGTCACTTTTACTTCCGTAATATTTTGGCTGTGTCCAGTGAAATTTATTCAATGCACTCGCTTTACCTTTCGTAGTCATTTATATATTATTTTGCTTATGAAAACTGTTCACTGCTCATGGGAAATCTAATCCAACGGGACTCCCAGATGCTCTTACTTTAATTCTACTCCGCGCATGCGTTTGGCACTCCCCTCCCACTCCCCTGAATACACAAAGTACCTACGTACAGTTGTTCCAGATAAAGAAAGTCTTCCTGCGAATACTATGGTCTAATACGGGAAATATGTGTTGAGTTTTTGTGCAGCTGGCTTTCTGGAACACAGTTGCCACGACGTGGAAAATGTTTTACCGTTGTACTGCTCATAAGAAATAAGATCAATTTTTTTAGATTTCTGCTACCGGTATCGAACAAGTTTTTATCCATATATAACACATTGCATACAGTATCAATTTGAGTAAATATGTGGAGTGTAAGGAGAAAAGGAAAACCTATACACAGTGAGGGCCGCGAAGTAATCGCTAGAATTATTACATATTGTAATGAAGAATCAAAACAGAAACAGCTTTTTTCCATTCACTACTGCAACAGAGCGAGCAGCAAAGTATTGTATATCTACATATACCTAGTAACTCCATGGCGCGACATACCTAGACGGTCATTAGCCTACAATCCGGATGCTGGTCTCACATCCAAATATGTTAATTAAAGAGGATCTTTCAACAGCATGTATATGAGTGACATATTATCAGTATGTCGAGTCGCCTAGCCGTTACAGTAGGTTTTCTCAAACTGAAATACATTTGCAATGAAAATAGATACAATTAACAAAAAACTGGGGATGTAATGGAATAGTGTCTGATGTTATCTAGTCCATCATAATTGAAAATCCAAATCATAAAAGTGACAGTGACTGACAACAATGATACCAATGATTTAGAGGAGAATTCCTTAGATTCAGACAGTCCGGCCAACCTAAGGTATCGTAAATGTTTATTATTTCAATTGTGTGATCAATAAAATATACCTATTAGTAATACTATTAGTTGTTTTTTTAATATTTGTGATAACGGTATATAAAATATCTAATTCAAAATATGTAATTTTATCTACTTTTTTAAAATAATGTTTCCTCTTGAATAAAGGTAGGACTACATATTTACTTGTATGAGATATTACGCTTGGAGATTTAAATTTCAAAATCTGGAAATGATAATGAAGTTTTTTAGAGCAAGGACCACCCATGAAACATCTTTATTAATTCTAATGTGTTGGAAACTGCCATGAAATTTTGAGCAAATTGTGATTCACTTATTAAAACATGTGATGGACATCTTGAAGTGAAGATGAATTCATCAGACCTCCCAAGTTATCACGCAATTACAGACACTGATAGGTAAGATAAGTTATAGGTGTATAATGGAGCACGATGGAGCTATTCATTATTCTAACGATTTAAATGTTAGTTATGGAATTTTTCATGAGAGAGGGGTTATTTCATGACTTAGTAATGAAGTAGACCTACTCAATTTTGACGTATAGCCTACATACTACAACATGACAACTAAAAAGGATTCAAAAGTTTGACACTCTTTTCAGACAGACATTTCATAGCAGTCAGTAAAACTAATAGTCATTCAAAATATCTCTGCAGGCGGAAGAATTAAGAAGCTCTGTTTGTTGCTACACGTGACTTCATATATAGCAGTGTACACTGTCAGCGTCCCACGTCATATTCCCCTCTGACCTCATAGATAGCAGTGTCACGTGTTCTATTCCTGCATAAACACGACTGCAGTGCCCTCCGTCAACAACTGCGCTTACTCCTTAAACGGGTAATATAATCTATGTCAACTGAGTTGATAGAAGGGACGTCATTTTACTACTCCACTACTGTAGGGGTGCATACAATAACTAGGCCAAAGCTAGGAATGTGGCTGTTACCAGTTACCAACCAACTCCCCCAAAGCTGTGAAAACCAGAAAATAAAATATTATAATTTATCCTTTTTTTCAGAGGATTTTTGTAAAAAATATGATATATAGATTTTAATTCCTGACTTTTGTTATACTTTGAATTTATATTAAGATATCTATAACTACTAATATAATACAAAACACACAGTTTTAGTATGATAATTTGCGGGGTGACAGACCGGCGGAGGGCCATCTATTGTTAATTGTGTAGTTCAGTATTGACATTGTATTGACAGCACAAAAAATCTGTCTTTCTCAGCAGACTGGTTTTAGTTCTAGCAGTGTGGTGGATTTTAGGACTGTCTTGAAAATTCAGTTAATACATAATTTATTTAGTAGAATTAAGGGTTTAGTTAGCGTTTAGTATATTGTTTTCATACAAAGTGACAGTGACTGACAACAATGATACCAATGACTCAAAGGAGAATTTCTTAGATTCAGACAGTCCGGCCACTCTAAGGTATCGTAAATGTTTATTATTTCAATTGTGTGATCAATAAAATATACCTATTAGTAATATTAGTTGTTTTCCTTAATATTTGTAATAACGGTATATAAAATATCTAATTCAAAATTTATTTCACTCCATGTAATTGTAGAGATGGTTAGAAAAAATACATTCTATAGTTTGAGTATACATATTAAAAAAAAAGTAAAAACAGCTACAAAATATTTTTTTAACTCGCGTAAAAATAACATAACAGTGAAAATTTAATTTAAATATTCTTCCTCCTCTAAACAAGAAAGCTGGTAGCTTGTCGCGTGTCTATTCACTTCAGGTACGGGGTATGGTGACGTCCTTCCATCGTAGTTGTACATACAAATTTAGACACAGTAGAAGTTGGGATTTAAATAGGCATACAAAGGAGATGTTAAACAAGTATAAACAAAAAAAAATGTTAGGTTTAATTTTTAAAAATAAATATTATATATTATATTACTATTATAAGTTTTCGAATTGTTCACTATATAATATAATATAATTTTATATTCATAACATAATTTAGAAGACTGATTTATTTGTAACAGAGAATAGTACCTTCCCCCTTACTAGTTGCCTGTACCTGCTAGTGGAGTGAGTGAAGGGAGGATCTCTATCAACTGGTTTGAAATACGGAATTCGTATAGTTGAATAAAATTTTCAAACAAAGTTTCTTTGACAAACGAAAATTAAAGGAGGATATTATGAATATACCAAACCATCAAGAAGAAAAGCTGGCTGTGATTGTCTGGGAAAACATGTAAATATCAACTTGTATTGTAAGCCCATGTTTTCCCTTTACAGAGATTTAGGCGCTCTCCCCCTACAGGGAAGAATTTGAACCATAAAATTTAGTTACACTTCTTTTCGTTTAGATGTCATTTTTGAGTGGTCCGTGGTCAGCGTTCCGCCTCATACTGGCATCTAGGAAACCAAGGTAGTACTAGGACGGGAAAATTCGGTAAATTTTGCTTAGGGGCCTTTTCATTCAGGCTTAAGGATTTTTTACGAGCCTGAAAATCTTCAGACTCGGGACCCATGGGTTAAAGTCCCTCCCGGAGGACTTGCTCCTTGGATTTTTCCGTCCTAAAAAATCCATCGACTCCGGCCGGGTTTGAACTCGCGACCCTGTAAATATTAACTAACTGACTAAATAACTCACCAGCACTAACAAACCAGTAGGTTCATAGCAATGGCGTAGTGTGGATTACACGTTTGAGGAAGTGCAACCACTAGAACATCAATAGCCTACTACAACTACTAATACTAAAGTAACTACTATTATTACTACTACTTAACTACTACCACTATAATAATAATAATAATAATAATAATAATAATAATAATAATAATAATAATAATAATAATGATAATCCTTATCTTACTTCTTGCAGAGCAATTTTATCCTCTCGTCTTTGTACCAAAGATGTATAATGTTATAGTAGAATGTTTTCTTGGACATCAATAATTCAAGCAAGCGATTTTGTATATTTATCTAGCTAATACCCTGCGTGCTCTCTTAAGCGTACATAAATGAAAATTAATGTGCTTTATACTTACTTGAATAAGTAAACAGAAAAATAATTATAAATTTATATCCTAAATATTTTTAGATACCCCTTGCTGATTATTACCGGCGTTACCCGGAAATCTACTGAAAGGGGATTTAATGTGGGTAGATAGGTGATGATGGATGTTGGGCGGCCTGAGTACCGAAAGGATATCTCCATGTATGAGATCTTAGGTTGCTCAGGTTGGTAATCGGTAGAGTTGAGGTTCTTTCTCTAGGGATAAGCAAGGAGCTGGCCGGCGCAAGACTACGCGAGGTGAATTTTTAATAACTAGACTTTATTAATATAAAGGGACCTGATAAACATGTAATATTGTTGACACATTTGATGTCGGACAAGGTATTTAGAATCCAGGTGGAATCTCGAATTATCTATCACGGATGAACAAATTATAAGTGAAGTTAGGTTTATAGTTTGTTAATTGATCGCCATGCCGGTGAGTCTGTCCCAACTCCCGCCTCGGTGAGTTCCGCCGGACTCAGGACTCCGAACGCTGAACTCCAAAACGCTGAACTCAGAATGCAGAACTGAAAACGCTGAACTAACTTAACTTAATTATTGTTGGGTATAAGGTAAACTTCGTTACCCTCTCTCCGTCATCGTGTCGTCATGAGGTCATTACCTTGTCGCGATACAACACTTTATTATATTGGTTGACAACGATTCCTTAGTACCAAAGAAGGAATCGCCGTCTTTCCATTGGATAAGGATCCACCATGTTCCCTGTATGGACACTCCTTTGGGTCAGTGGCCATTTCCCGCCTGTTTGCTAGGCTTCGCGTCCTCGCGGTTTGTAGAGTTCGTTATAATGGGTTGTTTACTGGACGCTGTAGTTCCCAAGCCATAAATCATGCTTTGTTAATGACCTGTCAGCGAATCTCGGTTTAAGATCTTGGATTACTGGTCCACAAAGAAATGTCCAGTAATCCGCTAATACAATAAGTTTTCTTAAATTTTAACTCTTTTGTAGCCGCGTCAAGAGCCTGTCGCTTAACAAAAGCGGTACCATGTACTTGTTAAATGAAATAGTTATTAACTAACTGATCGTTTATTTCTAATTCTATCAACTTCGTTTGATTCAATTTATTTTAATTTAATTATATGAAAATCAAAATCCTCGTGTTCTCACGGTTTGATTTCATATAAGTTTCATATATTTGCGACGATTATTTCGTCCTATAGACATTTAACATGATAATAATACGTCCTAATTAATTTATTATTTTAATTTATTAATCTAGGAGTCGGAGTGAAAGATTCTGCTTCACTACTTATCTCCACCTTCTTGGCATAAATGAGCTGAAAGACGAAAATGAATTATTTTATATTTGGTCGAATAATTAAAAGGAAAAATAATTATAAATTTGTATAGTAATTATTTTCAGATACCCCTAGCTGATTACCCGCGAGTCTACTTACCTATCCCTATCTTCTTGGCATAAATGAGCTGAAAGATAAAACTCGTCATTGTAAGTTATCCGTAAAATAATATCAGCCGTGCGCTGCTACGCTTGCTCGGGAATCTACTTCTTCTCTTCTTCTTCGGCTTTCCCCCCACTTATAGGTTTGCCGTCTTCAGTTTCCACTTATCTCTATCATTCCAATCTCTCTTCCAAATTCCTATCATCCATTATAGTTCTGACGTAGGTTTTCCATTTCCAACTTGGTCTGCCACGTTTATTTCTTCCACGGGGTTAACCATCGGTATATATTTTTTGGCCATATTTCATTTTCCATTCTTTGTACATGGCCATACCATTTAAGCGTTTGATTTTCAATCCTTTTATCAACCGATGTGGTGACATTCATTTCTCTCCAAAGGAATTCATTTCTTATTTTATCCTGTCTTGTTTCTTGGAGGCTTCTTCTAAAATAATCAAATTCAACTGTTATAATTTTATTTTTTTGTACTTCTGTCAAAGACCAAGTTTCACTTCCATATGACAAAATATTCTGTATTATACTCTCATAAATTTTCATTTTATTTTCCTTTGTAATATTTTTGTTCCAAATTATTCCATGTAATGTTTTAGTTGCATTTTTTGCCATTGCAATTTTAGTATGTACATCTCTCTCACAGGTACCTAAACTTGTAATTTTTGACCCAAGATATTAAAAAAATTAACATTTCTTTATTTTCTCTGTTTTGAGTATCAGGTCATCCACATCCTTTCCCAAACACATATATTCTGTTTTCTGTAAATTTATATTCAGTTCCCATTTTTTATATTCTTCCATTAGTTTATTTATCATATATTTCATATCATCTTCATCCCCTGCAAAAATTATTTGATCATCTGCAAACAACAATGAATGCGGTACTTTTCCTCCTATAGGAATCTACTTACATAAAAAAATATACCTACCTTGATATCAATGAAAGACAAAAATGGTTATTGTGAGTTAACCGTCAAAAATTAACATTTGCTTACGGAAACTTTTTTATAGAGTGTTTTGAGATATTTAATTCTGTGTACGTTAATTTTGTGTATTTGTGATGGTTTAGGCAGCGTAAGCCATTTAAGCGTCCAAAAAGCACATTTTTCATTAAAGGGTGATTTTAAGGCTAAAATGGTTGAGTATTACAACTCTCTCATAGCCTATAAACCTCCAGGAAACTTCTGAACATTTTGCAAAAAGCTCCATCACAATCGGATGAACGATATGGCAGCGCATAACATACGAACAAACCTTCATTTTTATATATTACATAAATAAATATATATTAAATCACTAGAATTACATAGCCACGATAGAGTTTCATACATCTGCACGTGAAAGTTTCGGGTGACAATTTTCCGCCCTTTGGTGACTGCAGCTATTTTAAGGTCCGTTTCTGTCGCCCATCTTCCATAACTTTTATTAAGTTTTTCGTCAAAAATAAGTGTGTATTTTATAATTATTCAATTACACAACCATATGAACTACCTCATTCAATTAATCTGTTGCAAGCATGAGAGTTACTTGACTGGTCTGATTTTAAAACGCATATTGTTAACTTACAACTGGAGAGGTATTGGCAAATACAATGTATTCACAAAGTCAGTGCGCTTCCACAAGGCATGTTCAAGTTCCTCACTTCTTAAAACCTATTATTTCTTGTAGAAATAACAAAACTGGCGTTGTTACTATTATTCAATATTATGGGGTGCAACATGAAAAACACAGTAAATAAAAACCATGCTAAATAATTTCCAATTAATTTGTAAATTAAAAAAGATCAAAAAAGAACATTTCGTACCACAGACATATAACATTGGTAAAGGGGCAATGAGGGGAGAGGGACATATTGTAGGGAAATTTGTGTTGAGCGTCGAGTCAGGGCATGCGCAGTGCACTGAAGACATATTCCTGGCGCTCGGCGGATGAAAGACTGGCCAGATTAAAGGAGTGGAAAGCCTAACAGTTGATATAATAATATTAAGTCCCTAATAAATGATTTCACTGCAATAATATTTACGTACGTGACGAAGGGAATTTTTTTATTGTATTTAGATACACAATTAAAGTATAAAATTATAAAATATTTACATAAAAGGTCCGTCTCCTCAACTTTAATTTTATTAATGTATTTAGATAGTAGATACTGTATATTTTACATCTATTGATAGGGAGGCGGCGCTTCCAGCGCCTAAATGGACGCTATGCCCCTGGTTCATAGTCGCGCAAATATAAACTCTTCATTCCCTGTATAAATCACCTCACTGAAATCAAAGTTAAGTAAGTACAGTATCTCAATACATTCCTTGGAAGGCCCTTGAGTTAGTAGGAGGTTAGATTCCCACGTATATAGATAATCGGCACAGTATTTCAACCAGGTTACCAGCCCTGCATGACAAACGTTTTACTCCAGAACTCATTTCGGTTAGAGAATGTGTCGACCATAGGCCAGAAAGGTTAAGACCATTTAAAAAATGCTAACATCATCGGGATTTGGACCTACGACCATCCGGCTTGAAGTATATTGCCTTAACCATTTTCGCTATTACGTTACCTCACTCCCACCTCATGGTTCATATTATTCTCCCATCTTATTTTTGGCACACGTCGGACGCTTTCCCTCTGGCTATCAAGTTTGCATGCCTGTCTTCATTTTCCCATTCGTGCAATATGTACTACCCATCGCAGTCTACGTGACTTAATGATTTTATTAAATCCGATTTTCGATAAATATAATACAACTCTCTGCTATATAGTTTTCTCTATTCACCTGTCTCTTCGTCTTTTTTGGTCCACAAAATTTCACTGTGTACTTTATTCTCAAATATTCGTAATCTTTCCTCCTCTCTTTAAGTAAGAGTCCATGTTTTGCATCCACGTTGTATAACTGAAATAATAACAAAGTTTTATGTAAGTTATATATTTGAGCAGGATTTTACTCCGGGGATGGTTTGGATAGTTGAGGATTTGGTGGGCGCTGGATTCGTAAAGGGACTTCCCCGGTTCACTGGGGAATTTAGGTGTTTGGTTCGCTCAGGTTGGAATATCGGTAGGCATGAGTTCTCACTCAGGGATTCCACAAGGACTTCGTCGGGCAGAATTAATGTGTAGAGGGCTTCGTTTTGAATGTATTTTATTCTTGTTTGAAGCACACGAAATGGTGGAGCACTGTACAATCTTTAGTTTGAATTGCCTTGCACTGATCTCTAATCGGCGAGGTCGTCAATTGTGGGTTTACCCTGTTAGTAGTTATCCGATGGCCTACTGACTCACAGATTTACTGACAAATTATGAGGCCTAAATATTCAGGCGCTTAATAAAAATAATGTACAAGTTACGATATTCCGATGGACGGCTAAGTCCAAAATTAGTGTTAAGTTTCCACTGGTGGCCAGGCTGCCAGTGTGTCGAAGAGTATATGTATGTAAACGAGGTGACTTGTAGAAATGTATAACAGAAGTGACTATGTTTAAGTTTATGAATGAAGTAACGAGGAGAAGCCTATCTCGCCTATTAGGTAAACTCGCTACTCCCACTACATCGATCTCGTGGACATGAGATCAGTGCTTAGGCACATATAACAAAACATATAATTGGATAATGCACTCTTCTATTTTAATCATGGGGGTGTTACAAATTTATTATTGGCGATTTACGCCATCAAAGGTTGGACCTTTTTCCCGTGCTGGCTTCACGTACAGTCGGGTCACAAATATTAGCTAGGCTTGAGTTTTCCCTAGGTCATTGATCTATAGGCTTCAGGCGCTAGAAAATTTCCATATTCCCACACTTTTTGCTAGCGTTGTTTGTCTCAAGATGTAAATTTAGCTAATGTGTTATGGCTGTCCACAATAAATCAGTCAACTGCAGTCTTAGAAAGTATTTCTACTCAATCTGGAGAACAAAGGATTTTGTCAATACTCAAGTTATTATCTATGTGTCGGCCACTTCCGTCTTAACAAAAGAAAGGGTGGCCTTACCTGAGTTCTCGTTACCTCGTTAATATCTAGTCATTTCATTCCATTGGTACTAACTTCTTCGGATCATTTTATACGACATTTGCTCTTACATAATCAGATTCCACTCGATTCCCTGATTAATTTGAATATAAATATGACCTAAGTCTCATAACTGCTTCGTTCAATGATATAATTGTTTCTGATTTTTATTGCCAACATTGGGAATTATTTATAGAGTTACTCAGGAGGCTGAGTGAATGACTTGCCACAATATTTATTTAGTTTAACATATTTTAAAAGATGTTGGAATGACAAGAGTCGATGTAATACATAATGGCATATGTTTCCGGAGTTGTTTTTATGTTTAATTTCTTTCTCCACTTCATTCCTGTCTGTAATTTTTGTTCCTGTGTATTTGAATTCTGCCACTTCTTCATAATTTCCCTCATTTGTTATTAAAATATACATTAAATTAACTTAAATTATTAAGTTATTCTGAACTGCAGAATATGTTGAATGAAAATTAAAAATGCCAACTTGTACAACTTGCAAATATATATAGGCATAAGACACCTACACAGATGTCAACTCAACTAATGTACGAGGTAGGTCTACAGATAGCATGATATAAGATGACGTATGAAATTATGGTATAACGTATATGGCATTAGAATGAAAAGTTAAATATTAGTAAAGTGTCACGGGAGTCTCTCTACTTAATAAAATCATATTCAATCTGTTTAAGATTTTTCCAGTGCCGCAATGATATTTGAATGTCCTCTATCGCTGCTTTATACTTTAAAATATATTTATGAAATGCAAGTTTTTTGTTCATAAACTTAGGAGGATGGAACTTATATTCGTCAGTTTTTAAATATTTTACTGCGTTTTAACTTTATAGTGATTTTTTGTAGTTTCTTCTGTAAATGTGATTTTTTCGACATTTACCCTTTTACTCATTTTTCAACATAATTTTAAAATACAATACTAATCACTTAGAAGAGAAGTCTATTCAGTAGATCGTTATAAAACATGCATCAGCTTTCTAAACTCGTGGGTTAGATGAGACGCGATGTCCCCAAATGTGATAAAGGTCCCATAAATGTACGCTACAAGATAGATTCTCAATAAACATAAAGCCTATTACTATGTTGATACTTTCCTTTTAATTTTATTTGTTTGCACTTTTAATATAACTTTTAATAAAAGCCTTGATTCAATGATAATTATAAGTAAAACACTGAATGTTTCCTTCTCTCGTCCACGTGAATCTCGCGGGCACACTCGAAAAAAAAGTTGCTTTTGCAAGTGTAATGAATTTAAAATATGTAATTACCTAAAAATAAATAGAGAATAATCCCTCTCCATTGACAGTCAGCAAAACAAATGCGAAATTGGATAAGTGTTAAAATTTTAAAATTCGTAACTGATAAAACAGTCGTCCTCAACTAATGTGTCACATTCAGTACCAGGCACTGAGCAGGACATTTAAAACCACAGGCCAGCCATTTAAATACTCCAGCTCCCCTTTTCGTGGCACTTCAGAAAATGGACCATTATTCACAAACTATTAGTCCTATAAATTCAAATTTTGTACATACCTAAAGGAGACATCCTAGTACGATTTGATGGTGAAATAACTAGGGTGATTGACATCACATGGTATCGGCATATCAATTTCAGGAAGTGGAAGTTCATCTTCACTTTCACTTTATGAATCTTCTAATTCAGGAATCAGTTCATCACCTGAGTCATCATTATACAAAATATTCACTAATTCATCTTCAGTGAGATATTTTTCTTTCACCATAGTTTCACTCACGCAGAAACAACAGCACGATAACGAGAAACATATACGACTGCATTGGAGCAAGTTTAGGTGAACGAATTCCATGTGTTGTTTGTTTTAAAAATAAAAGGGGATTCACCAAGGTTAAACATGTCAAACGTGAATAGAAAATGTACATACTAAGCCAACACAATATTTAGGCGCCGAATATAAACGCGGTTTGTTCGCGCCCGCTCTAAAGCGAGTTTACTGATCGCATACACGATAGTCTCTTTAAACGTCTTAACTGGTTTACGGTACTGAATGTGACACATTCAGTACCGTTAACTTCTGTTATAAAACGTCACATTATTAAAATCTAGGCCTTTCATCTTCAAGATTTCTCATGGTACTGATTTTTTTTTCATAGAGGGTTTGGTAGCTTCGCCTATTCTCGGTAAGTATGTTCGTATGTTTTGCCTCTTTGATAATTTCTATTTCTTCCAGAATATTGATTCTGTATCTGTTGTTCTCTTTGTGGATTATTGACATTATATTATCGATGTTGTTAAATGGCCGGTTTCCGAAGTGTGTTCAGCAAAACTTGATTTTCCCTCTCTTTAACGAAGTTCATTACATCTTATTTAAAACTTGTTGATATTCTACCTGCGTAAAATTTTTCGCAGTCGTTATTTAAGTTTATGTAAGCCCTACGCCTTTATTTTCATGATTTTCTTCTATTTTATTAGGGATTAGGTTATTTAATTTATTACTAGCTTTGTGGACTATTTACGTGTTTTTTATCGTGTTTCTTGATGGATTTTGCCAGTTTTATTGTTTCATTATCTGTAAAAGTATATGTGACCCAATGTTTAGTTTTTATATTGTTGACCTTTTCAAGTTTTGTTAATCTTATTAAATCGTTTTTTCTTCTTTGTTTTCTAACTAGTTTGTTGATTAGTATCCGTTACTTATATGTTTCATGTAGTTTAGTTCTTCATAGTAATTTATTTTATCTAAAGGAAGTTTAATTATTCTATTTATTAAGCTAATAAAGGTGCTCATTTCTTGTTGATAAGGAGTCTTGATTTGTTGTGTGTTGCTTTGGTATCTGTGGTTGGTTTTCTAGGAACAAATAGCAAATACTAGAATAGTCCCCAAAAAACCTCCACAGTGGCACCTTCTAAAAACGACTAAAAATAGAATGCTACATTAATATGAGTAATACAAATAAAAACAACAGTAATCAACGCTTTATTAACAATTTTAAGATATATTTAAGTACACCAATCCATTAGTACCAGCGGAAATGTACTTCATATATTGGATAAAAACAACAGTAATCAACGCTTTATTAACAATTTTAAGATGTATTTAAGTACACCAATCCATTAGTACCAGCGGAAATGTACTTCATATATTGGAACCCTGGTGGCTATATTTCTCAACATAGACCAACGAAAAGAGAATTAGTCGCCACTGCCATTCTACACGGGTGTATATCTAATCTTAAAACCAATAAACACAGCATATGCAAAAACGGCATGCCAACCTTTACATTAGTAAATTTTAGCATAATAACCTCTGATATAGAGAATCCATATAATCATAATACATTTTGATGAAATGTGATTGCTTTTGTTTTTTGTAGTCACTAGTAATACTTTCCCTAAAAATATGGAATTAGCATACGACGACATATTGAAATCTATTTAATTTCGTTGTGCTCCAACCATTTAATTGTGTACGTACATTTCTATTTATAAGGGATTAAAATTTTAAAATTGTATTGAGATCCCAGTCATCCTCAACTATGTTACAACATTTATCTTAATTGATTTATTTCAAGAACGAAATCAATTATATTTGATAAAGCTTTTGATATACCAGCATTTATAAGATGTTGCATTTTGATAATTAAATTCTTCTTAGGTTCCAGCTTCAGGTGTTGAAAAGGTTCGACGAAAACCTTCGAACATTTTTATACTGAAGTTTTGCATAATTGAGAACGAATGAATCTCAGACACAATTTTATAATTTAAATCCTTTATATATAGTAACTTCAATGGCGATTCAAATTTATTTTTAAAGTAGGTCTTATTATCTGTAATAAATCTGTCTTTATGGTCTAGATTCTATCATATGGTAACTTCTGAGGTTCGTGAATTCAAATGTAAATGGTTAAATGGTTGAACGTACTATCCGCAGAACTTTTATGTAAATTTATGCCAGGTAATTTGTCAAAAAGTATCGATCCTTTGAGCCAAATTACGCAAATTGCCAGAAATTTTAAAGATCGTATTTAAATTAAAACTAACTTGTACGTCTTGTAATTAATATGTTATTACCTCCATTTATTGAAGAATTAAATTTGTTATTTCTATCAGTCCAGGAATTTCTTCTGATAACTTCAGCTAAAATAGTATCCTCACTTCAGCAGCTTAATACTCATTTGACAATTTATTTAAAACCCAAAATTCGTTTTCTTACAATAATAGCTGTTCACATACTAGTATGCTTGTAAAATTTCGAGTGTTCTAACTTCATTTATTTACTGAAGTTCTTTTTAAGGATTTTATTTCACTCAATCTAGTATTTTTATGCTGGTTTCTGGGGGAAAATAATAATTCCGTGTTCTCTCTCTTCTCTCTCCTTTCCCTATCTCCTGCTTGTTCCTTACATTGGTTCTTACCTCATTGTACTATATATCTTTGCTGTCAAGTTTGTAATTAAACGATACAAATGTTAACGATATCGATTCCAAAATTATAAGTTTTAAATCTGGTAGATAGGCCTATATATTAACATACGAGTCACAATAAATTATAATTTGTCCACATAATATATTAAAAAGTGCTTAATTTAAATTATAAAACTCCATGGCGCAACAGACGTTGAAGGCCCATGGCCTACTAGCAGGCTGCTGGCATCACATCCAGATGTGTTCATGACAGAGGTGGGCGGTCATACAGCCAGTATGCGCTGACATATAGTCAGTATGTCAGGCCCTCTAGCCGATACAGCTGATTTTATCAAACTGTTAAATGATTTATAGTAATAATAATAATAATAATAATTAATAATAATAATAATAATAATAATAATAATAATAATAATATGTTAAGAAAGTTAATATTCTAGATGTTCTAGATCATTATATATATATTAGAATTATTTAGATGCCGTTCCTTGTAATCAGAAACTTTTTTTTTTCGATATACACGATTGGAAACGCATATTTAATGTGTCAAATACAATATTTAAATATAGTATGCCATGATTTTAGTTATTGTTTTCGACAGATTTATCCCGTACCAAAAATTATAGAGTAGGATCTTAATAACAGAGAAAAATATATAATTTGAAATTTACTATAGGCCTATATCTGAGGTTTAGGTGCTACAGGATTTAAAGTATTTGTCCAATTTGTTTTTTTTTAATTAATGGTCAAATCATTAGACCTTTGAGTCCAAATAATAAAATATCTATTAATTAAATAAAAATAAAA
Source organism: Diploptera punctata (assembly GCA_030220185.1). Taxonomy (NCBI): domain Eukaryota; kingdom Metazoa; phylum Arthropoda; class Insecta; order Blattodea; family Blaberidae; genus Diploptera; species Diploptera punctata. The sequence goes on from JASPKZ010000004.1 coordinate 268,191, forward strand.
CTTAGTTTTATTTGATTTCCATATGTATTACGAGTATTTGAGAATAAAGTTCTTAGGAAAATTTTTGGACCAAAGAGAGATGAACAGACAGGTGAATGGAGAAGACTACATAACAATGAACTACATGGTCTTTATAGGAAGCCAGATATAATAAGAACAGTTAAGTCTCGTAGACTGCGATGGGCAGGACATGTTGCACGTATGGGGAATGAAAGACGTGCATGGAAGCTTCTTGTAGGAAAGCCAGAGGGAAAACGCCCAGTTGGTAGGCCAAGAATGAGGTGGGAGAACAACATTAACTATGATTTGAGGGAAGTAGATTATACAGGGAATGATTGGAAAGCATTAGCTCAGGATAGGGATGTATGGAGAGCTTATGTCCGCGCGGCCATGAACCTTCGGGTTCGATAGTGCCAGTGAGTAAGTAAGTATGTATTAAGATATAATTCAGTGACAGCTGTTTCGGTACACTGTACCTTCTTCAAACATTTTAACGAATTATGATTTGTGTTATTATAGTACCTATCAACTGATATAAGCAACAATACAACAATAAATTATTTAAATTTTTAAATCTAACAAAGGCGATTCATTCAAATCAAGTTGAGAATTTAACAGTTTATTACTGCTTTTCAATTTATTTATTTCTACAGCCTCCAAAAGGTCCAACTTCTCACCCTTATCACAAGCATGTAAAATTTCAAAATTTGGATCGAAACAATGATTAAATTGGAATAGGTGGTTAGCATATTTTCAATATTCTAAATTTCTGTTATATGCTCTCATGTGTTCCTTTATCCGAGAGATAAAAGGTCTACCAGTTTGTCCTATATAGACATTGTCACATGTGCCACACTTCAATTTATATACACTTGATAATTTTTCCTTTTTTATTTTGGTTTTATTGTTTTTATTATATTTTGTAAGGTTTTATTAGTTTTAAATGCCACATTAATGTTCAACTTTTAAAAGTGTTTAGATATTTTATTTGAAAGGGGGCCTATGTATGACATTATGACATATTTCTCTATGTTTTCTTTGGGTAAAGGAAAAACTTTATTAATTGCTTTTTTGTAATGAATTTTCTTAATTAAATATTTTATAATTTTAGGGTCGTAGTTATTATTAATAGCTAATTGTTTAATAATATTCAATTCATTATTATATTCCAAGGGTGAAATAGGGATATTTAAAAGTGTATGAATGTAAGTATTAAAGGCTGCCATCGTATGAGTGAACAGAAGAACTATGGATAGTGGTATCAGTATGAGATGGTTTGTGAAAGATACCAAACTCAAACTTATTATTAATGTGTTTTATTGATAAATCCAAGATATTTATACTATTATTTGTTTCTAATTCCATTGTGAAATTAATACTTTTGTGAATGTTACTCGTATTAATAAAGTTTAAAAAGGAATTCAATTGTCTTTTAGTTCCTGCTATGACATCATCTACATAACGATACCAAAATAGAACATTTTTAGCTAGTACATTCTTATGTATGGTTTGTTCTAAGTCATCCATAAAAATCTCTGCCAAAAGAGAGCTCAACGGATCACCCATAATCAAGCCATCTTTAGCTATGTACAATTTGTTACTAAATTCAAAATAATTTTGATGTAAGCATGCTTTAAGAGTGTGTAATATTTCTTCAACTACAAAACCATTCACTTTATTAGTTAGTAACATTCTATTAATAATCTCTATTACATCAATAGTAGGTATACTGGGTAACAGATTCTTTACATCAAAAGAAAATAAAATTAAGTTATTAGGCATATCAATGTTCTTTATATTGTCAATTAATTCAATAGAGTGTCAATAGAGTGTCACTGAATTATATCTTAATAAATATGAAAATCAAATAAAACTAACTTTTATTTGTATTTTAAATTAATAAATATGGATTTTCATCGAGTAAACACCAACTCAAATGAGTAAAATATCTTATTTTGTTAGTTGTTTTATAGCATATTATAAAACTTATGAAATTCAAACTGGTTGGATTTAGTTACATTTACTTGAGGATGTATTTAGCAGAAACGCCGCATTCCTAACCAGTACTGGTATCATTAACCCTGACCAAAATGCAGTCGCAGAGGGAATTTGATAAGCAGTGTGTGTGTGAAAGGAAGGAAGCCCTGTGTCTGCAGGAAGTTACGTCACAAAACAAAATGCGAAGACTAAGATTGAAATGATGTACAGTATCCACGTGTTGGTTACATCTTGCATACTACTGCAGGTGTAATCTATCTTCTCCCCATTACAGTGTTAACTTCATATTTCTTTCCACTTCTTTTCACAAGTAAAATACGAGTATTATTTTTATTATTATTATTATTATTATTATTATTATTTATTATTATTATTATTATTATTATTATTGCATTTTCCTAGTGGATGTATTACTTACTCCAACATATATTGGAAATATAAAAATTATTTTCTTTTTGCAACTTGATTCACACCTGGTTGAGGTCGGTGGATTTTTAAGGTAGTTAATTTTTTTCGATCGGCCGCGATGGGCTAGTGGTTATGCTCCTTGCCTCTGGTCCCGAGGGTCGCGGGTTCGAACCCGGCCGGGGTCGATGGATTTTTTAGGACGGAAAGGAAAAATCCAAGGAGCAAGTCCTCCGGGAGGGACTTTAAAACGTGGGTCCCGTGTCTCAAGATTTTCAGGCTCGTAAAAAATCCTTAAGCCTGAATGAAAAGGCCTCTAAGCAAAATTTACCGAATGTTCCCGTCGTAGTACTACCTTGGTTTCCTAGATGTCAGTATGAGGCGGAACGCTGACCACGGACCACTCAAAATTACATCTGTACGAAAACAAGTGTAACTAAATTAGTATGGTTCAAATTTTTCCTGTAGGGGGAGAGCGCCTAAATCTCTTTAAAGGGAAAACATGGGGCTTACGATATAATTTTTTTTTCGGAAAGAAAGTAAAGATGTGGGTCGGGTGTCGTAGATTTATGGCATGTAAAAGAACATCATGCCAGAATATAAGAGTTATCTAGTTAAGATGTGTTGACACTTTTCCTATCGAGATTTAATATATAGTAGATAACTTACAAACTAACTCACTGGTACTATCGAACACGGAAGTTCATGGCCGCGCGGATATGAGCTCTGTATACAACGCTATCCTGAATTAATGTTTTCCAATCATCCCCTGTATAATTTACCTCCTCAAATCATGGTTAATGTTATTTTCCACTTCTTTCTTGGCCTACATACATTCCTCTGTTTTTTTTTTACACATGAGCCTCTTTCATTCCCCATTCGTGCTATATATTTTACCCATCGCAGCCTTCGAGATTTAACTGCTCGTATTATATCGGGTTTCCATAGAGATCATGTAGGTCACTGTCATGTAGTATTTTTGAATACATCTCTCTGTACGTCTCTTTCTGGTAAACTAAATTGAAATACTCTTTTCTCCTCATTCAAAGGGAATAAATATGTTTATACATGAAGGAGAAACATCTAGAACCAGGAGATTGGATGGACCGACAAAATTGGCTATTAGGAATCGCACGATGTCAAAGACATTAATCAACAACTTATTTATACCATATTTAACTATATATTTATATATTTTATGGCATGCACTAATGCATAATTTTATATTAGCTATGAGGACAAGGAATGGAATGAATATAGCTGTTCCGTTCTTCTGTAATATACTTTAATTGGTATGCTTTTTTATATTTACAGTGTGTTTTCCTTTTTTTTTTAAGTTACAATTAATTATTGACGTTCAGTACTATTGTTTCAAATCACATGATAAACCTAATAGAAACATACTGTCTAATGGTTGCATCTAAATATGCCAGGCTCGATATGACGTTGGAAGTTAAACTGGGTATAAATAATAATGATATAAAGAGATTGAAATATGAATACATGATCCTTGTTAGATGTATCTAACATGATTTAACAGTCCAGCTGTAAAAATCTAGAATGTCATGCATTAGTTACTACATGAAAATCCAGTTGGAATTGAAGGCGGTAGGATTCGTCTGATTGCGTTATTAACAAACAAATTGGAGGGTGTTGTGTAACCGTTAACTCATGTTATAAAGTTTTTATCCTAGGGGCTTCATTACACTTTACACACGCACTCCTTAGGGAATAATTACAAAGTCGACAACACTTCAATTCCTCGGATTGTTGTGAAGGTTAGATGCCAATCATATTGGAATAATTTACACAAGTTAGCTATAGTGTAATTGTTCTAAGAAAATAAAAAGAATGATTTTTTAAAATAATATTATTTACTAGCGTACCCGGCAGACGTTGTCCTGCCCGAAAGTTTAATTCTCATGTCATGGACGGACGATAAAAATATGTTACTTTTTACCATAAAATTCAGAAATTAGGACATAATTAGATATTATTAAATAAGTTCGCAAGAAAACTTCTTACAGCCTTCTGTTGTGGCTCAAGAAGTGTGAATGATGACGTCACATAGAACATTAGAATTGTACCCTCCTTTGCAGATAAGTTAAGAACCGTCATATAACAATTACACTAGTGAGTTAAAACAGTTTTTTTTCTCCCCAGCTAGATTTTATTTCTGACCCATACTGGCCGACATTCCATGAGAAAAATTTCTTCCCCCGTAGAGACTCGAACCAGCGTATGTCCCGTAATACCGCACCAAGACTTCTTGCCTTAACCACTCGGCTATGGAGCGAGACTCTTGGTATCAATGAAAGACAAAAATAGTTACTGTGAGTTATCCGTAAAAGATAAGGGACTCTTGGTATAAATGAAAGACAAACATGGTTTCTGTGTGTTATCCGTAAGAGATAAACATATTCTGTCGCGGACTTTTTTCTAGAGCTTTTTGAGATATTCAATTCTGTGTACATTAATGTTGTGTATTTCTTATGGTTTAGGCAGCGTAAGCCATTTAAGCGTCCAAAGAGCTACTTTTTTTCACGTTTTCCAGTACAAAGGGCGATTTTTAAGGGTTTAGGAGTTGAGTATCACAATTCTCTTATAGCCTATGTTCATCCCGGGAATCTCCTGAACATTTTGCAAAAAAACCATCACAATCGGATCAACGGTATGGCCGCGCATAAAGTACGAACAAACAAACAAATATACAAACAAACAAACATCAATTCTATATATAAGATAATCTTATTTACTACATAGTTTAATTTGAATAGATAATTTGTATTCAATTATATTTATAGACGATTTAATATCTAATGTTACATCACATCTAGAATATTTTGGTGTATCCAATAGGCTATGTTTTTTCTCTATTTTTGTGTAGAAAATCATAATTTAATTTTAATAATATGTATTATGAAATGATAATTAAGACAGAATATTTCATGGTAAAGGAATTCCACTCAGTATTCTTCTTGACGACTGAGTAAACAATGAAAAAAATCTTTAATAATATTGGATGGGACTGGGGCTTGAATCCGGGTGTTTTGAGTCTCAGAGCTGACTTGTTTGCTACGAGAAATGTTAGTTTTACGACGATGTATTTATGTTTATTCATGGATATAATTCCTTGGAATAACATTATAACTTACTATGAGAGACGGAGCGAGGCGGTAATGCCTGAGTTTCGTACTCGGGAAATCTCCGGTTCACTTCTCAGTGCTGGATAATGTGATTTGCGTGTTTCCCTACCATTACTCAGTCGTCAACCAAATATTTGACTGAAGTGTTATTACCAGGACTCATTTCATCATAATCCCAATTTCATATTATTGGAATAAAATCACTGGTTTTCTGCACAAAACACATGAAAAAAAATACAAAACGAAAAGGCAGGAAACCTACTAGATACAACCAACAGCATTTATTCCAAACTTTATAAGTCCTATTTTACTCAAAATATATTGAGATTACAGTTAAAACAAATATTTAAATATGAATAAACAATTACATGTTTTAAAATTACTATCAGATAAGACGAATGATTTTTTTAAATATATAATTTAATAACATTTAGAGAAATGTACAGCTGTAACTTATACACGAGCTAATAACATTTATATATATATATATATATATATATATAATGGATGAATTTAAAGAAGTAATTAGGATGAAGCAGGGGAATATCGGTCACTTTAACAATTAGTCGAACAACTGTAATATTATTCGTAAAAGGAATTTAAAAAAAAGAGAATTGTTTACTGTTCTATTGCTTACTTGGGTATACATAGAAGTACAAATATACTATCAATTAACCTGAAAAATGTATTCTAGTACCTGCGTTTAATCGGAGCTCCTCGATACTAGGATAATTCCGATCACCTTATTCAAAGTTAAAAAAAAAACTAAAATACTCAAAAAATGCATAAGTTACTGTCTCCGCAAATAAAATCACACACTTGATTCATTGCTGTGTCGTATCAACTGCATTCTCTATGAACCTTCTGAACATGAAGTGCTCCTGTACCACAATTTGCTCTCCCGGCCTACATCACAACACGGATTTTTATAGATGCTTAATTACATTGTTTAAATTATAACAATAAAAATAAAAAAATATTCGAACAATGAGGAGTCACTTCTACCACTCGGGGTAATTCCGATCAGTAATGAACGAGTTACCCCAATAAAACCTGTTGGAAATAATTTGGCACAATTTCGTGTTGTACTTATATGTTGAAACTGCAATTATTTCATATTAATATTCACTATGTTAATTTCAATGTGAAAAATTATCTATATTTAATTGATGAATACCTAACTTACCTGAAATAAATCAACCTAGCTTTCTTACAAGAAGAGTATACAAAACAAAATGTTCACCAGTCACTCCAGAGATGCTGCTCAACTAGCAATGGCAAATTGCTTGAAACACTTGATGCCAGCAATAAGCAGAACGTGGCTCTAATTGTGGTTTCTGAATAAAATCGTGATCAGAATTACCTCCATGATCGGAAACCTCCAACTTTACCCCTATGACAATAATTCTCGTAGATTGCAATGGGCTGGACATGTAGCACGAATGGAGATTGAAAGAGGAGCATAGAAAGTCCTTATAGGAAAGCCACCACGAAAGCGCCAAATAGATTGGCCAAGAATGTGTAGGGGGTATAACATACCATGATTTAAGGGAGGTAAATTATATAGGATAGAGTTGAAAAATATTAGCTGAGGATAAGGAATAATGAAGGAGGTGTGTCCATGCGGCCATAAATCTTGTGACAGAGTGTGACTGAGTAGTTAGTTTAATTTAACAATATTTTAAAATAATGTTACATATTGAGATAACTAAAGGCGGCCACTCTATCTTACTCGTGCTCGCTTTCGAAAGTGTATAATGCTTGTTATGATGAGGGTGGCGGTGTACTGTGCTCAGGACCACGAGAGTCTCGTGTACCGGTATCAAGAGCTCGAGAATGAGAATTTCCGGGATTCTCACAGTGAATACGAAGGACAAAATCATGCAGTTTTCATGCCACATAAGAAATTTTATTGCATGTACGAAGACGTGCATTTCTCAATAACCAAAGGAATTCCTTATTTTATGAATAAACATTTAATATTATTAATCCCTGTTTGGTTCGTCTTCTGGGCTTAATGGCCACTGCTACGTTGAGTTTCAAGAAAACCGGACCACGGTCATTAACCCCGGAAGACGAACCAAACAGAGTCAAGACGCCGGCCGTGAAAGCCTACATTTATACATTTACTACTATTATTATGAAAACTGAAATATAAATCTACAAAACATTTAAGGGTCAGTCGTTATAAATAAAATAGAATAAAAATAAAAACTGAACTCGCATCTTCAAGATTTTACTTTTTTAAAGTGAAATGTCATGTTGTACTGAACATGAAACTGAATTTTAGGTCACATTTTGATATACTGTGATTAAACGATCAAATTATCTTATTTTAAAAAAGAAGCCTTTTGTTTGAAATAAATTTCTCAAAGTGTAACTACTTCCTGAACTAGAAAATATATATCTCTATAATTGTATGTATTTACTATCACTTATAAATTAGTTCGTGCGCTAATATTTACATTTTATAAACAGCGTAAATTAATTGAAAGTAAATTAAACCATTTTAGTCATTTTTATAAATAAATAACAATAAGTTATTCCGTACTGAACAACTCTTATCTGATATTTTAAATTTTGATAGATGAAAGGAAACGTCATATTAATTTATAATTTCCGTACATTCAAATCGTAAGGCTTGTAGATTATAGGTTTCAATTCCATTTCTAAGTCATTGTATTCATTATTTTGCTTATGAAGACTGTTCATTTCTCGTGAAAAATCTGATCCTACGATATTCCCGGTCGCTCTCTCGCTTGCATTCCACTCCAACTCCCCAGAACACATTATGCGCCTACATAGATGCAACGAGACTTGGAATCTCGGGGAGCGGGATTCGAGCCGGAGTGATTGTGTAGTTGACTGGCTCTACTTACAAACCAATTATTATAGACTCGATATATCAGGCATTCGGACGTCTTGAATAAAGATATACTAAGAAGACCGTGCTATGATTGAGATTACCCTTAGAAAAAAGCATATTATTGAAAAAGGCGAAAGTTATTAGTCTAATTATTCATGTTATTGAATTTTATTAAATGTTTTTCTTTAATAATTGTCGTGAAAAATATTTTATGATTAAAAAAAGGTAATATTGTGCTATAGAGACCCCCGTCTTAAATAATTATACATTTTCAAAATAATTACGACTGGTAAAGTATCTCGTAGATATAACTTAGGAAAGAAGTGTTGCTATTATTATATTACAATTACTTACATACTTACTTACTTACACACTGGCACTATCGAACCCATAGGTTCATTGCCGCGCGGACATACGCTCTCCATACATCCCTATCCTGAGCTAATACTTTCCAATCATTCCCTGTATAATCTACTTCCCTCAAATCATAGTTAATGTTATTCTCCACCTCATTCTTGGCCTACCAACTGGGCGTTTTCCCTCAGGCTTTCCTACAAGAAGCTTCCATGCAAGTCTTTCATTCCTCATACGTGCAATATGTCCTGCCCATCGCAGTCTACGAGACTTAACTGTTCTTATTATATCTGGCTTCCTATAAAGACCGTGTAGTTCATTGTTATGTAGTCTTCTCCATTCACCTGTCTGTTCATCTCTCTTTGGTCCAAAAATTTTCCTAAGTACTTTATTCTCAAATACTTGTAATCCCCTTTCCTCCCTTAAAGTAAGAGTCCATGTTTCGCACCCATATAATATAACTGGTAGAATAATAGTTTTATATATTTTCAGTTTAACATTTTTTTGAAAGGAGTTGGGATATCAAGAGTCTCTGCAATGCATAATAGCACGCATTTCCAGAATTGAGCCTATGTTTAATTTCTTTATGCATCTCATTCCTATTTGTGATTATTGTTCCTAGGTATTTGAATTCAGCCACTTCCTCAAAATTTCCCTCATTTGTCATTAGCTGTCCATTTCCATTATATAATGAATTTCTACATGTGACCATATATTTAGTTTTATTGATATTTACTTCCAGTCCTAATTTCTTAGTGTTACTCAATAGTGTGTGCGTGTTAGCCTTTAGTGTCTCCTAGCTATCGGCCAATAATACTACATCATCAGCATAAACTAACAGCTTATTAATACCATTCAGTTGTAAGCCTTCCTCATTCTCTAAAGATTTAATGGCATGCTCTAGTACAAAATTAAATAGTAGAGGAGATAGTGCATCTCCTTGCTTCAACCCATTCTGGATTTCAAAAGTGTCCGAAAACTGTTTGCCTACACGCTCCCTACTCTTTGTGCCATTTAGACACATTCGTATAAGTCTAACTAACTTTTTAGGAATTCCGAACTCCAGCAGGATACTATATAACTTTTCCCTCTTATTTGAATCATATTGCTTTTTTTTATATTACAATTAGGCGGACAAATTTTCTCAAAGAGTATGAACTTATTTTACAATGACCTTTAATAGATGGAATATGTGATAGTAGTTACATACTCTATTTAAAGATAGTTATTTATACACACATAATGGTCCTTTTTTTTTTTCGTTAAAAAAATAATCACTTCCATTTACTTGTGCATCTATAACATCGAAGTAATGGCTATTTGAGACGGAATCTTTTACTCGGCCTCTCCTTGAATGAGTAATTAAATAATTAATGAATCATGACGGGAATTATTATCTCACCAAGGTTAAAACATTGTAGGATGAGGTAATCATCGGACATATATCAAATGTATATTCAATCGAATCGGGAGATTACAAGGAATCTGATTTTAATATGACTAAGTATGAATTAATTAAAATAAAGAAGTTGATAGGATTATGAATAAACTATCAGTCATTTATGACAGAAAACACTTCATAAGTACAACGTACCGCTATTGTGAAGTGACAAGCACTTGAAACGTACACAATGTAGGTAAAACTTGGGGAAATGTATTGTGTTAACAGATTATTTCTTTATAGACCAGCAATTAAGAGGGAGAAGTTATATAGCATCCTGCTGGAGTTCGGAATTCCTAAAAAGTTAGTTAGACTTATGCGAATGTGTCTAAATGGCACAAAGAGTAGGGTGCGTGTAGGCAAACAGTTTTCGGACACTTTTGAAATCCAGAATGGGTTGAAGCAAGGAGATGCACTATCTCCTCTACTATTTAATTTTATACTAGAGCATGCCATTAAATCTTTAGAGAATAAGGAAGGCTTACAACTCAATGGTATTAATAAGCTGTTAGTTTATGCTGATGATGTAGTACTATTGGCCGATAGCGAGGAGATACTAAAGGCCAACACGCACACACTATTGAGTAACGCTAAGAAATTAGGACTGGAAATAAATATCAGTAAAACTAAATATATGGTCACGCGTAGAAATTCATTATATAATGGAAATGGACAGCTAATGACAAATGAGGGAAATTTTGAGGAAGTGACCGAATTCAGATACCTAGGAACAATAATCACAAATAGGAATGAGATGAACAAAGAAATTAAACATAGGCTCAATTCTGGAAATGCGTGCTATTATGCATTGCAGAGACTCTTGATGTCTCAACTCCTTTCAAAAAACGTTAAACTGAAAATATATAAAAATTTATTCTACCAGTTATATTATACGGGTGCGAAACATGGACTCTTACTTTAAGGGAGGAAAGGAGATTACAAGTATTTGAGAATAAAGTACTTAGGAAAATTTTTGGACCAAAGAGAGATGAACAGACAGGTGAATGGAGAAGACTACATAACAACGAACTACATGGTCTTTATAGGAAGCCAGATATAATAAGAACAGTTAAGTCTCGTAGACTGCGATGGGCAGGACATGTTGCACGTATGGGGAATGAAAGACTTGCATGGAAGCTTCTTGTAGGAAAGCCAGAGGGAAAACGTCCATTTGTTAGACCAAGAATGAGGTGGGAGAATAACATTAACTATGATTTGAGGGAAGTAGATTATACAGGGAATGATTGGAAAGTATTAGCTCAGGATAGGGATGTATGGAGAGCTTATGTCCGCGCGGCTATGAACCTACGGGTTCGATAGTGCCAGTGAGTAAGTAAGTAAGACCAGCAATCTAACCATCTTAAACTCAGTTTCGCAGACAGCAGGGAACAAAAGGGTGATATATGGTTTGGAAACTAAGCTTGGACGTGAACAACCCATTACAGGCAAATCAAAAATGACGAGAAAAACGATTTAGACACGTAAGAGAGCATGAGCCATAAGCAACTTAAAAAACAAGGAGGAAATAGTCACTGATCTAAACTAAATTATATAACGACTTAGACGGATTTTCCAGATTAGAAATATACGGTGACTTATAAAGCAAATGTGTTTCTTTGTTACAAGGGCGTACACTAAAACTTGGTGGAGTCATGTCCTATCAAAAGACGGCAATCCCCTTTCTCACATACAGGGAATGGTGATCAACCAATCTAAATGATTGTTATATTACAAGTTAAATATCTCAAAAGACCATAAACACAGAGTAGGGGAACCCGAGGTTTCCTAATTGATTAAGAATAAAGCTCAAGTTAGTCTTGAAATGTAACCACAAGTTGAAGTTGAAGCTCAACCATCGCATAGTTGAACGGTCACCAACATGGACCGATAATCAAAGTATTAAAAGTATAATTTACGGACTTAACTGATTTGCACCAATGCGATTTTATACTTACAAAATTCACAACGATACATAACGCGATAATACATTCAGGAATATATCTGCGTTACTAGAGATCCTTACCGTTTTCTCCAACTATTGCAACTATTCAAAGTGTATCAGGGTGACTTGTTTAAAGAATAAATAATAAAAGAAGTTAAGTCTAACACAGCATTGTGTCGGTCAGCTCATTTGCTATCCCTGATGAAAAAGAACCTCAGCTCTACCAATATCCAACCTGAGCAATCCAAGTTCTCACATATGGAGAAATCCTTTGGTACTCCGCGCCCAAACATTTTATTAACCTTATACCAGAAGAAGAAGTAACCCATCAATTATCCATCTTTATATTATAAAACAGAAGTTACTAGACATTGTGAAATATTCTATACTTACAATTTTTCTCTTCCTATTTTGCTTCTATATATTAATGATACATGAGTGTTGGTAATATGAACAGAGTTGATGGAAATAATGTATTAATGGCTTGATATTTTACAATAGGATTTTCAGTTGTATTTACGCAGATTACACCGTTCAGCATGAATTTTGTTTTTTTTAAATAAATGAACGTTTCCAAATTACAATTTCACACTGATTGCAAAAATGAAATCCGTTTTCTCGTACCACGTCAGAATTTTTTACAATTCAAAATTTTATGTTTTCAATATTTTTCGTAATGTACGTACTATAGTAATATTACAGTGTGCTTATCGTTTGTTAGGAAGGCCTAACAGTTTATAATTTCAACTTTTTTACTTAAAATGTGAAATAATATACCTGTTATTATGTTTATATTTTACATTAGGTTTACATTTATTAAAATCTACTAACTATATCCGCCCTAGGTCCCGTATAAAAATTTGTCTTCCTCTTAAAATGAACAGGCGTTAAGATATCCGTTGTTTTTCTTGGATATGTTTATCTATCTGCATTCATCTTATCTATAAACAAGAACTTGAAATATTTAGGCCGGTATTCAGGAACCAAGCTTTACGCAAAGAGTGACTATTTTCCTCTCTACGTCATAGAGGGGGAAAGAGTCGCTCTTTGCGTATAGCTTGGTTCCTGAATACCGGCCTAAGTGTCTCTAAAAATTTATTGAAGAAAATATTTACTCTTACAAACAATGCATTAGAGAACTGACAGAGGGCCCCTTTATACATGGAGGTGTAATCCAGCTTATCAGGCTAAAGAAAACCTTTCTGAGATAATAAACCTATCCCATTTTAAAATTTGTTTCCAAATTGGAGATCAGTCTTGAGCTGTTCGTTGTCATGTAAATTTGTAGTTTGTGAATTCTCATTTTTCCTCGAGAGTACAACACAGTAGTTTTGATTCATAGAAATGACAAAACGTGGTTGTGTAAATGATCGAAATCTGTTATGGGCCATTTATGTTAGTAAAATAAATACAGAATACAACTGCTTTTGTAAAAAAACTTACTTTCAGTATTTTGGCATTAAGTTAAGAGACCAGGATATATCGTGGTGCCCTCACAAAGTGTGTTGTAGTTGTGTTGCAGAGTTGAGGAGTTGGGGGGGGGGAAAAGTCATTGGCCTTTGGTATCCCTATGATTTGAAGGGAACGTACAAATCATTGAGACGATTGTTATTTTTGCACAGTTACGATAGCAGGATATAATGCTAAAAACAAGGAAGATATTGTATATCCTAACATTCACTCTGCCATCAGCCTATACCTCATGGTCCTGATATTCCGGTTCCCTTACATCCTGAATCAGATACATTGCCGTCTGCATCCAATAACACTGAAACTGAATCTCCTGTGGATGAAGAGCCATATAATTCTGATCATGATAGATGTTTTAATCAAAGTGAGTTTAATAATTTATTCAGGGATTTAAATTTGCCTAAAGAATCAGCAGAACACTTAGCCTCTAGGTTAAAAGAAAATAAAGTATTGGCTGAGGGTACATATTTTTCCTGTTACAGGCATCGTGAGAAGGAACTTATCCTTTTTTTTTTTTTTTTTTTTTTTTTTTGCTGAAGAAGAAAATTTAGTTTGATTCTTGGGACTGCGAGCAATGTATAAGATACACCTTGAAGTGGGTTGCTAGCCCGTTTTCACGGCAGGTTTATTATTCGGGGTTGCCTCTCTGACCGATTGCCTTCATCCAGCTCCAGAACTCAGCCTACCACGCTTTATTTTGGAGTTGTCTCTCCTAGATGAGTTGTCTTGCAGGACTAACGAACCCCATCCGCCCGTTTGTCAATCTACAAGGCAGTTGATGTAGAGTTACCTCTTCCGTCAGGTACACCGTACCGAAGGACTCCTTTTCCGCTGTATCTGCCTTTGAGGTCTTCACCGTAACCCTGGCAAAGGGCCCTCACAAAGTACTATCAGCTGGGCAAGCTGAACCAAGGTTTTTTTACGGGGTGGTACTCCTCCCCCTCACCCTTTTTCAACCAGGCTTGGGACAAAGTATGGCGGGTTTTATGTCAGAATTTAATTATTTAGGTGTATTAATAACAAACACTAAGAATTAAATAAAAGAAGTAAATAAACAAGCTGATAAGGCAGCACAAATATCAGGATATATCAAAGATTTAATTTGGCGCAACAAACATAGGTCAATAGAAAGCAAACCTCGCATATACAAAACGATAGTTCGACCAGTTATCGTATATGGAGCAGAAACTAGAATTGATACAACAAAAACTAAACAAATAGTAAGCACATGTGAAATGTAATCTTAAGAAGAATTCAGGGGAAAACATTATTTGATATAATACACAACACAGAAATTAGGGACAAATGTCATATTCAAGACATAACCAAATGTATTATAGATAGACGAAAATATTGGGTCATATAGAAAGAATGGAAGAAACCCGACTTGCAAAAAAGTTAAAGAAGATAGACCAATGGACGGGAGAAGAACAAGAGGAAGACCAGCCAAGGGATGGATAGACAGTGCATGCACGTCCAATACGTCTTCCTCCGTGGAGTGATTTTTGAAATAAACAGGATGAAAATCCTACAAATTATGTTTAAGAAGAAGAAGAAAATTTAGTGTATTGCCAAGACATCCCTGCTATCTTAAAAGTTTATAACATAAACTATAATTCCAAAGAGTGGAGGTTCTTCATGGATTCTTCTCAAAAAAGTCTTAAGGGTGTTTTGCTTCATAATGTAAACATTCATCCTTCCATTCCTGTGGCCCACTCTTTTGTTTTAAAGGAGACATATGAAAATGTAAAGTTTTTGTTACAAAAACTGCAGTACGAAAACCATCTATTCTAGTCTGTGGAGATTTCATGATTATTGGACAATTAATTGGTCAGCAAGCTGGTTTCACAAAATAGCCTTGTTTCGTATGTGAATGGGATAGCAGGGCTAGGTCAGAACACTGGGAAAGGGAACAGTTGCCACGTAGGACTAATTTAATACCGGGCGAAAAAAATATAAGAAGTGAACCTCTTATCGATCCCTCAAAAGTATTGTTGCCACCTCTCCATGTAAAATTAGGTTTAATGAAACTATTTGAGAAAACCTTACTTAAACACGGAGAATGCTTTAAATACTTTGTGCTACATTTCCTTCATTATCCTATGAAAAAATTAAAGCTGTTGTATTCGTTGGCCCATAAATTCGAAAACTGATGACGGACAGTCAGTTTGAGAATACTATCAATCAAAAAGTGAAGTATGGACAGAATGCTTATAATTACTAATTATTATTAAGTAATGATAAATTACACTGAGCAACATTTTTTTTGTCTCAGAAAGAAAAATATGTGTATTTTTTCTCCTGAATTCAAATATGATATCAGTTTTTCTCCATCACGCAAGGTTTTCGAGAGACAGGCATCTATAATTTCAAACACTTTAATATTTTCTACATTCGTAACTACACAATATTCGAACATTCAGACTCACCTAGAAAGTAAGAAATGACAATTTTCTGTTATATTTCGCCTGTGGAGCATCTCTCCTGATGGTCCAACAATAATCGGCCAGCATATTAGGATTCCATTTGCCTTGATATCTCTTCTCCATAGCTGAAATCTCCTGATGAAAGTGTTCCCCGTGCTCATTTGGTTTTATTTTACAATGGACAAATGGACGAAAAAAGCTTATTAAAAAATAATTATTTAAATCCATTAATTGAAATTGAAATAAAAAAAACTGTGGGTGATGGCGAAATTCCGAATACATATTTGAAAACACGTTAAAAAAAACTAACTATTGGTACTCATGAGACAGAAATCATGTTGACCAGTGTTAGTGGCAAATAAATTCTGGCCTAGTTTTTCACACAAAATTCTTGTTGAAAGTAATTTTATTACGTTTCTAGTTATTCATGAATATTTTGAAAACCTGGCGTGATGGGATAAAATGGAGATCATTTTCCAATTCAACACACAAAATCCGTTTAGAATCACCTATCAGATTTTAAAAAACAAAAAACAAGTTTTAAAATCCAGAATGGTATTATTATCCATCTCTTGAGTACACGATTTACCATGATGTTATATCACTAAATATATTAAGCCACCGTTTCAAAAAGAACATAACGTTTTAAAATTCTGTTCTTCTATGCATGCAATATTTTAACTGCAAAAAAATCATTCCATTGACATTCATGATGTTGGCGTTTAGAGGGCGGACTGGTTTTCTTTAGGAGTGTCCGTTTTCTTAAAATATGTTTAATATACAATACTTTAAAACATCGTCTTCCTCGATTATAAAAGTTAAATTGATTAAAGGTTTAATAAACATCGACAAAGAAAATAAGTTACAAGATAGCTCGATATTTAAAATGTTACGTATTTTAAATATACATATAAAATCTACATAACATTAAATTTTTCGAGAACGATTGTAAGGATATTTATAGTAGTCCCATAGTCGTATGGCCAGATCTTCTGACTGTGACTACAGTTCACGAAGTGAACGAAACTGATCGGCTGGCGGCCTTTCGTTCACAGACCTCAATGATTTCATCTCATCCCTCCACCCGACCCTGAGTTTGGACATAAATTGAAGATATTATAATATATGAGAACTTCAACATTGAAATAAGATGCTTCTAAGCAAAATTTGTTCGCCCTATCACACAAATATTTGAATTCCGAATGAAATTACCGAAGATGTTAAAAATACAGTAATAAAGTACTTTATTTGATCGTAATTATGAAGAAACCGCGAGCAAAAAGTAGTCCTATGACTTATGCTCAAGAGCAGATCTTTCACTGCAAACTCAGCAATCTTCATTCTTTCTTTAACTCGGCTTTCCATTTTTTGTATCCGCATACAAACCATTTATTTTAATATTGTCTATCATGCGATGTCTTTTTCTGCCTCTAACTTTCTTTATGTTGACCATTCTTTCTATGGCATTCGTCAGTAGGCAGTTTCTTCTTAGCCAGTGGCCAATCCAATTTATTTTCCTCTTCTTTATGAGTTCAGCATTGTTCTTCCTTCACCCACTCTGTCTAGCACATCTTTATTTTTAATTTTGTCTCTCGATTTTATACGCTCCATCCTTCTCCATATTCACAACTCAAAAGCTCGCCAGTCGCTTTTCCTCATTCCGTCGTAATGTCCAAGTCTCTGCACCATACAATGCTACACTCCATACAAAGCACTTCGCTAGCCTCTTCCGTAATTATTTTGCCAAAGGTCAGCAGAAAATGCATCTCTTCTTGTTAAAAGCTTCTTTTGCCAAATGCTATCCTCTGCTTTACTTCTTGACCACAGTTCATGTTACTGCTGATAGTACAACCCAAGTATTTGAAGCTCTTTACTTGCTCAATGGCCTCTTCTTTAATCCTCATGTTTATCTTCCTTGGTTTCCTTCCTATAATCATGGCCTTCGTCTTATTTATATTTAACTTCATCCCAGAATCCTCGCACTTCTCATTTAGCTCCATCAGCATGTTCCTCGGAGTCATTGCTACTTCTGCTAGCAAAGCCTTATCGTCAGCAAATCGTACGCACGTAATTTTTCTTCCTCCCATGTTTTCGCCTCCCGTATTCCTGAAGCAGTTCTTCATTAGGTCTTCCAGGTAGATGTTGAAAAAGAGTAGGTGATAGAGGACATTCTTGCCGTATGCCCCTTCCAATTCCTATGACTTGTTTTAATTAAATGATTACAATTATTGTGATTGTTTTAAGTTCTTGGTGATGGCAAGATTAATATTGGAAAGCCCCCTGTAGGCAAGTCTTGCTTGATATGCTGATTGCA
Organism: Diploptera punctata; assembly: GCA_030220185.1. Classification (NCBI taxonomy): domain Eukaryota; kingdom Metazoa; phylum Arthropoda; class Insecta; order Blattodea; family Blaberidae; genus Diploptera; species Diploptera punctata. The sequence goes on from JASPKZ010000004.1 coordinate 286,553, forward strand.
GATGTCGCGTGTCTGAATACAAGTATGTTTATATAATACAATGATGAACCTTGAATTGAAATACACCCGAGTGCTAGAACATATCCCTTTTGGCGCCACATTCACCTAACATTCATGATATGCTGTGTGTTGGGGAGAATTTTAATAATCACAGGGCCTTGTTCCTTCCGTTGCTTTTAGCCGCCAAATAGAGGCCAACACCAATTCCAGTATTGTGATTTTACTCGGTTTGATATATCGATCTCTCTGTACCCTTACGTGGAACAGTGTCTCCCTTGCATGAATTAATCAAACTATTTTAGTTTTACGGTTATTCCTCTATATATGCGAGCGAGTCGCCTCAAAGGGACATATTGTTTGCAACCAAGGCATTATTTTGATTGGATAAGCCGATTCAATTTTGTTCAGATTCTCTAATTTAGGCGTGAGGTTCTTCTACAAACCCTAAAATCTTCAGACTCGGGACCCACGGCAGAAAGTTCCTCCTGAAAGAACTGCCCCTTGGATTTTTCCAACCTAAAAATTCCATTGACTCCGACCGCGTTTGAATCCATGACCCTCTGGACTAGAGGCAAGGTCCATCGAGGCATATATATATATATATATATATGGTATGATAAGAAAAATAAATGCCTGGACGGGATTCGAACCCGGATCTCTGAGTCTGTACCTCAGCGTGATATCCATTACACTACCAGGCGAATCCAATTCAAACACTTATTTTTCATCCATTATTACTAGATGTCGCGAGAACTCGGTCTTCACTGCCATCTAGCAGCTGACTATAACAAGTAAGCAAATTAAAGAGAATATTTATTTTACTTTATAGCAGTGACGCTTTTTGGATGTTATAATTAAATGTTTAACATTGAGCAATGCAAGCTTAATATGGTATGATAAGAAAAATAAAATGCCTGGGATATATATATATATATATATATATATATTATAGACACTTAAGTATCTAAAAAGTCATTTGTGTTTATATATTGTTATTTTATGACGCTCTTCATTAACTAAAGTCACTTGCGTCGCAATTGTATGTTAAAGAGCCAACAATTTTTTTTCAGATGCCTCTTACTTCAGACTTGAGGTTCTTTTACAAATTATGACATGCGGTAGGACACACAGCATTACTTCCATTCCGAAGAAAGCCATATTCAGGATTTTACGGCCTGAAAAAATCCCTGAACCCCGTGGTAAGTTTGAGCCCACAAACATCGGAAATAGAGACGAGTATGGTAATGCTAGTCTACCGGGGCCAACATTGTGTCTATATCTTAATCTTTACTGTATCCAGCAAGATATTTATTTATATTTTTGTGGTTTGACATGTGCTTTCAGCAGAAATGTATTGATTAAATATTTCAGTGATATGAAATTATGGATGATGAAATGAGTTCTGGGAATTATTTCCTAACATTTGCCTTTGTAATAAGTAAACACTGGAATAAAATTCAGTCGTGTAGTCGTTTCGGGGACTCCCAAATACTAGTCTCAATCTTTACCGTTCGTGCAAGTCCGCAAGGACTACCGCCTTCTGAATATTACCACACATGATGTAGGCCCATTGTATCATGGTAGATGTAATTATATAATTTTACCTGGTATTGTCTACATCACTTCTTATAGGTGAATTCCACCAAAAAAAATTGACATAACACACGAAAATTAAAGTTTCTTCTCTGCTGTGGTATAAAGACTATTAAAAAGTTTTTCAAGTGCTTACATCCAAAAATATTGTAGAATATATAACAAAGAATTTTTCATCATTTTAATTAAAGTTCTACGCCAAGCAGAAGCACAAGTTGTTACATTAATTACCTCTATTTTGTATAATTAGTGACTAGAATGTATTAGAAAATGAAACTCATATCATGCACTTTGTAACTCCTCATATGCCTATAAGGAATTTCAGGTAATGTGGAACCTCCTGTTTAATAATAAAATAATAATAATAATAATAATAATAATAATAGCTCTATTTTACCTGGCAGAGTTAAGGCCTTAAAGGCCTTATCTGCCACTCAACCAGGTTTTAAAAAAATATAAAAAAATAGTTTTACATCTAAATTACAATAAACATAAACGATTACATGTTATAAATACAATACTATTAATATTTATAATGTATTTTGATTTACTCTAGATTTAAATAATTAAATGTATAATATATACAAGATATATAAAAAACGAGAAAAAATTATTAATGGCATAATATAAATTTAAATAAATAGAGAAAACTTAATTATTAGACAACAGGCAACTGTATAAGCGTGGCTTAAAAGTCAAGTGTGCGGCAACCTCTGATATCTTCAGGAATGGAATTCCAGGAGCGGGCAGAGGCTACTGTGAAGGAAGTAGAATAAGATGAAGTGCTATGAAGAGGAATTGTTAGCAGACTGTTATCTTATGACCTAGTGTCAATATTGTGGTAAGAGGATAACTTATCAAATCTGGACGCCAGGTAAGGAGGAGTGTAGGAATTCAGAAGCTTGAAAAGAAGTGAAAGAGAGTGCAAGTTACGTCTGTCAGTAAGACGGAGCCAAGAGAGGTTATTGAAGTGTTCGAAAATATGGTCATAACGGCGGATATTGAAAATGAATCGAACGCAAGCATTATGAACACGCTACAGTATATCCGACAAGTCATAGTTTAGATCATTATATATAATGTCACAATAATGGAAGTGTGGCAACACAAGATTCTGCACAAGGATTTGTTTTAACGAAACTGGGAGAAAATTCTTTAAACGTCTAAGATAATGTAAGATGGAGAAAATCTTTATACATATGTGTTTCACTTGTGTTTGCCAGGTTAAATATGTGTCTAGATGTAGTCCAAGATCTATTACTGAAGAAGGATAAGGGATAATTATATTATTTATGGTAATGTTTGGAAGTGTAGGTATGTCAAAAGTTGTAAGCAGTCTTTGTTGTCCCATTAGAATTACTTGTTACTTGTTAAGATTTAGATTTAGACCGATTCTTGAGGACCAATTAAAGAAGGATATGAGATCGTCATTCGTTTTCGTCAAGCTCTTATAGAGAGAATGAGGAGGTGAGTGTAGGTAAATTTGGAGATCTTCAGCATAGAGGTGATAACGGCAGTACTTTAGTACAATTGGTTAGTCATTTATATAGATTGAGAAAAGAAGAGGTCCGAGAACACTGCCCTGGGGGAATCCCGCCTGCACGTTGCGCCAAGACGAAGATCTGGAGTTTAGTGAAACGTATTGTTGACACCCGTGCAGGTATGAATCGAACTAGGATACAGCGCTGTCAGACAGGTGTAGATCAGCTTTATCATAAGTAAGTCGTGTTCTACTGTGTCAAAAGCTTTGCTGAAGTCAAATAAGGTTAAAGGAGTCAATTCACGTTTGTTCATGACTTCACGAGTATCTTCAGTAATTTTTAACAAAGCTGTGGTTGTGCTATGACCAGATCTAAAGCCGGATTGATTAGTGGACCCTGTTAATATCTTCTTTAATTGGTGCGGCCCTCGAAAAGAATATATTTTTAATTCTTCCCCTCATCAAATTTGACGGGTTCAAGTTCAGTTTCTTTATTCTTTGTTCGTTGAAGGGTTTATTTGTGATTTATAAAACTTCAAAAGTTTTTCAAGCTAAGACTCAATTCTTAATTTCTGCTACTGAATATACAAATCTTGAAAAAAACTCCTAAATATAATATATTTTGTAGATGCTGCTTTAATATACTGACGGGTTTGGTTTGATATTATGTGACATGGTGGCTGTACAAAATAATTAAACATAACAAAGGAATTCGGTTAATGTAGACCCTCCACGAGGACCTGGGTCCACTTTACACGAAAACGTATATTTATCAATGAGGATCCTATCTGTAAAACCCATCCAATTAGTTTTTTAATATCCTTGTAATTTTACTAAACCCAAAGACCGTCGCTTTCTGCAGTTGATTGACGTGTGAATGTTATAATCAACAATAATAATTTTTCTAAACATAAATAAATATCAACTTTTTTAAAATCATTATCAGTCATAGATATTTTCAGATTAATCTGTGCCTGTCAGTATAAATTAACAGAGTAAATAAACTTAAAAATATACTAAAAGCTAAGTTGGACTCTGAGGTCCACTTTATCCGAATATGGAGGTTAAAGTGGACCTTTCTTATAATGTAAAAAAGTTTATAAACTATGAAGGTATTTCCATATTTGAATAAAATAACAATGCTATTTCATAGTTATAACACTAATGATAATCACTATAATTAATCAACATTCAAATCCCTTAATTAAAAGAAGAAAAACAACAAATTCAAAACAGGGGTCCAAATTACCCAAAGTTCCCATATATATATATATATATATATATATATATATATACTATATTCACAATTTCTTCTTGAAATAAAATTGAAAACTTCATAGATTTTACACTCACTTTGTAAAACATACCTTTTTATAGTTATATTAGTTACCAATATAAAACAGTTCATTTTAAGTACAATTTATTGAAAGTAGAAGTTTCATTTTTTCTGTTAAAGAGTTTGAAACTTATATATAAATGTTATAAAGAAAAAAATTAGTGTCCTAATATCTAAAGTGAAAAATAAATTAAAATCTCGTTCTATTCTGTGGAATTTGATACATCAGTTGCCATGGGATTCAGCAATAACAAATAAATTATATCAATTTCCATTCGCTAGGTTATAATTTACAAAACCATAGAGATTTAACTGAAATGACAAAGATTAAAGCTCATTATTTATAATAAACATATTCTGTTATCATCATTGAGACATAAATCTGACAACATTTGGTTATTTCATACATAGGTCCCAGAATCCATGCACACACACACACACACACACATACAACATATATACACACATATATATATATATATATATATATATATGAAAAGATAAAAATAAATGCCTCAACGGGATTTGAACCCGGACCTCTGAGTTGATATCTCAGTGCGCTACCAATTACGCTACCAGGCGAATCCAGAACAAACCTTTATTTTTCTTATACATATTCTTTAGTATTACCAGATGTAGCGGGAACTCGGTCTCCACTGCCACCTAGTAGCTACTATAACAAGTAAGCAAATTATATATATATATATATATATATATAAAGTGTTCCAAAATGATGGACGGGATTTTAAGTAGTTGGTATAGCTTTACAAACGAAATTGATTGCGTAATTATTTGCTATAACGAAAGAAAAACTGTGAAAATTTCATATCCTGTTTGCAGTAATTTGTTTCTTGTCATAATTACGTCACAGAATTAAATTTATGAAAATGGCGACTCCTGTACAGAAGTCATTCCGTGTGTTGCAATTTGCGAAGTCTGTTCCATTATTGCAGTGCAGCGACCTTTGCGATGGCAATTTGGAATTGATCATCCGACAGATAAGGGTATCCTTCGATGGTATAGACAGTTAGATATTTCATTTTTTAATGATGTCCGGCAGCGGTTGAACGATAATATTCCCCGACGATCGATAGACGCGCCGGTCCGGATGACATGGTTTATTCCCGATGACCTCCACGGTCTCCCGATCTCACACCTTGTGATTTCTTCCTATGGGGGTATGTGCAGGACCATGTATACGTACCACCACTTCCCGTCGACCTTCCAAACTTGAGAAGGATTGTTGCTGCTGTTGAATCCATTACTTCAAATATGCTGACCAAGGTTTGGGAGGTATTCCACTATCGGCTAGATGTGTGCGGTGTAAAGAAAGGCGCTCATATCGAACAATTATAAAGTATGTTATGAAAACTCGAAGAGTTTCTCTATAATCCCTTTAATCTATTTTGTTATATATATATATATATATATATATATATATATATATATATATATAGGGTGTATAAAAAAGGATGGCGCAAACTTACATGGTTGAATACAGACGATAATAGACACAACAATGTCCCAGTAAACATGGGTCCGCAAACGAGTCGTTTTCGAGATAATTACGTATGTATGGTTACAAGCCGCCACTTTCTAGATCAGGTCATCTTGGAGGCCAAGGTACAGATCCGTCTCGACCTATCCATCTTTGGCCTTATCTGCGCGTTAGATGCCGTCTCACAGCAGCAGCAAAATGTGCCGGAGCTCCATCATGCATGTACCACTAACTCCGACGTTGCTGAAGGGGAACATCCTCAAGCAATCCTGGAATATGACGCCACAGAAACCTAAGGTACTTCCGCCCATTAAATTTTCATGGAAGAATGTGTGGCCCAATGAGATGATCACCTGGTGCCACTAACCACACATTCAGTGAGAAGTGGTGCTGATGTGGTGACTCATGAACAGCATGTGGGTTTATTTCACACCAAAAATGTGTATTATGATAATTATAAACACCATCGCGTGTGAATCCTGCTTCGTCTGTAAATAAAATGTCACATGCGAAACGAGGGTTGACCACAGTCTGTTGTTGCATCCACTGACAAAACATCACTCTAGGAACAAAGTCCGCATCATTGAAACATTGAACTCGTTGAAGGTAGAGTAAATTGCGCTGTAAAATTCTCCATGCACTACTGTGGCTTAGTACAGGCACTTGTGTGGCAATTCTTCTCGTCGAGGTTCCTGGAGAGAGCTGTACTGCTTCCAGCACCATATCCTCAATCTCAGGCGTAATGCGAGTAGGCCTACCTACTGCTCTGCCATGTGCAAAACCCCCATTTTCTCTCAGGCGCTGCGCTGACGGACCCTTGTAAATGTACGACCTTCGGGGTGTCTTCGATCAGGATATGTTTCTTGGTACAAGCGTGCAGCCTCCCGTGCATTGCCATTAGCCCTACGGTACATTAAATGCATATCCGCATATTCTTCGTTACTGTAAGGTTCCATTGTAACTACAACACAGCACAAGTGGCACTCCTCAGGTGAGACTGATACGTTTTGAGACTGTGTACTGTATCCGTCCTGTACGTTCTGCGTGTATGGTTTGATTACCAACTCCACCTCTCGGCAATGTTCAGTTTTGTAAACAAAGAACAGCTTGAAGTGTACAAGGAGTAAACCGTACGATGTTACAAACAATGACGTCAGTGGCGGCTTTTAACTATACATTCGTAATTATCTCGCAAATGGCTCGTTTGCGGACCCATGTTTACTGGGACATTGTTGCTTCTATTATCGTGTACTTTCAACCATGTAAGTTTGCGCCATCCTTTTTGATACACCCTGTGTACATCTCATATATCATGTAAGGGAAATTAAACAACTTTAAAACCTCATCCATCATTTTGGAACACGGTGTATATATAGTGGAAAGTAACGGGAAGATACCACACCTATAATTCCCCAGTAAAGCTGCATAGCATAACATGAAAATGTTATGATTGCAGTGAAAGACCTGCCCTCGGGCAGAACACTATTGAATGGAATTGAATATTATATATATAAACTACTATCCTTTTGACATTTAGCAATGAAGGCCAATTATGATATGCCATTTATTTTTCCTTTCATGTCACACACACACACACATATATATATATATATATTATATATATATATATATATGTTATATTGCAGATTTTCGCGGATATAAGAATGAATAAGAAAGTTTTCTTGGGTTTTCCGCGTCTTGCATTCAAGTTCGGCCTTTGGCCACTGATTCCGACGTTTTGGCACGATTCCACATGCCATTGTCAAGGAATGATAAGTTCGAGTCACAGGTTTAGGTCTTATATAATTAAACAAATAGAGTTTTCGCTGTCCGTTTCCGAAGACTTACACTCATCCAAGGTTTAGTTCTTATGTAGTTAAACACCTTCAGTTTTCAGTGTGGTCCGTTCCCGAAGCCGTACACCCATCCTAGGTTTAGTTCTTATGTAGTTAACTGAAGGTGTTTAACTACATAAGAACTAAACCTAGGATGGGTGTACGGCTTCGGAAACGGACCGCACTGAAAACTGATATATATGAATAAGAAAGTTTTCTTGGGTTTTCCGTGTCTTGGATTCACGTTCGGCCTGTGGCCACTGATTCCGACGTTTTGGCATGATCCCACATGTCATTATCAAGGAATGATAAGTTCGAATCACAGGTTTAGGTCTTATATAATTAAACAAATAGAGTTTTCGCTGTGGTCCGTTTCCGAACACGTACACCCATCCAAGGTTTAGTAGAACAGGTCACTCCTGCTACCAAAAAGAAGACAGTCATGGTGACGCTTGCTCCAACTGTCTTACCCAATATCTCAGACCGGATAGAGCCAGCTGTTCTTCGGCCTGAGAACTTCAAGAACTCCAATCTTAGCGTTGTCACTAACGCTAAGCCAAGAAGAAAGAGACGTACCAGGACCAATAAGGCTCGGGAATAAAAGGTCATGCAATTCAAGGTCTTAGGTGAGCCTAAAATATCACCTGAACCCAAAAAAGAGACCGTGGGCACTCAAACTGCCATGGCTCCTTTAACAAAGTGTAGGCCGGTTCAAACCAGTCTCTCTAAAAGGGATTGTCTAATTACAAATCAAGTATTAGACAAACTAGTTAAGGAACTAATAAGTGATCCAGGTTCGATGGTTTTATCTATCGAATTGGATTACAAAACACACACTTTCTTAGTAGAGTGTATGTGTACATATAATGAAAATAGGAAGTGCCCTGTCACATCTTAAATCATGACTCCTATTGGAGCTTAACGCTGATCAATTTGGATTTAATTTATTAATAAATTCAAGCCACTCTATCAAGGTTTTTGGTGGTTTCCCTTGATGTTAAAGCAAATGTCGGAGTGGTCCCCTAGTGCCCACTAGTAAAATATATAAGTCCAATAAATTTTCAAAATTCTAAATTATAATCAGATCAGCTAAATCCGAAAAGAGCCGTTTCTGATTGGAATATCGACTTGGCTTCCCGCTCTTGCCCTTTTGAGGGTTGGCGGCTTCTGCGGTGGTGGCAGTCTTTCTGTTGGCGGCACAGTGAGTCGGCTTGAACATCAATAGAACCATTGTCGGCAGTCAGCGTCAATAAGGCTTGTTAAAGCCCGACCACTGTACCTTTGTCACCCGATCTGCGACTGGTTGTTACAGACACTGGGATGAGCGCTCAATCTCGACATTGAAGATATTCCAAAGAGCTAAAGAGGGTAGTGAAATCCATATAATAGACGGAGGTTGGTTTCAAACCACTAATTCCCTTCTCAGCTGTCGAGGATGCATCCAAGAAACTGGATGTTTCCTTGACTAGCTAGGGGAGGTAATGTATATTGGAGAAGAAATTCAACTTCCAATACACAGCGGCGGCGGCGGCGGTTCTTATGTAGTTAAATACCTTCAGTTTTCTGTGTGGTCCGTTTCCGAAGCCGTACACCCATCCAAGGTTTAGTTCTTATGTGGTTAAACACCTTCGTTTTCAGTGCGGTCCGTTTCGGAAGCCGTACACGCATCTAAGCGTCGACTATACTCCATGTTGCCCAACCGTAGTTTTCTTCGTATCTTCTTCGCTGTTCTGGGGATGACATGGTGGGCAGCGAGAGCAGTTCTCCATGTAGATGGTAATCTTTGGGCATCATCTCGGGTGTTCATGGAATGTGGCGTTTTCTCAATCTCTATTGCTTCCCTGTAGATTCTTGACTTTTCATGATCTCTTTTAGCCAACTTTCAAGATCCTGTGATGTCGATCTTGTGACCCATCTGTTTCATATGTTGCACCAGAGTTCATGTAGGTTCTTGACGATTTCTTGCCTTCTTACCGTATGTGCAAGGAACTACGGATAAAATAAACCGAGTACTACAAAAATATCAGATTAAGACTATATTTCACTCGGAAAATACCATCTCCGACTTACTCAGGTGTGCTAAAGATAAAATACCCCTAGAATCACAATGCATCTACGAGATACCTTGCACCTCATGCGAACAAACATATGTAGGACGTACCAACAGACGAATTTCCTGCCGAATACAAGAACATAAGGCTGCAATAAATCGTCAAGAACCTACATCAACTCTGGTGCAACATATGAAACAGAGGGGTCACAAGATCGACATCACAGGATCTAGAACGTTGGCTAAAATAGATAATGAAAAATCAAGAATCTACAGAGAAGCAATAGAGATTGAGAAAACGCCACATTCCATAAACACCCGAGATGATGCCCAAAGAGTACCATCTACATGGAAAACTGTTCTCGCTGCCCACCATGCCATCCCCAGAACAGCGAAGAAGATATGAAGAAAACCACGGTTGGGCAACATGGAGTGTGGTCGACGCTTGGATGGGTGAACGGTTTCCGAAACGGACCACACTGGAAACAGAAGGTGTTTAACTACATAAGAACTAAACCTTGGATGGGTGTACGGCTTCGGAAACGGACTACAATGAAAACTGAAGGTATTTAACTACATAAGAACTAAACCTTGGATGGGTGTACGTCTTCGAAAACGGACCACAGCGAAAACTCTATATTTTTTTATTATATAAGACCTAAACCTGTGACTCGAACTTATCACATCGGATCGCGGGCATTCAATGTTTGAACTTCAAGGAAACAACTTCTGTTTGCTGACAGCTCCAACAGTGGCACGAGCCTGCATGGGTGACCGGCAAGATTCTCCGCACCATCAATTGTGCTCAACTAGCTGCCTACTATAGTGCGTCGACTGGTAGTCCAAGTGCGCTGTGATTGGTCGATACATATATCGTGATCGCTTCCCGACCAATCATCGGTACGGCAGTCAAATCCTAGACCGAGCTTACAGGCCCGGTCCAGTGCATAGTGTCTTGTGTTTTTAAAGAAAGAGCTAATATAAATTCACGGGTGAAGTGTCTTTCGAAATAGTTTTGTGGTTTATTCTCTCATTATATGTGCAGTGTAATCCTAGTTAGGTAGTAAGTGGTTTTCATTTAATCAAGTGTAGCAAGTAAACTAAGTCTTGGTTTACCAAGCATGGCTAGTGCCTGAGAGTGATGGGTCTATGGACCTGGATGAAGATAAAGAGGACATCGGACTTTTCGCACAGTGGGAGGAAGCCGTCCCGCGCCGTAGCCGAGCGGTTAAGGTAGGAAGCCTTGGCGCAGAGCTACGGGACTTGCGCTGGTTCGAGTCTCCATGGGGGAAGAAATTTTCTCATGGTATTTCGGCCAGTATGGGACCGGTGCCCACCCAGCATCGTGAGGCAATTGGGTAGCTACAATAAGTAGTGGCTCCAGGTTGAGGAACCAGCTATAACGGCTGGGGGACTCAACATGCTAACCACATGTCACCCCTACACTGGTTGTTGATCATCTGCATCTGTGATTGACACATGTGGATGTGAAGGGCCAGCAGCCGGCTGGTAAAAGGGCAACCGCTGAAAAGTGGAAAGACCCTCAATCGGAATCGGGAGGAAGCCGCACAATATTTTGAAACATCTTGCAACTATGAAAAGTGAGTAAAAACCAACATATCAAAAGTATATCCCCCAAATTCGTGGAATTTTCTTATTTATAACAAATTATCTGGCTACCTTTCCAAATTGCGAAATGTTTGATGCAGTGTGTGATATCACAGCGGCCTGCATGCGCGAGCTAGAAAGAATGTATGGTCATTTTCCAGAATATATTAGTCTATATGTGACCATGCAACAGGAATTGAAGGCCTCTGCGGTTGAGCTTTAATCTCAGAGCTTTCTTCCTGAGCATGATGCAAATTCTGATATCGATTCTGAAAAAGAAAGTCCAAATGCTACTTCAGGTAACTCTCTTGCCTCAAATAAAGTTGGTACACTAAATCCAAGTTTATTTCTAAAAACAGCACCTAAAACTAAAGAACAAAAAATTTCCAAAAAAACGGAGAAACAAAAGTAAAAGCAAAGGTATAAAAGTAACCAAAACAATTGACGTTACTCAAAAAATGAGACAATCTCAAAGTGTACCCATGCAGGCTGATGTGAGGTCTCCCACTGTAGTTTCGGCGGTTGAGACTTCTAATAAATTTTCAGCACTCGCTGACTTAGAGGCATCAACCTCCGGAACTTCCTCCCAAGTGGTTCCACCTGTTACTGCTGGTCCTTCGACTGATAATAAAAGTACTACACCTTCTCAAATTATTGGCTCCGCGGGACAGAGACCCCCACCAATCACTGTCACTGGTCACGGGGATCTGTTCCGCATGAACAGAGAAATCAGAGCACTTATTAGTGGACAACTCAAAGTAGTCAATATAAGGGAAGGTTTGCGTTATTACGCAACTACAATGGAGGACTTTTTGATCCTTAGACAGTATTTTAATTCCCTACACAGGGAATATTATACTCATCCGACCAAAAAGGAAACTCCATTGAAGGTAGTACTTAAGCGCCTACCTTCAGATACTCCCATTGTCGAAATTGAAGAGGAAATCAAGTCCTTAGGATTTCCTCTAAAACGTATGAAGCAAATTACTGCTAAAAGAGAACATTTGAACAAACCGTTACCAACTTTCATTTTGGATCTTGAGCGGACAGCTGAGGCTCACCAAATTTTCAATCTGAAGCGGCTCTTATATTGTGTCGTATCAATCGAACCATACAAACCAAGGTCTGGCCTTAAGCAATGTTTTAGGTGCCAGTCCTTTAACCATACCTTTCCTGCATGCTGCCGGACGCCACGTTGCGTAATCTGTGCCGGGGCCCATGGACATAAGGACTGTTCCATCAAGGCCTCTGCACAGAGAGACCCAAATTTGCTAAAGTGTGCAAATTGCGGGGCGAATGGACACCCAGCATCCTATCGTGGCTGCCCTGTATTCCAGGCGGCGCTGGAAAATTATAGCAGGGTAACCAAACCTATCCCCCAAATAAAATAGCCCAACTCAGGACTTTCACTTCGGTGAAAGCCCATCCTAATGTTTCCTTCTCCCAAGCGTTACAAACTGGCATCTCTTCCCAAACCATAATGGAGAATAACAATGTTCAAAGCCAGGGCCAGCAATTGCCAGCAGTACAATTAGGTCAGCATGCTGAGGATTATCTCCAGGGTATGCAGCCAATATTGGCTGGATTACCCACCCCCATGGAGAAGTTCCTCTTCATGCATACAATCTTTAACCTATTTAATATAGGTTAAAGTTAATGTGAACTACTAAATACATTGTACGAGATATTCGCATAGAAAAATGGTGGCAAATTTTGCACTAATTCAGGGCAACTTAATGCCATGATACTATGTGGATATATCCACAATTTATCATCCTGATACATAGACTCGTAAAAAGAAACCATCTTACTACCATTTGGCTTGGGTTAAATGAACCACAACCCCATATCGATATCCACGAAGGAATTGACTGCCAAGATTGCCCAGTGGGTATCAGTATTCAGAGCATTGGACGGTGCCAAGTCGCCGTCATCATCCGTCAGTCAGTCAGTCAGTCAGTCAGTCAGTCAGTCAGTCAGTCATTATTCAAACTTATCATTCCTTGATAATGGCATGTGGGATCATACCGAAACGTCGGAATCAGTGTCCAGAGGCCAAACTTGAATCCAGTACGAGCAAAACCTAAGAAAACTTTCATATTCATACTTATATCCGCGAAATTCTGCAATATAACATATATATATATATATATATATATATGGTATGATAAGAAAAGTAAATGCCTGGACGGGATTCGAACCCGGATCTCTGAGTCTGTACCTCAGTGTGATATCCATTACACCACCAGGCGAATCCAATTCAAACACTTATTTTTTCTTATGTATGTGTTTGAATTGGATTCACCTGGTGGTGTAATGGATATCACGCTGAGGTACAGACTCAGAGATCCGGGTTCGAATCCCGTCCAGGCATTTATTTTTCTTATCATACCATATTAAGCTTGCATTGCTCAATGTTAAACATTTAATTATAACACACACACACACACATATATATATATATATATATATATATATATATATATATATATGCTTTTGTTCTGATATTTCTATCAACTCCACTGTAGATCTGAATGTAATTGTTGGTTTCTTATGTACCCTTTAATTTCCTCTTAGTTTCTGATATTACTGTTATATTAATTTTTTTCTGATTTAAGTTTTCATCTAACTGATAGTTTTTATGTGTAATACTGCGGATGTTCCAAGTGGCAAAATTCATTGTATTTCTCTTTTTCAATTCGTCTCCTAAAGAAGACGAAGCTTGGGTCATCATCATTTAGAGCAGTCCTTTTACATCTTCTTTGAGACTTTTTAGTAAGGTAAGTCCTCACAACAGTTTACGGGCCTGAAGTGAGCAAGTCCAGTGATGGGGTTGCTACCTTAGGCCTCTGGACAGGCGCGATTATAATACAGCATTTACTCTGTATCTTGATGGAACGGTTATACCGCCGTGACTCAGTCCCCAGAACCCAAGTTGTTATAATAACAAAATATTAGAATATACCAACACATTTAACTATCTCGGATACCAAGTTACATAAAAAGAGGAAAAATATTTTAGTAAAAAAATTATCAAATTTAACAGAGTAACAGAATTATAAGTAATATTTTCAAGCCAAACACAGTACAGCAACACACATGAACTAGAATTTATAAAACACTGGCCAGACCCATATTATGTTACGGCAGTGAGGCCTTGACAATTCGCAATATAGATGAACAAAGACTAACTGCGGCAGAAATTAAATTTATGAGACGTACTGCAGGTTACTCAAGGACTGACCATAAAATAAATTCTGAGATTCTCAAAGAATTACAAACAGAATCAGTCATTGAATATGTACAAAAATACAGAAACAACTGGAAATATCACGTAAGAAAAATGAGCAGAACACGAATACTATGTCAAATCTTAAATTACCAGCCACTAGGCAAGAGATCTTTGGGCAGACTCTTCAAACGTTGGGTTGAGACCGTAACAGACCACTAGGTCTATCACAGAAGAAGAAGATGTATGTATATATATATATATATATATATATATATATATATATATATATATATATATATATATATATATATATACGACGTTTCGGCATGATCCCACATGTCATTATCAAGGAATGATACGTTCGAGTAACTCGAACCTCGAACGTATCATTCCTTGATAATGTCATGTGGGATCATGCCGAAACGTCTGAAGCAGTGGCTAGAGGCCGACCTTGAATCCATGACACGGACAACCCAAGAAAATATTCTTAAACATATATATATATATATATATATATATATGATTGCAGTGAAATACCTACCCTTTTGCAGAACACTACGGAATGGAATATATATAGCTACTTGGTAGACTATGTAAACATTTTATATACGGAACTTAATATCCATGGGTCCACATTTTCACATAATGGAAGTATACAATTTTTAATCAGAAGCCTATGATTGTTTAAGGTTATGTTATCTCATTGACACTAAACTGATAAAGATGGGCAAATATCACAAATATTCTCTATACATTTAAAAATAATACTTTGTGGCTATATTATTTCGAATTGATATGTGTGATTTTCATAAAAAACAACATATCCCGTGATTTTCGGTAGGCCCTATATACATTTAGTTGGAACTCACTCCGAAGGCCTTGGGGTCGACTTTAAGCCTCTAACTGAAATGAGGATCTGACGTTAGTTCTGGAGGTAAAATGCCCATGCCGATTGTCTAGGAAGGTTAAAACTTTAACCTCCTATTGCCTCAAGGGATTTGTATTGGGACCACTTTACTTTTTCATGATATCGTGAAGAATATTAAATTTAATATTAGCATCTAAAATCTTCTTATGTGACATGAATACATTAAATGTTATTATTATGCCACTAACTTTATATATAATTATATAGCGGATAAACACTTTAATTACATAACACACTGGCATCCTGAGGTTCATGGCTGCACGGATATAACCTCGCATATGTAGCTATATGAGGTAATATTTTTACTCATTCTACTATATCCAATGGGATCCCTGTCCATGCCTACAATTAAAGACCGCGATTCTTTCGATTATGGTATATATTTTATTCTGGCTTAACGACTTTCACCTGTCCGGCATGGTGATTTTTCTGGTAGCGATAATAACGCAGGCATAATCCGCGGTGCCATTTAATTACGCATTACATACATACATGCATACATGCATACATACATACATACATACACATATATATATATATATATATATATATATATAACTAGGTCATTGGTATTATCGACCCGAAGGTTCAAAACTGCCCGGATATAAACACGCCATGCATCCCTATTCTGAACTAATGTTTTCCAATCATTCCCTGTATAATTGGCTCCCTCGAATCATGGTTAATATTATCCTTAATTAATATAAAATTATAGAATATTCACCTGAAAGGTCCGTCTCCTCAACTTAATTATCATTTAACTGTAGCGCTTTCGGGACTTGTCCCATCATCGGCAGGATGATGATGATGATAATATTATCCTGTCATCTCATTCTTGGTCTACCTATCAGGCTCCTTCCTTCTGGGTTTGTTGCAAGAACTTTTTCGTTTCCCATTTGTGCCAAATGTCCTACTTTTCGCAATCTACCAGATTTAATGTAAATAATGTTATGTAAGGCGTTGTTTTCTCCATTTGTATGTTCGTTTGTCTTTGCTCCAATTTTTTTTCTTAGCGTTTTATTCTCCAAAACAAGTTTTATTTTTTCCTCTCTTAAAATAAAAAAAACATTGTTTCCCACCATACATTATTATTGGAATAATAACGGTTTCATATATTTTTATTTTAACATTTTTAAAGGAGTTGGGATGACAAGAGTTCCTGTAGTGTATAATAGCATGCCTTTTCAGAGTAGAACATATGTTAATTTCTTTCCTGTTTATAATTATTGTTTCTACAAAGGTGTTTGAATTCTGTCACTTCTTCAAAATTGCCTTCATTTGTTGTTATGTATTCATTCTCATTTAATAATGTATTTCTACTTGCGACTATTTAGTTTTGCAATAGAAATTTATATCATTATTAATGCAAAAAAATAATCCTATAGAACTTTTTATTAATTTAAAACATTTCATGAACTACAATTTATACAGTATATCTAATGATCAGGATAAAAATATACAGATGTTAGGAAGCTATAAACTCTGTATATGTCGATGTACGAAATTCATTCAGTACGCCTATTTCAGTCGCTGTATAATCTTCAACTTATGATAGATAAATCATTGAGTTGGCGTAGACAGAAACATACATATATAGTCTCATTAAATTCACACATAGTAGAAAATAGGGATGTAATTGCTGCTCCCTCAATAATCTTCACAAAGTCTTTCGAAGATGTATTTCAAGCACAAGTTGACGCCATCATCTTCTCAAGATCTGATGTGCGCACAGTTATTTTAACCCTGCAGTTTGAACGACCCTATCTCTTATTTGTTCAAAATCTCGTGATTTCATAAATGTGTATACCCTACTATTGCATTGATTATCTACTCGTATTTAAAATGTTTAGTTTATAGGCCTTTACTATGTGCACATCTTTGATTCGCTCTTATTATTTGTTAGTTTTTCTCATCTCATCACTGTTTCAGTTAACTGTTCAGTCAGACTACACACTAATTATAATATTATTACGACATATCAAACACTGCAGTACTATGGAAACTAACTCTTGGTATGATATCTAAAAACATTTCCGGTACTTATTGATACGGATTAAATAGCAAAACGTATACGCATTTGTTTCTATATAAATGGTAAATCAATATTGAATGTGGAGAGAATATGAAACAGACAGAAGATCTGTACTAAGTTTTATTAGAGTAGGCTTAGTTTTATGGTTTACTACTTCGTTTCGTTACCGTGTCTCTTCCACGATTTATGTTTGTAAATAACACAAATGAGGCAATAAACACTCCCATCTGGAGCAGATTTTAACCTGTTCTGAGATAGCAAAGATAGTTCATTTCTAGTCTCTGACAACTAGTAAGAGAATGGAGATTCCAACTACATATTTACGTCTGTTATAAATATTGTTATAAATGTTTTGTACATATTGTACAACCAGGAAACTGATTAATTTTACAGAATTGTCGTCCATGTAATTGATGTAAATGTAAATAAGTGTAAAAATAAAAATGTATACCAACAGTAATACTTACATTTATTACAAATATAACTGGGTTATAAAATCATTAATCATTAATTCATTTAATTATTTTTTAGTGTACAAGAGACTACAGCACATTTTGTTGGAATTATTTGTTGACAGATCTGCATTTTTATTAACCTCAATAAACAATTTTTACAAAAAATGAATACATTTTATCATAACAAAAAAAGAAGAAACAAAATGAATTCGCATATATTTTCTGTTATTCACTTTGTCTTTCACTTGTTTGTTTTCCTTTTGGTATAGTGTTTATATATATATATATATATATTTTAGTTCATTTAAGTTTTCGCATTGTGTATGATTGAATTTCCTTCCTAATTACAGGTACTTCTGTCTTAACATTTCCCGGAAATTTTCTGGGCTGGGATTAGCTGTTGTAAGTTGATAGTAAACAAAACCTATTGCTATCCATGATTTGACAAATATCTTGTTTTCAGTTGGTGGGTCTTTTCCCAATAAAGTTTGGTGCCATTCATGTAGCTGTGAGTTAGGCCATATTTTCTTCAAAATATTTTTTGCTTCCTCCCACTCTAGTTTTGCTGCTCCACAGTTGGTCAATCGGTGTTTCAGAGTATCAATGTATCCGCATTTTTTTGCATGCAGGGGAGTCCACCAAGTTATGGCGATGTTTTTTTTTTTTTTTTTTTCCCTCCGTGGGTATAATTTTGTTAATATCACAGTATACTATGGATTTCCATTGGATTCCATGTTTGCTTGATGTAAATTTTGCCATATTTTTGCCCATCTTTTATTTGGAAAACTATTAACTATATTCGGAGTCTGGTGAGTGTTTTTTATTACGTTCTTGTATATATTTTTTGTTTCTATTGTATCATTTGTCGAGATTTCTAAATTATCATAATCTATTTCCTTTAGGTTTTCTTGCATGGCTTGCGGTAATTTCGATTGTTTATTTTTTAGTAAGCTGATTTGTTTTTTTTTTTTTCAAAATTCTTTGTCCATCGGGTCACTTTCCCCTTTTTTTCGCACTCATGATATTCCTTATTAGTAGGGCTTGAGATTTTTCCTTGACCGCTATCAATAATTATAGGCCACCTTTCTTATATGTAGGTATAGTTGTTCTTTCTTTAATTTATATAAATATCCTTTCCATGTGTAATATCTAGCCGCTCGTTCCAGGATGTTGGCATATTTTATTGGAAGGGGTAAAATTTGTGCCAAATGCCATAATTTTGATAGACAAAATAGATTAACATTCCATATTCTTGCCATTTACTTCAGTTCTCTATGTATTTGTGTGAACATCCTTACTCTAACTATCGCTGTTGTTTTTGACCAGTAGTTTTCAATCATCTCATTAAAGGAAGCACATACTGTTAGTCCTAAAATGTTTTCTTCCTTAGTTATCGATATGTTACAGCATGTTTGTGTGTTAAGCCATTTGCTTAGAGGCAGCATGAAAGATTTTTTTAGGTTAGGACTTGCCGTGGAGGCTTCGCAATATGTTTTGTATTATCTGTGGGATTTTACTGCAATCATCTGCATTTTGCAGCAGTATCAAAACATTGCGCGTATGGGGAATGAAAGACGTGCATGGAAACTTCTTGTAGGAAAGCCAGAAGGAAAACGGCCAGTTGGTAGACCAAGAATGAGGTGGGAGAACAATATTAACTATGATTTGAGGGAAGTAGATTATACAGGGAATGATTGGAAAGCATTAGCTCAGGATAGGGAGGTATGGAGAGCTTATGTCCGCGCGGCTATGAACCTACGGGTTCGATAGTGCCAGTGAGTAAGTAAGTAAGTATCAAAACATTGTCGGCATATACTCTGCAAATTAATAGTGTCGTACGTTGTCGTGGTGTCTTAAACATCTTCTGATGTAACATTCGTATTAGAGGCTCAATGCTTAGGGAGAATTACAACATTGATAATGGACATCCCTGTCGCACTGACGATGTCATTTGAATGCGTTGTATGAAGAAACCATTTACTTGGATTGAGCTGTATGAACCTTTGTACATATTCATAATAGCTTTACTGATTTTTTCTGGAATGCATATATGTTCCATTAGTTTTTGTAAATATTGGTGATTGACATGATCAAATGCTTTATTAAAATCTACTGATAGTAAAGCACCACTATCCTCTTGATTTTCTTCATAATATAAAATTGTATCTCTTATGCATGTCAGGTTGTGTATTATCGTTTTGTTCGGTATACTGCACGTTTGACCAATTTCTAACACATTTTGAAAGGCAGGTTTAAGTCTATTGGCTAATACTTTCATGAATTGTTTGTAGTCTGTATTTAACAGTGAAATTGGTCGAAAGTCCGATATATGTTTTGGATTCTTTATTTTAGGTATGAGTGTTATTATTTCTTCTCCAAACCCGTCTACCGCCGTTCCATTTTCTAGAGTATAATTAAAGAGTTCCACTAAGTTTTCCTTCACCAGCATCCAATTACTCTTAAAAAATTGATATGTTAATCCATCAGGTCCTTGTGCTGTCTTTGGTTTTGTACTGTCTAGTGCTATTTTTATTTCTTCTTCCGTTATTGAGCTTTGAAGTTCTTGTTGTTGTAGTAGACTCAGATGTCTTGTTATGTTGTGTTTAGTTTTTGTTTCTGAATGTGCTGATGCCGTGTATAGTGTCCTAAAATATGTTTCTACTTCTCTAATAGACTCAGCGTTGGATGTAATGTTTTTACCATCTGCTATTTTCTTCTTCCATTTCGTTTTTCTTTTATCAAGTGATAAAGAGCACAACGTTCGTCTTCGCTGACCGTCGGGGATCTTGCCCTTATCATTGTTCCATTCATTAGTTGATTATGAATTATACATATTTTCTCTTTTGTTTTTTTAATGTCTATTTATTGTCAGTTGTTCTTTGTACTTCGTTCAGTTCATTTAGTAACTTATAGTAGAAATGTAGCATCGAACGAATTTATTGTGCTCGAAGTATTCCTGCATATTTATAATATGATATTATATTTTGAATTTCGTGCCCTATTATTAAGTTTTGCATAAGTTTCTGTAAACTGTTGTTGGTATTCTTGTATTTGTAATTGAGATTGGTTTAGTTTCCAGTAGCTTCTTCCATATGTAGGTAGATAAGTATCTACCTTTAGCGAAAGTAGTACGTCATCATGGTCGGAGAATGGTGTGGGTAGAACTTTTATTCTTTATATCTCTTGGGAATGTGTTCTAGTTATATAAAAGCGATCTAGCCGGGAGCCTCCATTTTGTGTTTGAAATGTATATTTATAAACTGTTCTCTTTCTTGTCTATGGTTTGTTCCAGATGGCAGATATATGTTTAAGATTCGCATATCATTTATATCCAGTGCTATTACTGGAATGTGTTTCAGTGTTTTTTACGTTAATTCCAACTCGATAATCAATTGCTGTTCCAAGGTTTCTGTCGCCAGCATTTACTATATATTCGTATTTTGGGTTTAGAAAATCTAGATTGGTGTTGTTTACCTGTTGAAGAAGTAGTTCATCAATGTTGTTTTGTCTTATGAAAGTGTTAAGCATTTGTTGTTTATTTTTCCCTTGTAAGCCTTTTATATTCAGTGTAGCATAATTGCGTAGTATTATCATTATGCTAATTCCTATCCACAGGACAATAAAGTACGATCTGTGGCATAGATATGTTCTTTTCTCATTATCATACATTTTATGCTGAGGCTAAATCTGCTTGCCAGTTATTTTCTTCATTGAGAGAATTTATCCCTTCTTTTTTGTTGTTTTTTGGTATCTTGAATTTCTTTCTTATTTTATTTTGTTTTACCGTGTAGCCTTATTGCATAGGGGTGAGGTCGTTGGTTAATTTTTGTCTTACTGTTATTGGGTGTGTATTATTTGTTTCTGTTGCAGCATTGGCTTGGGTTTGTTCTTTCATCTGTGAGTACTCTTTCAGTATTTATTGTAGCGTTTATTTTTTTTGTAGGCAGTTCATTTGAATCATCTAACTTTTTGTGGTTGTTCACATTACATTCTGTTGAATACTCGATTGTATTTTTGAAGAGTTTGATGAAGTTTGCATAGTTGCTTCCCTTTTCTGTATTACAAGCTTTATATTAACTTGACCTGTATCTATTTATGTAACAATATTTTCGATTTTCGCCCATTTAAAATCATTGGATCGACTTGAAACTTTGTATACTTGTAAAAGACCCGTGACAATACAATAATTTCATATTTTGTTTCTAAAATAATGGCCAGAATCATCAGAAAATAAAATAAATAATAGTTTTAAAAAACTAAAAGAACACGCTTTATTAGAAAACTAAAAAATGAAAATTTTAATTTCCAATATGCTTGGGATAAAATAAAGTGGTCAACAAAAATATCATCTCCAACACATATAGAATAAAATTAGAGTTATCAACAAAAATAAAATAATTTTACCATCAAAAGCATGGGGTGCTCTATATCAATTAATATACTTGATAATAAACAGATATTGGTAAAAGAAGAAAATGTAAAAATCATAAAAAGCACCCCACGCTTTTGATGGTAAAATTATTTTATGTTTGTTGATAACTCTAATTTTATTCTATATGTGTTGGAGATGATATTTTTGTTGACCACTTTATTTTATCCCAAGCATATTGGAAATTAAAATTATTTTTCATTTTTTAGTTTTCTAATAAAGCGTGTTCTTTTAGTTTTTTAAAACTATTATTTATTTTTTAGTTTTAATATTTTACAGAATAAGATAAAAATATAAATATCTTTAAATTCTATACTATTGTAGTATGAGCTAAAAGTAATACTCTTCTATAAAAAACCCTCCCAGCCGGATTTGAACCAGCGACGTATGGATTACTGAAATTATATACCACTAAGAGTTCACTGCTCTACCAACTGAGCTCTTACAACGATTGACTAAACTCGACAAGTCCGCAACCTATTATACCAGTTTTCATTTTTTTTTCCGGATGATTCTGGCCAGGATTTTAGAAACAAAATATGAAATTATTGTATTGTCACGGGTCCTCTACACGTATACAAAGTTTCAAGTCGATCCAATGTTTCTAAGTGGGTGAAAACATAGATGTTAAATTTTGGGCAGACGAGGTTAGGAGAGAACTCCAAAAGATTGGGATGGGCTGGATATGGGAAAAAGGGACTGAAAATCGCAAGAACGTGTGGAGAAAAATAAGGAGGAGGTACTTAGATGTAAACCAACAAGATACCTTCGCCGAATGTACAGGAAAACGCTCACTGTGTTTACAAAGAGACCTAAAACACGTCTGGGGAAAAGAATCGTATATACTCAACCTAGGATTTAAGGAGAGATCAGGGCTTGCTTGGTTTAGGCTAGGGGCATGGAAATTTCTAAAAATTAGCGACGATCACGATATGCGAATATGTCCAATGTGCGGGAACTTTGAAGATGAGATACATATATTAGGAAAATGTAATTATTTAGAATATTGGAGACGTCAGTTATTACCGGAAAGATTTCTAAATTCAAATCGGGAAAGATTGGCATGCTACGAGTTATTGGTAAATCCAGAAAATTGGATAAACCTCGGTAAATTTCTGGACAAAACGCGAAAAATAAGGACAACACTCATTCATGAATAAATATATGTTATCAAAATGCAATACCATTAATTATTAACAATTATATATAAATTAATTAGTGTATAATGCTGTTGTGTTATTATTTAATTGTAATATTAATGTGTTTTCTTTATGTAATTGTAATGTTAATGTTTTTTAGTGTATAATGCTATTGTGTTATTACTTAATTGTAATATTATTGTGTTTTCTTTATGTAATTGTAATGTTAATGTTTTTAGTGTATAATGCTATTGTGTTATTATTTAATTGTAATATTTGTATTGTGTTTTCTTTATGTAATTGTAATGTTATTGCTGTTTTTGTTTATTTTTCTTTACACTAGTACCAATTATTACTTTATTGTAACGGACTGTCAACAGCACGTACGGCTTACTGCCCGTGCGACACATATCTGTAAATAATATTGTAAATATCTTACTTTTTGTCTAATAAAGTCCTACTACTACTACTAAAAAAAAATAAAGTGGGTGAAAATCGCGTTGAAAGATTCCGTTACATTGATACAAAAACACTTTTTTTGATTTTCTGATGATTATGGCCAGGATTTTAGAAAATAAATATGAAATTATTGTATTGTCACGGGTCCTCTACAAGTATACAAAATTTCAAGTCGATCCAATGATTTTAAGTGGGTGAAAATCGCGTTGAAAATTCCGTTACATAGATAGATAGATACAGGTCAAGCTAATATAAAGCGTGTAAAAAAGTGTCTTTGTAGCTATGTAACGGAATCTTTGAACACGATTTTCACCCATTTAGAAACATTGGATCGACTTGAAACTTTGTATACGTGTAAACGACCCGTGACAATACAATAAATTCATATTTATTTTCTAAAATCCTGGCCAGAATCATTATAAAATCAAAAAAAGTGTTTTGTATCTATGTAACGGAATTTTTTGAACACGATTTTCACCCACTAAGAAACATTGGACCGACTTGAAACTTTGTGTACTTGTAGAGGATCCATGACAATGCAATAATTTCATATTTTGTTTCTAAAATCCTGGCCAGAATCATCAGAAAATCAAAAAAATTAAACTGGTATAATAGGTTGCGGACTAGTCGACTTTTTAGTCAATCGTTGTAACAACTCAGATGGTAGAGCGGTGAACTCTAATGGTATATAATTTCAGTAATCCATAGGTCGCTGGTTCAAATCCGGCTGGGAGTTATTTTTTAGAAGAGTATTACTTTTAGCTCATACTACAATAGTAGCCTATCGAATATAAAGATATTTACATTTTTATCTTATTCTGTAAAATATTAAAACTAAAAAATAAAAAATTAATAATAGTTTTAAAAAACTAAAAAAACACGCTTTATTAGAAAACCGAACTAAAAAATTGAAAAATAATTTGAATTTCCAACACGCTTAGGATAAATAATTTTACCATCAAAAGCGTGGGGTGCTTTTTATGATTTTTACATTTTCTTCTTAGAGACTTTACTTTTACCAATATCTGTTTATTATCAAATATATTAATTGATAAACAGCACCCCACGCTTTTGATGGTAAAATTATTTATCCCAAGCGTGTTGGAAATTGAAATTATTTTTCAATTTTTTAGTTCGGTTTTGTAATAAAGCGTGTTTTTTTTAGTTTTTTAAATCTATTATTTATATTTATTGTCACTCGATTCTTTTTTTGCTGAGTCTACTGATAAGTTCTTATTGTCTTTTTTTTAGCCACCATTTCAGTTGTTATTTTTGATATTTCTATTTCAGACGATGTGTCGGTTTCTTCCTCTAATTGTTTCTCCATGGATATTGCGTTGTTGTTTTCTGTTGTTATATTTGTTTCATATGACGATGTACCCTGCACAATTTCACTTAATAGTAATTTCCGTGGTTGTATATTTACTTTCAGAGTTGTTTTTCTTTGTGGGCAGTTTTCTTTTTTATGATCCGCGGCGTTACATACGAAACATAAGGATGGTTGCCCTGCATATGTAATGTGTGCTGTGTAACCTGCTATTCTTATAGCACTAGGTATATGTTGTTTTATTTCCATTTTTATTGCTTTGATTCCATTGATAACTGGTAATGGGAAATGTGTACTCTATTGTTCGTTTCATATCGAAAGAACTGTACCGTAACTGTTTAGTGTTGACATGACTGTTGTGTTGGGAACTTCTGGTAGCAGGTTAAAGACTCTTATAGTTGTCGCAGTATAATCTGCTTTCGTGATTTCAACTTGGGTTTGTTCGGCATTATCATATCTAAAACTGGTTTTATCCTCATATTTCTGTATAATTTTTTCATATACGGTAGTTGAAACGAGTTTCACATATAATGATTTTTCTTGTGTGTTTAATTTTAACATTTCCCCTTGTTCACTTGTTAACTTTAAAGTTTCTTGGATCCATGCATGTAATTCAATTGCTGTTGGACGGAGTGCACTTTGTTCAAATTGAACTTTAATTGTATTCATACGACGGATTGTCGCCATTTCTGTTTCACTTTTTTTGTTAGACTTGTTTAAATAATTTGAAATGTAAATACTTACGTAAATGCTCTGTTATTGCAGTATATTGCACTTGTTGTTTATGTTGAAGTTAAATCTATCTGCACGTTACCTTTAACTCTCTCCACTAAGCACAGAAACACAACCTTTCTCTACTGTGGTCAAGCCACAACTCATTAGCTGCATACATATCCTAAGTACTGTGTATAATACAGTAAAACTTGCTCAAAGCTGAGTCGCATGGGACCAGTTTTTTCCACATTAGACAAAATTCCGCATTATACAAAACAATTAACTAATCTTAGATTATAGAGTACCGTTCATGTCTTTCTACGTACCTTGGAATAAATTATTGTAGTTCCGCTGTAGAAGTATAGTATGTACGAGCTATTTCGGCTGTAACGCGCAAAAAAACAGTCCGTTTCGTCAGCGTTAAAAATGTCTCTTAGGCCCGTATCCTGAAATTACAGAATGCAGTTTCGGTTTCCGCTCACTAACTATATTTTCGTCCACATCCTTTGATTTCACGCATATTTCATTCCACACTACATTGTGTCGTCTTTTAAAACTGAACAGCCCACCTGAAGATGCCTTGAAATCGTTATTCTCTAGGGATGTAGCAACAGTTAGAGCTTGAATTTGAAGCATCGGTCCCGAAATTTGGAGATTTTTTGATCGTGCACTTGTAAAACACTCTCAGACTTCTGCCTTGATTTCATCATTTGTTTTATTATTTATTTATCTATTTGCTTTCCTCTTCATTTGATCATTTCTTTGAATCCATTCTTTAATTACTTGTTCTTCGCGTTTTAACATCTCATAAACTTGGGCTTTTCCACATTTAAATTTAGTCATTATTTCACTACTGAGAGTTTGTTTTTCTTTATCTTCAATAACTTCCACTTTTTTTCGTTTATTGACAATGATACATACGATTCAGCCATCTTTATTCCGTAAAATCAGAACGCTACCTGTGAAAGATACGTCATACAATCAGTCTCAGATCTTAAACTAATTTAAGATTTTTATTTGTAAGATAGATGTCACACACCATATATTTGTTAAACAAAACTGTATTTCGCTTAACGGGTGTGCAGTGAGACCGAAAGAAAATTTCAGATACAGGTAGAAAATCTACTTCACCCGGCGGCAGAAATCATCCCTTATTATTATTTCGCCTAACGGGAATTCAATGAAGTGGAAACTAATTTATTTCTCTCTCAGTCTTTCCGCCTTATAACATTTTTTCATGAATTGTGTAGAAATATCCTTCCGTTTCCGCTTTGGACAGATTCCGTTTTATACAAAATAAATAACTTAATATTACTATTATTTCGCCGGGACTAATACATTTGTTCACATTAGACAGATTTCCGCATTATTCACGTTCCAGATTAAACAAGTTTTACTGTATAACTTTTTTCCATAAGTGTTCTATATTTAAGTGAATATTAGTATTTCAATAAGTAAATTTAATTGTATTTAAAATTTCGAGGTAAATTTGGTGGATACAATGTTTCTTAGAAAGGATATGTTTAAGGATTCGAATCCCAGATATTGTAACAACAGAGGATTTCCACTTTCTGGCAGTACATCTGAAGACAAATTTAGCGAGCACTGTCTGACTCAGAGGACAGAAAAAAATAAATTTAAATGAGGCTCATTCGCCAGCACTAGCAACGACTGACATACGACTTCCTTGATGTCACATACTAATATAACACTCGCTCCAGCTTCTGCACTTCGTGTTTTATATCCCTTTCACGCTCAAATATATGTATATCAACCCTATATTGACAATACACTTATTATTGACTTCAGCTGATCGAAGGCTGAGACTTTGTCATTATTGAATTTCTTAACAATATGATACGATTCTAATCTACACATTATTGTATGTAATATAACTTGCCCTAATGTAATAAAACTCTCAACTTCAGCCCCTGTGTGTTGAGTATTTGATCAAACACAGATAAAGTTTTTCACCGGGTGATACGGTAATAAAGAGATTTACTTATGAATGTAATGTTCTAAAAATAATATCGGTACTAGCTTTAGGTACATTTTTGTGAAGTTAAAGATACTGAGCCTACGTACAAAATACACGGTTTTTTTTCTAGCGCCATTTCCGAGCATCATGAACTTGGTGGGGCTACGTGACTTGAGTTGGATCGAGATCCCAAGAGAAAAAAATATCTCATGGCCAGTATGGGAATGGGCCCACCATTCATCGTGGACGTGTTCAAATTATCAAATAAATTAACAATAGTTTCATTCATCTCATTATCATTATTATATTTAAGGAATCCGGGTAGCGGCTCCATCTGTAACGTCTGAGGAACCCGAGATGCAAATTATATGTCACCCATATACTAGCTGGATGAGTTCATCTCGGTGATTAATACATTTGGATGCAAGACATGTAACTGGCTGGTAGGTTAAAGTCTGTCGCTCCATGGAGTTTTTTTTTACAAAAAGACGAAGGTAACGTATACATATTGTTTTACCAACACAAATTAAGCAGAAATGTCAATGTTAACCCTTGAAAAATAACTTACATTAAATAGATAACAGAAAGTGCATCTGATAAACTCGGTGTACAACTAATGTGAAATGTCATATTTTCAAAAATCACTTCAAATCTCGATAAATTTTATATAGAATATTATATTTATTATATGATTATATAAAATTCAAATCAATGAAAAATTGTCAAAATTAACTAAGTAATTTTTTTACCCTCAGTTATTAATTTTGGGATATTTACACAATGAAGAGATCGTACAGCTTCTCTTGGTAGTTACAGCATTAAGAATAATTATAAAGTTTTTCTATAAAAATATAAGATAAAAATAGAGAACCCTATTAATATAGGCCTAAATACAGATCTATTCTATTTCCAAATATAATGTTTTAGAGAAGGCGCTAAGGGAAAGCCGAGTTTCC
Organism: Diploptera punctata; assembly: GCA_030220185.1. NCBI lineage: Eukaryota > Metazoa > Arthropoda > Insecta > Blattodea > Blaberidae > Diploptera > Diploptera punctata. The sequence goes on from JASPKZ010000004.1 coordinate 315,602, forward strand.
AGTTTTCTTCTGCATAGGTCTATATTGTGATAACTTAAATTTATTTTCTGGTATTCCGAGTTATTATATCATAATGCAGGTAATGCACAATCCATGCAAACAAATTTTAAAAAATGTAGGGCCCTTATGGAGGAGATTCACACAAGCATTTTGAACCGGGAACTTCGTGATCTTTGCTGCCTCATTACAAAATTGTTACTTATAGACAAATATTAAAGGGATTCATGTGTATGTGTTCACTTCCTCTTATTTTTATTCTACGTCTTCCACTTCCATTTGCCATTGCAGCATTGGGGTTCCCTCAATCAACTTTCTCTAGAGTCGAATGTATTTTCTATTATTCTACTCATTTTACCTATTTTAAGCCTACATTAATTTCAACTTTCTATTCTATAGGATTTTTCAATCAATATTTGGTTTAAATTTTCTCTTATTCTTTCATTTTGATTAAATCAAGCCCCTTTTTGTTTTACTCGAAATTATCCTATAACACTTCATTTCCACTCATTTCCCGATTTATTTCTGACCGATTTTCTTTCTCAAATATCAATATTGGTGCTGTTATTGATGTATAAATTTTGTAGTTTAATTATTAATGTGCTTATGAATTGCTGCTGGACAAAACGTTGTAACCCGGAGTTATATGCTCTATTTAAAGATGTGGAAATCAATAGATTTATTAAGTTAATCATACTTCAATGGCCAGGACAGAAAGGAGGATTTTTAAATTTGCTTCCCGACATCGACAGTCGCAGGAAGAGAAGAAGACCAAACCTTCGCTGGAAATTTGAGGTGGAGAATTTGAGAGAATTGGGCTTGAAATTTTGGTGGTAGGAAGCACTGAATCTTGTTAACAGGAGGAAGCTCCTTGAAGAGGCCAAGACTCAGTGTTCAGTTGTGCTAAAGACGAATGTATGAATACAAATTTCTGTATTCTTGTTTCGTTAGAATAGAATAAACAATTGAAGGAATTTTCTAATATTAGCACAACGCACCAATAAAAATCTTCCACAAAGATATATCATATTTATTTTGTAAAGTGAAGGCGACGATAACGATATAGGCTAATTATATCGATATACCCAATAAGTGTTCATCCGGGTTGTGGTAAAAAAGTATGTGATCCAAGAATTAAATAACTCCTTATAGACTAAATAGGTCGTGTCTCTGTATGGCAAGGAGAACGTAAAATAACTAAAAAGTAAGAAATTAAATTAAGGAAGAAAAAACAAATAAAGCAAGAGAGAAGAAAACACAGCGTGCAGATCTATTGATTACTAATTTATAATTAAGGTCTAAGATATACAATACATGCCATTCAGCGATTTTGGACTTTCCATTATTTGAACTTAAAAATAATTAATTGAGTCCACCGCTGTGATCTCGTGGTAGCGTCACTGCCTCGTACACAGCGAGCCCGGATTCGATCCCCGGTCAGGACAAGTTTCCTGGGTAATTTTTATTTCGGGGTTATTCCCTACCTGTAAGACAAATGCGAGGAAACTTTAGGCGCAAACGGTCACCGAACATTATCAGGCCATTATAATAATCACTATCATATTCGCGTGCTTAGCATGCATGTGTCCACCGCTGTGGTCTCGGTAGCGTGCTGGCTTGTCACGCGGCGGGCCCGGGTTCGATCCCCGGTCGGGGCAGGTTTTCTGGGTGAGGTTTTTATTGGGAGTTTTTCCTCACCTGTCAGACAAATGTCAGGAAAACTTTACGGCCTAAACGGTCCCCGAAATTACATGGCCATCATCATCATCCTTATCATTATCAGCATCATCATCCTTCACCGGTGTGGAAAGCAACGTGAAGCTACCACACCTACAATTCCCTAGTAAAGCTGCAAGCATAGCATGAAAATGCTATGATTGTAGTGAAGGACCTGCCTTCGGGCAGAATTACTATGGATGGAGTATGCATGTGTATGTGAATGGTGTGTTTTTTCTTAATGCTGTGTTGTAGGAGGAGGCCCTGACATTGAGCTGATCACTCTTTCAGAGAGGTCCTCCATGTTCTTGTGTGGTCAAAAAAGTAGGTGCTCCATAGTTTACAATCCATCTCGTGACAGGTCATGCCACTGTAAGGCCCGAGTGGCATGCGGCATGGAAATAGTTTCTATAAGGTGAGAGGTTAAACAAGTCAATGGAATGGAATAAATAATTAATTGAAGGCCTAAGAGAACACGTTATGGAGCTGAAATTCCATATTTAATATTATAGTTGGACGCCTACACATTCAGTTAGAATACATTTTTAGAATTACATAAAATTGTAAATAATATATTTGACTTCACAAAACTATAATGGAGTTATTACAAATTAAAGATATGCATATCAATTAAAATAAATGAGTGTAATTTACCAAATGTGGCTTCACAAATGCTGTAGTAAAATTCTACTCAAATTCTATTCAACAAATCGTTGATTTTATGGCATTGTTAGTAATTATTTTTAGAAAATAAAAATTTAAATGTCAGTGGCAGATATATTAGATAATTCTAATGATCACGACTGTAACAATGCCAGCAAAAATTTCCAAATGTTTTTTCGTAGGAATTAAATGAGCAAGAGTAAAACTATTTCGGTTTCTGTAGTCCACAGGAAAATTATCTAATTCACAATATGTATTTATGGTTTATGTTTTAGTTTGTAAGCTTAACTATGTACGGGTTTGTTCAAATTCTACAGATTTGACAAGTGTTAACAATGTCTTGCATGGCGAAATAACTTGTCAACGTAAAAATTCTGGCAATATATATATTTTTTGCACGTAACCTGAAATAGGACAATAAGAAGCTGAATTTAAGCGAAGAGAGGATCACAATTCTTGACAGTGACCTCCAGGTTAACGAAGGTTCATGTGAAATGGACCATTACTCGGAAGTTGAAGCTGAGAATATCATATGCCTTATATCTTTTCGGACTTTTACTGGTTAGGCTTATTCACTAGTAACAAACCACAGGATGAGAGAAAAAAATATACACTTTTTCGCAATTTCGGATTCTGCGTAACTTCACTCAATATTTCAATGATACGATTACATTTATACCATACTAATAAAATGCATGATACAATTCCTGTTGAGGTGTTAGTTACAAATATAAAATTATTAAATTGAATGTCTGTAAAGTTCAGTCTGTTCAGTTTGTTAAAACGTTTTAAAATACTAAAAGCTTTAATGAGAAGAAGCTACCGATTCTGAAAGGGCTGCAGTATTTTAAAAAGTTTTAGATGTATCTTAGATGTATGCAATTTTATAAATTTATATTATAATTCTAGAGGTTATAATTTAATATAATTTAATATTGTAAATTAATGCAAACAAAACTTTTACTCCGGATCTCCTCTCCTCCTCTTGCAGTAAATGTAAATCGCTATGTGCTTTCGAGTCGTCGGATGTGCACAACTTCAATTACAGTACATATCCGTACTTATAAAATGTGAATATTCAGAGTGCAAATGAATTAAACCTGGATGAGCTGGATCGAGTCCCCATGGGGAACAATTTTTTTCCATGAATTTCGGCCAGTATGAAATCGGTGCTCGCCCAGCATTACGAGTAAATTAGGTAGTTACAATAAGTATCAGTTTCAAATTGAAAACGAGCTGAAACTGCTGAGATGCTGACAACATGGCACACTAACACTGGCTGGAGATCGTCCACCTCTGTAAATGAAACATGTTGATGTCAGGCCACAATCCGGCTGGTAGGCCAAGAGCCTTTTAGACCTGTCGCGTCAGTTTACATACAAACAATTTAAGATTCCGGAGGAGTATTGGTGGTGGGTGACAAATTTTTTTCAGGTATTTTTCGGGGTTCTTCCGTTTCCTGAATTTCAACCCACCAACACTCTTCACTTCTCATCCTTCTTCCATTTCATATCACCTTTTACTTCATCTCATGTTAGATAAATTATAGTCTTGTTTAACAAACCTCAGGTGTAAAAATATGTGGTTGTGATGATCACTCACTCATGTACTTCTCATGACTCCGAACCTGTGTATCAACTTAGGGTAGAATATGTCCAAAGAGAGGGTTGTAGTCCCTCGTCGAGGCCTTGGGCCCAGTTCAGATAAATGGCGGTGTGACTCATGTGTACGAATGCTTGATGTGCATCGAACTAGGAAACGATAACAGACTACTAATCACCTTTAGAGTATTTTCGTTTTATTTCTTCCATAAAGTAAAGATAGGTAGCCGTGTTAGGTTTTAAACCCAAACCTATCTCTACTGATCTAATCTAATTATCTATTCAATGGAAGATGATCTGCCAGCTTAAGCCGACACATATTAACCAACATTTCCTTAAATTGACATTCCTTTTTTGACTATAATTTATAGTTATCCTTTAAACGATCCATAATGTTCATATCGCGTAATTTTATTTAGATCGCAACTTCTAATTTTTTTCCCCACTGTTTTCGTTATTCTTCTGACCAAAATCGATATATGTACACTCCTCAGGTAGCTAATCACATTCTACAAGCAATAATTCTTCCGGGATTTTGTTTTTAATTTAGGTTTAGTTTCCATCTGTGCTGTAATCCCTTGTTTTACTAGAGGATTAGGTTAGATTAGGAAAGATATGTTCTAGTTTTGAGATCCTAACACATCAACCTTATTTTTTTGGTTCATTGAAATGCGCATTTCTATTTTATGGAATGAATGAGATGAAATCTACTGTGCGGTGATATGTAGTCTGTTATGGTGTTCTTGGTTCGATACACGTCAAGCAGTCATGTACACATTACTCATACTGCCATTTGGGCTGGGCACAAGGCCTCGAGGAGGGTTCACACACAGTCTCGGAGTCATGAGGAGGTACATGAGTGTGTCTCCGTTATCGCCAACAGATTGTAAACACCTGTGGTTTGCTAAATCAGAATATTTTTATCCAACTTGAGACGAGATGTAGGTGGTATTAAAAGAATGAATGAATGAATGAATGAATTAATTAATTATTGATTGGAGATGAAATGACATGATGGGCAGGAAAGAGGAATTGAGTGTAATGGTGATTTGATTTGGAAAAACGGGAGAACCCCGACAAAAACTCTAAAAATAGCCCTCCGGAACCGCCAGGACTCCAACTTGACATCCCAGTCGGGGCAACCGCGCGCTAGCCACGCGTTCACCGAGACAGTTTTACTGAAGGATACTTATGGATATCGTTGTTATAAAATTGAATCTATTCTATGGAGATAACAAGTGCGTTGAGTGAAATACATAGCATGTGGAATATGGCATTAGGATGAAGAATAGGTATTAAAGATAATACTTACGCTCTATAAATGGATAAGATGAAATAAAATGCAAATAGAGTCAGCTGACCAGTCTTTATGAGTGGGTGTTCCTTGACACAGTGCCTTTTAAATCGTGACCTGCCGTATAAGAACACTGGCATTAAACAAGTTTGATTAAAAAACTCTCATTTGCCAGTTTTAAACCGGTAAAATACTCCGTACTTGAATGGAGATAAAATTCTAAAAATAAACCACTGCTACAATTTCATTCACAGGTCAGAAGTTCTCTAGATAACTATCGCATTAAAGATTTAACAATAATTTTAAACACCCATTCTACTAAACTAACTCACTGGTATTGTAGACCCACAGGTTCATGGCCGCACGGACATAACTTCTCCACACATTCTAACCTGAGCTGTTTTCCAATTATCCCTTGTATAATCTACTTCCTTCAAATTGTGGTTAATGTTATTCTCCCACCTCATTCTTGGTCTACCTATTGGACGCTTTCCCTCTGGTTTTCCTACAAGAAGCTTCCAAGTCCCTCTTTCATTATCCATTTGAGTCTTCGAGACTCAATTGTTTTTTTTATATCTAGTTTCCTATAAGGATCATGTACGTAGCTCACTGTTGAGTAGTCTTCTCCATTCGACTGTATTTCCATCTCTCTTTCGTCCAAAAATTGTCCCAAGAACTTTATTCTAAAATATTCGTAATATTTTTTCCTCCCTAAAGTGAGTATCCATGTTTCGTAACCATTTAATATAACTGGGAGAATAGCAGTTATTTGTATTTTCCGTTTAACGTTATTTTTAGAGAAGTTGGGACAACAAGATTCCCTTTAATGAATAACGGCATCCATTTCCAGTATTGAGGCTATGTTGAATTTCTAGTGCACCTCATTCCTATTTGTAATTATGGTTCCTATGTATTTTAATTCAGCCACTTCTTCAAAATTTCCCTCATTTATCATTAACTGTTCATTTTCATTATATAATGTATTCATATGTATTATCTATTAGTTTTATTGACATTTACTACCAAACCAAATTGCTTACTGTTACTCAATAGAGAGAAAGAGAGAGAGAGAGAGAGAGAGAGAGTGTGTGTGTGTGTTTGGCTACTAATATCTTCTCTTCAAAATTTCCCTCATTTATCATTAACTGTTCATTTTCTTTATTTTATAATGTATTATGTATTAATTTTATTGACATTTACTTCCAGTCCCAATTTCTTACTCTTACTCAATAGTGTGTGTGTGTTGGCCGTTAATATTTCCTCGGCATCGCCTAATAATACAACATCATCGCATTAATACCATTCAGTTGTAGGTCACCTTCATCCTCTAATGATTTTATTACATTCTCTAGTACAAAATTGAATAGTAGAGGAGATAGTGCATCTCCCTGCTTTAACCCATTGTGAATTTCAAAAGTAACCGAAAACGGTTTGCCTATATGCACCCTACCTATTTCTATTTAGACACATTCGAATAAGTCTAACTAACTTTTTACGAATTCCAAATTCCAGCAGGATACAATATAACTTCTTAATTGAATCGTACGCCTTTCTGAAGCCTATATAGTTAATGCACAGACATCATATTACCCTTTCTTTTCTAAAATCTGCCTTTTACTAAAATATTTATTTGTATAGCATTTGTCTTTGAATTATCACCATTCCATTAAGTCAGTTTAACCTTACAGACACTTTTTACATGCCACACCCCACCCACATCTTACAGTGGCATGATCGATCGGGAGAGGGATTTTAAACAGCGGATCACACACTTTTTTTCTTTTTCCACACAAGGATACTGAAGACATCCCCGAATGAGGGATCAGCTCAATGCCAGGTCGTCCTCCGAGAGAACACAATAATAATAAGTTGGTACACTCACCCTCCGAGTCGTGAGAAGTACATGAGTGTGCCAATTAGATCACTACAACCACATATTTTAAACGCCTGTAAAATGCTAAACCAGACTATTTTTACCACGAGATGAGAAGGTGATATGAAATTAATTAATGAAGACGAAATGACATGAGGGGCGAGGGAAGAGAACTTGAGAGTGTTGGTGGGATAAAATCGGGTAATTGCAAAACCCCGAGAAAACCTAAAAAATTCCGGTGTGGCCCCCACCAATATTCGTTCGGAACCGCCAGGTCTCGATCCTGGGATCCTAGTCGGCGCAGCCGCGCGCGCTAGCCATACGTCCACGGAGACAGCAGTATCTAATATGCTAGCCAAGCGACTGCTGGACTACAATATCTAATATACAGTTTTATTCAATTTTTTCGACAAACATAAGCCTAGTTAATGTACCAGTACTGAACACTCAGATATTAAGACATCTTGAGAATACAAAGAAAACTGGTGATCCGTGACAACGGCAATTTGATTGCACGTATGCACACATACATACACACACACGCGCGCGCACATATATATATATATATATATTATATATATATACGCTCCCTCCTTTCTTCCGTGTTTAAAATTACTATACCGTATCCATAATTACTTCTACTGAATAAGTGATATGAAGTTTCAAGTAGTATATCAGATTATAATGATTCTAAATAAAAGGCAGGATATCAGGTGACTGAAAATGTATTCCTTTATCAGTTTGAGTTCCTGTTATGAAGTACGGCGATATGTTAGGATAAAAACCCAAAGCTCTGGCCGACAATATAGCATATCCAAGATTGTTCACGTCATTTATTTTATAAGTGAGTGGAACATGAGAACACGATTGGATAAAGAATTTTTTCGATCCAACTCGTAATTCTATTTGTATGTATTTTACTTAATATTCCATTATTATTATTATTATTATTATTATTATTATTATTATTATTATTATTATTATTATTATTATTATTATTATTATTATTATTATTATTATTATTATTATTATTATTATTATTATTATTATTTCTACAACGTTCTAGTATTTAACTTGACAATGAAAGATTGTAAAGGAAGTGTAGGATATATATATATATATATATAATGGAAATTCACATGAATTCACCGACAAAATTTCTGGAACCATAGTTCATATAGAGATAATGTTTTATATTATTTTATTTTTATGTATAAGTGTAGGTGTGTAAATGCTGTAGTCATGTGTTTAGGATTGATATGTTTTCTTTATGCGCGGAACGGGAATATGCACGTACGGCCTAACAAGCCCGTGCGTGAAGTAACCGCCAAAGTAGACTATGTATTTTTCCTTTCTTTTCATTTTTTTTTCTCTCGCTTTTGAAAAAGTCTATATATATATATATATATATAGGGTTAATATGTAGATTGAGATGTCTGGACACGTACAACGAGATACCTAAGAGAGTGATTCAATCAAAGCCAGATGGCATGAGGTAAGCCTGGAAGACCAACGCTTCAGATGGTTGGATGGAGTTGTTAAGAAAATCGCCCAAGATAGAGATGGAGACCTTTTCTGTGAACAGGCGAGGCCCAACTTGGACTGTTGTCCTGATGATGATGACGATGATATATATGGTTATTTAAAAATGGATGATGCAAGGCGAATCCACTATATTTCGTATTCAACTGATGATATTGGAAAGAATCAATAAATTATAAGGACCAGTACTTATGGTAATTGTTGTTTGTATTACAGATACCCTTACACATAAATCTTAAGTTCTTCTGTCAATTTACCGGTGTCGTCCGCTCCTTATGTGCTGAGGTGCTGCAGCACACTTAATTGTGAGGGGGGAAAGTACCGAACAAAAAAATAAATAATTATATTTTAAACAGCGCGGGTTTCTTTATTTATGCTGGCTTTTCATGCACTCTACTTGTTCTTTCCAAATCTCCAATGTCTTTGGAATGTGCTGTGAATCGTACAGCAGTATTGAATCTCGCGTTTCGCGTGCGCAGAAACAAAATTTTCGTTTTCTAAATTTTCCATTGTATCTACTCGCATGCTTACTTACTCACTGGCACTATCGAACCCGTAGGTTCATGGCCGCACGGACATAAGCTCTCCATACATCCCTATCCTGAGCTAATGCTTTCCAATCATCCCCTGTATAATCTACTTCCCTCAAATCATAGTTAATGTTATTCTCCCACTTCATTCTTGGTCTACCAACTGGACGTTTTCCCTCTGGCTTTCCTACAAGAAGCTTCCATGCACGTCTTTCATTCCCCATACGTGCAACATGTCCTGCCCATCGCAGTCTCCGAGACTTAACTGTTCTTATTATATCTGGCTTCCTATAAAGACCATGTAGTTCATTGTTATGTAGTCTTCTCCATTCACATGTCTGTTCATCTCTCTGTGGTTCAATCTACTCGCATGCGCAGAGACTAATTCTCTTCCCCCCCCTTCAACCGACTTCGGCTGTGAATTATACATCCTGATGTACAGACGGCGACTTCGTCTGTTATGATTTTATATATTAATACTTTTTTTCTTTTTAAGTTTTCATTTATTACAAAATTGTACTTCTGATTTTTGCTATTATAGGCATTTAGTAGTTATTAGACATAATATGGCAAGAGAAAAAAATAATGTTTAATGTAATTAATATTTAGTCCTTCCTGAGTACGTTAAAGCAAAACCGAAGAAATCACAGTTGGCAACACTATCACATTTTCTCGAGGTTCTGGCCTTCCAAACTTTTGTTCATTTAGCATGCGTCTGTGTGTATTCTGTTGTGAACGACACATTGTTACTTTGAATGTAAAAGTGAAATTTGATCGGATCGAATTGCTTTAAATTATAATTAATTAGTGTTTGAAACATGTTTTTTATATTTATAATAGATGGAGAATTCTGTAGACAATTTATTGAAAACATCTTTCTTTAGCAGACAATTCGAAGAGAAAAATCAAATAAAACAATTAGGTAGGCCTACACCGAACCTCAATATATCACAAAAAGCAGTATCAAATTAATCGACTTACACACGAAAGTTCAACAGAAAGGTGTATGACCATGATTAGGTGTGTGAATGTGAATTTAGGAATGCTCTATTTTGTTTCCCATACTTACTTTTTGGTAACAGTGATGTATGGAGTACAGTCGGTGTGACAGATTTAGGGCATCTTAATGTGTTAATTAAAAAACATAGTGAAAATATGAAACACATGAATAATGTTATAGGTCTTAGTGTTTTAGGTAATGTGAATATCGCAACACAGATAAGTTGTGCCTATCATGAACACATAGAAAAACACAATAGACAAGTAGAAAAAAAAACAAATATGTACTTTCTAGAATAATTGATTGTATCAAATTCTGTGGTGCCTTCGAACTACCGTTAAGGGGACATGATGAGAACTGACACGTCTGATAATCCAGGAGTTTTCTTGGAATTAATAGATTTAATTTCTAGTGTCGACAATGCAGTGAAACAACACATGGAATCTAATCAGATGTTTAAAGGTACATCGAAAACAATTCAAAATGAATTGTTGGATTGTATGTCGGAAACTTATCGCGAGTTAATAATAGAAGAAATGAAACGAGCCGAATTTATAACAATAATGGCCGATGAGACAACAGATATTTCCGATCAGACACAATTAGCGCTAGTGTTCGCTACGAGATGAATGGTGTTCCATATGAAAGATTCTGGGGATTTTTTAATCCAGATGGACAAAACACGGATGCAATATCTAAATGTATTTTTAATGAATTAAATACAATATTCAAGGATTCACCGCACAAAATCATAGCTCAGATCTATGACGGTGCAAATGTAATGAGTGGTGGAACAGGAGGAGTCCAATCAAAAATAGAATTACATTACCCTAATGCTCACTACATTCACTGTTATGTGCACCAACTGAACCTAACAATTCAAAATACTGCATCACAGAATCAGTCAGCACGTGTGTTTTTCCTTAACTTGTCAAGCTTTTCCAGTTTTCTTCTCAAGGTCACCGCAGCGAGTCCCAGCACTAAAAACAGTGACAGATGGTAGGATCCCTTCCAGATCATAAACAAGGTGGAATTTCAAATCGAGGACAGTTAATATGTTATATGAATAAAAGGACATTTTGATTGAGTGTTTATTAAATTTAGAGAAGGCAACCTCCAACATAACTTGTCAAGAAGCTAATGGACTCCGGCAAAGTTTGGAAGACAAAGACTTTATATTTTGGCTGTCATTTTTCCACCAGCTAATGTCGCATGTTGACATATTATATGATCAATTACAATCAAGATCAGTGGATGCTGTAAAAGCAAAAAAAATAATATGGAACATTCTGTGCATGCTATTAATGTTGTTAGAGATTCAGTAGACAGCATTGATACTGAAGTTACTCAACAGTATGTAGGCCTGTCAGAAAGAAAGTGCCGTTAAATAGTATGCCAGCATGCTGATGCCAAGGAAGTTTGCGACAGAATCATGTGAGAGGCATGCGATTGTTTCCAAACTTTGGATCACCTACAAGCGGCTAAATTGTTCAACTCCTCCAACTTTCTGGAATATTTAAGAAATTTCTCTGAGGTGGAACTTTGTGATACCATTGAGGCTTTACAATATGTTAGAGAAGAAAAGGCTAAAGACAGAGCTGTCTGTTCTGTACCTGAGACAAGACTTCGGGAATATTGAGGGAGCTGTGCCTTTACTATAGTTCATTATCAAAGGCAATATCCAACATACATTTTCAGAAGTAACAAAGCTTTTGAAAATCTTGGTCACAATAGTTATGACTACTTCTGAACCGGAGAGATGCTTCTCGTCCCTTAAAAGGATCAAATGTTTCCTTCGGAACACCATGCTACAGGAATGACTAAGTGCACTTGCAGTTCTTCAATTGAGAAGACTTGCCTTTCCAACATAAAAGGATTCAGCACCAGAGTAATTGATATATTTTTCAGTAAGAAGAATCGTCGAATGGACTTTATCTTTCGTCGTTGAGTGAGTAGTATAATATTTATTAATGTATACATACGTTATTTTATGTTAATTTTTACAACACACACCAGACTTTTAGGACCAGCCGCCACTGCAATTTAAATCACTTCAGCTTAATTTGTGTACCATCATTTTTTAATAACGAACTCTTTAATCTAACCGTATAAGACCAGCAGTACCATACGTATTGTTGTTAAACTTGAACTTAATAAATCAAGTTGAACAATTCCTTAGAATAACAATCATTAAATGAATCAGTTTTAACCTGATCTCATATTTTGTAATTGTTGTTATTCCTTAGAACATTTGAACGCAAGATTCTGAGCAAAATATTTGGACCAGTTCAAATTAAGAATGATACATAGAAAATTCGGATTTTGATGTACTTTTTAAAAGAGCCGGTATATTTGAGATTAGTAGATATGAATCAGACATGTGATGTGGATATAGAAGAATAGACCAACAAAGAGAGTTTTGATATGGAAACTATAGGAGTGATATTAAGAGGAAGACCACGCAAGAGATGGATGAACAGTGTGGAAGATGAAAACTAAATCTAAGAAGGTTGCAGACGATATATTGAAACAGGACAATATGGAAAAAGCTTTGGTGAGAAGGCTGAGGCTGACTTTGGGTTGTAATGCCAATGAATGAATGAATGAACAGAAGTCTATTATAAAAATAGTTTTTATAGTAAATGTACATGTGCGTGTAAGTATCCATACATGCGTGTGTGTATATGCGTGCGTGTGTGTGCATGCGCGTGGTTATATTTGTTAGTAACGGAATAGGATTTTGAATAAGTCTGCATTTTTAAGGTATGTTAATGGCATTATTTATTCAAAAATTGAGAATTGAAAATAATATATGATTAACTAGCTCAATGGCACTATCGAACCCGCAGATCCATGGCCGCAAGGACGTAGGTTCCCATATATCCCTATCCTGAGTTAATGTTTTCCAGTCATTTCCTATATAATTTATCTCCCTCAAATCACACGCAATGCTCTTTTCTCTGACTTTCCTAACAAGCAGTAAACTTTATCTTCTTTCACTCCCCATACGTAATATAAGTCCTGCCCTTGAGTGTCTACGAAACTTAACTATTCTTATTATGTCTGGTCTCCCATAAAGATCGTGTAGCTAATTGTTATGTAGTTTTCTCCATTCTTCCATCTGTTCATCTATCTTTGGGCCAAATATTTTCCTAAGTACATTATACTAAAACAGTAATGGTCTTCACTCCTCCATTAAAGTTCGAGAACATGTTTTTCGTCCATATCTAGAAGAAACATGGACTCTTACTTTATGAGAGGAAAGAAGATTACGAGTGATTGAGAATAAAGTTCTTGGGAACATTTTTGGACCAAAGGGAGATGAACAGATAGGTGAATGGAGAAGACTGAATAACAGTGAATTACATGATCTTTATAGGAAGCCAGATATAATGATAACAGTTAAGTCTCGTAGACTGAGATGGGCAGGACATGTGGCACGAATGGGGAATGAAAGACGTGCAAGAAAGCTTCTTGTAGGAAAGCCAGAGGGAAAACTCCCAGTTGGTACACCAAGAATGAGGTGGGATAATAACATTAACTGTGATTTGAGGGAAGTAGAATATACAGGGGATGATTGGAAAACATTGGCTCAGGATAGGGATGTATGGAGAGCGTATGTCCGCGCGGCCATGAACCTACAGGTTCGATAGTGCCAGTGAGTTAGTTAGTTATCTAAGAATAATCGTTTTACATATTTTTAGTTTAACATGTTTTTTAGAGAGGTTGAGATGACAATTGTCCCTGTAAAACGTAATAGTATGCATTGCTCCTATGTTTCATTTTTTTCTGCACCTCATTCCTGATTGTATTTTTTTTCCCCCTTTGTATACTAATTCTGTCACCATGTCAACATTTTCCTCATGTGTTAAAAAGTGCGCAGTCCCATTCTACGTGCGACTATATATTTAGTTTTATTGATATTTGGTTCCATTGATATTTACCTGCAGAACAAAAATATAAGTATTATTTAATATAATGTATGTGTTGACTTTTAGTATTTACTCACTATCGCTTAATACAACTGGTAGAAAATGTTTTAATCATTTCCTATTTTGGGTCATTTCGCGCAGATAATTTAAAGATGAAGCTAGTAAATTGTGTATTCCTATTTTGAAGAAGTTCACCGATAAATTTCAATTATATTAATTATTGACCAAATTCCAACATTTATCTTAACATCAGAGAAAAACTACAATAAATATTCAGGAGGATTGAATTCTCGCTCTACCTAATGTTACTTTCAAACTCAACATCTTAGCAAAATCGCTCATTGTCCTTGTCCTATGATAAAGATTCTTTGTAAAGTTTATCTATATTTTGTAAAATTAATTGCAGTATAGTAGGCATATAATATATATTTTGTTTCGCGTAACGTACCTTACTAATTTTAAGTTGTTGGGTATTAAAAAAATATAAAATATGTTAGGGTTTAATGAAATTGAATAAACACTATTTATTGTTTTATTTTATCTATATATCTACTTATCCATCCATCCTCGTGGGGTAATGATAATTCCTTACGGGAGTTAGTTACCCAAGCTAATTTTAATTACGCGTATTTCCCTACAAATAGTTAGTGACAAAAGATTAGCTCATCGCCTCAAAGAGACACCTAGCAGGTGAACGGAAGTATATTACATTTTGCTCAGAGGCTTTAATTTAGGCAGAAAACAAGAAACATCAGAATTTTACCAACAACTACAAACGATAATAGATAAAACAAACAAAGACGATTACTTAATCATAGCAGGAGATGCAAATGCACAAATAGGGAAAACACCAATTACAAATGTAACGGGAAACAATGGAGAAGAGACGCTAAATTATAATGGGAAAACGTTATTAAATTTCGCATGCACCAATTGAGAATAACAAACAATTACTTGAGACATAAGGAAATACATAAATATACGAGAAGTGAGAGAGGATCATGTTCTATAATATATTACATTATGGTTAATCAAAAAATGAAAAATCTAGTCAGAGATACAAGAGTCTTCAGAGGAAGCGATATCCATAGTGACCATTACCTATTGATTAGTAAAATAGATATACAAAATAAATGGTATAGAAATTGGAATAAAGAATTAAAGAAGAAGGAAGAAAACAAACAAGAATTTTATAAAATAAATTTGTTAGAAGAAGAATCGATACAAGATTTATACAAAAGAAGGCTAGAAGATTATACAAATGTTTCCACAAAAGGTAATTGAAGAAGAATGGAATAGTATAAAAGGACTTACACATAAAACAGCAAAAGATGTATTAGGAACAGAGGAAGTAGAAGGAAGAAACAAAAGACTAAAAAAGGGATCCCGAAATCCACAAATTGGTAAGAGATAAACAGGAGGCCTACTTAAAACACTTAAACAACAAGAATGACCAAAACAGAATAGAATATAATAGAACAAGATCATTAGTAAAATAATTTACCAGAAAATTAAATAGAGAACATTGGGAAAGATACATAGCAGAAATGGAACACAATTTACACGGAAGACAAGAAAAAGTATATAAATTTATAAGAAGCCTTAATTCTGAAGTAAAAGACAAAATAAATCTGCTAACTATACAAGATATAGAATTAGAAAATTATTATAAAGAACTGTGGACGGACAAACAAAATAAAGAAGAAATAACACTCATAGAAACAAACGAACAATATGCAGAAGTAGATGAATTACAGATGCAAGAAATGATAGAAACATTAAAGAAATGTAAAAAATAATAAAGCATGCGGAATAGATAATATAAACACAGAATTGATCAAAAATGCCCCAAAGAATTTTCAAGAAAAATTATTAAAATTCTATAACAAGTGCTGGAAACAAAATACAATACCAGGAGATTGGAAAATTGTAAAAATAATCTCAATATTTAAAAAAAGGCGATAAAACAAAGCCAGAAAACTATAGAGGCATAAGCTTACTATGTGCAGCATACAAAATATATGTAAAAATGATCAACCAAAAATATACAACTATAGTAGACGCAATAATATCAGAAGAGCGGACAGATTTTAGGAAAGGAAGAAGCTGCACAGACAACGTATTCACTTCAAAACAAATAATAGAGAAGCGAAGAGAATTCAAATTAGAGACGCACATCCTCTTTATAGATTATAAGCAGGCCTTTGATAAAGTGTCTAGTCCAAAATTATGAAATATATTAATTAAAAAAGGAATTCCACTGCACTTGATAGCAGTAATTAAGAAAATGTATGGAGAAAACAAAAATAAAAATAAATCAAGGAGAACCAATACCTATAACTGGAGGAGTTAGACCAGGTTGTCCACTATCAACCACTCTTTTTAACATTCATTTCGATGATATGATAAGATCATGGAAGCAAATGACGACTGGTGGAATTAACTTAGGAAACATAGTAATAAAAACAGTAGCCTTTGCAGATGACCAGATTTTAATAGCAAAAACAGAGTACGAACTACAAAGAATGCTGTATAAACTAAATTAAATATAAAAAACACAAAAATAAAAAACAATGGCCTTCAGGGGCGCTCATCCAGTTCGGACAAAGATAATATAAGAAGTAAACCAATAGAACAAATAGTAAGTAGATTGCGAAATATCATACACAGCGGAAACATATAAATAAACTAAATAAGTTTAATTACATAACAGGAACACTAAAAAGAACTTTGAAAAATAAATCCAGGAAAGACTCTATAATGAAATTGTACAAGACAATGGCAGTGCCTATTATTACTTATGAATCCGAAACATGGACGGTGACAACTCAACAGTCTGCCAGAATACAAACTGCTGAAATGAGATTCCTCAGACCAATAGCAGGATATCAAAGAACAGACAAAACATAACACAGAAATAAGACAACTAAAAGTAGAGGAATTAAACACAACATTAGTGAAATACACAATAAATTGGAAAGAACACTTGGCAAGTATGACTGAGAATAGAATACCAAAAGCAGCATACAGTTATTCACCGCGAGGAAGAAGAAGTTTGGGAAGACCAAGGAAAATATGCAAAAAGAGCAGTAATTTAGAGCCGGAACAGGCTAGTAAATAAGCCTAAACCGTGAAGAAGAAGCTAATTTTGTTTAGAATAACTCAAAGCAAATCTACACTAATTAGGCCTACTATATTTCCACCACTATCTACAGTGGAATAACCACAATTTGCATTTAAATTACTACTATTTACAGGTATATCACGTATATGTTCATAGGAATGATTTCCTTTGGTTGATCTAATAAGTTGGCTTAACAACACCAGGTGGAGTTTGGAGGTTATTTTCCACCATTTTTTGTTTACTGTGTTTGTTGTAATGGAATTTATGTTTCTTATACACACAAATGCTTCTAGGTATATTTATTAAAGCCACAAACTATTAAAACCAGAGACACCACTTCAAACCAAGACAAACTTTATTTCGATATTTAAATCGCAATTCATAAACAACACATAACATGCAAGATGGCTTTTCAAGCTTCACAGGACTTCCTTCTGTAAAACTGAAATTTCCCTAACCTTCACAAGGCTCCCTTCTGCAAAATTGAAATTTCCCTGTAGTTTTTATCAATTTCTAGATCAGAAAGATTGAAGATACTAAAAGGGGGTGTGACACTCCAAGCAGATAGCATTTAAAAGGGTGCACGCCATGTTTAAATGGGCATTTAAGTAATAAAATGTGGACACATCACCTTAGAAGTATATTTTTTTAGAATCAGAAAACTTCAGAGAATTTAACTATGTCAAAATAAAAAAAAATGTAATTTTGTTCCCCTTCACAGTACCTTGTTTCCTTAAGAACATATACCTTAGCATTAAGTTGTAATTTATGTTAATAATAATAATAATAATAATAATAATAATAATAATAATATAAGGCTACAAACACCGATATATATATATATATATATATTAGTGTGTCTAAAAACGTATATTTTTCTATTAGTGTATATATATATATATATATATACTAATACAAAAATATACGTTTTTAGACACAGTAAAATTGTTAAAAAAGCAATTGTGACTCAAAAACACGAAGTAAGTAATATTGAAAAAAATAGGCATTTTATGGACATTTAAACTCTAATAGATTGTATAAATTTTCTGTCTCATTGGTTTCTATTTATTCCGTCAGGACGAAAAATGATAAACATATAAATTCTGGGGTCGTGTTATTATAAATCTGCTGATGTTTGCTAAAACCAATCGAACTTATTTTAGAAGATAATTTTAAATTAGAATTAAGCATGAAAAAGATATTTTTTGATTCAAGAAACTATTTTAGGCTTATTTGTATACAATACAGTAGACTAATAGTATATTGCGATACAAGTGAGGTAAGCACTTGTTATTGATCGAGAAAAAGTTTGAAAAAAACGAGGCGCTTGGAAATATATTACGTGCTTACCCCATACTATTTTTTGGCTGATGTGACTAATTTTTATTAAATATAGTAATAAATGAATTAAAAATATTTGTTGAATGTAAATGACTTCTATGAGAAAGAAACATTATTTGGTGATCGTTGCTATGTAGCTTTTCATTTGTATTATTATAAGCAAGGATTGTTGTCTGTGGAGACATTTTTATATGTAGAACCGTGATTAGAATCTGTTTGATAATTTTATTATGGAAGGAGTGATTAGAATCTGTTTGATAATTTTATTATGGAAGGAGTCATGGTAGATGATAGAGAAATTGAAGAAGCCTGGAAAGTGGGATGTTCTGCATTAATTCCAGAAAAGTCTAAAGAAAGGTACAAAACATTCTAGAAATGGTTAAATGAAAAAGGTGTGCAGATTAACGAGAAGAATTTTTGGCATATTTTGTTCTGAGGAATGAGAAATTAAAGTCTGCAAGAAGTTTATGGTCAGAGTACTCAATGCTCAAAGCTAATATAAAGTTAAATGATGATATTGACATTTCCTCATTTTGTAAATTAATTGATTTCTTAGTAGATAGTCTACTAGCGGAGAAACAAATATGACAATATTGAACTTGAAGGAAATGGACAGTATTCGTCCAGTAGCATTCAATAATTGTAATAATTGTACTATCACATTCAGTATATCTAAAAAACATTGCTTCTATTATTTTACTTAACGCACGTGTGCTTCTTGAGTCCATATCAGCATTGTGATTTCTTTTGTTTGCATAGCAACCAGGGTAGATGTGGGAACGTTGACTTCCAGTAACAACAATATTAGTAAGTACGTATAAGAAATTAGTAACATCGACCAAAAAAAAAAAAGATGAAGTGATTCCAATATAGGTGTTAGGAAGCCCTTAAAGTGGCAGCAAATTAATGTTCCCACCTTTGTAAACAATGATGTCAGCCATGCGTGTCGACCCTAGTTGATAGTGCCGCCAGAGTATAATATTAGACCGTTTAAAAATCCTAACCCTATGTGGATTCGGACCTTCGACCTTA
Source organism: Diploptera punctata (assembly GCA_030220185.1). Taxonomy (NCBI): domain Eukaryota; kingdom Metazoa; phylum Arthropoda; class Insecta; order Blattodea; family Blaberidae; genus Diploptera; species Diploptera punctata. Next base: position 335,247 of record JASPKZ010000004.1, read on the forward strand.
TAGCGTATTGCCTTAACGAACAATATCACGTATCCCGTAGGACTGTAGTATATAACACAATTTCGATTTTTTTATTTAGGACCTAGACATGGTAGGTTTTTTCAGGATCTCCTCCGTTTTAACCGCCAAAAATTTAATTCCACCATTTCTCCATACACATTTCGTTTTATTTAATTGGTTCCTGTGATAATGAGTCAGATATGGTTCGCCGGCTTCAGAGACATCTCATCTCATTCCTCTACCTGGTATTATGTTGGGCACGAGCAGAGTGTTTACTTGTAAAATGTATACTAAGCCTAAATACATAAATGAGTGACAACTAAAAAGTTGCCAATTTTAAGTTATTGGTACTAAATGAAAGACAAAATTCAGTTCTTTATTCTGGATAAACGACATAAACGATTGTATAACAATGAGTAGGTATAATAATTTGATATTTATGACAAATAGGGGCAAAGTTAAATTGATTTCAAACCATTAAAAGCATCTCCTGAAAAACTGTGCTTTTTTAAAGTTATGTCACTCTTCTCGCAAATGAGCGATATATTAGGGTGTCCCAAAAAAATCGAAGTCTTATATATTTAACGTATACCCTTTTTAATTTATTTGTATTATGTTAATTTTAGAGAAGAAATGGGAATATAATGGTACTGTACATCAACTATATGTAGACTTCAAAAAAGCATATGATTCAATTAAGAGGGAGAAGTTATATAGTATCCTGCTGGAGTTCGGAATTCCTAAAAAGTTGGTTAGACTTATACGAATGTGTCTAAATGGCTCAAAGAGTAGGGTGCGTGTAGGCAAACAGTTTTCAGACACTTTTGAAATCCAGAATGGGTTGAAGCAAGGAGATGCACTATCTCCTCTACTATTTAATTTTGTACTAGAGCATGCCATTAAATCTTTAGAGAATGAGGAAGGCTTACAACTCAATGGTATTAATAAGCTGTTAGTTTATGCTGATGATGTAGTACTACTGGCCGATAGCGAGGAGATACTAAAGGCCAACACGCACACACTATTGAGTAACACTAAGAAATTAGGACTGGAAGTAAATATCAGTAAAACTAAATATATGGTCACACGTAGAAATTCAGTATATAATGGAAATGGACAGCTAATGACAAATGAGGGAAATTTTCAGGAAGTGGCTGAATTCAAATACCTAGGAACAATAATCACAAATAGGAATGAGATGCACAAAGAAATTAAACATAGGCTCAATTCTGGAAATGCTTGCTATTATGCATTGCAGAGACTTTTGATGTCCCAACTCCTTTCAAAAAACGTTAAGCTGAAAATATATAAAACTATTATTCTACCAGTTATATTATATGGGTGCGAACATGGACTCTTACTTTAAGGGAGGAAAGGAGATTACGAGTATTTGAGAATAAAGTTCTTAGGAAAATTTTTGGACCAAAGAGAGATGAACAGACAGGTGAATGGAGAAGACTACATAACAATGAACTACATGGTCTTTATAGGAAGCCAGATATAATAAGAACAGTTAAGTCTCGTAGACTGCGATGGGCAGGACATGTTGCACGTATGGGGAATGAAAGACGTGCATGGAAGCTTCTTGTAGGAAAGCCAGAGGGAAAACGCCCAGTTGGTAGGCCAAGAATGAGGTGGGAGAACAACATTAACTATGATTTGAGGGAAGTAGATTATACAGAGAATGATTGGAAAGCATTAGCTCAGGATAGGGATGTATGGAGAGCTTATGTCCGCGCGGCCATGAACCTTCGGGTTCGATAGTGCCAGTGAGTAAGTAAGTAAGTAAGTAAGTATGTTAAAACAATGGTAAGTATAATTTGGTGTAAGTAGGTCCACGGCACCCGTGCAGATTTGCTTCGTAACATGTCACTAAAGCAAATCTTAAAAGGAAAGTTTGAAAATAATGTTTTTTATTGTAAAGTAGTAAATAGTTATTCGTTTTGGATATAGTAATTTTTTTAATTACTAAATAAATTACTAGTTCTAGAATCCTTTATTACTAACCCAGTACACATTTTCTAATGTTTGGCATGAAGTCGGTACGGGCTGTCATGATCCCATTGCAATAATATTTGTTCTTGAGTTATTAAGGTCAAACAGAAAAAATATATATATATATAATAGAGGGTATGTATATTTTGATTTTACGAAAAAAAAACTCCTTTATGTTCTTCTTCTTGTGGTTGACGGTGACTTGGCACCGTCCAGTGCGCTGCTTCTGTAACATACTAGGGTTTACGTGCCAGCCAAATACCTTTGTGGCTATCAATAAAGGGTTATAGCTCATTTCAACCCTAGCCATATGGCGGCACGATGTGTTCGCCGAGCAAGTCAACAAATTTAGTAAATTGTGGGCATTGTCGCACTAAAATAGGGCGTTAGAAACTGCACCGCTGCTAAGCAGAGAGTCCGAAAGCCAGACAGTGCACAATGAGCCTCACTATATTATGCGAGTACATCTCGCACAGTTTACTTGATAGGCCATCTTGAAAGTTAAGACTATGCTAGGCATATATTGAATATGCGATTCATAAAGAGGAAACACTCCATAGGAGTGAAAAGTTCAGCCAAAAAAGGCTCGATATTCCGGAGCATTGCCTCTGCAGTATCGCTTAAAGGAAGAATTACACTGTAGGCGGCTCTGGGCTTCAACATTTCTGTTTACATTTTGGTTAAGTAAAGCATTTACAGATTTTAGGGCAGCAGAAAAGGATACATTAGGCTTTACAGACACAGAAGTAAAAGGTACGAGGTTGGGTTTGAGGTTTAGGGAGCTTAGGTACTGGTCAAGTAACTTTATTGTATTTTTCCTGAGCTGCCTGAAAAGCAGTACAGACTCTGCTTGGGGAGGCTAGATGTCCAGACTCCCCGCAGTTTGCACACTTGAGCCAAATTTTGTTGCGCTGTGCTTCAGCCTTAACTGTACACTCTTTATGATTATGTGGCCCAGCACAGACAACACAGTGTGGAGTACGGTTGTATCCAGGGAAAGTGTGGTTAAATAACTGGCAACGATAACATTGCTTAAGCCCTGACTGTAGCCGGTATGGTCCAACCGCCACTACGGTGAACAAAAGCCGCTTCAAGTTCTCAAATTCGCGACCTTGAGGAGTATTCTCTAACTCAAGAATCCAGATAGGTAATTTAATGGAAAGATCATTTTCAGTTTTGGAAATCTGTTTGATAGCTTTGAGAGGATATCCTAATGCAATGATTTCCTCTCGTATTTCATTTAGACGTGTACTTGAAGGCAACCTTTTAAGTACTAGTCTCAGCGGAAGATCTTCTTTCAGCTGATAAGTATAGTATTCCTAGTTTAAGGAGCGAAAATACTCATTTATCTTTGAAAAATCTTCCACATTTCATGCATAGTACCGCAATCCTTCTGGTAGACTAACTACTTTGAAAGGTTCGCTAAGTATCGTTCTAATTTCCCGATTCATACGGAACAAGTCCCCATGACCGGTTATGGTAATTGGCGGTGGTCTTGGTCCGATACGAATAGGGCTACCAGAAGGTGCATTCACTGTCGGAGCGGTTGGTGTACTCTGGAGGTGGCTCTACCTGTGAAGATGTCCTAGCAGTTGAAGTAAAATGCTCGCCAAGAACCGAAAAATAATTTTTTGTAGCAACTGCTGGAACTTCAGCTGGGGCTTCCACCGTTTGCTTGAATCGACCGGGATTTCCAAAACCGAAATCAAAAGTCTTGATTCTTTCTCTAAGTTCTGTTGCAATTTTACTATATTTTTTATATATTTTTGACGAGTATGCTACGCTCTCTAGATTTAGATTTTTCTTTCATTTCTTTTTCCTTTTCTTTTCTTTAGCAGTGTCACCTGCAAGTGCATCACTAGCTTCAGAAGCTGATTTAGATTCTATTTGTTGTTGAAATAGGAAACAAGCATTTTGTATTTCTGTAGCACAAGCTCTCAATTCAATTAGAAAATTGGTGAATAACTCGAGTCCCGGCTCGAATTTATAAATAATTTTGTTTAGTCGATCCAAGCAGTGGTTAGTGAGTTCCCCAGCTGACTCGGGCCTCTCAATTTTTTGGTAGGTTTGAAAATAGTTGATACGAATCATAAAAGTACCCCGGATATGGTGAAGAGTCGTTTTTAATTCTTCACCTTCATTACGTTTGAATTGACATGAAGCAAAATGCTCCTCAAATTTTTGGTCTGCGTCCTCCCAAAGAATGAGAGGTCCGGGTTCTTCAAGATCCATTGACCCGCCCAAATCTGGCATAGATGCCATGCTTGGTAATCCAAGACTTAGTTCACACTATACTAGATTCACTAGTCACACTTGCCACCAATACTATAGTTAACTTTAACACAAAAAGCACTTTGCGTTGAACTACAACACTTTTTGATGCCACAAAGCACACGATATTTAATAATAATGCTAATTTGAACTTTAATCATTGGACCGGGCACGTGTCCGGCCTAGAAGGCTGCCACGCACTTTAATTGGCCAATGGGATCACTTTATATTTCGGCCTATCACAGCACACTGAACTACCGGTCACCATCCACGCACAAGACAGACTCGATGTCGCGGAGCACTTTGCCATCTAGGACGTTCTTGATGTCTCCGTAGCTGAGGCTATTGATGTGCACTCGGCAGAGCCGATTTCCGCTGTAGTAGTAGAGCTCGAAGTAATGTTGCTAGCTGCAGTACTTCAAGTGGAATAGTCGCGATGCGATGTTCCTTCATGTCTTGGGACACTCTACTATATATAAGTCCTCCGCTGTGGTAGTCTGGTGCCTTGTCACGCAGCGGGCCCGAGTTCGATTCCCGGTCGAGACAAGCTTCCGGGTGAGAGTTTTTCGGGGTTTTGCCTCACCTGTGAGCCAAATGTCAGGAAGCTTTGAGGCCCAAACGACTCATCTGACCATCATCATTATCATTTTCATCATCATCATCATCCCGGTGTGGAAAGCAACGGGAATCTACCATACCTAGTAAAGTTGCAAAGCATAGCATATAAATGCTATGATTGCAGTGAAGGACCTACACTAGGGCAGAACACTATTAAAATGTATGTATTTGTGTGACTTGAATACAAAAATAAACACCTGAACTGGGATTTGGATCCGGGTCCTCTAACTCTATACGTTAGTGTGATACCGCCTTCGCTATCCAGGCTCCCAGTGCAAACATTAATATTAGTTTCCTTATATACAATTTTCTATCATAAGAGGCACGGTTTCGATAATAATCGATAGGGTTGAGAATGTTAATTGTAAAATTAATTTATTTGTAAAATTTTCAATCTTAGGGCGAGGAGAGGAAATGGTGTGCAATTTTTAATCGCTAATGCGGTTTCCTGCATTAAATTGCATGCCCTTCCGCAGTACGTATATTGAGAAGATATTTTTAGTAGGCCTACTGTTTATAATGATTCGTCCGTCGGATGGGGTCATTAAAGACTCGCGCTCCACTTGGTGCTTTTCGACAGAAGTAGGTTACGTGCCGGCTCCGGGTTTCACCTTCTCTCTTCTCTTCATCATCCCTCATATAGTTTTCACCAAAACTTACGAACCTCGCCCCACAGCACCAGCTCAAGTCAGCTATCAGCTACATGCATCATATTTCAGGATAAATGTCATCTTTTTCTTTGCTGGTAATTATAAGCAGGATAAGAAGGGTCGCGTTTTGTTAGCTGGTATTTAGGAGTGAGGGTGACGTTAAAATATTTCCTTGAACTGAGGCCTTTACAACTCACTTTACACTGCCCAAACACATAAACCAAACTCATCCTACACTCCACAAAACTTCACAATACAAGAACCAGATCTAGGTAAAGTGGTCTGCCGTAGTGGTGCTTAGGTTGAAAATAAACCACATTAACGCCATCCATCTGCCCAGTACGGAATCCGAATCGCGAAAAAAATAGTGTGCACTGGATGGCATTAGAACATAAACACACACACATACACACACACATATATATATATATATATATATATATATATATACACACACACACACATATATATATATATTCCCTATGCCTTATATATATATATATATATATATATATATATATATATATATATACACATATATATTCAGTAACAAAAACCGCAACAGCAAAAAAAAATGTGTTTGTCAGTAATGAAGAATCACTAAATTAAGCTAGAAATTCAAGCAGTGTGAAAAAAAAATTCTATATTCTGCAGAGGACACATTGTTAGTCTATTGGACGAAACCTTTAACTCGGTTTTAGCTATAACATTAGATTAACCCATTCTCTTCTAATCGATTAGTTTGTTGTTTCGAAAATTCGACAAAGTGAAATTTAATTTTATGATTATTATCTAGGCCTATATAGCATCCCATTTTCTGAAATTAAATTACTATTAAAGTAGAGAATTGAACTAGTGTCCTTGAACAGAGAGAATAGTTTGTCACCTTGGAACGCGAACGTTCGTTTTATCGTCCTCCGTGTATAATTTTATAATGAGCTTTATATTCCTTTAATGATTGCATCGTAAAATTGCAATAATATAGCTGAATATGGCGCACGAGTTCCGGTGCATACATTTCTTTGTTCTCTTACAAGGTTTTCACAGCTTCTCCGTTTCTTATTTCTTTCTTTCTTTCTTTCTTTCTTTCTTTTTATTTTTACTGTTTTCATGAAATGCGTACAGGAAAAATATTTATTATTCTCTTCCTTTAATTTATACACGAGCAAAATAAGTTGCCAATTTAATCAGAATTTAGTAGAGAAACTAATATATCATATGTTCATATATATATATATATATATATATATATAAACTTGTTTCAAGAGCCCGTGATGCATTATGCAGTGTTCTCGGCATAACTTTGTTCCTTGATTGTCAGAGGTGCCAGTGTATTTTCACGAACAACTACACAGGTAGTATTTGCATCAATTATAAATGTATTTCCCATTCTTTGTACTGATTTAGTATTAATAATAATCAATATTTTAAGGTATACACACTAATACATTACATTTATTTATTTTCGATACTAGTAAAATTCATATCAAATTCCATTAAGGTGAAGTCACATGATGAAAGTTAGAAATTGAATTGCACCTGTTGGTAGGTGCCGTCGTCCTCAACTTTGTTAAAATATTGTATATAAAATTAACTGGAGCGCTTTCGGAAGTTATCTTCCATCTTCTGCGGGTTGAGCTTCCGCTACTTGTTGTTGTGTACGGTGATGTACCATACTCCAACTATTTGTAGCAGCAACTTAGGCCTACTTGTTTTTGATGATCTCATATAATGGGTTTGACTGGGGTGCGTTCTCATTAAGAAGTGAGGTGTTGTTTGTTTCCTTTATAATTTCAAGGTCTTCAAATATATTTATCCTAGGTGGAATGTTTGCTCGGTGGATTATGGTGAGAGTATTTTCAATTGTGTTCATTCGAGGACCTGAGTAATGAGATGTTTAACATAGCTTGATTTATCACCCGCGTGTTCTTTATATCTTGTAGGCCTATTGAAATTTCTGCTTGTCCTGACTATAAAATGTATTACAATCTTTACATGTTAGTTTGTAGAGTCCCTTGTTTGTTGTGTGAATTTGTTGTGTTCTTCTATGCCATTCTATTATGTTGTTTAATTTGTTTCCTGTTTTATAAGGTATGTTAATGTTTTTATTTATCTTTTTCAAAGTTCTGGCTAGTTTTGTGGTTTCATTTCCTGTGTATGTTAATGTTACCCATGTTTTGTTACTATTAGATTATCTTTCAAGTTTTTTCTTTTTTGTTTCTTTATAAGCTTATCAATGATTTGTTTGTTGGATCATTGTTCCTGAGCAACAGATATTACGGACATGAACTCATAAAAATGATGGGTACATATTGAATCACTTTTATAAGTTACGGTTATGTTCATACTGTATTGTACATTCCTTTACACAATTTGAAATGTATACCGCGCAGGGATATTAACTTTTTTTATTTACGTTTAAATCTCCTGCAGAATCATATCACTGTAACTTAGGCATTCTTATTTCCCTATGCCTTATTTGCTCTGCATGTGCAATAGAATGTATATTTCAGTAAAGTTATTTGTTAACTTTCCTGGCATATAGGGCATAACAATGTTTCAATAGTTCTGTCCTATTTTATAGGCCTATAGGCCCTATCTACACTGTTTTTACTATTACAAAACTTTACACTGGTTTTATATAGGCCTAGTGATGAATTCAGAATAAATATTAAAGGAGTCAGTGAACATTGTTTTTAAGAAATTCAGAGCTTTACTTCTAATAAGAAAAAAACTGGACTCTTTTCTTGATCAACAAACCAATGCCGGAGATGCGCGCTTGTACCTCACAGCAACCAACCCAATGTTTGTGAGGACTGGCTCCTGCAAACTTACGTGCATCTTTAACTAGATATCTTGTGAAACTTGAAAATTGAACATTCTCGACTTTCGTGTAATTAATTAATAAAAAAAGTCCCGTATCATGGCCGAGAGGTTGAATACTTCAGAACACGCGCTATTTGAATCCCTATGAGAGAAGATATGTTGTTATTGGAATTTCGACCGCTTATAAATGGTCCTCTCTAGCACCATGCGATATTTGAGTAGCTAGCGGTTCCAAGCTGAAAAAAAAGGAAAGATTTTATATCACCCCTATTCTGTTCGAATGATCGTCCACCTCATGTGTAGAAGTAAGGCTAGCAGCTTAATTGTAAGCCTATAGATATAAGTTAGCTAGCATCAGACAGCGAAAAGTGAATTGCGGAGAAAGTGAATATTAACCACATATACTGATATCACATACTGTAAATAGGTGCAGCATGCCTTCCCCTACATTACATAATGCACGTACGTGGGCGCAACCAACAAGGTCGTTAAATGACATACTATACTTTGCTTGAAGTAGTCTTCATCTTTAAAGTGTTTAAACATTTCTACAAACACCTCTCACTGTAACATCGATAGTTGTCAGTTTTATTTTGAAACGAAAGAAACGCAAAGTCAGTATTGTAAAAGGAAATAATTTCTCTCGATTGTTAATAGATTATTTTACATTAAAAAGTTACAGGAGCTGCAAAATAAATCTCCTGGCGAACAACGAGTATTTCTTCAATTGTTAAATTTTTAAAATACGATTGACTAGAAATTTAGTTGGGTTTCATCCAATTAAAAAAATGTTTATATAACGTCATCCTACTTAACAGAAACCGAAAATGATAATGGCACAAATATGATATATATAAATCTATATATAAAGTACTTAGGAAAATTTTTGGACCAAAGAGAGATGAACAGACAGGTAAATGGAGAAGACTACATAACAATGAACTACATGGTCTTTATAGAAAGCCAGATATAATAAGAACAGTTAAGTCTCGTAGACTGCGATGGGCAGGACATGTTGCACGTATGGGGAATGAAAGACTTGCATGGAAGCTTCTTGTAGGAAAGCCAGGGGGAAAACGCCCAGTTGGTAGACCAAGAATGAGGTGGGAGAATAACATTAACTATGATTTGAAGGAAGTAGATTATACAGGGAATGATTGGAAAGTATTAGCTCAGGATAGGGATGTATGGAGAGCGTATGTCCGCGCGGCCATGAACCTACGGGTTCGATAGTGCCAGTGAGTAAGTAAGTATAAATCTATGTGTGTGTGTGTGTGTGTCAACGCTCTAGCGGCCGCATATTTTGTTTCTTTTAACCAAACCCGTCATTTAACAATCAATAGCAAAATGTAAGGTCGAGTTCGTTAACCACTAAAATTGGACCATTGCCCTAGGAGTAGGAGTTTACCCCAAACGATAATTTTAAAATAGCTCTACGGGTTGTCATTTCGATTTTTTGCAACGAAGATCAGTATGTGCTGTTGAAATAAAACGAGGAAGTAGTCTCCAAAAATCAGCGAAATCGGACCAATAGAAGTAGGGCTTTACCTGAAACACAAATTGAAGAAACCGCCATGTTTACTTTGTCGCATTTTAACTGTACACCATACAATTCCATTAACAAAAGAAATACAGTATATTTTTCGTAAACAAACAAAATCGGATCCTCAATTCGACTTCCAAATAAATTTGATTAATTTACGTAGTTCCTGAGTGACGGTTTTTTATTTTTGAGAAATGTGCAGATGTTATTTCTAGGTATAAGATAAATTAGTCACATTCATTAAATCAGGAGGATTAACTCCGATATATATATATATATATATATATAATGTTAAAAATGTATTCGTAACTGTAGAAAAACTGAATAAGCAGCTTTGAATTTTACTTCCTTGAACTTACGTAGTGCAAATAGCAGAGAGTGAAAATTGGTGTGTCAACTCTCGTCTTGTTAGTTCGCAGAAAACAGCATTCAATTTGTTACGTCATACCTAGTTCTGACTTACTATGTCAAAGTCTCAATAAAGGCAATTAATGGGCTTCTTAGAATGAGTTAACTCGATTTTCTAATTCTCTAATTTTATATCTGTCCGCGTTTAAATTCAGGTTACTTAATTGTTTAAGTTCTTCATACAGATATTAGAAAATATGTATTTAAACATTCACATATTTCCTCTTAAATAAAATATTTTAATATACTATTACATTATTTTCCTGAGAATGGTTCCACCCTAGCTCACGCGAATCGTAAAAAGCGATGAAAATTGGGAACCCATTCCCTGGGGGAATAACAGGCCACCCAGGCTGCCAAGGGAACATAAATAGAGTCCAATAGTCGGAGTAGATGAAAATAATAAATTAATGTCTCAAAACAGGAATGATGAATCGAACACGAACGCGCAAAAAATTGATACATTGAACATGAAGACAATAGTTGTGAAAGAAGTAGAGATACTTAATGTAATAAAAATATTTAGTATTAGAGCCTTAGGTATAACTGAGTAAAGAAGAAATGGACGGGGTAGTCAGAACTTTCCAAGTTTAGGCATAAAGAAGGTTAGAAATTTCGTAATTGTTTGATCCAAAAACAAGTGCATTTGTGAGCGCTCATATACAAACACACACACACACACTTTTATGTATAGGGTAGGTACATGCACACATACTGTAGCCGTATACCCACATCCCTCACCCCATTAATACGCATAAATTATTAAGGAAGAATAATTAATCAAATTTATGAGACGTACTGCAGGTTACTCAAGAACAGACCATAAAAGGAATTCTGAGATTCTCAAAGAATTACAAACAGAATCAGTCATGGAATATGTACAGAAATACAGAAACAACTGGAAATCTCACTTAAGAAGAAAGAGCAGAAGAAAAATATCACGTCAAATCTTAAATTACCAGCCACCAGGTAAGAGATCTTTCGGCAGATCCTTCAAACGTTGGATTGAGACCGTAACAGACCATTAGGTCTATCATTCGAAAGAAATAATAATAATAATAATAATAATAATAATATAATAATAATAATAATAATAATTAACTTCTAATTATTGTCGTAAGTAGGGCATGTTCATACTAAAATGAAATGGGATGTACTGAGGAACTGATTAGTAGCATAATCAAAATGATACGACTGACCAAAAAACGAATTCATATGCGATCAATAAAACTCCAGTACTAGGTGATTAACGTAGTTTATAGACCTCACCCTTAACGCACTAGTAAACAGAATACAATGAAACGGTAAACCCTTATACAATAGAGAAAAAGTTTGCAGTTCTCTTTTTATCAAAGGATTACAAGGCCATGCCATTATTGGCCCGATATAACAATGACTAAATCCAAAACTGCGTACAAAGGACTGGGCATAAGTGAACAAACGACCGGGTTTTCCAAACTAAGCTAGGAGAAAAAGCTCTCCCACAGCAATTTAACCAAAACGTGCCTACGCTACACGGGGGACAAGGGGGTTCCCGACAAACGAACTTGTTATATTAAAGATAACTCTCAATTTGGACAACCCTGCAAAATTAATGAAGGGGCATAAATAATTTAAGGTGGAGATATGGACCTCAAACGCATGAGTATAACACCCCAACGACCGCCCTCAAAATAGGAAGGAACAAATCATAATGATTGTAACATCTAAATGTTTTGTGAGAGGTTGAAGGCCCTAAGTGGAAGGGAGAATTACCAAGTCGCCCAGACAAAATAAAAAATACATTATTGACGAAAATTTGAGTCAGAAGCGAGTGTGCGCAATTTGTCTATTGGTGATAGAATTGTCGTTAGGGACAAATTTGCTTAAGTTAATGAAATCCCGCGTGAGATATACAAGAACTCTTTAGGCCCGCAGATTTTAGGGATCTACATTCAAAGAAGTTATAGATAAGAAATAAATGATAGCGAATATATTTAAACGCAGACCGCTAGCATACAAATAGAACGAGTTACGCATCGGAGTTATAAGAGTTATTCAAACGCGTGTAGTGACTAATTAATACACGATTCCGACCACCTATAGGCTTCAGCGTCGTGTCAAGTTTTCAGATACGACAAAGCGCAAAATCCTGAGTGACAATAAAGTGAGCCGTTAAATTCAAGTCACCACAAGGCGTCTACTGTTTTCCAAGTGAATACCCTTCCTCTCGTGTACCTGAAATAAGACCTTTGCTCTACCTTAACAAAATTGAACTCTGAACCAGCTAGTCGGGCGAACCATATTATATAGACATCCATATCCCCAGACACCAACCCAACAATTAAAACTCATCAGAACAAGATCCTGTTCCACGTAACGCCCAAAGTAAGGACCTAACCAACGAAGTGTTCCTGCTTCAATATATACATACATGCATGCATGCATGCATACATAAATACATAAATACATACATACATACATACATACATACATACATACATACATACATACATACATACATACATACATACATACATACATACATACATACATACATACATACATACATACATACATACATACATACATACATACATACATACATACATACATACATACATACATACATACATACATACATACATACATACATACATACATACATACATACATACATACATACACTGTTTAATTTATAGTTGTATAATAAGAACACCACAATGCATGTAGTATTACTCCACGTAATGGAGCATGCAGTTGAATAATAACATAAATAAAAAAAATACATACATACATACATACATACATACATACATACATACATACATACATACATATATCATACATACTACATACATACATCCATGCATACATACATACATCCATGCATACATACATACATCCATGCATGCATGCATACATCCATGCATGCATGCATACATCCATGCATGCATACATACATACATACATACATACATACATACATACATACATACATACATACATACATACATACATACATACATACATACATAACATACATACATCATACATACATACATACATACATACATACATACATACATACATACATACATACATACATACATACATACATACATACATACATACATACATACATACATACATACATACATACATACATACATACATACATACATACATACATACTACATACATACATACATACATACATACATACATACCATACATACATACATACATACATACATACATACATACATACATACATACATACATACATATATACATACATAGATACATACATAGATACATAAATACATACATACATACATACATACATACATACATACATACATACATACATACATACATACATACATACATACTACACATATATACATACACATACTTACATACATACATATACACCACCTACACATATGCGCACATACACTACATACATACATACATACATACATACATACATACATACATACATACATACATACATACATACATACATACATACATACATACATACATACATACATACATACATACATACATACATACATACATACATACATACATACATACATACATACATACATACATACATACATACATACATACATACATACAACATACATACATACATACATACATACATACATACATACATACATACATACATACATACATACATACATACATACATACATACATACATACATACATACATACATACATACATACATACACATACATACATACATACATACATACATACATACATACATACATACACTACATACATACATACATACATACATACATACACATACATACATACATACATACATACATACATACATACATACATACATACATACATACATACATACATACATACATACATACATACATACATACATACATGCATCCATACATACTACATACATGCATCCATGCATACATGCATACATCCATGCATACATGCATGCATACAATGCATACATACAGCTACACACATGCATGCATACATACATACATACATACATACATACATACATACATACATACATACATACATACATACATACATACATACATACATACATACATACATACATGCATACATGCATGCATACATACATACATACATACATACATACATACATACATACATACATACATACATACATACATACATACATACATACATACATACATACATACATACATACATACATACATACATACATACACATACATACATACATACACACATACATACATACACACTATATACATACATCATACTTACATACATACACACATACACACCTACACATACCATACATACATACATACATACATACATACATACATACATACATACATACATACATACATACATACATACATACGTACATACATACATACATACATACATACATACATACATACATACATACATACATACATACATACATACATACATACATACATACATACATACATACATACATACATACATACATACATACATACTCCATATATACATACATACATACATACATACATACATACATACATACATACATACATACATACATACATACATACATACATACATACATACATACATACATACATACATACATACATACATACATACATACATACATACAATACATACATACATACATACATACATACATACATACATACATACATACATACATACATACATACATACATACATACATACATACATACATACATACATACATACATACATACATACATACATACATACATACATACATACATACATACATACATACATACATACATACATACATACATACATACATACATACATACATACATTAATCAGGATTTAAAGAAATTTGAATTATGGGCTAAAGAAAATAAAATAAACTTTAATGACTCCAAATCGAAAGTTCTGATGATAACCAGGAAAAAGAAAATAAACAATGAATCTATAAACATTTATCTTAATAAAAGCACTAGAACAAGTAGATACACTAAAGTATCTTGGAATTTACGTTGACGAAAAATTTAGATTTGATCATCATATTAATCAAATCCATGACAAAGCAATAAGTATATTTCACACATTATCGAAAGCAGCAAAATTAAATTGAGGCATTGGAAATAAAGCACTACATACAATTTATATGGGCACAATACAACCGATTCTGACATACGGAGCTCCAGTGTGGGGAGACCCCTTTCAAATTAAAACAAACTTAACAAAAATTCAGAGAGTTCAGAGATTATTTAACATAAAAATTACGAAGGCATACAGAACAATGTCATACGAAGCTTCTTGCGTTTTGGCTTGTATTCAGCCTATTGATATAACAATACAAGGAATATTCAAACAGTATGATTCCATACATGGAGATGCATATTATGATGCACCCTTAGCCACAAATGATTGTATGCATCCTGCACAAATACCCCAAATGCAAGAGGCTAAGGAAGGTACAAATTATTTTCTAAAAATTTACACAGATGGCAGTAAGAAGGAAGAAAATGTCGGATCCGCGACAGTGATATACAAGTCTGACAATCTTTTTCTAAATCACAAATATAGACGGTGGAAATTGTTTCAATAATCAGGCTGAACAACTAGCTGTATTGAAAGCTCTACAAGAAATTTAGAATATAAGTAACACTTCGGGTGAAGAAAGACTGTAGCTATATATTCTGATAGTAATGTGGCCCTAGCCCTTTTGCAGAAAAATAGCAAACATAATAGTATAGTTGAGGACATTTTAAAAACGATAAAAATTTTAAAACAGAAACAATGGACAATTCATTTTAAATGGGTGAAAGCACATACAGGTGATACTGGAAATGAGTTTGCCGATGAGCTTGCTAAAGAGGCAACAAAAGACCTAAATCTGCATGTAATATATAACAAGATCCCAAAATCAATAATAATGTGTAGAATAAGAGAAAACGGACACCAGCTGTGGCAGAACAGGTGGAATGCAACAATTAAGGGTGCTCAATGTAGATTATTCTTTCCATCTATCAAAGAAAGACTTAACATTAAAATTCCAATAACACCGCAGTTTACTGCAATTATATCAGTCCACGGTAAAACAAATGATTATTTACATAGATTCCATATTATAAATAACCCGGGTTGTGCATGTGGCTGCCCGCGACAAACTGCGAATCATATGATTTACTTGTGTAAGGTATTTCGGTAGCAAAGATCTATCTTAATAGCAGATATATATAAAAATGGAGGGAACTGGCAGGTTACTAACAATGAATTAGTAACTAAACATCTAAAAGAATTTTGTAAATTTATAAACTCTATGAACATATAGTTAATAAGGTGTTATATAATAATGCGTGTAATACTGCTCTGCAGTGGGGCATGTTGATGGATTTTCAATAAATTAAAAAAAAATACGTGCTCACACACATACATACGTGCACACATACATATATAGATACATTATGTTACCTGTTTATTAGTCCATGAAGATATTAATTAACCATAGATAGAAAAAAAAAATATTTATATGTAAATATAAAATGTTCCCAGACATTTATCTTGCTTGAACGAAACTTATGTTATTTCCATTTCGTTCAAACTCTCTAATACAATATATTTACCATATATTGGTTGCGTCCCAACTGTGGTCTCGGCTGCTGCTGCTGCTGCTGCTGCTGCTGAGTGATGGCAATGACTTGCATCGCCCAGGGTGCTGTTCTGGAGCTAATATAGACCCCTTGACAGCCAAATTCCCTAGTGATTATCATTTTAGGGTTCACTCACTAGTTCAGTCCCATTTATAGCATTAGCATTTAATTAATTTATCTGTGATATTAATTTTGGGTAGTTAGTTTAGAGATGGGGTGTTCCACTTTCCCAGGCAGGGCATCGTAAAATCATGCCGCTGGACAAGCAGGGAGTTCGAAAGGCAGCGACATGATAATGAGCCACACTACCTGGGCAGTTTCCCAACACTCATCTCAAAGGTCTGGTACATCCTGAGGGAATATGTTTCGGTGAACTGCACGTTGCTGTAACGCTTGTCCTATATTGCGAACAATTGGATTGTCATGATTAATTATGACACGATACATGTCATTCACTTTTTCATTAATTGTAGTCGCAATATAGGGCATCCGCGTTAGGTCATGAAGTCTAGTGATTCTTGTACGTAGAGGAGACGACAAGATAATTTTTAGTCATTTGTTTTGTATGACTTGCAGTTTT
This sequence comes from Diploptera punctata, assembly GCA_030220185.1. Taxonomy (NCBI): domain Eukaryota; kingdom Metazoa; phylum Arthropoda; class Insecta; order Blattodea; family Blaberidae; genus Diploptera; species Diploptera punctata. The sequence goes on from JASPKZ010000004.1 coordinate 352,822, forward strand.
CTTTTATGATATTCGGCAAGAATGCTCCAGGCTTCACTTCCATACAGCAACATGCTGCGGATCACAGCTTTATATAATGTAAGCTTGATCCGAGAGGATAGATTTTTCGACTTGAAAAATGGATATAACATTGCAACTGCAGCATTAGCTTGATGTTGAAGTTTCTGAATGTGAATTTTGAACGTAAGCTTGTAGTCCAGATGGACTCCAAGATACTTGACTGAAGTCTCTGTTCGAATTGGAGTTCCCAGAGTGAGCCGGATGGGATTACATCTGTGGGTTTTCCTAAATAAGACAACTTGTGTCTTATTTGCATTTGTTTGGATATTCCACAGATGTAGCCAGGTATGGATGTAGTTGAGGGCATTTTGGATGGTGTGGATACATTTAAGTATACCACGGAGAGAAGCCTGATAATACAAACATATATCATCAGCGAAGGAAGATATATGAATATTAGGTAAGGAAGGAAAGTCAGACACATATAATGTGTAAAGGATAGGTGAGAGGACTGCACCCTGTGGGACTCCAGCCCGCAGAGGCTTGCAATCAGAATTATACCCATTAACCGACACATAGAAGTGTCGGTTACTGAGGTATTTTGGAATAAGTTTAATTAAATCAGCCGAAATATTAAATTTGATTAATTTATAGATAAGGCCATTTATCCAAGTCGTGTCAAAAGCTTTCTCAATATCGAGGAATATTGCCAAAGTACATTTCTTGGCATTGAAGCCCGTGACAATCTGATCAACCAGTCGAGCTAGCTGGAGCGGAGTACTATGCGATTTTCTAAATCCAAATTGATGATTAGGTATAAGATTTTTCGTTGAAACTTCATGTTTTAGACGAGCCAAAATAATTTTCTCCAATATTTTGCCCAGCACAGGCAGCAGACTGATTGGTCTTAGATTGTCTGGGACATAGGATCTTTCCCAGGCTTGGGGACAGCTATCACTTTGGCCCTCTTCCATACCTCAGAGAAGTAATGGAATCGGAAACAAAGCTTAACTATCTGGAGTAATAGAATTAGGACTGTTGGCGGTAAATGTTTTACCGCCAGGTTTGGTATCCGGTCGTGACCGGGGGCTCTATGGGTAGGGAGAGACTGGATAACGGCTTTCAATTCTGAAAGCTGTATGTCAGGAAGATGATGTGGGATAGGACGCTCAAGAAACGTACTTACAGTATTGTGCACCTCATTGTCATGAGCTGGTGTGGTGAGCTCATGTGGTTTAAACCTGTCTGCAAAATTTTCAGCAAGGAATTTGGCCTTCTCCCTAGGGAGATATTCCCAATTCCCGTTATGATGAACAGCTGAAGGAGGAGCAGGAGTTCTACTCTTTCGTATCCGTTTTAGGATGTCCCATGGTGGGGTTTTCTTCTCCGTATATTGCTGGAGGGACTTTTGCCCAGTCAGCATTTCTTAATGCTTGCAGACGGGTTTTCACCAGATGAGCATAATGATTGTATACTTGTTTGTGTTGGTGACTTCCAAAATCGCGGTACCATTTTAGGTACCGCCTTTTAAGAGTTAAAAAAAATTGAAGTGTGGGATGTGTGCTTTTTGTTTGTGTAGTGTTTTTGGTTCGTGTTGTTGATAGTCTTATGACCGTTTTAATTGTAGCCTGTAAATCAAGGACACTGTGTTCAATTTGTTCTGTAGTTCTGTAGACTCGACAGACAGTGTTGCCTTAACCCATTGGTTAAGCAGTGTTGAGTAAGTCTGCCAGTCTGTGTGATCATGTTGTGAGTTAAATGGGGAGGACAATAAAAATGTAGGTGAAATTTTAAAAAGTATTGGTATGTGATCAGAGTTTGATGCGTCTGTTGCTATAGTGACGTGTGGAGAGATAGGGACATTCTTCGATAGCGCTATGTCGAGAATATCAGATCGAATGCCATAAGGTGTGTTCATGAAGAATGTATGTCCCTTGATGCAGAGTTTTCTAGGTTTTGATGCTGACAATATCTTTGTAATGTTACACCAGCTGCATTTTGGACATGACAGTTCCAATAAAGGTGTTTTGCATTAAAGTCTCCCGCTAACAAATAGTTAGGGGAGACAGATGTGAGAATATTGAGGTCGTGTCTCGTTAGCAGTCTGGTGGGAGATTTATAGATTGATGCCATAAAAATATTTTCGCGATTGGAAATAGGTAGAAGGATGCCAGTGGCTTCCAAAAATTGGAGCCTTGGAATAGTGGTCACTCTATGACCAAGGGTGCGCTTTATACAAATAGCTGTGCCACCAAGGGGACCGTCCATTCGGTCATTTCTATATGTGTAGTAGTTCGGAATTTGGAAACGGTCGCGCTGCTTTAAATGTGTTTCATTTATTAGACGAATGTCTATATCTCTTTCTTGTATAAATGTAATTAGCTCAGTTTTTTGACGAGCTACACCATTGGCATTAAATGCCATGACATTGAGATAGCTTCCGTGGGTGAATCTATCCATCTCCGAAACATAAATTTGCCAGCTGGGCCATGAACATCATCCGCTCCATAGGAGATTTAAAGCTAGCTAGAGCGGCTTTAACTTCCCGGAGCAGCTGCTGTCCATGTCCAGAGGGTTGCGATATCATCCCAAGACGGCTTGAGCAGTGCTTGTTGGACTTGTTTTTGTAGTGGTATTAGGTACTACTACTTAACTAAAAGATATTCGGTCTAAGTGGCTTTGATTGGAAGCTTCTTGGGATTGGTGCATTTGTTGTAAGTACTGTTTTTTTGTTTTCAAATAAGCTTCCTGAGCTGTTTTATACCTCACAGCCTCTGAAGGAGGCGGGGTGTTCACCATTACAGTTGGCGCATTTTAGCAACGACCAATCAGTCAAAGCAGCAGCTTTGACTAGGCAGTCCTTGTGACTATGTGTGCCAGCACAGACTACACATCGTGGATTCATATGGCATTCTGAAAATGTATGGTAAAAGTGCTGGCACCTAAAGCACTGTTTTAGCCCAGCCCTGGGTCGATATGGAATAACCTCGACTACAGTGTAGAGGAGGCGGTTTAAATTGTAGATTTCCCTTCCAGAGGCACTATTTTCGAGTACAAGGATGAATAGTGGTAAGGGAATCTCCTGTTCACCTTCTTTTTTAGTTATCTGTTTGATAGATTTCAGTGGGTATTCCATACTCTTAATTTCATTCTCTATTTCTTGGACGGGAGTGACTGCTGGAAGCCTCCTCAACACTACCCGAGGTGGCAGATCTTTTTTCATTGTAAAAGTATAGTATTGTTTATTAGCTGCTTTAAGGAACTGTTTAAGCATTTCAAAGTCTGCCACTTTGGAGGCATAATAGCGCAGACCTTCTGTAGTATTTACAACCTTTAAATATCCTGTTAATTTAGATTTGATTTCAGCATTCATTTTGAATAGGCCCATATGCCCTATTACTGTGATGGGTGGTGGTCTAGATTATTTTGGTGAACTAGTTTCATTTAGATTTCTTTCAATTGTATTTTCAGTAGTACTAGGATTGACATTTTTGTAGCAGGTCTGCGCTGTGCCGTAGTCGCAGGCAAATTTCCCCCTTTCTGGGATGCAACAGTTTCCTTGGATGTGGAAGCTGCAGAGAAATTTGATGGCTCAGTGGTGTCCATCTGATCTGCAAGTAGTGCAAATCTATTCTGAGTGATCACCACTGATGCCATCTCTACATGTGACTCACTTGCCAAAGGTTTCTTTCTTTCGGTTCTTTTTGAACAATCACGTTGTGATGGTCTCTCTTTTGTTTCTGACAATTTTTGCCTTTTAATGTTAATTTTGGGTGATGTAGTTTCATCTTCTGCTACTTCAAAAAATGCAGATGTTTGTATATCCATTGCTAGTCTTTTTAACTAGCAATGCTTTCAAATAACTGACTAAGTCATCGGTTGTTCCGTATATTTCTTCTATTGATCGAAATATTGGCAAGTGAGTTCATATGCATACTCCGTACGCTCTAAATCCTTGTAGGTCTGCAAATAGCCCATAATGATCAGGAAAGTTCCTCTGATCATATCGGCTGTTTGCGCTGGTTTTGAGTCAGCTTTTATTTTTTGCTGCTCTATGAATTTCTCAAATTTTACACAAATCTCATCCCAGATTCTGAGCGTATCGGGATCTGCAGCTTCCACACCTACACTAACACTTTTTTTATTTTGATTGTGCCATGATTTTTTGGTACTTACCAGTTTTCACTGACACAAAAAGTTTAGAAAAACACTAACAAAACACTAACAAAAAATATAACTGAACTTTTCCAAAAAACACTCTCAGTCTAGAGTTGCTTTTTGTTGTGATTGAACCCAAAATAATAATGACTAGATATAACTTTATATCACTCAGGACGTGGCCCTGTGTGATGGTGCAAGCACCACGCACACTTGTGATTGGCTGTCGGGTCTCTCCTTTTATGGATTTTTTTAACACCCTAAGAACCGAAACAAATCACTAAACCACTTCCTCTCAACACCAGAAGCACTGTTTGCCGTTCAACAGACTTCAGCTGGGAGCCGGAGCACCAGGGAAACCGCAGTAAATTTTTTACAAGATTTCGCGTTTTTTGCTTCCTTGCCACCAGGTCAGACGTTGATTGCTTCCAAGCTCAATGCTGAATCATCAATGATGATGATGATGATGATGTGGTCTCGGGGTAGCGTCGCTGCCTCATAACGCAGCGGCCCAGCGTTCGATCCTGGGTCGAGACAGATTTCCTGGGCGTTTTTTTTCCTCGGGGTTTCCCCTCACCTGTAAGACAAATTTCAGGGAAATGTAAGGTCCAATCGGTCCCCGAACATCATCCGGCCATCATAATCAACATTAGCGCATACGCCATGTTTAGTATGTGAATGGTGTGTTTCGTTTTAATGTTATGTTATCTCGGCCCTGACATTAAACTGATTCCTCATTCGGGGAGGCCTATCACGTTCTTGTGTGATGAAAAAAGTATGTGTGTGATCCATAGTTAAAATCCCTCTCCCGACAGGTCGACCCACTATAAGGGCGGGGTGGCGTGTGGCACGTTAAAATACCTATAGGGTGAGAGATAAAACTGCGCCAGTGGAATAACTCGTTAATGTACGTTTAATTGAATATTGATCAGCAGAAAAAACAATTAAAGTTTATCGTTAAAAAGTAGTCATGTAATCCTGAATTCTGGGTATATTTTTCTATAATTGGCAAACAGATGACAGCAAAAGTAGTCATATGGTTCATAATTCTGAGACAGCAATCAGACGTACTATAGCCATCAATCCTAATTTATTGTTAACTACGAGTAGTTGCAAAATTTAGTGAGAAAAATTTGATTAAAAGGACCTAATCATGCTGACTCGCTCCAGAATTTGAACCTGAAATATTCGTAATAGGAGTCTCAAACGGGTTCTTCTGAGTTGATTCGCTTGGTGTGTATTTTCTATCTTTAATATTAAAGTTCGAAAGGTTATCTTAAATAAAATAGTGGAATTGTAGTAAGCTACGGTTTATATATGATGACAAAAAAATCAAGGCGCATTGGCCTAGAAGACCTTGGTTTACCTGCCGACTGCTGGCTTTATATCCATGTGCCATTTAGAGAGATAGTCCAGCAGCATAGAGGTGGGAAGTGTCAACATTTTGTGTGTATATGCGTTATAGATGGTTTTCGTAACCTAGTAACGGTACTTATTGTAGGTACCCAAATTCCTCATAATACCAGGTAAGCATCTATCCTAGAGTGTCCGAAATTCCAAGACAAAATTTATTTTCCCATGGGTGGGCGAACCAACGCACGTATGATGCCTTAGGCCATTCTTCTAAGGTCCGGGACATATATACTGAAACAATAATTAATTTTAAAACATTTTCTTTCGAGACTATTTTATAAATACGCCGCTGTGGTCTCGGGGTAGTGCTATTGCTTGTTTACGGAGCGATCCCGGGTTCGATCCCCGGTCAAGACGTTTCCTGAGTAAGATTTTCTCGGGATTTCTCCTCAACTGTAAGGCAAATTTCGGAATATTTTAATGCTCAAATAGTCTGAAACATCATCTGGTTGGTCATCATAATCGTTTACTTGAATATATGAGTGAATGGTGTCTTGTCTTAAATGTTCAAGTTGTCTCGGATGATCTGGCATTGAGCTGATCACTCAGCCAGAGAGGCCCTCCATGTCATTATTGTGGTCGAAAACTAAGTGTGCAATCCAGAGTTTCATATCCCCCCGATAGGTCGTGTCCTTTTAAGATCAGGGTGGCGTGGGCACGTAACATACCTACAAATGAAAGGTTAAACCAAGATAGGGATAGACTACAGGCTGTCCCATTCAAACCTCCCACATTTTAATTAATCATAACTAACAAAGTATGCGGAATTATTAAATGAGACCGGTATTAAACGAAACAGAAACTCAAAGAATTTTCATTGCCACACATTAAAATACCTCTATATGTGCACCAATAGTAGCATGAAGAATACCAAGTCTGAATTCGATTTCGTGTCATGTTCTGTCCAACATGTCCATTGGTACTGTTGCAATTGTGTCAAGGATACGAGTTCGTAAAGCATGAAGATCTTGTACTGGAGTCACAAACACACGATCTTTTACATACCCCCAGATGAAGAAGTCCATTGGAGTAATGTCTGGCGAACGTGTTTTATGTCTTTATTGTCCAACATGCGACAGTTGAATTAATTGAAACAATGAAAATAAAAATTATTTGTGTTTCTCTTTATTTTAATACCAACCTTATTTTATAATTCCTCATACTTTGAGAGTTATGATTAATTAAAATGTTGGAAGTTTGAATGAGACACGGTGTATTTATTGCCGAGTTGTATTGAGTAGTGTATAAAGCGAAGGGTTGTCACGCTATGACTGTACGAGTAGAGACGAATTGCAATTATTTGTTCATGGAGTTTGTAACATTGGTGCGGCTGTTTATTTAGCTGCTGGAAATCTCCTTGTTTGGTCCTTGCTTGTGAGGTAACCCTTACGACAAAAGCAACAAGGTTAAATTCAAGCTAACTGCAGTTCTCGGAAACTTCTCTTTATATAGATTTTGATTTTTGCTAATACATTCCACACTATTAACCTGTCGTGCTGATGTTTTTATCTCTGAGACAATTAATGTTCATGTTGTTCACATAAAATATATATATATATATATATATATATATATATATATACCCTCATCTGAGAGTTTACTTTCAGAGGTGTTGATAATAAACTGTTAGTTAATATTTAATTTTAGGAAGTGATATTTTGAGGTTATTTTAATTAAATTATTTTCAGTCTGATCATCTTACCTCAATATTAATGTTGATTTATTCTTGGACATGTTTGAAAACAATTCTGTTTTATCGTCAGCTTATCCAGACTGGTTAGATTTATGTTGCACACCCTGGATGTCGATGTCAGCTCCATCCTGTGATTCGCCAAAGAACCACCAAACAAGGTCATGCTCCGTCGGTATTTCAAAGTTCATAACTCTGTTCTTGTTCTTCTGAACATAGATTTTTTCCCAAATAGTCAGCTTTTTTGTATTTTCTAACTGTTTTAATAATTTAGTGTCCGATTTTTATTATGTTATTCAGACCAAATATTAGCAGCAACTTGTAGGCCTATTCATAGATTGTTATCAGAAAAAACCATTAAAGGAATATTATCTATATTATATTATTTTGATTAATTTTGTAAAATTGCCGTACAATGTATTAATAATAATAATAATAATAATAATAATAATAATAATAATAATAATAATAATGCCATGACGCGACAGCCTAGAGGGCCCTTAGCCTACCAGCCGGCTACTTTAATATTGGATTTAAATACGAGATAAAACAAAATTATTTGGAAGAGAGTAATTAAGAGCTTACGCTGTCACACAAGACAGACGATTGTTGAGGGAAGGCCCAGCCGCATCGAGAGTAATAGTGTCGATGATAATAATGACAATAATCGTGTATGAAAATAGAGTATACATTTTGTTACGTCTTAAACTGGGGAAACACTAAATTATCCAGCCAGTTATTTAAACGTGTTGGACAGCAGTGAAAGTGAAACTATATATAACTAAATTTTCTTTGTATATTGTGTAATTCGGCAGATATTTCTATGTGATTTTTTTATATTATCTTATTTAAAAAATGTTGAAATATAATTACCCAATTTATATGCAGTAGGCACTATATCATATATATATATATATATATATATATATATATCGATGTTACAATTAACTTTTGACATTAAGCAATGAAGGCCAAATGTAACATACGGTATAAAGTTACAGGTCTCGTGTTTAATTTCCGTGTTAATTCAGACATTTATATATATATATATTATATATATATATATATATATATATATGAGAACACAGGAACAATTGGATAGAATATCTGCAAATAATGATAGAAGATAGGATACCAAAGATGACATTGATATATAATCCTGTAGGACGAAGTTCGGTGGGAATATCAAGAAAGCGCTGGGCTGAACGAACAGATGTGAGATCGGAACAGGTAAAGACCTAATCCGTAAAGGATAATATTGATGATATATATATATATATATATATATATATATATATATATAAATTAAGCGGTTCCATAGCGCAAGTGGGTAGACGCCCGTATCTCACCACTGGGGTATCGAGATCATGTCTCACTCGCTCCATGTGCGTTTTATGGTAGACGAACGAAGCTTGGGCAGTTCCCACCCCCCGAGATTTCTCCCGTTTCCCCTGCCAGTAATTAATTCAATTTCCCCATACACATCTCATCCATTTCGTTATATTTCGTTCATCCGCCCCTTTGACGGGACGTCAGGCGTGGTCGGCCGGCACCCTTGTCGTTCACCGACCTCTAAAATATAGGAGGTTCATCTCATCCCTCGACCCAATCCTGAGTTGGACACAAGATGAGGATATTTATTGTATATTTCTAATTTAAGGGTTAAAATTTGTACAAACACAAATTGACTAATAATTATTTATGTAATTGAGAAATTTAATAAAAAAAAGCACTTCACATTTTATTTTCTCACTTAGACATGTTTATGTGAACATCTTCATCGTATCAACTAAATTCAGACTGAATTAATAACATTAAAAATATGAGATAATGCGTATGATTCCGATTCAACCTCTTAATAAATAGGCTCGTAGTTTTCCATCCTATATTTTTATTAATAATATAATTCATTACGTTTCTTCAAATAGTATGTGATAATCCAAAGTATAAAATCTCTCTCCCGATAGGTTGTGCCACTGTAAGGTCCGAGTAACGTTGGGCGCGTAAAATACCTATTATTGCGAAGTTAAACAACGACGGAGAAGAATTATTATCTTAAAATATTTAATGAGACGGTAGACATGTAATACTGATCAAGCAGTCAATAAAGTCTAAAAGACCGAGGACAAATTAGGTTACTGAGACAAATTTTGAGTTGAAGTAAATAGGTGAAGGTAAATTAACGTTAGACTATTTCAGATTTTTTTACTTTAAAACTCTTGTTTATATCCATACACAATTTCTTCTTACGATATGTTTAAACATTATTCAGTGTACTTTTATAAAAAGGCTATAGATTTTTCAACCCTGAGAGAATTAAGTTTAAATAGTGAGTTCTAACTTCTGCGCTTCCTAGATTTTTTATTGTGAAATACCCAAACAAACGATAATGTTTTAACCCATAATCAAATAATTTACCTTTTAAGAAATATAGGAATTGTGTCATCTAACATTTATTTAATTAAAACAAAATGAGAGAATGATGGAATTTGAATTTGAAACACCTTGAATATTTAGTGAAACCCACGTAAAATTAAAGCTTATGATTTTTTAGCCCCTCTTTCACTGTTGGCCTACAGTATATTGATTCTTATCCATTAATATATAGATATAATGCATTGAAAGGATTAAACTGAAGAATGGCTTACAGTACTGATGACGTGCGTCAAATTTTAATTTTTACCTGATATATGACTTATAGATTATACAGGATATTATTGGAAAACATTAGCTCAGGAAATGGATGCGAGGCCATGAACCTATAGGTTCAATAGAGCCTGTGAGTTGGTTAGTTAGTTTTATAATTTATATAATACTAGCACCAAAATAGTGTTATTTTGTGTAGAACATTTTAAAAATACCATTAAAACATGTGGAAACGTATGAATATTAGAGAAGACTGACAGATTTTAGGTATTATATCTAACGTTTAAAAATATCCAATTTTATCTTAATTCTTTAAGAAATCTCTCATCTCCTCTCATTATTTTTCTTCTTCACTTCTCTCCTTACCTCCCTACTTCCCCTCACCCATCCTAACTCTTCCTCACCCTATTATTTTAGCAAATACGAAAGGAATGAAGATACTGAAGTTGTTCTCATGAAAAGATTTTTATAATTTTTTTTAGAAATCGTCACCATTCTATCTAATAGACAACGAAAAATTGTCTAGGCATTTCGCGCTTGGAGTAATCAATAGATACTTAGGCTAAATTGGTATCAAATTATTTTCACTCCAGTCGAACACTTTTAAATAAGCTGGCATCAGATAATTAGTTTCTCCAAATTAACAAAAGAAATACATATTCCGTAAACCAGCAAAATGGAACCATAAATCCTACTTAATATGGAGTTCGTTTAATCTACGCAATTCCTGCGTGACGTACATTTTTTCTTTAGTTTAACTTCTCCTTTTCCAGTACTTTCACGTATATCACATCTTCCGGGTCTTATAGGGATAGGCTACTACTTGTCGGGAGAGGGTTTTTAACTTTGGATCACGTCATACTTTTTTAAGTACGCAATGAAATGGAGGGCCGCCCCTGATGAGTGATCCGCTAAAGCCGTGGTCACTTCCGAGATAGTATTTATCTTCCAGGACAAATTACGTTATTTACTTATATATGTAGGCCCTAGGTCTATGCTAAATAGGAAAATATACTATTAATGATTATAATGGCCGGGCGGTGTTTGAAAATATTTGTGCCTTAAAATTCCCAGGCCTATAACTTATAGGCCTATGATATTTCCATAAACTTCATTTTTATCTTATCTCAAATTAGTAAAACAAACTGATTTTTAGTATTCCTGTAAAGTTGGCTTAATTTCGAACTTAATGAGTAGTTTCACTCTAGAAAATATTACGAGTATTTGAGAATAACATTTTTGGATCAAAGAGAGACGAATGGAGCAGACGATATAATAGCGAGCTACATTATCTTTATATGAAACCCGATATAGGCCCTAATAAGAATAGTTAAGTCTCGTAGACTCCGAAGGGCAGGAAATGTCGCACGAATGGGACATGAAGGAGGGGCATGGAAACTCCTTGTGGGAAAACAAAAAGGATAGCGCCAAGTTGGTAAGCTAAGAATGGGTTGGGAGAATAACATCAACAACATCAGGGATTAAACCTTAAGGTATGTTCCGATCTTATGTTAGAATTTGTCTATCCTTCTTTTGCTGGGTCTTCCTTAGTTAGGATCCATCGTTCCGTTCCACATAGTAGCGTTGGAAACGCCATTGTATTTCTCTGGCGTTCCATATAAGGTATATACTTTTATAAATCTCGCTATACCTACCTAACCTATTCCTTGCTTTGTTTGTCAACGGTTGAATCTGCCGGCATTTTCTTTCATGAAATTTGAAAGTATATTAACCCCCCCCCCTGGAGACGTTACTAGCGTCTCGCAGGATAAGAAATCTGGTGGGGCTACCATCTACAACTCGATATCAAATCAAGCCGTATGTTTTATTAACCTCAACAGAAGAGGTACCTCTTCCGCTCTGCTGGCCATTGAGGAATTTCTCCTTGTTACCCCTGTGTGATTTATATTTTCCAGACTGGTAGCAAATTAAATAAAATAGTTGAAGAGCCATAGTTATTAGTGATTAATAACCGAAGAAGGCCGCAAGTGATGAATGAAATTTATTTCATAATCAAACACTTCCATAACTGTGTGGCACACTTTGTTCACTGTTTAATACGATTTTAGACCATTAATTAAAATCTCTCGTTATCACATACGAGGATCCATCGATCCTAGAAACCGTCACAATTGATTGATTTCTTCCAGAAATAAATCAAATCGACTGTCGTCAATTAAATGAATGACTTCCCGTCACCCAACACAAGAATTTTCTAACTCTGTGATCCAAAATGATTCAAGCCCATGTTCATTTGTTAAGCTAGACAACAAATCGAATATGCATCATCATTTACGAACTAAGAGAGCAAAAATAACATACGAATAGCACATCGCAATGAATAAAGAGCAATCCAATCGACCTGGTTACAATATAGAAATCAATGCACACTAGAGTAATTACTACAATAATAATAGAAAACGCGTTATTAAACAAAACACCCGGAGATGGGTCTTCATATTCGTCTCTTGACAAATGCGTAGTTACACTATCTGTTGAGGTCTTCACCCGTAATCCTGGGTAGGGGCTCTCGTCATACTCCGAGAAACTGGGTAATTGACAGGACTTTGTCACTAATAGGCCTACTTATTATTAGTGTTCACACCCGCGACGAGAACTAGCCTGTAAAGAGTACCCAAGTGCATATAGTTACAACATTTACCTCCTATATACGTTGGACCGGGTTAATAGCCTTGTATATTTCTAAGGCTGAAGACTGGAAAAATAACATTAACCATTATTTCAGGGAAGTAGATTATACAGTACAGAGGATGATTGGAAAACATTAGCTCAGGATAGGGATGTATTAAGAGGTAATGTCCGCGCGGTAATGAACCTAAGGGATTGATACAGCTAGTGAGTTAATTAGTTGTCATTTCACATAAACTAAAATTCACAGGTTTTTGTACGGATTGTATTTATGAATTGCTAAATTATGTTTTTTTAAAGACATCCAAATTTAAAATTGAAACAAAGATCTAATTCGAGGTAAATAGGTCTACAAATACAAATAAACTGAAATGAACGGCATGTGTCTGAAGATAGTGACCAAAATTTATTTATTCTTAATATTTTCACTAAGTTTGGTGTATACCAAACAAACTTAAAAGAAAACCACCGTAGCGCAACAGACCTAGAAACCTCTTGGCCTACCAGGCACTGCTGTACTCAAATCCTTTTTTGTAATTTACAGATTTGGACGATCATCCAGTCAGTTCTATAGGAGTGACGTGTGGTAATTATGTTGAATTCCCCAGCCGTTATAGCTACTTTTCTCAACCTGTAGTCGTTCATTTTTTACCTATTCAAATTCCTTACGATTCTGGATGGGTATCGGTCCCATATTGGCCGAAATTCCACGAGAAAAAACTTCCCCCATAGGGACTGGAACCAGCAGAAATCCCAAAGCTCTGCACCAAGACTTGATGCCTTAAACCAATCGGCTCCGTCTATACATGGCAGACTTTGAAAATAGTGAAATGTGTAATGACAAAAATATCGTGCACACAATTGTGCTCATTCAGAACTTTTTACCACACCCCGTTCAACTTGGTCTATTTCTGTCTAATTTTAAACTCACTAAGAGACCCACATAATAGAGTTACCTAAAAATTTCAGGAAGTGAAATTATGTTTTCTTGATAAGGTACGCATTTAAACGTTATTTGACAGATATTCGCGTTCGAGTCATACTAGTTCCGTTACGAGATTAATTTTATGAGACAGTAGGGCAAGAGTCACCGGATGCGAGGCTGATTACTGATTAGCTAGAGGAGAGGGATTAGACTTTGTTTCACACAGCACTTTAAGGAACATCATCTCATGGGTGGAGCGATGTTTGTCATTGCTCATAGCATATTTCATTACAATAACAGTATACAGAATACATCAGTGCACAACATACAAGTCTATTCAATATTTTTAATGATCAACACTTTTGACAATAAGAGGTTCGCAATACGACCTCAGAAATGTTTTTTTTTTTAAGGTTTGGTACCCTTGTTACGAGGCACGCCGTATCGTAATTGGTCAATCTAATATGCTACAGGCCGGAAATTTGAAGATTTTAAGTCCTGGTAGGATTTAAAAAGCTGGCCTAAACCTTCTGGCAGTACCGCGGCTCTGGGATCGACTTAGCCCGTAACGGAAATGAATACCATACATTTGTTCTGGAGGCAAAGTCGGCCGTCACATAGGACTGACTACCAGGCCGAAATCTCCTACAGATTAAGTAGAAAAGTGTGAACCATAAGCTCCCACTTCCCCAAGGACCTCTTAATACCTTAAAGTGGAATCACTTTATAATTTATTATGGGTGACCAAAGTGGTTCAACATACTTCTAAGTCTCATCTCCTTGGCGCGATAGGCCTAGAAGGCCTTTGGCCTACCAGGCGGCTGCAGGTCTATTATCAATATTCACAATTATTGTTTATATTATATTTTGTTCATAAAATACATATCATGGGATATTTAATTTTTATATAACATAGCTACTTGGAATGTTATGTCTTGGTTTAAAAGGAAAGAAGAAATAATACAAGAAATAAAAGAAAAATATATAAAAATGTGTGCATTATCAGAAAATACAATATGGAAATTAACACGAATAAGACAAAATGCTTAACAATATCAAAAGAACCAGTAAGATGCAAATTAGAAGTGGAAAGAAAAATTATAGAACAAGTGTCAGAATTTAATTATTTAGGTGTATTAATAACAAACACTAAAAATGTAATAAAATAAGTAAAGAAACAAGCTCATAAAGCAGCACAAATATCAGGATATATGAAAGATTTAATTTTGCGCAACAAACATATGTCAATAGAAAGCAAAACCCACACATACAAAACGATAGTTCGACCAGTTGTCGTATATGAAGCAGAAACTAGGGCTGACACAACAAAAACTAAACAAATAATAAGCACATGCGAAATGAAAATCTTAAGAACTATTCAGGGGAAAACATTATTTGATAAAATACACAACACAGACATTAGGGACAAATGCCATATTCAAGACATAACCAAATTTATTATAGGTAGACGGAAATATTGGAAGGGTCATATCGAAAGAATGGAAGAAAACCGGCTTGTAAAAAGAGCTAAAGAAGATAGACCAATGGACGGGAGAAGAACAAGAGGAAGACCAGCCAAGAGATGGATAGACAGTGAATGCACATCCAATACGTCTTCCTCCGAGGAGTGATTTTGGAAATAAATAGGATAAAAATCCTACAAATTAAGTTTAAGAAGAAGAAGAAGTACTTAGTTAAATAGATTTCCATACACGTCCGGTATATGATGAGTTACAGTGCGTAGTAAGTGATGTAAAAAAGGTGAGCGGAACCAATGAGCTATATAATATTTATAGGAAACAAACACGTTCAAGGTCCAGTAGACTGCGATAGGTAGGGCATATGACATCCAATGAGGAATGATAGAGGGGCATGGAACTCTTAGAAAATCAGGGTAAACTCCCTTAGGTAAGTCAAGAACGACCAAGAATGAGAAGGGAGAATAAAATTGCCCATAATTGAAAGGAGGTGAATTATACAGGGAATTAATAAAAAAAAAATAGGGATGTATGTTGAGCTTATATCCGCGCAGCCATGTACCTCCGGGTTCGATAGTCCAAGCGAATCACGTAATGTGTATGCATAAATACTTCTTGTTGGTTCATAACCTAACTGTGAGTCTCGGCCATCCGTATGATCCTCCAAATTTCTGACAGCTGAGCACCAGTTCTTTATATCTATATTCCTTATATCCTCTACATACATAAGGACTTCATTAAACTAAAAGTAAGATACATACAATGCTATTTATAAATATGGATCACACGGGCAGTAAGCCGTACGTGCTGTTGACAGTCCGTTACAATAAGGTGATGTTTGGTAAGTATATACTTCAAACAAAGAAACAAAAAAACACAATAATATTACAGTTAGATATCAATACAATTACATTATACATTGACTTAGTTATGTAGAATTATTAAGAATTAATGGTATGGCAATTTGTTAACATATTTATTTATTCCTGAATAAGTGTTGTTCTTATTTTCCGCGTTTTCTCCAGAAATCTACCAAAATTTATCCAATTTTCTGGGTTTACCAGTAACTCGTAGCAATGCCAATCTTTCACGATTTGAATTTAGAAATCTTTCCGGTAATAACTGATACTTACTTACTTACTCACTGACACTATCGAACCCGTAGGTTCATGGCCGTGCGGACATAAGCTCTCCATACATCCCTATCCTGAGCTAAGGCTTTCCAATCATTCCCTGTATAATCTACTTCCCTCAAAGCATAGTTAATGTTATTCTCCCACCTCATTCTTGGTCTACCAACTGGGCGTTTTCCCTCTGGCTTTCCTACAAGAAGCTTCCATGCAAGTCTTCCATTCCCCATACGTGCAACACGTCCTGCCCATAGCAGTCTACGAGACTTAACTGTTCTTATTATATCTGCCTTCCTCCAATATTCTAAATCGTTACATTTTCTTAATATATGTATCTCGTCTTCAAAGCTCCCGCACATTGGACATATTCGCATATCGTGATCGTCGCTAATTTTTAAAAATGTCCATGCCCCTAACCTGAACCAAGCAAGCCCTTATCTCTCTTGAAATCCTAGATTGAGTATATAAAATTCTTCTCCCCACACTTGTTTTAGGTCTCTTTGTAAAAACAGTGATCGTTTACCCGCACATTCGGCCTAAATATTTTGTCGGTTTATATCTAATTACCCCCTTCGTATTTTTCTCCACACATTCTAGCGATTTTCAGTCCCTTTTTCGCATACCCAACCCATCCCAATCTTTTGGAGTACTGTCCTACCCTCGTCTGCCCAGAATTTCACATTTGCGTTCCTAATTTGATGGTCGTAACAAATTGCTCTGAGCATTGTTTGTTCACCTTGGATTAGCCGCAACCAGTAATTGAGTACACGGATTTTGCAGTTTATGTCGTCCTGAATGACCCAAATTCATATAAAATTCCACAGTTAGAAACGGCCATACTAAGTCCTGTTATATATTTTAGAAAATGCGTATATACTTTATTTAGTATTTTCGTTTTTTGAAAACCCCAAATCTCACTACCATAGTGCATTACTGGCCTCACCATCGCTCGATACATTTTTTTCTAACGTTGCTAACTGGAATATCAGGCACTCAACCCAGAATACTGAGAATACTATTAAGTTGTCCCCTCCCTTTGAATAATGCTATATCAATATGTTTCTTCCACTTTCCGTTCATTTTCAACGTCGTACCAAGATATTCAAAATGTTTCACGTTTTGAAGTATTTGATCTCTGTATTTCCATTCCTCTGCTCTACCATAAACCGTCCCATTTTTGAACGTCATTGTTTTTGTCTAATGTTTACAGTCAATCCCCAATTCCTACAGTATATTTCCAGTAGGTCAAGACCTCGTTGCAATCCCTTGATTGTCTTGGAACAGATAATTAAATCATCTGCATACAACAGGACTGGGAATTTAACATTTCTTATCTCCGGAGCCTCAATGTCTCCTTCTAGCATTATGGCTGCTATATCATCAACGAATAGATTAAATAGCATTGGTGACAAAATGTAGCCTTGTCTCACTCCCCGATTGGCTTGACTGCTCTATGTGATGTGCCTTTGGTTTACTTTTTTACAAAATTTAATCATTTTGTATCATTTTATGTGACAATCCTTTCCGATTTAATTTTTCCCACAGTGCACTTCGGTCCACAGTATCGAATGCCATCTTAAAATCAACGAATGCACAAAATAATTTACCCTTCTTGTTTTTCAGATTATCATCAATTAATGTTCTTACAACGAATACGTTGTCCACTGTGGAGTACCCTTCTCTAAAACCTAACTGATATTCTGAAATCCTATTTTCACTTTAGCCCATTGTCTCATTCGTTCGTATTTTACAATATATTTTTCCAAACACTGACAAAGGCAAATTCCTCTATAACTTTCTGGTTTATGAGACTCACCTTTCCCTTTGTATTAGCGGTTGGGTGACACCTGTCGCCCAGGCTTCCGGATAATTTCCCCCATTAAATAAAATGATGAATGCAGTTTTCAAAACTTCTAATAATTTATTTGATGATATCATATTTTTCAAGAATTCTCCTGGTAATCCGTCAATTCCACGGGCTTTGCCGTTTTTTAAACTTTTAATGTAATAAATCACTTCATTTTTCGAGATATCCTGATGTAGTAATGGTGTGTGTATATATATATATATATATAAAATTTATTTGTTGAAATTCTTTCAATAACAATTGGTATAAATCTATGATTAGCCCCACAAATTTCAGAACATTGTCCATATAATATAATATTTTGGTAATCTTTTTACATCTATAATTATTATTTTATTATTATTGGTTTGTACTTTCAGAAGAATAAGATTTTTTACTTTTTATTTATTTATTTTATTTATTTTTTGAGAGAAGTTTAATTCCTACTTTATTTTTAATTATTGCGTCGGGGATCTCCACTATATTTCCTTGATTATATCTTAACCCCTCACCTCCCAGCACCCTATCAAAGTAGTTTTTCCATTCCCCGGGCGATATTCTTGTCCGATTTATGTTCTTTACTTTGAGTTCTCTTTTCGCTTTCCACATGTCCGTACTGTTCCCACTTTCAGTCGCGGTTTTCATTTCCTCCGATTTCTTATTTTGTCATTCTAGTTTTGTTTGTTTTAATAATTCTTTGTATTCCTTTCTCTGCTGCGCATACATTTTTCTGTTTTCAACTGTGCTTTCTTTTCTAAACTTTAAGAAACTATTTTCGACACATTTCTTCTTCTTTCTACAAACCTTATTGTACCACTCTTTGTCCTTCTGGTTCATTGTGCATTTAACCTTGAATTTTTCCCCAGCTTTTTGAAAAGATTCTGTCAAAGTTTCAATAATTTCATCCCCGCTAAGATCATTTATTTCCAAATCCTGTATTAGTGTCTCCAGACACCCGATAAATTCTTCTCTCGGATCCTCAATCCACTTGAAACGTGTAATTGGCCGTAATGTTGTTGCCACCCCATCAGTAACTGTCTCCCTAATATATTTTATATTTAAAATAAGTTTGTTTGGGAAATGGTGAGATTCGATTCTGGAAACTATACAGAAATTACTTAGGACTGGAATCATGTATTGTGTGCATAATGTATAATCGATTACACTCCCCCCATTTTTATTAATAAATGTCAGTTCTCCATTTTTATCTTCCCCATACTTCCCGTTCAAAATTTCAAGTTCAAATGCATCGCAAAAACTAACAATTGATTTCCTTCCGAATTTATAATTTTATCTTTACTTCTCCTATCCTCACCTCGTGTTTCATTATCATCTGTTTTTAAAGATATTTTCTCTCCCAATCCTACAGTTAAAGTCCCCTAAAATTAATTTCCAGCTTCCGGAAACCTATCCTTTATTTCCGCCAACAGATAAGACAATTCAACGAAAAAATAATTGATTGGCATACCTAGAAGTTAGTGGTTGGCGGTAAATAGACAACATACAAATTTTAATAAGCCCTACGTCATCAAAGAAATTCAAGAACATATTTATTGATCCATTAATTACTCTAAAATGATCAAAGAAACTAAAATGTATATATGGGCCCATATATACATATATATATATATATATATATATATATTATAACTAAATCACTGGCACTATAGAACCTGTAGATTCATGGTCGCGCGGACATAAGCTTTCCATACATCCCAATCCTGAGATAATGTTTTCCAATTATCCCCTGTAAAATCTACTTCCCTCAAATAATAGTTAATATTATTCTTCCACCTCATTCTTAGTTTCCTACAGGACGCTTCCCGTCTGGCTTTTCTATAAGTAATTTATATATCCCTCTTTCATTCCCCATTCATGCCACATTTCCTGCACATAGTCATATATAAATTTGTAATATTTTTCGTGTTATATTTAACCTTCATTGCTAAATGTCAAAAGTTAATTATAACATTAAAAAAACGTTACTGTTGTACAGTAAAATTTCTCATTAAAATGTTTCATTGTTATAGAAGCCATTGGTGTTTCTCGTATAATTTATCATATTTATATTATTATTATTATTATTATTATTATTATTATTATTATTATTATTATTATTATTATTATTATTATTATTACTATTATCGTAAGTATTATTATTGTTTTTATCCTATAAAATGAAATTTACATTGCTACATTTAATGTATCTTTAACTGTTTATGTAATTAGTATAGTGTATATCTATATTTGTCTAATATTTATTTGTATTTGTGCTGGTTGAGTGGAAAAGAATGCCTTATGGCCTTAACTCTGCCAGAATAAATAAATTATTATTATTATTTATTATTTATTATTATTATTATTATTATTATTATTATTATTATTATTATTATTATTATTATTATTATTATTATTATTATTATAAGCCGTCAGGCGGCACTGCGAAGGACCGTTGTCTTTTAGATAGATAATTGTATATGCAGTGAGTTTCACTCGACTTGCAGCCACTATCCTGGACACTCCGTGGGCAGAACGAGTTGATAACTCAATGTTTGCAGTCACTTTTTCCGCTATCGGCCGCAGGTCGAGTGAAACTCACTGTATAAGGAAAGAAAATGTATAGTTGTGCTCATAGGTTGTACAGGGATTCATAGTTGCGCGGTCGGTAGCGGACTAACGTACTAAGTTAGAGGTTTCAGGTTCAAATTCCGGTTCAGGCGTTAATTTGTCTCTTCATTATTTTTATAGTGTTCTGCCCTAGGGCAGGTCTTTCACTGTAACTATAGTATTTTCATGCTATGCTTTGTAGTTCTACTAGGGAATTATTAGTGTGGTAGCGAAGCCAATGACATTCCGTAACCCTGAAAATATATACAATCTATGCAGAAAGAAATCTTCGATGCTAGGCCTATATAGGGGATGGTGTTAATTCGTGAAGTTCAAAGTTTCATGGACTATTTAACTCATGCCCCAAATGGGAGTCAATGACCAATCACGTTTCAATGATTTCTGTTTTACAACCAATCAGAGTCGTGTTTCACCAAATATTTATCAGTGTTATAATTACCATATTAAAGAAAGCTCCTCCTTACAATACTGCGTTCCTTTGGCAATAAATAGTATGATCTGGTTGCAGTGATAAACAACAGAAGCAGTAGAAGCGTACCTATCGTTTCTCATTTGTTTTCAAACATCGCCGTTTACATTAAATATATAAATATTTTAAAATAACTATAGTTAAATAATGATTTGTGAGTAAACAGCTTAATTTTATTCGTTAAATAGTCCTAACAAATGCCACTCTTGATTTCCAAATTCTCTAGATAAATTGGAAATCACTCGTGGCATTACTTATGATAAATTCTCAATTACTATTAAACGTGTTATTAACAACTACCAAAATCCGATAAAATTGATGACCAATGTACAACGAAAGAGTAAGCTAATTAATAGGTCTGTTTTCTTGCTACCCCTACCCACTCTGAGTTTTACAATTCTTCTTTACTCTTTTGATTTGCAACGCACAATTCACCCTCGATCATTTTTGGTAGGCTGTTTATTACCATACAACCGTTTTAACCTATTTATTTTATTTATCAGGCTTATTATACGATATGTATAATCCATTATTATAATTTACTTTCAACCTTTTTATCTTTAACTGGATACTATACAGAGACATGGATGCGAGAAAACGACACAGTGAGTGGCCTACTGCTAACATCGTTCCCATCGAGCGCGTTACCATTTCTCCGGAACTTCTATTAATCTCACATCACATGATAATACTGTCTCTGTTAGAGCCGGTCAAGTTCACATTTACTTTCGCTCAAATCTCGCCCTCCGAGCTTCCCAGCCTCGTTGCTTCTACGGAGGTATAATACTTGCCATGAGAGGATAACGCCAAATGCATGCGCGGGAGTACTATGCAAGCGAGAACAACCGGAACTCCCGTTGGATCAGATTTACTGTGAGCAAAATAATGTATATAATGACTGTGAAAGCTACAGTGAATGCGCTAAATAAATTATCTGTTGGAACCTACTGTACGTTCTACAAGTCTTACGCTTTGAATATAAGCCGGTATATTATATGCGAAAAAATTAATTAAATATGTAATTTGTACTTGTAAATAAAATTTATTCCGACAGTACTAAACGCGTATTTAGAATTAACACCAATTTATTTCCATGAGAAGTTGCTAAGAAAATTATAAATTATGAGGTTTCCTTTCATCTACCAATAAATAAAATATCAGACAATGGTCGATCAGTATAGAATAACACAAAGTATTATTTATCTATTATATTGTATTGTATTGTAAGCCTATGTTTTCCCTTTACGGAGATTTAGGCGCTCTCCCCCTACAGGGAAAATTTGAACCATACTAATTTAGTTACACTTGTTTTTTATAGATATCATTTTTGAGTGGTATGTGGTTAGCGTTCCGCCTCATACTGACACCTAGGAAACCAAGGTAGTACTAGGACGGGAAAATTCGATAAATTTTGCTTAGAGGCCTTTTCATTCAGGCTTAAGGAATTTTTACGAGCCTGAAAATCTTCAGACTCGGGACCCACAGCTTAAAGTCCCTCCCGGAGGACTTGCTCCTTGGATTTTTCCGTCCTAAAAATCCATCGACCCCGGCCGGGTTTGAACCAGCGACCCTTGGGACCAGAGGCAAGGAGCATAACCACTAGTCCACCGCGGCCGATATAAAAGATTAAAATGGTCAATTGTAGGCCTACATTAATGGAATTTACTCCGTTTAGAAAAATTAAAATATCAGCGTACTCATTTTCAAGTGATAGTGCATAAAATTATTATAATGTGACTATCTTTACTATCTTTTCATCATCAGTGCGTATTTATACTTTGAGAAATATATTTAAAAAAGTATTTTTAAAAATGCGATAAATTGACAGTACCGGTATATCAAACATAAAATTCTGTTTAGGTGTCAGTGCACCATAACATTTCGCTATAAAAATTGTAATTTTCGAATCCAGTTCATAAATAGGCCTATATATTTGTTTGTCTATTTCATATGGAATTACCTTAAAACATTGTATAGATTTATATTTCAGTAATAATATTTATTTCAGTAATTACCAATACTAATGAGGAGAAATAGATATGTACGTAGATAGTTGTAGAGAAAGTAGAAAGAAAATTAATTGAAAAATTGAGCTAAAAAATGGAAAAATATTTACTTGTGTGTAGTATTGTATGAAATATATAATATTCACAAAAATATGTAAAACGAAACTTGAATACTGCAGTGTCCATGCTTTCAATTCGTAAACATTGTCTACATATAAAGGAAGAGAATATGTAATTACATAATAATGCAGGCTCTACTAATAGTATTAATTTCGAATGAACAGTAGGCTATGATAATACAAGAAACCGTACTCTGACTTTGATATGTGAACTGTAGGAGATTTTTTTAAAGCACAATATCGAAGCTGGAAAATTAGCCTATCCTACCAAATTTGGAAACTTAACAAAATTTATCTTTGTTTATTTTTAAGGTTATGTTATGTTAGATGACCTTGACTCCGCAGAACGTTAGTTCGAATGGAAGTATGCTTCAACTTTCACTTTCTTTCCATTTGTACGTCGATAAAAAATGAATGTAAGAGTACATACTAGTATCAAATTTAATTGTTTAAAATTAAATTATGAAATATTTATCTATATAAAAATTGCATTATGGGAGTCTCAGAGAAATAAATTTAGCTACAAATCCCAATTTTATTATATTTTTATGCAGTTTCAAAATAAGTAGGAAGTTTGCTATCTTTAACTTTTTCGTCCATTTTATCAACTTTAGTTAGTCACAAGCTATATTTAATTCCTTCCCAACGACAAAACTCACCAAACGAAATAACTGATACTATAGCGTTTAAGGCTCGTATTTGGCAGGTCCCGAGTTCAAATCTAATGTTTACATCAGCCTGAGGTGCTTTCTATTTAGCCTTCATGGCGTGACAGATCTAGAAGTCCCTTGAACTACCAACTGGCTACTGGCTTCACATCTACGACTTCTGACACCACAGAGATGAACGGTCATTTATCCAGTGTAGGGATAGTGGCCAGCTTGTCGAGTTCCCCAGCCAGAGTTTATCAACCGGGATCCGGTAGTTATTTTAGTTACTCGTAACCAAATTCCTCACGATGCTGTATGGACACCGATCCCATGCTAGTCATAAGTAGGGCCTATATGATCTTCTATTACCGTTTTGAATTTCATCACTATAAATTAATTTCATCATCAGTTAAACACCGTCCTTAAAATTTGCTAATTCAGTGAACAAAGTAAAATAAACGACAAACACAGCCATACAAATATAGTGTATTGAATACAAACAAAACTTGAAGATGCGATATGATTTTTTTAATGAGCAGGATTTGTAAATAAGGAATAAAAACGACACACTATACATACCAATTTTAGATGATATTGTACAAACGTTCCTGAGTTTCATCATCAGCTATGGGTTTAAATTGCGGAGACCTTTCGGACTGTCTTCCATCAGTAGCGTGTATGTACTTTGTAAACATATTTGAAGACGACTGGTTCACTCGGGTACGTTGTAGTATTTGACATAAATAGTTATCTCAATTGTGATAAAAACAATTCTTAAAATCTTGCTTAACTTCTTTGTCAGCCACAATATTTGGATAACTAGAGAGAACCAATGAAAAGTTGGATGATCTAACGGAACTGTAAACTGGATCGAGTTTACAATATATTATCACATCTTCCTGTGACCAATGTTCTAAACTCTTATCATTTTCCCCCAAATCCCTTACCAGTCCCGGTCTTGCAATCCTTTTTCATTAATCGCTTTCATGTTATCCTACAGCTAGGTGTTTTTTTAACTATCTCTATCTCTCCTTCCCGCTGGAATCCAATCCAAAACTCTTCTTTGTAACCTTTCAACCATGCAGTCGTTTTACCTAAATTGCATATAAAACGAATGGATGATGAAAGTTTACCAAGAAGTTTTGGATTGGATGATTATTGTCTGAATTGTATAAAATCTAGAATCGAATTTTCTTTAGTCATATGTTGCCTAACCATTCCATGTCTTATTATGCATTGATGCATTATTAAAATAAAAATGAGTTAGTTGATTTTTATATGAAATAAACCATCCCGTAGTATGTATAGAGCGCTATTTCCGAGTTATTCTTAGAACTGTACGTAATATCCGTTTAGGAAGATAAACATTTAAACTGTAATTATTTGGAATAAAACACGTAATGTAGTAATGACTTTGAAATATATTTTTTGAGATTATGATTGCAAACTGGGTCACCGCCCAAACGTTGCAGCCCACTTGTTAGTGTGACGTAACTGTTAGCACGTGGGTAGCGCACGTACAAGACCTTCTGGATGTCTCCTAATACGGCAATCCCTGTGCGACTCCTCGTAACACCTCTCACTTTCTATCAGAGTTCTGCGAAGATGTTTAGAGATTGCACTTCTCATTGCGCTACTCAGATGCCATGAACACATTTGTTATAAATTACATTACAGTAAATGTTCATTTAAAATTGTCTGCATTTTGAGAATAAATAATTTTAAATTAGTAAGATATTTGGAGATGAAAGTGGCGGAATATCGAGATTGAAAAAAGTCCTCAGCATTCGAGTTATGTAGCCTACTGTTCTCTAACACGGCTGGCTACACAAGAATTTAAGTAGCTAGTATAGAGGGAGACATGTTTGGATCACTTAATTATTTAGTGCGTTTCACTTTGTAGATTTCAAATTATGTCGTAAGTGCTTAGTGTAGAATTGTTGGCAGCCTATATATTTGTGGCATATTTAAACACTGTATATATGTAACAAAAATTTGGAAACGTTTGCTGCTGATAGGGATAAAGTTTCTGAATAAAAATATCTAACAGAATTTCTGGAAAACTAAACATATAAAAATGTTACATTAAAATATTATGAAAATTTATAATATTTCATAATGGTATACAATTTTGTAATTATAATTACAAAGACATAAACGTTATCTCAGTCAAAGCATAAAAGCATAAATTGATTGTGTCGACGTTTCGATCTCCTTATGTGAGATCATTTTCAAGACATGGTTGTTTATAATTTTATTATACATGGTTACCATCACCAAGACAATTTTAATTTATTGAATATATGTATACAAATTTAAATGAATAAATTTAAAATTCCAATTTATAATTAAAAGAATTTAAGCAAGGAATCGTATGTTCCACATCATTCATTTAAATATTTTTGTTTATTTAATGCTTTATTTTGTTATTTTTTATATAGGCCATTTCTGCTATTAATCTTTTTTGGTAATTATTTTCCTTGTGTAAAATGTTTATGTAATTCCATTTCATTTTATGATTTTGATTAATTATATGTTCACTGATTACTGAAAGTTCTGCAATTGGTGTACTGATATTCTTTTAATTTACGTCGATTCCTTTTCTTATAAATCTTTTTGTTTGGCCTACATAAGACTTTTCACAATCACCACATTGGAATTTGTATACAACATCTGTCAATTTACTAATATAGATTTTGTCTTTGCCGGTTTTTATTAAATTTCCTTCAAGTTTATTATTTAATAAAAACTGGCAAAGACAAAACCGATACTTTTAAATTGACAGATGTTGTATACAAATTCCAATGTGGTGATTGTGAAAAGTCTTATGTAGGCCAAACAAAAAGATGTGTAAGAAAATATTCGACGAACATGAAAATAATATCAGTACACCAAGCGCAGAACTTTCAGTAATCAGTGAACATATAATTAATCAAAATCATAAAATGAAATGGAATGACATAAAAATTTTACACAAAGAAAATAATTACCAAAAAATATTAATAGCAGAAATGGCCTATATAATCATTATCGTAGTGCATTCACGAATTTAGGCCATTTGTTGACCTGTTTCGGCCTCAAGAGAAACACCATCCAAAAGTCTTTTGAGTGGACGTCCTGGTCTTCTTCTTCCTGCAGGTTGATATCTTAACATTTGTTTGGGTATCCTGTGATCTTGCATTCCATGAACATGTTGCATCCATCTTGACTTATAATCAGAAATTTTGTTTTCTAAAGATTCCATGTGTAATTCTTCTAAGATGTCTTCATTTTTTTGTGATCCAGTAGTGTGTATCCTGGAGTCCTCCGAAGGTATCTCATTTCAGCAGATCTAAGTCTCTGTATATCCTTCTGTTTCAACGTCCATATTTCGCTACCATATAAAAGAGTTGGAAGAGCCAGTGTTTTATGCACTTTTAATCTTGAATGCTTTTGGAATAACTGTGGCTTGAAGATAGAATTTATTAACCCTAAAATTCTTAAAAATTTAGACATTTTTGCCTTTAAATCCTTTTCTTCTTCATATGACATATTGCATCCTAGATATGTAAAATTATTCACCTGCTCCCAAATTTTATTGTCCAGTACAATTTTACTTCTGACAGGATCTGCACCTTGAAATGCCATAGTGGTGTGTTTTTTGTTTTTTTTCTGTAGATATCTTCAATCCATATTCTTCTGTAATTTTGTTAAGTTCATACAGACCTTTCTGTAGATTATCTTCTGAATTTGCTATTATTATTTGGTCATCTGCAAACAATAGGGTGTTTAATTTTCTATTTTCTGATATTCTTATTTCAAATTTATATTTCTTGTTCCAGCAACATATTACTTCGTTGATATAAATCGCAAAGAGTGTTGAGGATAGGGGGCTGCCTTGTCTCACACCACGATTTATAATTCCTTCTTCAGAAGATCTGTTATTTAATTTAATCTTTATGGTGTTGTCTTTGTAAATATTTTGTATGTTCTGCAGAAGTAAATTTGGTATATTTCTGTCTTCCAGTATATTGAAGAGTTTTGATCTCTTGACTGCGTCGAATGCTTTTTCAAAATCTATGAAAGCAAAATGTGTTTCTATGTTGAATTCTCTTCTTTTTTAAAGCAATAGTTTAACAGAAAATGCTGAATCAATACTAGATTGTTCTTTCCTAAATCCATTTTGACATTCCATAAGGAATTTTTCGCTGAAACTTTTCAATTTTCCATTTAAAATATCTGCATACATTTTGTAGCATTAATTTAACAAACTGATTCCCCTATAGTTGCCCATTTTTCTCTTGTATCCTTTCTTGAACAGGGGTATAACAATGCGTATCTTCCATTCTTGTGGTATATCTGCATTTTTGAATACATTATTATAGAAGGACAACAGTCGTTCATGGAACTGTTTGCCTGCATATTTGTACAATTCAGAGTTCAAGCCATCTGTGCCAGTGCCTTCTCATTTTTCAATTTCTTTAAACTATCGTTCAATTCCTCCAATGATTATTATGGAATCTGTTTCATTATTATTTCGAAAAATTGTATCTTCATAACTATTGTCAGTCCAAAGACTTTTATAATAATTTAAAAAATCTTCTTTTGCTACTCCGCAATTAATTTTGGTAGATTCTTTAATATCTTTATTCAAATGTTTTAATATTTTGTAGGCATTCGGTTGGAGCTTATTGCAAGTCTGATTCTAAATGTGTAACAAAATTGAATCATGTTTCCCTATGTCTCTTTCTTATTTCCCTGTTAACAATAGCTCTACAGCATTTGAATTCTATTTCATTTTCTACTTTCTTTGTGTTCAAATATTTTTTATAAGCTACATTTTTCTCTTAAATCAATTGTTTTATTTGATCATCCCAGATTTTTAGAGTTCTATTTCTTCTTTGTTGTATATTTACTTTTCCTAAAGTTTCATTAGCTGCATTTTGAATTATCATTTTAATGTTTTTCCATTCTTCTTCGACATTATTACTTTCTGGAGTTGTAGCCATATATTGCTGAGTTCTTCTCGAATATAACCATTTAATGCTGTCATCATAAAATAATTTTACCCATTGTACTTTTGTTCTATGCTCTGTTGTTGTTTCTTCTTTTTTAACCAACTTGGTGGAAATCTTATTTTTGCTTTTACTAGGTAGTGATCTGAACCAATATCATATCTCTATAGTCTCTGACATCGAGAAAAAATTTTAAAATATTATTTGCAATGAAATAATCAATGATTGATTTTGAGTCCTGACGATGCCATGCATACACTTATGTATGTTTCTATGATTGTAAAAGGCATTCGTTATTCTCAGTTCATTGTATATAGCAAAATGTGTTAATCTTGTCCCATTCTTATTGCTGGTTGGTTCGCCAAATGTTCCAATAGTATTGTTGACTTGAGCATTGCCCACTCTGGCATTTAAATTTCCTATTATGATAATGTAATCATTTCTATATATTTTGCTATAAATGTCTTGTAATATTTTATAGAATTCTTCATTATCTTCCTCGCGGCCTTCCTCTGGCGCATATACATCAAGAACTGTCAAATTACCTCTATTTATTTTCAGTCAAAGCTCCAATAGTCTTTCATTCCAGTGTTGAATTTTATTTTTTATGGTTTTATTAATTCAAATCATTACTCCAGCTTGTCCATGGGTTTTCCTGTCGACATCGCTATATATTTGTACATAATTTTGTGTTTCTTTCGTTCCTTTAAGTTTTTTCTTAGTTTCTGTAGTTACTGCAATATCAATGTTTCTATTCTTAAATATACTGTACAGTTCCTCTTCTTTTTCATGGATGCTTCGGACACTCCAGGTTGCATATCTTACAATACCATTGTGCCATTTTCTTTTAACCATATTTCTTTGCTGTGGGTAGTCATATTTCAATTCCTTCTGAATTTTTTCATGTTGAGACTTGAAAGTAGTTTTGAAGTTCCTTAGGTCGGGTAGTCCAGTAGTAGACATTAGGATACCGCATTTACTCAGTACCCGATGGAACGGTTATACCGCCGTGACTCGGTCCTCAGAGCCTCGTTTGTGAAAATGGGTTGTACCGCGAGAAAGTGAGGATTAGAATTGGGTAGGAGAGGTTATACAACCCGCCTATATATAAAAATAACAAAATAAAGCATTAAATAAACACAAATATTTAAATGAATGGTGTGGAACATATGATTCCTTGCTAAAATATTTTTAATTATAAATTGGAATTTTAAATTTATTCATTTAAATTTGTATACATATATCCAAAAAATTAAAATTGTCCTGGTGATGGTAACTATGTATAATAAATTTATAAACAATCGTGTCTTGAAAATGATCTCACATAAGGAGATTGAAACGTCGACACAATAAATGTATGCTTTGACTGAGATAACATTTATTTCTTTGTAATTATAATATTAATTACACTCAGTGAAAAATAATTTAAAAAAAGTATAATATACAATTTTATAAATCAGTTGTCTTCAGTAAATCAAAAATCATCTATTTTTCTTAAAGTGTTAAACTTGGATGGAATGTTTCGCTATATCTTGAAAACTACTGCGCTTCAATAAATTGTATCAGATAATTGCATAACATTATATTACCTTCCATATTTAAACATTTCGAAATTATGATTACTTATGGAGCAAAATCAGAGGGAAAGCGACCAATAGGTAGGTAGACTTTAAAACGTTACTATAATATTTTAATAAGTATCGTATTAGTAATTATAATGATAATAGCATTGATTTGAGGGAATGAATGGAAAAATTAGCTTGGGGGATAGAGATGTACAGTGCAGAGCTTCAGAACTTGCGCAGGTTCGAGTCCTCATGGGAGGAGAAAGTTTCTCCTGCATGGGACCGGTGACCACTCAGCGTTGCGAGGAATTTGGGTAGCTACAATAATTATCAGCTCCAGGTTGATAATACCAGCAATAACTCCCGGCGGACCCGACATGGTGACCACTTGTCAACCTTATACTAGCTGAATGATCGCCTACCTCTGTGATTAATACATGCAGATTTGAGGGTGCCTGATATACAAGGATATTGTAGGTCTGTCACGCTATGGAGTTTTAT
This sequence comes from Diploptera punctata, assembly GCA_030220185.1. Classification (NCBI taxonomy): domain Eukaryota; kingdom Metazoa; phylum Arthropoda; class Insecta; order Blattodea; family Blaberidae; genus Diploptera; species Diploptera punctata. Next base: position 383,689 of record JASPKZ010000004.1, read on the forward strand.
TGGAGGGGTGTATGGACTGTTTATATGCGAGCGGTCATGAACCTCTGAGTTCGATAATACCAGTGAATACATTTATTTTATTGCTAACATTATTTTCAGTCAGAAAACAAAAAGACTATTAGAATATGAACATGTGGACACTAATGTACCGATGAACATGTAAACGTTCAGTCTGTATGAGTAAAATACGATGAGGGAGTTAAAGCATTCCTTAAAAACTCAATTTTACTAAGATAATGGGGGCACGCCGTAGCGTAGTGGTTAAGGCACTGCGCTACAAGCCGGAAGGTCGAGGGTTCAAGTCCCGGTGGGGGTCAGGATTTTTAAACTGATCCAAACCTTCTGGCGGCACTATGGCCCTGGGGTCGACTCAGCCTCTAACGGAAATGAGTACCAGACGCTTGTTCTGGGGGTAAAGGCGGCCGTCATGCAGGGCTGACAACCCGGATGACATCAAGTGCCGATTGTCAAGAAAAAGTGGGAGCCTTAACCTCCCACTACCCCAAGGGCCTCCTGAGGCCTGTAGTGTGAATACTTTACTTTTTACTTTACTATATTCAATGTCAATCAATACCATTTATTCCAGTCGTATTATGTTTTGCGTGCCCAGCATATCTGCAATTAGGCCTACTCAGCGATTGTAAGTAGATTGCATGTGAAAGGCATTTTCCTGGTTATTGATTAATCTCATTTTGGTTTTAATTGATTGACTTCTTAATATTCGAAAAAAAATTAAATCAAGAACTATAAAAATAAATAATTCAGTTCCAAAGCCTGTAGATCCAACTATTGTCCAATGCTCGCATTTTAATTTCATTTAATATTTATTGTTATAATAATTTGAGATCCAGAGATGTGTAACTCCATGCTATTGTTTTTACAGGAGATGCGAAATAAAGTTTTCAGGATGATAGTGAAAGTAAATAACCTATACTATAAAAGATTATTATTAAAAATAAGTATCTTAATTGGAATGTTTTAAAATCAGCCTGAATACTTTTTTTCTTATCTCCTGTAAAATCAATAAAATGGAGTAACGTTCCATGGTTCTCACATGAGTGCTAGTGTTGTCCACTTATTTCCGGAATTACCTCGAGCATAGATACACAGCCAATTGATGACTCTGTCCTAAATAAACAGAATGTATTAGATAAAAAACATTATTTTGTTTAATGAAGTGGATAATGTCTGATACTTTTAGTTCAAGTCGGGTTTCAATGGCCTAAGCATAATGGGTTGTCGCAGAGCTAAAGGATATATGCTGGTTCTTATCCTCACGGGGTAAGAATTTTTCTCACGGAATTTCAGCCAGCATTCTGTGGAAAATTGGGTAGATATAATAAGTAACGGGTTCAGGTTGAGAAAACCAAATATAACGGTTGTGGGACCATATCGTATTCACCTTTTTTTAGAATGAATAAATGTGCGAAAGTTATATCTTGTATTAAATGTTCATGGTGTCCCATATGTGGCCCTGGCATTGAGCTGATCGCACATCAAGGGAGATCCTCCATGTCCTTGCGTCAAAAAATGTATATGTATGATCCAAAGTTAAAAATCATCTCCCTACTGGTCGTGTCCACATAAGGCCCGGATGGTGTTGGCATATGAAAGTACCTATAAAGAGAAACGTTCAAATAAGGTAAATTAATTAAATAAAAATAAAACTTAGCTTTATTTGATTTTAATATTTATTAAGATATAATTCAGTGACAGGTGTTTCGGTACACTGTACCTTCTTCAGACATGTTAACATATTATGAATTGTGTTATTATAATAATTAATCAATATGGATTTTGATCAAGTAAACACCAACTCAATTAATTATAGAAATAAAATAATAAAATAGGACATTGTAATTAAGTAATCTTCCTTTTAAGATTAGGATTGCTCTTTTTTTTTTTTTTTGGCTCTTAGCATTGAAGCACACACATCTTTCTATCACTTACATCTGCACGTATTTACAAATTGGGGTGAAATATATATAAAGAACACGTAACAAATACATTTACACATTCGAAGGACATTATGTAAACATGTGTTTTAATAATCCACTTTTAAAGGAGTAATATTCATGTAAAATGGATGTAATGATTGCTGTGATTTACAGTAGTTAAAAAAATATTGTAGCCTAGGTCAGTTGCGTTTAATTCAAATGAGTTGAGCTGAAAATAGATTAAAACGTGACGAATGAGCTGGTTAGGAGAAGTGGGTCAGTTTGTTTAGAGTTACAGCAGAGAGAGTGTGTGCCAACTCATGAAATTATACAACAGATTCAATTACATTACTCAAATCGAATATCTTACATTTAACTTCCATCCATCCATCCATCCATAGTAATTCTGCCCGAGGGCAGGTCTTTCAATGCAATCATAGCATTTTCATGCTATGCTTTGTAGCTTTACTAGGGAATTGTAGGTGTGGTAGCTTCCCGTTGCTTTCCACACCGGTGAAGGATGATGATGAGATGATAATGATAAGGATGATGATGATGATGATGATGATGGCCATATGATTTCGGGGACCGTTTGGGCCTTAAAGTTTTCCTGACATTTGTCTTACAGGTGAGGAAAAACCCCGATAAAAACCTCACCCAGAAAAACTGCCCCGACCGGGGATCGAACCCGGGCCCGCTGCTTGACAAGGCAGCACGCTACCTCGACACCACAGCGGTGGACTACATTTAACTTGTAGTTAGTTAATTTTTATTATTTAACGACGCCCTTACAACACAGGTCATTAACGTCGCATTTCAAATCTGGAAGTGAAAAGGTCAATGCATTTTGCACAAAAGCCTCTTATTTTAAACTTGAGGTTGTTTTATATGACATAAACCTACGACATGGGACCCCATGACTTTTCATCCCTTCCGAAGGAAGTCACACTCAGGTTTTTTACGTTCTTAAAATCTATAGTTAACTATATCTCAAGTTAATCTTCTATACAATTTTCTGTTTTCCATTATTGTTTAATTCAGCTTTGTAAGCATTGTGTATGTTCCGCGCCGTAGCCGAGTGATTAAGGCAAGATGCCTTGGCGCAGAGCTACGGAACTTGCGCTGGTTCGAAATTTTTCATGGAATTTCGGCCAGTATGGGACCCATCATCGTGAAGAATTTGGATATCTACAATAAATAGCAGCTCCAGGTTAAGGAAAGCAGTTATAACTGCAGGGGGACCCGACATGCTGACCACATGCACATCCTTACACTGGTAGGATGATCGTCTAATTCTGTGATTAATACATGTGGATGTGAGGCCAGCAGCCGGATTGTAGGCAGGGGCCTTCTATTACATGTCCAACGTAAGAAGCACACTTTGACATTAACTTCCGAATGTATTACTCCGCGCAGCACGTGTGAGAGTGCAGGTGAACTCTGTCAGCTGTTTATCCAAGCCGATAAATCAATGCACTATATCGCTCACTACAGTGCCAGGATTATGCTCCATAAACTTACAAAATACATTTAACACCGTTTTTCACCACTTTTAACGATCTCCCATTGTGCTTCTAATAATTTTGATCACACATTTTTTCATCGAGTTAAGTTAGCATAAACTACCCCGACAGCCGCAATATTTGTAACTGAAATTCAACTTAATTTCAAGAATCGTTCAGTTTTAAACAAATGCGAATTTTTAGCTAGTCTCCGACCTTCGAAGAAATATGTAAGTATATACTGTAATCTGATCAACTATAGTTAACATAAATAGATTTAAATACGTAATTATATTAATCGAGTACATGATCTAATAAATGTGCTATTGTTAAGAGAGAAACTCGGAGGCTACATAGGCAAAGTTGGGATAAATATATTTCTGATACGGAAAACATCTTCATGGTAGACAAAATTATGCTTATAAAATCTTAAGAGGGACAAATAAAGATGAAAAGGATAAACTTAATGTTAATCCAATTCATGAAAAAAATTGGCTGTAATACAATAAAGAATTATGGAACCATAATGACAGTAAATAATAGTTTTAAAAAACTAAACAACACGCTTTATTAGAAAACCGAAATAAAAAAATGAAATATAATTTTATTTTCCAACATGCTTGGGATAAATAATTTTACCATCAAAAGCGTGGGGTGCTCTTTATCAATTAATATATTTGATAATAAACATATATTGGTAAAAGTAAAGTCTCTAAGAAGAAAATGTAAAAAAATCATAAAAACACCCCACGCTTTTGATGGTAAAATTATTTATCCCAAGCATGTCGGAAATTAAAATTATTTTTCTTTTTTTTTCGGTTTTCTAATAACGCGTGTTGTTTTAGTTTTTAAAACTATTATTTATTTTTTATTTTTTAGTTTTAATATTTTACAGAATAAGATAAAAATCAAAATATCTTTAAATTCGATTCTATTGTAGTATGAGCTGAAAGTAATACTCTTCTAAAAAAAAACTCCCAGCCGGATTTGAACCAGCGACCTATGGATTACAGAAATTATATACCACTATAGCGTGCTGCCTTGTCACGCAGCGGGCCCGGGTTCGATCCCCGGTCGGGGCAGTTTTTCTGGGTGAGGTTTTTATCGGGGTTTTTCCTCACCTGTAAGACAAATGTCAGGAAAACTTTAAGGCCCAAACGGTCCCCGAAATCATATGGCCATCATCCTTACCATTATCATTATTATCATCATCCTTCACCGGTGTGGAAAGCAACGGGAAGCTACCACACCTTCACAATTCCCTAGTAAATCTGCAAGCATAGCATGAAAATGCTATGATTGCAGTGAAGGACCTGCCTTCGGGCAGAATTACTATGGATGGATATACCACTAGAGTGTACCGCTCTACCAACTGAGCTCTTACAACGATTGACTAAAAAGTCGACAAGTCCGCAACCTATTATACCATTTTTCATTTTTTTGATTTTCTGATGATTCTGGCCAGGATTCTAGAAACAAAAAATGAAATTATTGTATTGTCACTTGTCCTTTACAAGTACATAAAGTTTCAAGTCGATCCAATGTTTCTAAGTAGGTGAAAATCGTGTTCAAAAATTCCGTTACATAGATACAAAGACATTTTTTTTTTATTTTCTGATGATTCTGGCCAGGATTTTAGAAAACAAATATGAAATTATTGTATTGTCACGTCTTTTACATTATGCAAAGTTTCAAGTCGATCCAATTATTTTAAGTGGATGAAAATCGCGTTAAAAATTCAGTTACATAGATAGATACAGGTCAAGCTAATATAAAGCGTGTAAAAAAGAAATAACATGTTAATTATGGAAAGTAATTTAAGTATTGATTCCATAACAATAGAAGAATTTACTGAAACAATAAAGAGATTCAAAAACAAAAAATCACCTGGAATTGATAGAATCAATATCGCACTTATTAAATGCGGATCTCAAGCTCTTATATATAGAATAGTAAACTTGGTAAATATCTGTTGGCAATATGGCTGTGTACCTGAAGAATGGAGTGAAGCTATTGTTATCCCTATCTATAAAAAAGGCGACAGACATAACCCAAATAACTACAGAGGTATAAGCCTTTTGGGGACATGTAGCAAAATCTATGCTAACATATTAACTAGAAGAATCGGAAAGATAAGCAATGAAATTATTTCAAATGAACAACATGGGTTCAGAAAAGACCGCTCTACAATTGACTGTATTTTTTTCACTCCGACAGTTTATAGAAAAAAGAAGAGAATTTAATCTTGAGACACACATATTGTTTATCGACTTTGAGAAGGCTTTTGATAAAATTATGCACTCTGAATTATGGGATATATTAAAAAATAAAATATGTCCACCTCAACTAACTAAAGCTATAAAAAGTTTATACGAAAATACAAAAATTCGTATAGATAAAGGAAATGGTCCTGGAGAAACTTGCGTAGAAGTCAACAATGGACTTTGACAAGCTTGCCCTCTTTCGCCAATACTTTTTAATGTATATTTAGATGATATCATTAGTACATGGCAAACTTTTTAGATGAACATTTTATGATGAACGGTACGAAAATGAACTGTATTTTATTCGCAGATGACCAGATCATTGTAGCTTCCTCAGGAAATCAACTACAAAAATCTGTTTATAAATTGTGGAAACTAATAAACGATTATAATTTAAAGATATCAACAGAGAAAACAAAGTCAATGGCATTTATTGGAACTCAGCATAAAAGGATACAAATTGTAATTGGAGCAAACATAATTGAACAAGTAACTTGTTTCAATTATCTGGGATGCATGATGTCGTACCTGCAAATTTTGGACATGGAGAAGAAATGAGGGAAATTTCAACAGATATGTGGTTCAATAAGACGATATTTGAGAAATAAGACCACAAAGGAAACTCAATTAAAATTTTACAAAACAGTAGCCACTCCAATGTTAACATACGGATCTGAGACTTGGCCTTTAACGATCTCTGATAAACATTAAATTGAGACAATGGAAATGAGATTTCTCACATCAGTTGCAGGTGTATCTCTAAGAGATCAAAAGAGAAGTCAAGATATCAGAGATGAATTGCAAATATATAACATAAACGAGAGAATACACATAAATAAAAGTAATTGATTTGAACAAAGAATGCCAAATAATCGTTTATCAAAACAGCTGCTTCATTATAAACCTCTAGGCCGAAGAAATGTAGGAAGACCAAAACGTCGTTGGAAAGACGACCTGCACCTGCAGCATATAGTGCACCGGGGAGTGGAACGGGCCATCAGGCCTTGAAGATGAAGATGATGTTGAGTACATGATCTATTTTTCCGCTTCCGCTGAACTGTGCTTTGGTCATGAACGAATCGCAGTAACTGCAGCAGTCATGTGCTTCGTGGATTACCCGCCCATTTATTTTTCTGAAGTGTCTTTCTTAAGCTGGACAGATAATAGGCTGTCGCGCGTGGAGTTTTGAAGATATTGTGTCTCCATGTGCATTTGTCTCCTCGTTAAAAAATTATTGTATTTCTTGACTAATTTAACATTATTACGACCAGCCTCATGTTTCTGACTACTGTTCATGAGGTCCCAGGTTCGACTCCCGGTCAAACCATAGGAATTTTTCCTTAAAGGGAATCGTTTCTGTGGTTGCCCATGGTCTGGAATTTAGGTTAAGTTTAGGTTAAGAACTCTCCTGGAGCTTCATTATAATTTATCGCCCATCATATTATCATCGGGGTAACGTAACTTCGCCTTCTAGGCGCCCGAACTTGAGAAGTGGGTTACAATTAAGCCAGTGCCAGGAGAGAACACCAGAAATGTCGAAATGACAACCTGGACATTGAATAAAAAATCTATTATTACCATTATTGAAAATTCATTTGATTTTGTTTTAATTCACCAAACAAATTTTAAAAATTAATTGTAAACTTTAATCTGTTGCGAACGTCATTTGAAACCAATGTCGCAGTAGTCAAAATGCGCATTTGGACAAAAGTTATTTTAACAGCTGTAGGAAGAAAGGTCTTGAGACACTTTAGATCATGCGTTAAGGAGAATACCTTTTTAGATATTTATTTTATTTGGGTATTCTAATTAAGATTAGTTTTTAGTTAAGAATCCAAGTTTTTAACATTATAGGCATACGGAGTTTGTTTATTATTTAACATGATAGCCGGTATGTTGCTATGTTTATGGAGCGTAATAGCCTTGGATGTCCGATAAATAATTATTTTTTTCGTTTTACTTACGTTTAATTTTTGTCCAAACTGTCTGGACTATAAAAATGACATATGCTTGAGGTCAGTGTTCACTTTATCACCTTAGGTCTATATGTAGTGCATGTAAATGTGTAAGTCGTCAGAAATCTGCATGCAGTAGTTAATACAACTGTTACTGGTTGAGTGGAAGACAAGTGCTCATGGTTATCACTCTGTCAATTTTATTATCATTATTATTATTACTATTAAATTTCCTTTTCAATTAGTTTGAACCTGCGAATCTCAGAGCTAAAATCGAGCCTAATAACCACCTGACCGAAAACTCTACATTACCTGATCCATGAATTTAATTAGGATTTGTTGGTAACAAAAAGAGTTGTCTATATAATTATGATGGACTTATTATAACCTATAACAATGTTAGAGGAAATACTATGAAGTATCGACAACAGTTAGATTTTCCTTTTAATCTGGGTGAGCATACTCGTATATATCACGTGAGGAAGAGAAGGTGAAAGTCAAGTACACGTGAAGGCTTGGCACTTGATTAATCGTGCACAATTCCATTCATTTTAATTTTGAAATTTGTGTAGGAGGAACTTGCTGTCATGTTTCCCCTGCCACACACGGATACTGTCATCATTCAACACTATGCTGTACACAAAGCTCCATTAAAATTGCACATGAACATGTGTTCACTTCTATTTTCACCGCTGTGGTCTCGAGGTAGCGTGCTGCCTTGTCACGCAGCGGGCCCGGGTTCGATCCCAGGTCGGGACAGTTTTTCTGGTTGAGGTTTTTATCGGGGTTTTTCCTCACCTGTAAGACAAATGTCAGGAAAACTTAAAGGCCCAAATGGTCCCTGAAATCATATGACCATCACAATCATCATCATTCATATTCATCTTAGATTAAGCTTAGGATTAGGGACTCTCCTGGCGCACCATTATCATCATCACCCATCATATCATCGGGGCAACGTAACCCCGCCTTCCAGGCGCCCCAACCTCAGAAGTGGGTTACAAGTACGCCATGCTAGGAGAGAAACTAGGAATGTCGAAAGATAACCTGGGGCATTTGCAAAAAAAATTGATTTCAGAACATAATCTGAATACATCATAATTGAAATTTCAAAAATTAAAAAGTTTAGTCTAGTGAACATTTCCGAGCAGAATGAAAGGCACAAGTTTCTTCAGCAGAATAAATTTGTTAAAGCCTAAATTAATTAGACTATATTTATACATTAAAGGGTCAGTCCGGCTATTGGCTATGTCAAGAGATCATTGGTTCGTCCGAAGAAGAGATAGTTCGACAACATTAGCGTTTCATTCTGACGTGACAGCTTCTACAACTAATGCATGGAAGAAAGATGATTACTTGTATATTAAAAAGGAAATATTGTAGATCCTAGTGGACTAGTTTCCAATGTTCTGTTTTGGTTTATAAACCGTCCGGGATAGGTGAATTTTTAACCCATTGGAGACTTTTAACGAGTCTCCCTCGTGAGCAGGTAGAAAGTCCAAACAGCCCCACAACGAGCTAGACTCGTTGTTGTGTTATAACCCCCACCGTAAGAAGTTAGGTTTTTTTAGTGGTTTAAATTTTCGGTTCACCATCAGTAAAATTTGTTGTTTGTTTATGTAAAGTAAATATGTATAGGCCTAGTGTAGTGTATAGTTTATTTTAGTTATTATTTATAGAATAGTAGACTATAGTTGTAGGCATTTATTACGGTAAAATATAAGTGAATATAAATTCAGTGCTTATTTGTTAAAATTCATAGTTTTAAAATTAATTTTTTTTTCTTGCAATATGTGCGTAAATAGGAGAGAACGTATTGCTTTTGAGAAACTAAGTGAAGTAGTGGATGAAATATTATGTGACAGTGATTGTAGTGAATTATTATGGAACGAAGATTCGGACGATGAAATAATATACAGTGACAACGTAACCGTGCATGCTACTGATGGTAGAAATATTAGGTGAGTTTCGTCCAGTTTTTATCTATAGTATTTTATAATTTACAGGTCGATATATAACTATGATAATTAAAGAATATACGAAGAACTTTTCCTGATTTTATAATGTATAGGTCTATGCTTATTTTATTTCATATATTTATTTTTATTATGTACAGTATTATATTGCGTTTGTTATTTTTTTCGGTCTTGTTTGAACATATGATTTGTGTTTACTTTCAAGGCAATGTCCGAGAACTTTTACAAAAAGATGGTTTCTGAATTGTTTGTCAACTTTCACAGCCTTGAAAATAACAAAACATAACGGTTTACAATGCACAAAAGAGGGTAGCAGGTAGGCCACATTCCTTTGCTATTCGTAAAAGTACAAGATACTAAAAGAAATTCAGGGGTAAACAAAATATCTGAAAACATAAGTCATAGAACACAGTATGTGTATTTTGTATTCTGATTTAAAGTCCAGCGCAGCCGGAGTAGCGGTGAGGAGATTTAAATGGGTTCCCAGTGAACATGCTAGGCGCTTTAAACGTGTCTCCAATGGGTTAAGGGCGTAAAAATCCTGAGTATAAGTTCCTTAGAAAGGACAGCGTCCCGCGCCGTAGCCGAGCGGTTAAGGTAGGAAGCCTTGGCGCAGAGCTACAGGACTTGCGCTGGTTCGAGTCTCCATGGGGGAAGAAATTTTCTCATGGTATTTCGACCAGTATGGGACCGGTGCCCACCCAGCATCGTGAGGCAATTGGGTAGCTACAATAAGTAGCGGCTTCAGGTTGAGGAACCAGCTATAACGGCTGGGGGACTCGACATGCTAACCACATGTCACCCCTACACTGGCTGTTGATCATCTACCTCTGTGATTGACACATGTGGATGTGAAGGGCCAGCAGCCGGCTGGTAAAAGGGCAACTGCTGAAAAAGTGGAAAGACCCTCAATCGAAGAAAGGACAGCAAACTTCTAGGTCCCGTGTTATAGATTTATGGTAGGTAAAATAATCTCAAGTTTGAAATAAGGAACCTCTAAGCAAAATGCAATCGTCCTTTCACACCCATGTTTGAATTACGACACTAATGGCCTAAGCTGTTAGGGGAGTTACTAAGTAGTAGGCTATATGTTAACTAAAATACATCGAAGTAAATAGATCAACAATAACAAAAAGTCTAAATCTCAATTAATTATAACCTATGTTTCCATTCCATTAACATAGTTTAACCTTTCACCTTACAGGTACTTTTAATATGTCACACGCCACCCGGGGCTTACAGTGGCGACGTCGAGAGGGATTTTAACTATGGTTCAAATACATACTGTTTTGACCACACAAGGACATAAAGGGCATCTCCAAACGAGGGATCAGCTCATTGACATTAGCCTCCTTTGAGACAACACGACATGAAGGTGAAACACGCCATTCACACACATGGCGAGTATGATAATGATAATTATAATTACGATGGCCATATGATGTCAGGGGACAGTTTGGGCCTTAAAGTTTCATGTTATTTGTCTTATAGGTGAGGAAAAACCTCGAAAAAATCGCCCAGGAAACTTTTCCCAACCGCGGATTGAACCCGGACCCGCTGCATACGAGACAGCGACAGCACCCCGAGACCTCAGCGACATTTCTATAACTTACTGTTACGTATATGGTAATTAAGTAGGACTAATTATTGATGAATAGTTTCATATAAATCGTTAATTTGAAGTTAATGAGAAGTAATCAAAATTAATTAGCCTTTTACCTAATTAACATAGGCCCCATTATATTGCCAGCTATAATTAACAGCAAAAAATAGTAAATCAATGTGTAGGAATTAATCTTATTATATAAATAAAATAAACCTATTGCAGCGGTTTTTAGTGGTGGGTAAGAGATCTCAGGGTTATGAATTTTTTTTATCAGCAAAAGAACAACGTACCTTTTTTTACTCAATTTTAACGAATCCAAAAAAAATATTTACGGGGAATTTACACTTTTGTTAATACAATTTATAAAAGTTTTATTAATGAGTGGAGTCGATGAAGTGATTAGAGATCCACGTGCTTGAATCAAATATTTTCAAAGTCCAAATGTTTACGGACTAAATCTTATATCAAGTTGCAGATGCTTTAAAATTTAACAAGTTCTCGGACGAATCTAAATTTTAACTGGATCGGAGATCGCGGTCTGTAGATCTACGATGTTTTTACATTGAACCCAGAGTGACCGAGAGTGAGCCTTAACTGAATCGGAGATAGAGGTCTATAGATCTACGATATTTTAACACTCAATACAGAATCACTGAAAGTGAGAATATTTTGATATATGTTCTGGCTTATAAAGACGATAGCTCCTCCCATTTCTTTCGATTCCACTCGACACAATTTGAATATACATATGTTACAATAATCTCATTTGCTAGTATGTGTTTCCTTAGAGGGGGGGTTTACGCCCTTGGAGTTCTAAAATGTAAATTTGTCAAGACCGCTATGTATACCTTGATAATGTACACGTGTCGTTCCTTTACGTGTAAATGTTATCCTTATTTCTTGGATTTCCTGATTAATAGCGTTAATTACAGTTTCTAAGAACTGGGTCAATTGATTTTTTGATATTTAATAGATAAATGTTTTTCAGTTTCTTCAGTTTTATAAACTGTCAATATTAAGAGTCTGTTATCTTTTCTAAAGGAGGGATGAATATCTTTTGTTACCTGCATTAGTCATGTAGTAATTCTTTATATCCTTAATTCTTGGAATTGTTGGTTAGTAGAGTTGATTATGGTTTCTAAGAACTGGGTCAATTGCTTTTTGATATTTTTAATAGATAACTAATGTTATATTTTCTTAAGGGGAATGAATATTTCTTGTTATTTGTATAGACTAATAAATGGATATAGTTTTATTATTTTGACAATACCCTTTATTCTATTCATTAATTGGAATTTCCCTGGGTCAGTATTACTTATTTTGCACATATGTCTTTTATAGCGATATTAATAATAGAATATATTTTGGTTATTTATTGAATAATTTAATTTTAATAAAAATGTTGATATGATTTCCCTAATCCTTGTAATTTTCTGATTCTAGTTATCTATTATAAAACATGTCTATCCTGCGGTATACTTCCATTATATTTCGGAACATTTTAGTTTCAGATCCATGCATATTAGAGTTTTATCTTAGTTTATATGTCTCCTATCATATTTGCTACACTATAAACGTTAATTTCAAAAGTAGTTAAAAAAACTATCTCAGAGTAATATGAAACAAACATGTTACAAATATGACTTACAATTTGGGAACTATACTGGTGGATGAGCGGCCCTTAGGGGGGTGTAAGGGGGGCGACTTGTAAATTATTGAAAACGAACTACATTACTGTCGAAACCATAGTTTTCGGGATCGGTCATATGGATAATGAGCCTCTAGATGCTGTTTATGTCGAGTTGTGCCCTCATCTTTATGGAGAGGGCAGAGTGTCTAAAATGACCGACATTTGTGTCGATAACTTGAATGGTGACAGTAAGCTTATAGGGGCCCATAAATAAATAGCCTACACGGAAAATGCCAGCTAACCAGCTAGTTATTATCTGAAACGTAAAAGTGTTCTACGTAATTTTCCTTACCTGCGGCTGTCACTTATAGTATTTTATCCCAATAATTGGATAAGAATTTTATTATGTTTTTCTTATTCCAGTCGTTTCAAATTCATGTACTTATTGACGTCCACATCCATTAGAAAACACACATGTCTCGTATCTTGGAACATTAATTTTAAAAATACGAAGATTTATGAAGAACAATTTGGGAAGTTGCTGATATATGCTTATAGTGCACTGCTGAGAATATTATTTTTTTTGCGCACCATTTTTCTCATCTGGTGCAGGCATGTGCCTATGCAATTTGATATTTTGATTTCGACTTCTCCGACATAAGCTGAATTTCGTTTTAAAGTTTGTCCGTCATCGGAAACCTGAAATAAAGTTTTTCAGAACATGTCTCTCTACATCTGTATATCCCACATGGATCACGTGTGCTCTCTTGCGGGATTTACTAAACCAATTAATTTAGGTACGCTTATTTCCTTAATTATATCAGCGAGTGGTTAAGTGGTCATCTGAAAGTGACTAAGGTATATTATTTGGATGGGAACCCTTCATTCAAATTGAGCTTCAATATATAGACCTATATATAAGTTGTATATATATAGTATGTATTTAGGCTACGTTCTTGTTGGACGATTCAAATTTACTCATAAGCTCTAAATTTATGCTTCACGCTCATTTAGAAGCTCGAAAAATCTTCAGATTAGGAAGCCATGGCATCGGTCCCTCTGCATCTTGTTTGATATATGAGTTGTTGATTTTTTCTGGCTATAAACAACTCCAATCACTTGTTACTTGTTACCATCTGTAGGTAATTAAGCGTAATTAAATTAGGTTGGTTAAGAAACTCCCGCTAGGGAGCACCTGTGTCCCCACGCGGGACGGTGTATGTACATACATAAGCAACTCCAGATCACTATTGGTTTTAGAATGATGTTACACACTGTGCTTCATTTTCATATTTCTGTTATGTTTGATGGTGAATGGCATATATCGTAAAAAATAATAGTCTTCTTCTTTCTCTTTCTCATGTCATTACAATGTTTGGGCTACTTCGATTCACGTACTCCAGAGTCCACTGTTTTTCGTCATCCTAGTTAGTTCTCCGCTTCCCTGTCCTCATTTGGTTGCCATTTCTTCAATATTATCCATATATCCTATCCCTAGTATTTCCTACCTCTTCTTTCCTCAGTTCTTGTTTCCATTATTGTTTTTAGTTTCTTTCCTCTTCAATTCTTAATATGTGTCCATATCATTTTAAGGGTCGGTTTGTAGGTTTTTTCCAGTTCATATTGTATTTTATTTTTCTAATTATATCACTTCTTGTCTTATCCATTAATTGGGGCGGTACTTTGATGTGGTTGTTAATTGTCACTGAAATTCACGGTTTTAATTGTAAATGGTTTGTTTGCCCTGCATCGGTAGCTAGTCGGTTCCTACTTGCTTCACTGTGAGCACTGAGATTCCCATCTCATATAGGGATCGAAAGGAGAGTTGCGTGGGAACAGACAATAGTTAATTATTTAAATTACATTATTTCTCTTCGCTGCCAACTTAAATGCACTTTGCACTGTATGAATAAAACTTTTTACGTAGCATACCAGATGTCGTATATGAAGCAGAAACTAGGGCTGATACAACAAAAACTAAACAAATAATAAGCACATGTGAAATGGAAATCTTAAGAACTATTCAGGGGAAAACATTATTTGATAAAATACACAACACAGAAATTAGGGACAAATGCCATATTCAAGACATAACCAAATTTATTATAGATAGACGAAAATATTGGAAGGGTCATATAGAAAGAATGGAAGAAAACCGGCTTGTAAAAAGAGCTAAAGAAGATAGACCAATGGACGGGAGAAGAACAAGAGGAAGACCAGCCAAGAGATGGATAGACAGTGAATGCACATCCAATACGTCTTCCTCCGAGGAGTGATTTTGGAAATAAACAGGATGAAAATCCTACAAATTAAGTTTAACCTTTTGAACGCCATGCCCGGCGTGCGCCGGTGAAAGTGTGTGTACAGCTGTACGCCACGCCCGGCAGGCTCCGGTTTTCAATCTTATTACTTTAAATATTTTTTTCCCGAAATTGTTACTTCAATAAACTAAAATTATTGTTCGTTCTATGTTTGTACATCCTTTCTTAGCAATACTTTGCACATCACTTACAGAATAACGGTACAGGCTGGTTGTAAATCGGTTTTCTAAAGGAGGGTGTACATTCATGTTTCAAGGCCTTTTTTTTTTTTTTTTTTTGCTATGGAATATTGCAATTTCAGGATTTTCTCTTTATTTATTTTATTTTTAGTTGAAAAGATACCTGAGCAAGGGATAGGTCGTGCTGTGGAATCCAGTGATTCATGTCTCGAAGTTGACGAAAATACAATACGCGAGTTTATTGTGACAGTTTTATCAGAAGATGAGAGTGACAGTAACAGTTCATCAAATGGTTATTCGTTTGACGAATGTGATTGTAGTCCTGTTTCTAAGAGAATATTATTACAATCTAAGCCTGTAAATAGTAAAGCAAGTGATGTAGACCTAAATGAACAGAGTGTGACTGACAGTGGTGGGCGTGTCGCGCCAAACGAAACACGTGGCATAAAACAGCTGTTTGACTGGAATTGATTCGAACCAGGACCACAAAAAATTATCAACAATATTTAATATTATAAGTGTTTAGTGATAATACCATCAAAATTATTCAGTAGAATAAATGTTTTAGTGATAGTGATAACAAATTTCAATAAAGTCACCGTGCTGAATTCGAACCTGGGATCTTTACAAGTGGAAGCAACACCGCCTAACCTTCAAATAAATGTAAAATAGTGAGTTAAAAATTAAATTTACCATGGCATGTAGATAGTTAAATATACTTTATATAGGTTTATAGTATGGCGTAGTACTTTAAATTTAAAAAACCTGGCAACCACAGCCCAGCTGGCAAAAGGAAAACTCGGCAGTCAAAAGGTTAAGAAGAAGACGTAGCGGCCTTCGATATCTCAAACTTATGAGGACTCGAGCTAACAAATGATTTGGAAATTGGAGAAATCTTTTGTCCGTAATCGTTATTCCGAAACATTATTCAATCAATATAGGCTTAATTTAGAACTTCTCTCCACGAACTGTTAAGTGTAAGTAAGTTTGTCCTCATGAATTTCACATCGAAGTCAGGACCTTTTATTTCCATATATGGTTGTACTTCCTAACTCTGATTTTGGATTGGTTAGAATTTTCAATCACATGTCTCCTAGGGGCGTAAGTATACTAATTTCTCACCTACATTTGTAATTTTATTTCTTAATTTATTCTCACGGCTAGGGAGCGTTTTTACCAGTTTGGGCTTCCCGCGGTTGTAAATTTTGAAAGTTTGAAGTATTTTCCGAACGTGATGTTTTCAACTAGACCTGGCTTAATAATTTCTGGTCTACTTTGGGGGCTACATATTTATGACCTCTTCGCATTTAGGTTTCCCACCGCTACTTGTGGGAAGTTTTACCAATAAGATATTTATTTAAGTTACTTTGTATTCTATATTCAGTTCATTCTTTGTTTATTGATTAATCGTATTTGTTAATCACTATACTAGATTAGGGTCATATCTTACACTTATTAGTGGACCACTCAAAGTTGTCAACATAAGAGAAGGTTTGCGTTATTACGCAACTTCAATGGAGGACTTCTTAGTCCTAAAACAGTATTTTAGTTACATTCATAAAGAATATTATACTCACTTGACTAAGAAGGAACTTCCATTGAAGGTAGTACTAAAACGGCTGCCTTCATACACTCCCATTGATGAAATAGAACAGGAAATCAGGTCCTTGGGATTTCCTTTAAAAAGTATCAGGCAAATTATTGCAAAGAAAGATAATGTAGAGAAGCCTCTCCCCATATTCATTCTAGAACTTGAGCGGACAGCTGAGGCTCTCAAAATTTATGACTTGAAGCGGCTCGTTTACTGTGTTGTATCAGTTGAATCTTATAAACCAAGGACTGGCCTTAAACAATGTTTTAGATGCTAGTCTTTCAACCATACCTATTCCGCATGCTGCCGGACGCCACGCTGCGTAATCTGTGCCCATGGACATAAGGACTGTCCAATTAAGGCCTCTGCACAGAGAAATGCAAATTTCCTAAAGTGTGCAAATTGCGGGGCGAATGGACATCCAGCATCCTATCGCAGCTGCCCTGTTTTCCAGGCGGCGCTGGAGAGTTATAATAGGGCAGCCCAACCCAAGCCAAATATATCTCAACCTAGGGCTTTCACTTCGGTGAAAGCCCAACTCAATGTATCCTTCTCTCAATCCTTAAAGAAAGGCATCTCTTCCCAAAACAAAACGGTGAACAACAGTGTTCAAGGTCAGGGCCAGCAATTGCCAACATTACAACTAGGGCAGCAGGTTGGGTCTTCGGTCATTATTGGCTGATTTACCCTCTCCTATGGAGAGATTCCTCTTCTTGCACAGGATCTTTAACCTGTGTAATATAGGTTAAAGTTAAAGAGAACTAATAAATAGATTGTGCGAGTTGCTCGCATAGAATATGATAGCGAGTTGTACTAACTAGTGCAACTTAATATCAATATAATATGTGGATATATCCACAATCTATCATCCAGATACATAGACCAAAAAGAAACCATCTTATCATGATGGCTAGGATTAAATGAACCACAATCCTATAATAATAGCCACGAAGGAATTAACTACCAAGACGCACCATGTGTATCAGTATGCAGAGCCTTGGACGGTGCCATGTCACCGTCACACAATAGTAGTAGTAGCCATATCTTATTCGCTACATAATCATTTTACAATACTTTAATTTGATTGCTGTTATGTTATTTCCTGGTTTATTATCAGCCAACTTTCTCTTCTAACACTCTGTTTTTTTATCTGCCATTTCAATTTCCATCATCTAATCCTTTTTCCTCATACTGCTTAAAACGCCACCACCAATCCACGTAATTCTGATCGTTGTCTTCTTCTTCGAGCGGTTTAAGGCACAAAAGCCTTGTCACAGAGTAGTATACTAACTCCAATATGAGAAAACCAGCTATAGCCTAATGGCAGGAAACTCTTATATACTGACCAGGTACTTATTCTAGTCCCCAATGACGGGGAAATTTTCTCATGGAATTGCGGTCAGTATGGATCCGGTCCCCATCCAACTTCGTGAAGAATTTGGGTACCTATAACAAATAGTAACTTCAATTTGAGAAAACCAGCTATAATGGCAGGGGTCTCCTACATGCTGACCAGGTGCCACTCCTATACTGGCTGCATGATTGTCCATGTCTGTGATCAACACATGTGAATATGAGGCAAGTTGATGGCTGATAGATCAAAGGTCTTCCAAGCATGTCGCACCATGTAGATTTGAAGTCTTATTTTTCTACCAAGTCGGACCAATTCTAGTATTTTTTTTGTGTCTTCTGCCATTAAAATAATATTTTATTTGACATAATATTCTACTTCAGGATTGAAGAGGATAAACACTCTGCTGAAATTATGTTGTAACATTGTATTCTGTCTTCTTGCACTATTCGATACGTGAGTCAGTCAGTTGCTGACAGAAGGTATGAATAAAAATTGTATAAAAATAACCTCTACCCCAAAGAATTAGCGAATTGATGGAGATTAAAGAAGGCAGGCTTGATTGGTCAGGTATAATCAGGTACCGGTAGTTATTTTTGCAGAAGTCAATTTTGATGAAACTTCAGAAGAAATATGGTGGGGGTAAAATTAGGCAGGAATTGAGCAAGTCGTTTCTAATAACTTCCCAGATTAGAGGGTGTGGCTGTAACCTAAATGTAACACGCCCGACCCCCCTAGGATATAGTGGGTGTAGCCAACATATGCATAATAACAATTATTAGACTTGGCATAGAGGTTCCTTGTTAAGTCGACGTTGTATATAATTGCGAAACGCCGGAAATGGACCGTAATGTGGCATGTAAACAAACCTGGCTCGAGCGGAATAGTCTCATTAACATCACTGTTGAGGGTGAAGCACAGTATTAGTTTTTTTTCCGAATCTAAAACTCAGGCTTTATTCCATTTTTGGATTACCTATCATTTGAAGCTTTCCGGTGTTTTTTGAAGCTAAAAAAGTAAGTATAAATTTAGCGGTAACCGGAAGCCCGTGGAGACGTGGACGTAAATTTTGGTAAGAGGATATAAGATGACTTGCTCTACACGCTAATTCTAGGAAAGTTCCCGGTATTCTTTTTATAGGAGGCTAAGGGCCGGTTGTACGAACTTCAGGTTAACTCCCAAGTTAGTCATCTGACGCTTAAGGCTAGCAGGAGTACAACGTCAATATGCGTTGTACCACCTGCTTTTAACCGCCAGTTGCGTATACCGGTTTTAACTTAACTTTTCAGTTATGTTGGTAATGAATTCCAATTTCCCTCCGTATTATGTTGGCTGAATTGGGTATCCGCGCATCATCTTTCTTATGTTTTCTTATTTCCCATAGCAAAAATTCGTCTGCTTCCATTATTTATCCATACTACATCAATGTTTTCAATTCTGATATAATTAATTTTATACTATATTATAGTTTATTTTCAATATTATAAATTAGTGTATATGTACGTAGTTTTAAATAAATTGGGTTAGTTTCCATTTTCGTGTTATTCATTTTAATATTATTTTTATTTCTTTGAAGTTTGTTTAATATTATAACAATTCAATGTAATTAGGCCTACACGTAGTAATAGTTTTGTGAAATATATGTACGGTATAATTCACGCACACACCAAAATTTAAAAAGTCTTAAATAAATTGGGTTGGTTTCCATTTTCGTGCTATTCATTTTAATATTATTTTTATTTCTTTGAAGTTTGTTTAATATTATAACAATTCAATGTAATTAGGCCTACACGTAGTAATAGTTTTGTGAAATATATGTACGGTATAATACACGCACACACCAAAATTAAAAAAGTAATGCGATGTTTAATTATATGAAATTCAAACTTTCTCATATTTGTTATAAATAGAGAGAGGAATTTTATAAAATTTCATGTTTTAAACTATTTGTCAGAGAGCGCTGAGGTTAAGTATCTTTACATTTTATGATATGCAGAATCAAATAAGACCAACAAAAAACTTCATATTTCATAATATTTTAACAAAATGTTCATATTTTAGTGAAAATTTCATACTCCTCCATATTTTTCAACTTTCAAATTCCGATATTTTTTTTTCAATAAAAGTTCTAGGAATTCATTAAAATATTTTTGAAATGAATGTATTTGTGTAATTTTTGACAATGTAATGTGGTAGACAAGTGAAAATTTATCAGTATCTTTATAAAAGCAAATAATTGGATGATGAGTCACAGAGTGTCAAGTTCGATTGGAGTTTTTTGTCCCCCAGAACAAGATCATGAGCCTAAATGAATAAGTAGAATAACAATATTGGAATTTTCTGTAGTCAGGTAGCTGTCAGTTCGTTCTTGCTACCTGAGGACAGTCTTTACTCTGTGAACAGATTACAGAATTGAAATGTAAGAAACTTGAAGCAGTGCTTTGTGAAATTAGTAACGTTGATGTAGGTTAGGCCAGCATTTTTCTCACTTACATCAAAGTATCAAATATAGCATGATACGAGTATCCTCCCATAACATCATGTGATGTTGAGCATAATTTTTCATTCTGCAAAACAATTCTGACAGATAGGCTGTATAGTTTACTATCACAAAATATTAAAAAAAAATCCTATCTATGTGTTATGAACAAAATTAATAATTGACAATTTGATTGTTCATAGCACAAGTAGACCAAGACTAGACACTATGCAAGACCTATTTCATATATACAAAAAAACTAACGTTAAAATAATTCTAACTACATTTCACCATGTTTATAGTTCAATATTAAATGTAACTGTAATTGCAAAGAGTTCTGAAACAATCCCTAGATTCAATTATGGACTAATAACTTTTAACATCTTGTCTCTCCAAATATGACATACTGGAATGGTTTACTTGTATTCTAAATCGTCCAATTTAATGTTATTGTTACATTTGCATCTACATGAATTTAATATCTTCATGCAATGTAAAGATAGCAATAACCCAAACTATACCGGTACCTACTCTAAACTTTGTCAGTGCTATATTTCATGGAAACTTGTTAGTTTGGGTTGCAATGTTTTGTTTCTTGCATATGTTTAAATTTCATAATTAAAAATCATTCAATACATTAATTAATTGTATTATATATAAACTCTCAGATTTGATTTATGAAATAATTCCACTACAGTCTTGGGAGGCCTTTGGGGTAGTGGCATGTTGAATTTTCCATCTTTCTAGACAAAAGGCACTAGATGTCTGCCGGGTTGTCAGATCTGCCTGATGGCTACATTTGTGCCCAGAACATGCATATAGTACTCACTTCCATTAGGATCTGAGTCGATCCCAGGTCTACAATGCCATCAGAAGGTCTGGTCCAGCTAAAAATCTTGACCATATCAAGACTCGAACTCACGACTTCCCTGTTTGTACCACGTTTCCTTATACAACTACGCTATGGTATGATCCATTAAAATTGTTTCAGATCATGAATATGATATTTATATTGGGTCAAAAATAATGAAAAATTATAATCAAAATACAGTGAACATTTTGATTTCTTGTGCTATAAATAAGTTCTGTTTGTGCTGTATGTACACTTATAAGTCGTAGTGCGTCTATGCATATAAATATATGTAAAAAGTGTAGAAAATAGTAGCTTCATTATATTTTTGTGTCATAATTTTCATATTTTGTCTTTATGATTTCATATTTTCTTATAATTTTCTTCATATATTCCTCGCTCTAGCTATAAATAGCTATTATAAGTACCAAGATTTGTTTTTTTGATTAACTGAATTTTTAATTTAAGATAGTCATCAGATGACTGAAGGCAAGTAAATTGTCTTATGTTATATATAAACCTATTTGGTTATTTTGTTATTTTTTTTCTATGTAATCTATGTCTATTTTGTTGGAAATTGACCAATTATAAGAATCTCAATTTCTTTTTTACATGTAGGCACACTAGAAATAAACTGCATAAAAATAGCCCAGTGTGAATTTCTGTTAATTTTAAGTTAGTATGTTTTTTTGTATTATTGCATTTTTTCCAAAATGAAGTTGCTTTATTAAATTTTTGTCCATTCTGTGTTGAGATCTCTTTACTGTATTATAAAATAGTGAAATTTCTGCATACAACTACTTTTGAAACCAATCACAATTACTTGGAAAGGATTATTCCTATGACTATATATTCTGATCCTCTGTAAGATGACTCTCTCTCTCTCTCTTCCCAACCAACGCCGATGCTTTTGATAAGTTTATAAATGTCTTACTGCCTGTATTTGCTCATATTATGTAATAAACCTAATGAAGGCTATATTCTTGTCACTGTGTGCCAGAGGGGTAGAATAGTAGTTATTTAAATCCTGTATCCCATTGAAATCTAATAATACAACAATTGAGAATAAAAATATTAACATTTTTTTTCCTATTTAGGCAACTATGCAAGACATTTGGTTTGTAAATTCAGAATCTTTCTATGATAGCTATTGATATATGAGTTTAGTCTTCAATTTGTACATATTTAAATGATAGTTAAATTAGTAACAGCAACCTCTGCTCAAATAAATTATCTTACCTGAACTCAGTAGTATTAATGTGCTTGCAATAAATTATATTCAGATGTTGATATTTTTCTTCACATCAATTTCTTTAGCATAGTTAATTTTTTTCCATAAAATGGGGAGCTGGGCCATTGTTATAATCCTCAACCTGGAGGACCAGATGATTTTTGTTCAAGGTTTCCTTCCTCTAGGCTTTGACGAACCAACATATCCTTACAAGGCAGCAGTTGCCGTATCCTAGCAAGGAGCTGTCACAAAGTACTATCATCCAGGCCAGAATGAACCCTGGTTTTTTAAAGAGGTGTTATTCCTCCATCACTCCCCATTTCTCCTGGCTTGTGACAGGCAGAGTCTAGGTTGGCTGGAAATCCCTATACTATATTGGGCATTAAGCAGAGAGCAAGCACATAAACTATAGGCGACAGATGCAATTTTGGAGGAGGATTTCTAGAAATTCAAAAAGAGACAAAATTAGAAATGCTAAAATCACAGAAGTAATGGATGTTCAAAAAGACATTCCACAAGTTATTGAAGAAGACTGAAATGGTTTGGTCACAAAGAGAATGTCAGATGACAGGATCCTATGATGATATTAAATCTTGAAGCGGAGGGCAACAGAAGAAAAGGGAGATCAAAAGAAAGTGAATTCAAGGAGTGCATAATAGGAGTATAGTGTCGAGAGGATAACAGAGTGTGATGCAGAGAATAGGGATTTATGGAGGAGTAAAATTTACAATGGGTTGTAGAAAAACTACTGTATTATAAAGAAATTCCTAATAAAGAAGAAGAATGTTAACATTTTCCAATTATGGTGTAAAGGTCCAGATTGTATTCAGGATGAGGAGATATCCCCTATTAGAAGACTGCTTTTAAAGTAAATTTTTGATGGTCGACTTAAAGACCACCACTATACGTTTTTTCATTTGTATTTTATGATTGATTTCTTTCACAATTTGAACTAACATAATGCAGATAAAACAAATTTGAACGTTTATATGTTTTTAACATAATTATATCATCTCAAATTTTCTATCATATTTTTGACAAATTTGTTATTGATAGAAACTGTAGTCCTTTGTGAAACAACCAATCATAAGACAGTAGATTTCAGATTTTCTTTAGGGACAACCTTCTGAGGAGTAATTTATTGGTACTAGTTATGTACATTTAATAAAAATATATTACTCATACATTACTTTATTATAAAAAATTATACAATGGATATTCAACATGCTTATATTATACACAATAAAAGTAAACATCACCTACGTAAAATAAAAATAGACCACATTAAACTATTTTTCTACATAATATAATGAAACCCAAAGCATGAAAGGTGCACCAGGTGGCTTTGGAACACACACATATATTATACAGATCTTCTCTTCTCTATTGTAATTTAACCTCATATCTTATAGGTTGGGAGAGAGAGAGACTTTGGATCACACATGGTTACTGAGGACCTCCAATCCAGGACCTGCCCCAAGACAACACAAATATTTAAGACAAGATGCACAATTCACTCACATTCATACTAAACCTGGCAAATATGATGATCACAGATTGTTTAGGCCTTAAAGTTTCCTAACATTTGTCGTACGGGTTCAGAGAAACCATCAATAAAACCATCATCCAGGAAATCTGTCATGACTGGGGATCAAACTCAGGCCCTCTGCAAACAAAACAGTGATGCTAGCCCGAGACCATAGCCGTGGTGTATATTACAAATAAAACTTTAAATAAACACTTTCTTTGCAGATGTATAAATACATTTCAGATAATTTATATTCATTATGTCCACCGCTGTGGTCTCGAGGTAGCGTGCTGCCTTGTCACGCAGCGGGCCCGGGTTCGATCCCCGGTCGGGGCAGTTTTTCTGGGTGAGGTTTTTATTGGGGTTTTTCCTCACCTGTAAGACAAATGTCAGGAAAACTTTAAGGTCCAAACGGTCCCCGAAATCATATAGCCATCATCATCATCCTTGTCATTACCATCATCATCACCATCATCCTTCACTGGTGTGGAAAGCAACGGGAAGCTACCACACCTACACAATTCCCTAGTAAAGCTGCAAGCATAGCATGAAAATGCTATGATTGCAGTGAAGGACCTGCCTTCGGGCAGAATTACTATAGATGGATATTCATTATAGGTGAATGAATGAATCTTTGGATTTCTGACTACAACAAGTAAGTCATGGCATAATAGTGGCTAGAAGGGAGGGTGCAGCACAGGCATGTGAGAATTTATAATGCATTTACAATATTTCTATCTGTACAGTAAAACTACACATAATTTGACCAATATCATGAGACAAACATTTAATATATAGAATTACAACCTGCCTATTAGGATTGCATTTGTGAATATTATTAATGGCAGTTACCTGGAACATATTTACTTATTTTCTCACAAGGAAATTTAATTTGCAGTCATCTTATTTTTTTTTGTGACAGAAAGCTTAAAAAAACTTGAAGAGAAAAACATAAACTACTGAATTCTGCTTATATGATTCTAACAAAACGATTATAAAATAGTATATATCTCAATATCCGGCTTGTGATCTGGGGATTAAGTTGCTCGTCCCAAGAGTCAAGGGTAAAAATCTGGCTGGGGTCGATATATTATTAGGATGGATGAATCCTAGAAAACAAAAAGTTTTCTGGGAGAAACTTAGAGTCATGGATTCCGAGTCTGAAGATTTCAGGCTCGTAACATAATCTCAGCCTACATTGGAGCAAAAATTGAATGGCCTTTCCCATCCAAGTAAAGGCTTTGTAAAGACTTAATGAAAATTAGCAGCAGAAAACATATTACAGTAATTAAGACATTTTGTCTGTACATTCTTACCTCTTTGGGTTGTATTTGTTGAACATATGTTTCAAGGCTTCTGATTACAGTCTGTAATTGCTGACGATGGGGCTCAGAAGCCTTGAAACATATATTTGACAAAAACAACCATAAGAGGTAAGAATGTACAGACAAAATGTCTTAATTATTAAACAAACTTCTTAATGATACTTCCTATTGCATTTTAAAATACTATTACAGCTTCAAAAAAATCTGTCTACATTGGTGAAAACTTAATTTGCTGATATACAAGATAATATATTAAATCAGTGGTTATGTACAGTTTATAAAATAATAATAGAAACCTTTATATGGGTTGGGGAATCAAAATTGGACGTATATATCAGGGGATCCTGGCTCTTATGGACCATAGTACTGGTAATGATGATGCTTATGATTGACTCTCTACTCCATTTATACTAAAGAACATTTACTCCTTTTCAAACTGAGTCTTCAATGCACAATTGTTAAATATTGTCTAGTCATGTGTTAGATCTTCAATCTTTTCTAAAAACCAACAAAAATGAAAAGATTGAAGACTGCAAAAAATCGGGAATTTATCAAATTAATTGTAAAGATTGTGAAAAGATATACATAGGAAAAAACAAAAAGGAATCTAAATACAAGATTAAAGGAACACCTCAGAAATGTTAAAAATGGAGAAACAGAAAAACTCTGCAATAGCTGTAGATGCCTGGTCAGAAAAACACAGAATAGAAACCAAAACAAAATTACTTAAACAATTGGAAAAACCGAAGGAACTCACAATTTTGGAAAAAAATTATAGTATGCAAGAATAAAAACACAACATATGAATTTTGAAATACCCCGGTGATAAGGAGAGGGGATTGATTTGGAAGTTCGTCGGTCAGCCATCAGATGGCACGGAGGTCAGTCTGCAGGATAGGGGGCCATTGGACATCAGTTGTGAATGTAATACAACATTGAGAATATCACAAATGAAGTGAAGAAAACTCGAGTCTGCTGTGGGAGTTAAGAAGTATGAGGTGAGTGAAGAAACAACTAAACAATAATATCTAAAATGTTTAACTGCAGATCATACACTTTTTTCCTTGGTATGTTCCTCAGTATTGTTACTATCCTGGAGAACTGGTCTTTATGTGCATGCAGTCCAAGTCTTCGGTGACATTCGGGAATGAAGCGATGTAATATCCCAGCAAGCCTTCTAGAAAAAAAAAAGAATGTTTATGATTTTATCAGATAATCAAAAGTGACTAATATTTATTCACCATCAAAATATAGACTATAGAACAAATGCATAATATTTTAGTGGATTCTACTACTTTAATAACATTGTAATTTCTCAGACGTCATAAGCTAAGGGGCAAAAATTTTATTTTCTGCTATATTAAAAAAAGAATGTTCCAAGAAAAACATAATGTGTAGCAACATTGATATGTTACATTACTTTATGCATTGTAATTTGATTCCCTTTCAGTTACTGGTACACATTATTTTATTCATGATTACTGTATTAACAAGTTTCATTATTCTCATTATGGATGTATTGGATCTACAACTCACCTCTAATTCTCTTATAATGTTTTCACAGTTCATACCAGAACATGTTATACAAATACAACATTTTGGGCAATGCATACAAACGTTAAGTTGCTATATTTATGGCATTTCTTATTAACTTGCTTTTAATTAAATTAGAGGTTTCTTTATGGGAAGCCATATTATCTAATAAACTAATTGGTGTACGCAAACTTGCAGTGCACCATAAGGCAAAGTTGGCTATTCTGTTTGAACAGTGACTAATGCAGGTGGACTAGAGGCATAGAATCTCCAAAACTGACTTATGCTGTAATAAAGGTCACCATTTATCAAATATACAATGAAAGTTGCTTAAATCTATGATGGCTGAACTATAGTTTATGACCCCACTATGCTATACCATACAACATTAATATGACACTGTTACACTATTTACTTTTTCCATTTCTACTAACATTTCCTACTGTTTTAACATTTTGTAACGATTCTTAAAACATTTTTTTTATATTTCTTATATATTTATCTATGTATATAAAATCTCTCACTCATTTCTTCTAAGTTCTACAGAGCTGTAGTGTATATCATCATCATCATCATCACTCCAAGGATTAGGCAATTGCCCGTTCCGACTTCATATTGCATCAGCCCAACGTCTTCTAGGTCTTCCAACATCACGCCTTCCTCTTGCTTGATAATTTCTGGCTAACAATGGATATCTCTCCTTGTTCATTCCATCCATGTGATCAATCCATTTCTGTCTGTAATTCGTGACTTTATCCAATAAAGGCTGTACTTTCAATTCTTCTCTTATATCCTCATTTCTTATTCTATCAAGTCTTGTACATCCTTTTACTTGTCTTAGGAACCGCATCTCTGCCGTCTGTATTCTATCCTTCTGTCTTTTCACTGGAGCCCAAGTTTTCACATCCATACAATATTGTGGGAACCGCCATAACATTATACATTTTTATCTTGGTTTCTTTTCTAATTTTATTTTGAATGTTCTCTGTATTGTTCCACCACACCGTCTGAAATTTATTTATTTTGGAGTCAATATCTCTTTCCACATTGTAGCCAACATCACAGCCCAAATATTTGAAACTAGACACCTGTTCTATACTTTGATTTTCTAAAATAATTTTGGTTCTCACTGGATCTCTTCCTCTAAAAGCCATGGTCTTCGTTTTCCTTACAGAAATTTTTAGATCGTATAATTTACATATTTCATTTAATGCATGCATTGATTTCTGTAAGTCGTCTTCATTTTTCTGTATTATGATTACATCGTCAGCAAATAAAAGATTATTTATGCCACATTTTATTATCCATTCTTATTCCTGGATTTACTAAAACTTTCCATTTATTAAAAATATCGTCTATATATATATTAAACAAAGTGGGTGATAAACTACATCCTTGTCGTAATCCAGTATTTGTTTTGATTGCATCTGTTCTTTTGAATCCGGTATCTATAATTATATTTGTGTCTTCATATAATGTAGTGTATATGTGCATGCAAAAGGTTTTGTCAATATATGGCAAGACTAACTGTGCTATTGTATGACAATCTTTCACAATATAACTACTATTTTATTTTGTTTGGTTAAGAAGGAAAAGTTATTGTACACCAAATTAGATTATCAAATAATAAATTATTCCTTTCTTTAAAAGCATGCTTGGGAACTTATTGTGAAGATTGATTATTCCAATAGCACAGATACTCGTCATCTATCGAGTAAGTTCATAAGCTTTGAGCATCCACACAACTGTTATGTAGGAAAAATGGAAAAACTGCACTTAAACTAGCGTGAAATATTTTCAAAGTCCTATAGAACAACAGTGCGCATGCGCCAGAGTTTATAGAGCCAGCGATAACCCACAATCAAAACTACATATCGATTATCATCCTCGGTTACTATCCGTCGCAATGAAATTTAAATGACCAATATTTGCAATAAATCTCCAAATCTATGTTTAAAAAATATATTAATAATATTAAAATTACCAAACGTTTATTAAAAATGGGTGTACACTCACTTATCACTCCCTCATATTGATCCAACCAGCGATAACCCAAAACAGCAATAGAAAAATTAGAGACTAGGTAATATACTCTGTGGAGAAAATAGCAGCATTACAATATTGAATAACAGTATCATAATATTGTGATTTGTATATTTAAATATATACTTCAAAATTGTCTAATAATGTTATAAAAATTGTTTGAAAAAGTTTAAAATATTAAGTAATGTTAGTAAATATAGAGGAAGAGCTATAGTTTACAATATAACTGAAAATCAAGTGCTTGTAGAAGTGCAGTTGAGCCGGAAAAACTTTAGTTTACCTTCCTTAATTTTTGTGTCCTACAGTGAAACATGTGCATGAGCATAAGTTTATAGAGTTGTCACTAGATGGAATCACAAAGAAGTTCTACAGAAAATTTAAAGAATTGACACTAGATGGAAGAATGTAGCTGCGACCAAACTTCAATACATCCCCAAACATTTGTTAGAAATGGATTATACACCAACTTTCTCCTTCCTAACTTAAAATAAATTATTTGCATATTATTTAATGAAGCATATACTAATCTGATATACACTAACCTGTCCCATCAGAACCTACAAAATAAACTGAGTGAACATCTTTTTCTGAGAATATACTTTTGAATGTTGGTCATTCCAATTTTCACAGATATCTTCACCATCTAGTTAAGTTCTTCTAGCGTTCACACATGTGCACAATGATTCTGCATACTTCAAAGAAATAATTGTGTATGGAGATAAATATTTAATAATTGTAAAAAAAATGTTATAAGTATTGTTGCAAAATGTTAGATAGATGGAAAGCTGTGTGGCCATCACTTAAGTGTTGGCGGTGAGCAATCCATTTTGATCCTCCTTAATAGGTAGAACCCCTGGTTCCTGTAAAATACAGTAGCACCAGTTTAATTTTTGAATTCAAATTTGAAGTTAATGCAGAGTGAAGTCGGAAGCGAAAATGTTTAAAAAAGTACAAAAGTTAGTAAAGACAGAAGGAGTACGTAAGTCCCCCAGGCAGACACCACACACGCAGCACGACAAACGCGAAGCAGTTTACTCTATGGAATATCGCGATGCAGCCAACATTATACATGCTATTTAACAAACCTAAAAGCTAACGTAATGCAATTTAAGTACTCTAACTTATGAAAGACCAACCTAAAAGCTAACCTAACATAATTTAAGCACTCTAACCTGTGAAAGAATGCAACACCCAAAAATAAATAGTAAGTTCTCAAATTCTGAAGTACATAACCTATGTTGGCTGCACTGGTGTTGCATAGAATATCCTTAAAATCAATATGGTTGCCACGTCTTCATGTTACGTATATAGTTAAATATCATAGAAAAATGTGTTCAAGTAATCGTTAGAAAAAATGTAAAATTTGTTGTAAATGGTGGGATATAATTTGAAAATAAAACCTTGTTGGCGCATGCGCGTTGTGTCTGTCTCGGGCTTAGGAAAAATTCTCACTGCACTTAATGGAAACTTGAGCCAAAATAAGTATACGTGGTCTCTTGGCATACAATAGCCAGTGCATTTTAATAATAATGTGTCAATGTAATAACAGCTTGAAAAGTTGGAAATTAAGTATAAGTTTAGAGGTCCATGGTAGTACAAAACATAATCAACCTTGCATATTGAACATTCATACCATAATCACTACTGTAACTTAAGTTTCAAGGTTATGGCACTGTAATATAATCTCAAAATTAACACTTCAATGTTCTTTTGTTACATTTTTGTGGGTATGTAACATATAGCCTAAGAAATTACACTTGGATAGAAGACTATTTTTTATTAATTTTTTTACTAAATATAAAATATTTTACCTTTCTGTTGTAATCGATGTATGATCAGATCCACATTGAACGTAATTGCTTCGTTTCAAAAGCGAAACCAGGACGAAACAATCTTCCATACCTTCTTCAAGATGAACTGGTCTCCTTGAGATTTTTTCTGTAGAATGTTGAAAAAATTATGGTTATGTTACTGATAATATCCTGATTAATAATAATATAATAATAATAATAATAATAATAACAATTATCAATTTTATGATAGTTTAGAAAAAAGGTTATGGCACACGACACATAATACACATTTTTTATTTAAGTCAATGGCATAACCAACGTTGTAATTAAGATTTTAATTTAATGGCATTATAATATAACCTCAAAATTTGCACTTCAATGTTTTGTTAAATTATAGTGTGTAAAATAAAAGCAATTATACTTTGAAAAGCACACTTTCATAGAAGATTATTTTTTAAACTCCTACCCCTATTATAAAATGCATTGTATTATACAGTATTATCTAATGAAGCTACAGGTTCAAGTACGAGTATTAATGCTAATTCATGCTCATACCTTTTTAAATAAAAATGTTTAAATAATCACCTACAAATATTAAACAATGATTGTGGAAATAATAAAATACAAACGAAAAATGTTAAAATCTTACCTTTTCGTTTTTATGTTCTAATCGATGTCTGATGAGATCAAGGCGAAAGCGGACGAAAAATTCTTCATCATTGTAATTTTCAATATGATCCGGTCTTCCCCTGATTTGTCTGAGTTTCCGGGTCTTTAGAAAACATATCGTATAATACTTCGTCGTCACTATCAGAATCCGAAATAAATTTCTAGACATGTTTCTGGCTGCCATTTTGGAAAGTTAACTCGAGTATTTCACAATAATCGGCTTCGAATGACCGTAGAAAGTCTACCGAGTTTATGCTCCGGCTAAGGTGCAATACTGTCGTGGTACAACGCAATTTTGGCTGAATACTTGAGATAGCATGTATTCAGAACTTATACTGAGTTGGTACAACCGGCCCTAAGTGGGATTTACGTTCAGTTAGGACACGAATGAGTAAAGAGAATTCTTCATCTTTTTGCTGTCTAGGATCTAAACCGTAAGTCTGCCGCCGAACTAAATACATATAAGCGTATTATTATGATTACTATTATTATTATTATTATTATTATTATTATTATTATTCTAAATTATATAGTTATGCGCCGTCTTTCCGCTGCCATCACCACTTATGTTGATTTTGAATCATCCATTGTTCGATCATTCTTCCCTTTATTGGTGTTTCAATTTGACATTTCCAGGATATAAGTAGTGGTCTAGTTATTAATCATATTTTTAATAATTTCATTATTCGTTTGTTCAGAGTATATTTCATAGTAATTTACCATTACTCACAAATTTAGAAATTTTCCACTTCATTAATTCTAAAAGAATTGAATTTCTTATTTATGTACTGCCATATTTATGTTAATAATAATAATAATAATAATAATAATAATAATAATAATAATAATAATAATAAATAATAAAGTTGATACGTCATTGTAAAGAACAATCTCTGATCATGATGTTTAAATTAACAATTTTTTATACTGAAGCTTGTGTGGAAAATTTTAGATTATAGGACGGTGCGTCACAAATTAGTCATAAAGTTGACAGGTCGAATTGTTAAATTCCTACATCCGTTAACCTGGTACTTAACTTTTAACTGAAATCTCTCCCATAACTGTTTTATACTCATACTTGGATTAACCAGTTTCCACTTGGTGGCGAAGTGTTACGACAAAACATGCCATTTCGCTATTGGTAATTACATCCAACTTGAGTAGCGTGTTGTTGTTGAATCTTGATTTCTGTAAACACACCTTATAAGGTGTCCGACGTATTTTTACTCCTTCTTAAAAACGTATTTTCAATTGTTTTACATTCCTTTTGCAATTATAGTTTCGTCAGATTTAGGTGAAATCGGTTTCTGGTAATTAAAAAAAGTGCAATAATACTTAACGTTTTCTTCGAATTCTTTATGTAAACCTGTTGATTAGACATATGGGGTTGATTTGGGAACCATTTTTCATTAGTTACAGGTTTATAACAGCTTTGTCGAAGTTAATTTTAGTTCTTCTATTATATTATATGGATTATGACTTATTCTTCCTGCGAGCAGAAAACCGCTCTGATAGAAATTCCTCAGTAGGAGTAATGTATGGTATATTGTAATTTAGTATATTTTTATGTTTCAGTATTAGTTACGACGTAACTAATGACTTACTACATAATTTAAATCTGTATAAATTTATAGGAAATTACTATTTTAATTAACAATTATCTAACTAAAATACTCCATAGCGTGAAAAGCTGGTCTAACAGTCGGCTGCTAATACACATTCACGTGTGTTAATCACAGAGTTGATCGATTATCCAACCAGTATAGGAGTTACGTGTGGTCAGCATATCGGACCCACCATCATTATATCAACTTGGAATCTAGACCCAGCAGAGAAAATATGAACTGCACAAATATAAAACGGGCATTATTTCCTTTGTAATTAATGATGAGACGGGTGTTTTAACAACGCAGGAAAGAATAATTTTACTGTTCTTGTAATGAATGAGGCAAAATATGAACATGGAGAATTGATATCACGTACAATTACTGAAATGCATCGTTCGTTTGATTCTTCTGATATATCAACAAATGAAAGGATACGGTTGATCCGTGTATTGGCATATATATATATATATATATATATATATCGCATTTCTTCCTGGTGCTTGGTGAGGAAAGGGGTACCTCAAGGCGGCGTCCTCGCTCCTCTTCTCTTCTCGATTTATATTAATGACGTGACCAAGAAACTACAAAACTGCAAGCATCATCTTTACGCCGACGACCTACAGATTTACACACACTTTAGGCCTGACGAAATTAATGAATATATTGACAAAGTAAACACTGACCTCAGGCATATATCTTTATGGTCCAGACAATATGGGCTGAAACTAAATGTAAACAAAACGCAAGCAATAATTATCGTACATCCAAGGCTATTACACTTCATAAACAATGGCAATATGCCGGCTGTCATATTAGATAATGAACAAATTCCTATACCGACGTCGTTAAAAACTTGGGATTTTACTTAGATTCTAATTTAAATTGGCATGTGCAAGTAAAACAAACATCTAAAAGGATCTTCTCCATAATACATTCCCTAAAGCGACTTAAACATTTTCTTCCTACAACTCTTAAAAGAATTTTAATCCAAACTTTAGTGATGCCGCATTTTGACTACTGTGACGTTCTACTAACTGACATAAGTGACGGATTGTCGGACAAACTGCAGCTTGTCCATAATATGTGTATCAGATTCATATTTAATGTTCGAAAATACGATCACATTTCTCCATTATTCCACGAATTGTCATGGCTACATCTAAAAGAGAGAAGAAAATCGCACTGTCTAATTCTCCTATTTAAGATCCTACATACCTCGATTCCCAATTATCTACCCTCAAACCATAACTTAAACACAAGATCACAACATAGTCTCTTACTTAATATACCGCAACATAGGACATCACATCACTCCATGTCATATACCATCTCCACTTCTCGCAACTGGAATTCCCTACCACAAGAAATAAGGGGCTGCCGGACATTGGCATCTTTTAAAAGAAATCTAAATTTATATTTGCTCTAAACTCGACTTCATTATTATCCAGTGTAAGATATATATATATATATATATATATATATATTAATTGGTGTTTCCCGTATAATGTATCATTTATATTATTATTATTATTATTATTATTATTATTATCGTATCATTATTGTTATTACCCTATAAAATGTTGTTTGTACATGGCATTTACATTGCTACATTTATTGTATATTTAACTGTTTATAATTAGTATAGTGTATATCTATATTTGTCAAATATTTATTTGTATTTGTGCTGGTTGAGTGGAAGAGAGGGCCTTATGGCCTTAACTCTGCCAGAATAAATAAAGTATTATTATTATTATTATTATTATTATTATTATTATTATTATTATTATTATAAATTGAAACAAACTCAATGGCACTATCGAACCCGGAAGTCCATGGCAGCGCAGACATAAACTCCCCATGCATCCCTATCATGAGCTAAGTTTTCCCAATCATACCCTTCATAATTCACCTCCCTCAAATTATGATTAATGTTATTCACCCAACTTATTCCTGGCCTACCTGCTGGGCACTTTTTCTCTGGTTTTCTCAATAGAAGTTTCCATGATCTTTGAATCTCCAATCTTGTCATATGTTCTGCCCATCGCAGTCTATTAAACATCATTGTTCTTTTTACATATGGTTTCCCATAAAGATCTTGAACTCATTGTTACGTGGTCTTCTCCATCCGCCTGTCTGTTCATCTCTCTTTGGTCCAAAAATTATCGTAAGAACTTAATTGTCAAATATTCAATTAACGTTTTCTTCTCCCTTAAAGTAAGAGTCCATGTTTAGCATCCACATAGTAAAACTAGAACAACCATTTTATACATTTTTTGTATAATTTTTTGAGAGAAGTTGGGATTACAATAGTCCCTGTGATAAAATCCATCATTACATTAGCATAAAGCATTCGTTTCTGAGTTGATATTATGTTTCATTTCTTTTTGTACTTCGTTAATTATTGTTCTTAGGTAATTGAATTCAGTCATTTCTTCGAAATTTTCCTCATTTATCATTCACTGTCCATTTTCACTATAACTTATAATTAGGGAGCGGATTTTTATGTTCTAAAAGTTAAGATTGCAACATAGTACAGTGATAAAATTAATGTAATAAGTCTTTATATCCAATCAACTGATTTTTTAAATAATATAACTTACAAAACAGTTTCACAATATTTTTGTGTGGGATCTAGCAATATTACATTTACATTTTACGTCTTACTTTTAAATTAAAAAAATAAATAATGTAAATAGAACACTATTTGTTTATAATTTAAAAGTAAGACGTGTAATATAAATGTAATATTGCTAGATTCCACACAAAAATTATTGAGAAACGGTTTTGTAAGTTATGTTATAAAAAATCAGTTGATTGGATATAAAGACTTACTAAATTAATTTTATCGCTATACTATGTTGCAATCTTAACTTTTAGAATATAAAAATCTGCTCCCTACTTATAATGTATTTCTACGTATGGCCATACTTTTTCTTTTATTGATTTTCGGTTCCAGCTCCAGTTTCTTAGTGTTATTTAACATAACGTGTGTGCTAGCTTATAGTACTTTCTCGCTATCGCCTAATAATACTCTATCATTACACAATCATATACCAAAAGCTTATTAATACTTGATTTCTACGATTTCATTATCCACTAAGGATTTGATTGCATGAACTAGTTCAAAATTGTCAAGCAGAGGAGACATTGCATCTCCTTTAATTCAGTGTGAATTTCATTATCATTTCGAAAACTGTTTGTCTGCTCGCAACCATGTTTTTTTTAATTAGATGAAACGTAATAATTCTAACTGGATATAAATATAAATGTTAAGGAATTAATGAGTGGTAAACCAGTAGGAAGATGAATGGTGGATAGGCCAAGTTTATGATGTAGGCCAAGTTTATGATGTTTGACCATTGCAGAGGAAGATTTGAGAAAGTTGGGTTCGAAAGGCTGAAGATAGAAAGAAATTGTAAATTTTGAGGGAGGCTACGGTGACGCCACTGATGATGAGGCAATAATATGTTCTCTTATTTACAGTGATTTATCTCTCCTAATCATTTGTACTTAATTTATGAATACTAAGAGTACAATATTTTGCTAGGGATTGTGAATTCTTTGGAAAGATAACTGATGCTAGGTGGTCTGAAGCAATTGTGGCCTTGTATTTGTGTGTACATTATGTAATGTACATAAATAAGTGCATACTAGAAAGTTGAATATTTGATGATCGGTCAATGTGAATGTGAATCTGAGTGGTGTATTCATGGCATATGTCAACGAAAAAATAAATTGCATAGATTCCTATTTTCAAATGACACAGATACTGAATCTAATTTAAGATCTGTGTGAATCAGCCACGTAATGTATATGTTCTTATCCCAAGGAATAAACAGATTATCCGGATCACGTCGAGAATATAATGACAAACTATACAAAAGTATGAGTTTAATTAAAGATTGATATTTTTTATCAAAAGTAAGTCCTAATGGTTGAGACCCATAACTAACTCACTGGCAATATCAAATCTGAGGTTCGTGGTCTTGCGGACATACAACCCAGTACGGAGGTAATGCTTTCCAATATCCCTTGTAAAATTCACCTCTCTCAATCATTATTAATGTTATTCTCCTACTTCATTCGTGGTCTATCTGTTGACCATTGAGACACAGTATTAAAGTTTACTTAAAGTATTAAATCGACTATTAATATTTAATTGTTTAAAAAAGATACAAAACTTCGAATTATTGGATGGGAATAGAAACGGAAATGCCACGAAAGGCCCTAATCGTTTTGAGAAGTTTTACTGTTTAAATGAAAGTTCTATAAAATTGTAATAAATAATGTATTATGTTATTAACAAAATTTTAAGTTATGAGAATTATATAGCCTATATATATACATGTGGGGGGGGCTCTTACTTTAAAGGAGGAATGGAGATTATGGGTATTTGAGAATTAAATTCTAGGACAATTTTTGGATCAAAGAGAGTGGAACAGACAGGTGAATGGAGAAGACCACTTAACAGTGAGCTACGTGGTCTTTGTAGGAAGCCATATATAATAAGAAGAGTTAAGTATCGTAGATTGCAATAGGCATGGCATGTGGCACGAGTGGTGAATAAAAGAAGTGCATGGAAGCTTCCTGTAGGAAAACCAGTTCATAGACAAAGAATAAGGTGGGAGAATAACATTAACAGTGATTTGAGGAAAGTAGATTATATACTGGATGATTGGAAAACAGCTAACGATAGGGATGCATGGAGAGTTATGTCCGCGTGGCCATGAACCTACGAGTTAAATAGTGCCAGTGTGTTAGTTAATGTGTGTGTGTGTGTGTGTGTGTGTGTGTATTTTTCGGCCGAAGAGGTCTAGTGATTATTTTCCTTACTTGTAAGTCCTGAGGATCTCGGGCTCAGACCGGGTCGGGGTCGATGGATTTTTAGGATGGAAAATCCAAGGGACAAGTCCTCTTTAAGCCGAGTGTCCAGAGTTTGAAAATTTTGAGGCTTTTAAAAGAACAGCAAGCCTGAATAGAAAGGATTCTGTGCAACATTTAACCGATCTTCTTCCATCCAATACCATAGTTGCCTACTAGATGTCTCATTGAGGCTAGATACTAACCACATGCCAATCATAGAAAAATATGCGTTACTAAATTAGCCTGGTTAAGAAACTCCCGCTAGGGAGCACCCATAACGCCACGCGGGACTAATGGGATATATATATATGAAAATTAGTCATACTTCTCCTGTATGTAAACTAATTTATGTAGTGTTGATTATGGTGTTTATTTTGTGATTCTTTGCCCAAAAATAATTACAGTAATACAGTAGTTCTGTAATTGTTATTTATGTGAACTCACAAGGAAGATTAAACCTCTGTTTCCAAAAATTACAAAATCTATAGGCCTAATTACACTTTTATTTTTTGAAAAGGTTATAATTTAAAATATAGAATTCAAATTGCCACGAAATTAGTAAACTATACCTCAGTTCGAAATTCATTTGGAATAGGCATGGCGAGATGTATGGAATTATATCAATGTCTTTATATAAAATATACCACACTGTTGCCGTACAGGTATTTGCGTATAGGCCTACTAAAGGAACGTAAAATTGAACAATACTGCAACTTAATGAATTTTGTTAAAATATTAAGGCTTTCATGTTCGACCTTATTACTATGAAACGTTTTCGAGCTCCAAACGTATGTATTGGTTTTTCGGCCGGGGACTACTTCAGGAAATCCATGGCAAAGGTTCAAACGCAGATATTATATTGATGCGAAAAATTGACACTTACTTTAAGGAAGGAGAAAAGATTACTAGTATTTGAGAATAAATTCTTTGGGATTTTTTGGACCAAAGAGAGATAAACAATTAGGCAATTGGAGAAGACTACTTAACAGATCTTTATGGGAAACACAGGTTCGATAGTGCCAGTGAGTGAGATTATGCCTCAGATTTTTAGTTAGACTTATTCGAATGGTACGAAGTGTAGGGTGCATGTAGGCAAACAGTTTTCAGATACTTAATTCACAACGGGTTAAAGCAAGGATATCCACTATATCCTCTACTATTCTATACTAAAGCATGCGATCAAATCTTTAGGGGGATGAAGAAGGCTACAACTTAATGGGTTTAATAAGATGTTAGTTAGGTTTATGTAATATTATTAGGCGATGGCGAGGATATTTAAGGCCAATACGCACACTCTGTTGAGTATACTAAGAAATTGGGGCTGGAAGTAAACATGAATAATACTGAACATAAGGTCTCACATAGAAGTACATTATATAATCGAAATTTACATTTAATGACAAATGAGGGAAATTTTGAAGAAGTGGCTGAATTCAAATACCTAAGAACAGGAATGAGATGCAAAAGAAATTTAACATATCTGAAAAATACTTGCTATTATTCATTACAGGTACTCTTGTCTCAACTTCTCTGAAAAATCATTAATCTGAAAATATATGAAACTGTTATCCTCCCAGTTATATTATATGATTGCGAGACATTGACTCTTACTTCAAGGGAAGATAAAACATTACGAATTTTATAGAATAAAGTTCTTACGAAAATTTTTGGACCGAAGAGAGATGAACAGACAGGCGAATGGAGAGGACTACATAACAGTGAGCTTTATGGTAAATCAGATATAATAAGAACAGTTAAATATCATAGACTGCAATGGGCAGGGCATGTGGCACGAATGAAGAATTAAAGAGAGGCATGGAAGCTCCTGTAGGTAAACCGAAGGAAAAGCGCGCAGTAGGTAGGCCAAGGATGAGGTTGGAAAATAACATTAACCATAATTTAAGGTTATGAACCTATGGGTAGCAGTGAATTTAGTTAGATCTTTAGATCTCTGTTCCTGGAACTTCATTAGCCATGATGATCAGTTAGTATTGTCCTCGACAAACGATTCGTAGTGATCAGCTCACATTGAATTGGAGAATATATCAGCGTCATAAGAAGAAATAAACAGCACATTTTATTTGTAATGATTTGTTAAAATACAAGTTAAAATAAATATGATGAAATGGGCTACGACACTGAAATTAAAGTCATTATTTAGATGGCCGAGAAAAACTACAAAATACTCTTGGGTGATCGGCATCAGGATTTTGACTCGGGAGCTCTGGAATGCTCTTCTAATTCGTTCTAATTAAACTTGTTCAAGATTTGAATTTATTATATGTTATAGCTTAATCCCTCCATGGTATCTTTACCTTGTCGTGGTGGAGTGGCTTGCGTGCTTAAATGATCCTGAGAGCTATGCCGGCGGTAGCATTGCTGCCGATAGGGTTACCCATGCCGGACTGGTCGAAGGTTATAAGCCAGACGAAAAAAGTACCTTGGGCGAAAGAGTGACGATCTTTCACCGTAAAAATATAACCGTCAAGAAATGCGGACAGGGAATGATTGGAAAGCATTAGCTCAGGATAGGAATGTATGGAGAGCTTATGTCCGCGCGGCCATGAACCTTCGGGTTCGATAGTGCCAGTGAGTAAGTAAGTAAGTAAGTAAGTATGTTATAGCTTAATTGCACGTTTTGGATTATAAACGCACATCATATTATTATTAATATTATTATTATTATTATTATTATTATTATTATTATTTATAAGTAACTAACTCACTGGTTCTATCGAATCCGTAGGATCATGGTCGCACGGAAAGTAGCTCTCCATATATCCTTATTTTGAGCTAAAGTTTTCCATTAAGTCCATATATAATTAATTTCTCTCAAATCATGGATAATGTTATTCTTGCACCTCATTCTTGGTCTACCAACTGGGCGTTTTCCCTTTGATTTTCCTTCAAGAAGCTTCTATGCGTCTCTTTCATTCCCCATTCGTGCCACATGCCGAGACTTAACGGATCTCATTTATTATTATTTATTACGTACATTGTTAATCTTTATTTAATTGTATAACAAAAGTTCTGATATATTTTAATAGATTTAGGATCGAAAAAGTGTGTATTGTGCTATTAAGGAATTTAATTAAATTGAGTGCATTATTTCATGGCGGTACCGTAGAAGATTCACATTACCAATAGCTTCACTTCTCCGTACCGTGACGTTATCTAGTTGAGGCTTCGTAATACTAAACAGTATTTTTCTTTCCTTGCGCTCAGAAATCCCACCTAATATTGATTCATAATTGTATGTTACACATTTTTATCAATAACCCAATCACCAAACAAAAACATTTAAAAAGCGTCAAAGCGTTTCGAAAGTAAATTGATAATAATGTGCAACATATTTTATCGTCACCAAGAATACCCTGTATATTAATATATCATAATGGTTTGTCAAAAAAGCTTTTGTCCTTCATAACTGTGAAATTTCCATATTTTAGGTAATTTATTATAACTCTTGATATAGTATAACTCATTGGAATAGGCACATTCCATGTTTTACAGTAAATGAGCGTTTAAATGAATAAAATAGCATGCAAATTTGTTATAAAATAAAAATAATATACTTAAAACTATAAATATATATGTTAGTAAATTATTTTAAAATTCATACGAAACACCGTTGAGGTTACAATGTAAAAAGTTAAAAAGCAAAATTCTTACCTGCGATCTCAGTCGTCCTCAATTACTTACTTACTTACTTACTCACTGGCACTATCGAACCCGTAGGTTCATGGCCGCGCGGACATTAGCTCTCCATACATAATCGTCCTCAATTACGTAAAATATTTTTTAAAATGCATCTTCAGCTTCGTATTTTTTTAAATACTTAGAAGAGTTTTCAGAAGAACACATGTTTCATCTACAGTTTCGTAAAATATTGTTTAAATACTTATAACGCGTTTAGGAAGAACATATACGTTCCGTCTTCAACTTTTGACAACGTCCCATGATGTCTATTTGAGACTTCGCAACACTACTGTATATTGCTTTCCTTGCACATATAAGATGGAATATGGAACGTATGTTCTTCCGGAATGCTTTCTAAGTATTTTAATATATTTTATGTAGCTGAAGATGGAACATATGTTCTTCCGAAAG
This sequence comes from Diploptera punctata, assembly GCA_030220185.1. Classification (NCBI taxonomy): domain Eukaryota; kingdom Metazoa; phylum Arthropoda; class Insecta; order Blattodea; family Blaberidae; genus Diploptera; species Diploptera punctata. The sequence goes on from JASPKZ010000004.1 coordinate 426,032, forward strand.
GCCTTCTATGTGTATTTTCTAAAATATTTTATTTAGTTCATAACGACGAGGACTCAGGTTAGAATTTTATTTTTAACTTTTACTGAATATTAGTATCGTTAAGTTTTAAATGTTAAACTATGGAGATAGTGAGCGGGAAAAGGGTTGCAATAGTGTAAACGTTTCTAATTGCAGTAATATATCTAGCATGAAATAAACCATTCACTGTAGATTGTGCTACTTCAGAAGCACAAATGACAGTTGTCATATAAGAGTAAGAGTTAAAACTTTTATCACTAGGATAAAGTAACTGATACGGCGCGCGTGTTGATGTGGCGATTAGTATTAAGTGTTGCGTGCGTTAAAGTGTCATGTTATGTGAGTTTGTTGTTACGAATTCACGCGAAGTTGAACCATCTTTAATCTCACGTATTCATTACTCAATATTTTGTCCTGCATAATTAGAATAAACTTTAATGTGATTGTATTGAACAGATAATGACATTTGTACATGCTGTGCGACTTGTAATAATAGGCCTACTACATTTATGATATGAAAACAACTATCCATTTAAAATTTAGCCTAATTTAGTGCAAAGAAACATTTGAATTCTTCTGTCTAATCTCTTCTGGAATAAAGATAAATTATGACAAATAAAATTTTATTTTTGTGATTAATGCAATTTTTGAGCTGAAAAATATTAATTTTGAAGTCAATAGTTGTTCTTGGGCTCCTAAATTGGGGGTCTTTATGTGACCCTAGAACTGATTTGATGAGTTATATATTGTTACGTTAGTTATCAAGTATCAGTCCACCGCTGTGCTCTCAGGATAGCATCGCTGCCTCGTACGCAGCGGAGCTGGGTTTGTTCCCAGTCGAGACAGGTTTCCTGCATGACGATTTCGGAGTTTTTCCTAACCTGGACAAATCTCAGGTGCTCGAAAATCATCTGGCCATCATGATGATCATTATCATATTCGTTATGTTTAGTGGGAATATGTGAGAGAATAGTGTATTTCTTCTCAAATGTTCGTGTTGCCTCGGAGGAGGCACTGGATTGAGATGATCACTTATTCGATGAGGTCTCTATGTCCTTACGTGGCAAAAAATAATGTGATGTGATCTAAAGTTTACAAAATCCCTCCTCTCACAAGTCCGGAAAGTACCTATGAGTTGAGGAGAAGAAAAAAGTAAAAACGAGAACAATTCTATTATTTTTTTAGGATTTACACATTGTTTTCACTTTACATTATCCGTTAGGAATAAAGTAAAAATGTAAGAATGAAGCACAGTTATATAAATCATAAAACCAATGACACGAATTTGAGTTGTTTAGCCTATATAATGAGAAAAGAAAACCAACCCCTCACGTATAATACAGGATAAGAGGGCCTGAAGCGAATATAACGTTGGCAAAAAAAAAATATAGCCTTTGTTCTGTTAGTGAAGCATGGAAATTAAAAAAGGCAGCTGACGAAAGAATATGTTGTTATAGCTAGAAAAATAAAATGTTTGCTTTATCGGTATGTCAAATTAGTTTAACTAACATACGGATTATGATGTTCCTAGGACTATTTAACTCACGCCCCAAAATGGTAGTCTATGACTAATCACGTTTCAATTAATTTTGTTTTATAACCAATGACAGTAGTGTTTCACCTCGTTCTTTATCGATTTTTCTTCATCAACTCCTGCTTTTGTGATAAAGAAAGCTTTTTAATATTCTGAACACCTCAGAGCATTATTGTATTTTTCTCCAGCAAATACATTGAATATAGCAAATAATGAACAGATTCCTTGATTTTACTAAGTTGTTTACTAATTAAATAAATTAATAACCTATAATGTTGATTATAGTATACAGTTTGATGTGTTTCATTATTTCTCCACTAGGGCGAATTCTTACAATATTGCGATCCTATTTGGCAATAAGTAATATGATCGAGTTTTAATAATTGTATAACAGTACCTGCAAATTATTGTGGACGACTGAGATAGCAGGTACTGTTATACAATTATTAAATCTTTAACACAGTAACCTCAACGGAGTTTCATAACGTATTTTAAAAACATTAATATGATTAAGTTGCAGTGAATATACTTAACCTCACATTTCTGATTTGTTTTCAACGTCGCCGTTTACATTAAATATATACATACTTTAAAATATCGGTAACTTTATTTGCTTTTGAGTAAACAGCTTAATTGTATTCGTTAAATGGTCCTAAACAAATGTCACTCTTGATTTCTAAATCCTCTGGATAAATTAACTTGTCACTTCGTGACTCGTAAATTTATCTTGGAAATCACTCGTGGCATTTCTTATGATAAATACCTCATTCACTAAGGCCGTCTCTACTTTCAGCCAAATGAATCCAGTTCTTATTTCTATTTCGAGGTCTTACTGAGTGTTTCTCGACAGACTTAATTTTACATGATGAGGTTGTTACTCTCACGCACCAAGCTGAAGCTCCCTCCTTGTCGGCTGTCCACGATGGATTGCTTCTTCAATCCTCTATACCTATTTGACGGTCGTGCCCATTAAAGCAACCTGAGGACGCCTCATTTTGTGGTGACAGGCACCTAAGTAACATGAGATCATAAATACGATAAATTGCAGTACAGCTGGGGGCACGCCGTAGAGTACTGGTTAAGGCACTGAGCTACAAGCCGGAGGGTCGAGGGTTCAAGTCCCGTTGGGGTCAGGATTTTTAAACTGACCCAAACCCTCTGGCGGCACTATGGCCCTGGGGTCGACTCAGCCTCTAACGGAAATGAGTACCAGGCGCTTGTTCTGGGGTAAAGGCGGCCGTCACGCACGGCTGACAACCCGGCTGACGTAAAGTGCCGATTGTCTAGAAAAAGTGGGAGCCTTAACTTCCTACTACCCCAAGGGCCTCCGGGCCTGTTGTGGGATCACTTTACTTTTTTCACAGTACAGCTAATGATAAACCGCATGTAATATTATCAGAAACAATAAGGTAACATTTCCACTGTATGCTTTCACACTCAATCCAGAAAGCCACGTTTCACTATCGTACAAAGAAACATAATTTTGGATTTAAGTATGGTTTAATTAATTAATATAAATTCTATACAATAAATTTAAACATATACTCACAAACAGTAAATAAAGTGTAAGGCTATATGCATTTATTTGTTTAGATTCATTAGATTTATTTAGCCTGGTGGAGTTAAGGCCATGTGGCCTTCTCTTCCACTCACCAGGACAAACATATATTACATCAAAATATAACAATCTCAATTAAATCTAATATTAAAACTAAGTAAACATTTGATCAAAAAGATAATATCTAATACATTACGATCTATAATGAAACCAGTTAATGTTAGTTAAAATTAAGACTAAAACTAATAATAAAATGCATACAAGCAAGACATATAAAATTGTCCCTGTCTAATGTATATATAAAACAAATGAAATTTATGAGATATCGAAAACTAATTTTACGATTATACTATATTTAAAACAAAACAAAAGAAAATATTTCTTAATCTTAATACTACTTTCATAAATAACTAGCTAATACCCGGCGTGAGCTGCTACTCCTAAATAAATGTTAATGTGTTTTTACCACCCGCTGTGCGTTGTTATACTCTACTTTTTTGTAGAGTTTTTTTAGATGTTCAATTCTGTGTACATCAATTTGTGTCTTTGTTATGGTTTTGGCAGTGTAAGCCATTTATGCGTCAAAACAGGGACTTTATTTCACGTTTTTCACTACAAAGGGTGATTTTTACGGGTGAAGTGGTTGAGTATTACAACTCTCTTATAGCCTATGTTCATTCCCGGCATCTCCTGAACATTTTTCAAAAAGCCCCATCTCAATCGGATGAACGGTATGGCAGAGCACGCTTGCCCGGGAATCTACTTATCCCGATCTTCTTGCTATCAAAAGAAGAACTCAAAGCGCGACAGGTCTAGAAGGCTTTTGGCTGACCAGCCGGCTGTTGGCCTCACATCCACATGTGTCAATCACAGAGGTAGACGATCATCCAGCCAGTGTAGGGTGACGTGTGGTCAGCATGTCGGATCCTCCAGCCGTTATATGTGGTATTCTCAACCTGGAGTCGCTACTTATTGTAGCTACCCAAATGCCTCACGATGCTGGACGAACACCGCACAGTGGGCCAGATACGAAATCTAGCTGGAAAAAGGATTTTACTAACTCTCGCCAATTCACCTTTCTTCACTCTAAAATTATTGCCAGATGACAGTTCTTCACTTATCTGCAGAGGACGGTAGAATTCTAAAATGTATGTAGACAATATAAATATCGGAAGTTGCCGATAGTTAAGAACTCATCTGGTCCGAATCCCAGTTGTGTACCAAGCTGTAGAAATAAATACGTTTTGCATTAAGTTCAGTGAGTTATTCTTCTTATTCTATATGGATACTTTACCTCAAGGTTTGTACATTTCACTGATATATTTAACATGTTTCTATACAAACAGATATTGTGTTAAATACACGTGGAATCATACCTTCGAAACACTAAAATGTTTACACAATCGTATTATTTTAAATTGACCTACCGAAAAAAAAACAGTTATGAACAGTAGTACAAATTTTAGTTAGAATATAGAGTGATTTTTGGACTTCAATTCCCGCACAATATCGTGTGTGCAAATTATTTGCGTTTTTCTTGTAATTAGCTTTTTTTATTAGTGGAGGCGGTCGACAGCTGATCCTATCTTCGCGCGCAGAGAATTGTTTGATTTAATATACGAAGAAAAGTGATCGATAGAGGCAATAAGTGATCCTCTATTAATAAATTACAGTTAGGGGTTGTTCGGAGAATGTTTAAAAAATTAAAAACATTTTTTAAAGCGATTTTCTAAAACATAGGAAGTTGGGCGAGAGAAAAAATCCTGTTTCATCTGCTTATGAAATTATCATCATCATCAACAACAACAAGGATTAGGCCCAATGGCCTGTTCCGATCTCATTATAGGTCGAATTGGTCCTTCCATCTCTTCAATGGTCTTCCCAACGTTCTTCTCCCGTTTGGTTTACAATTATACATTCTTCTTGGTATGCGCTGTTCATTCATTCGTAATACGTGCTGAAGATAAGCATTTTGGTAATATGTATTCTTTCACAGAGATTAAATATATTAAGTTCTATTCTTATATCTTCGTTTTTCTTTTTATCGGTCCTTTGGTATCCTGCTATTGCTCTCAATATCTTTATTTCAGCAGCCTCTATTTGTTTACTATCTGCGTTTGTTAATGTCCAGGTTTCATGTCCATATATAAGAGATGGAACTGCCAATACTTTGTAAAACTTCAAAATAGTTTATTTTCTAGTCTTATTCAATAAAGTGCGTTTAATTGTGCCACATAGATAATTTAATCGTTGTATTTTAGTGTGTTTATCCTAATTTCTGTCACTGCCTAAATGACAACCCAAATAATTAAAATTCTGAACTTGGTCTATAATTACATTGTTTGTCACTATTTTTGTTCTTATTGCACATTTTCCTTTCAGAGCTAATATTTTTGTTTTAGATGTAGATATTCTTAAATTGTATTTTAGAGAGATATTATTTAATGTATAAAGGAATTGTTGTAGAGCATTTTCTGATGCTGTCATTATTACTTCGTCGTCTGCAAAAAGCAGAATTGTCAATACACTATTTATATTAATTTGTTCTTGCCATTCATTTATGACATGGTCCAAGTATAAATTAAATAATATTGGTGACAATGGACACCCTTGTCTTACTCCCTGGTTTACTTCTATGTTTTGTCTTCTAATTTTATCTCCGCAGTCTATTTTAAAATTTGTTTCTATATATAAACTCTGAATGGCTCTTATAAGGTGTTGAGGAATTCCTTTCATTTCTAGTATGTTCCATAATTTATTTCTACTTACACTATCAAATGCTTTAGTATAATCAACAAAAGCTATATACGTGGGTAAATTTAATTATTTTCTTTTTTTCTATCAATTGGGCCACTGATTGTAAAAACGCAATCTATAGTTGACCTACCCTTTCTAAATCAATTTTGTTCCTCACGTAATATGTTTTCAGCTATTTTATTTATTCTACATGATAAAATTTTTGCATATATCTTATAAGCTGAATTTAATAAACTTATTCCTCTATAATTTGTACATTCTCTTCTGTTTCCTCTATTTAAATATCGGAACAGTTATTGCGTCCTTTTATTCATCCGGAACAGAACCCGTTTTCCAGTAAAGGTTTATAAATTCAAGAAACTTAACAATAAATGTAATCGATGCAAATTTGAATAATTCTATGTTTACATTATCTGCTCCAGGCGATTTCTTGTTTTTAAAATTTTGCATTGTTAACATTAGCTCTTCAAACCTAATACTATCCACATTTGGGTCATTTTCTCTTAAGGCTATTATTTGTTCTTCTAAGTTTGTTCACAACTATGTACAATGTTGTTCCCACTGTGTAAGAGGTATAGGATGTAACCGTATTGTGTCCTTTTCGTTTTTATTTAAATGTTTAATAACTTTATATGCTCTAGCTTGGTGTCCGTGTACATCATGTTCTTAATTCGACACATATCTGTCCCAATGCTCTCTCTTGATTCTTCTAATTTCTCTTTTAACAATTGCTGATTTCCGTTTATATTCAATATTATCGTCTGTAGATCTGCTCTGTAGAAATTTAAAATATGCTTGTTTCTTGTCCATTATTTTTTCCGCTATGTCTTCATTCCAAATATATATTCCCCTTTTCGTATATTTCTTCCTTCTTTTCCCTAGAGTTTCTGATGCTACTTTATGTAAAATATTTTTCAATATTTCCCACATTAAATTTATATTGTTTCCATATGTTTGATCATTTATTTCCTCTACATATTTATTCATTCTTGTTTGATATAGGTATTTACTTAACACTATTGTCTCTTGACAGATGTACCTTGTATGTTTCTTTAGAAATTAACTCTCTAGGTTTTAACTTCTTCCATCTTTTTAATAAGTTAAATTTAGACATAAGTAAGTAATGGTCTGATCCAACATCGCTACCTCTTTACACTCTCGTGTCTTGTATACATGAAGAAAGTTTTTTATTTATAAGAATATAGTCATTTATACTTTTTTCATTTCTCCGTGTCCACGTATATTTGTGGATGTCAAGGTGTCTGTAGAATGTGTTTGTAATTTTAAGTTCATTAGACGCTTAAAATTGTAATAAGGATTTTTCATTTTCACTTAATACTTTTTCTCCATTTGATCCTAGTATATCTTTTATTGGGTTGTTTCCTACTCTTCCATTGAAATCGCCTGCTACAACAATATGGTCGTTTTTATTTATGGTATTTAGATGTTCTTGTAATGTATCATAGAACTGTTTTGTTTCTTCTTTTCTTCCATTTTCTGGGCAATATATTCCAATTATTGTCAAAAAACCTCTGTCTATATTTACTCTTAAGTTGATAATTCTTTCATTAACCCAACTATAGCTATGAATTCTTTTCTTCCATGTTTGTTTTAATAAAATAGCAACTCCCGCTGAAGCTCTTTTGTTTTGATTTACACCACTGTATATAAGTATATAATCTGATAAATCTATAGAGCCTTTTAGTTTCTTTTTAGTTTCTGGGATGACTGCAATATCTACATCTCTCTCTTTAAGTTCTTTTTGTAGCTCTAATTCTTATGGAAAGACCCAAAATATCATTCGAAAGAGCTGGAATAAAAAAAAGTCTTATTTCTGCTGAAATGTCTGTCTTGGGAAGATAGCATAACAAATTTGCTTCCCTAGAAGCATTATAGAGTGGATAAAATATCACAATCTCTCTTTTTGACAGCTAGTCTCATGTTAATATATCGACGTATTGATATTTTATTGTCAAAAAAACAATGCTTTGTCTGACATAGAAGATAGGGGAGTTGAGCGTTGTGATTTGTAATGTTTATAATTATTTTGAAGCTATTTTTTGTAGTTTTTTGAGCAATGCCTTTAAAACATCAGCAGTATCGCGTTTACCATATGACCAAAGTAATATTTCTGTTGCAAGAGCAAGTTCGTCGTGAGAGAATTCCTGCTTCAGTGAACATTTATTTTATTCCAGCCTCTTCGAAAGTTATTTTGGGTCTTCCAATTCCATAAGCAGATAGAACTGAATTTTACGACTGTCATTGTTCTAAATTAATTATTCATAACGGGAAAGTTAACATCAACTCCTAGTCAATCAGAATATTTCATTAGATTTTTTTTCTCGCGCACAAATTCGTACGTTTGAGAAAATTGCTTTCAAAAAAAATATTGATTTTTAATATCATTTAAAACATTCTGCTAACATCCCCCTACCCCTAATTTGTTTACTAAATGATAACTTATTGTGTCTCTCTAACATTTTTTCCATATTAAATCAAACAATTAGCCTATTCTCTACGCGCAACGGTTGGCCTCAGTTGCTGGCTACCTCCTGTAATGAGAAAGCAAATTTAAAATAACGCAATGATTTACACAGATGTTATTGTGCGGGAATTAAAGTCCATAAATCGCTCTATATTATAACTAACATTTGTACTACGGTCGAAAAAATGTTTAATTTTATAACTTCATTTAAAATAAGATGATTGTGTAGTTTTTTTTTGCATGGAAGGTTATGATTCTGTTGATTTTTTTGTGTTTTTTCTTTCTTGGTTTTTTTTACACATGCATTTAACATAATATCCAGTTATATAGAAAAACATAACATATATCAATAAAATTACAAACCTTGAGGTGAAGTATCCATGTAGAATAAGAAGAAAAGCTCACTGAACTTGAACACACAACGATAATAACACAACTGGGATATAGACCAGATGAGTTCTTAACCATCGGCAACTTCGGATGTTTATATTGTTTTCATAAACAATAGAATTGTATTTAATACACAAGTGATCTTCTTGGTGATAAAATATTAAAATATATATACAGTCAATATGCCCATTTCACCAATTAATGTTTTAAAATGGTCAACAAGTTTCTACAGCCAAGCTGTCATTCTCAAGACCAGGTATTGACTAAAGACAAAATTGATAATAAATAAATAAACAAATTCAGTTAAAAACAAACTACGTCACATGACGCAATCATTCATATGTAAACAAAACATAATAAAACTAATCCTCTTTTGTTTCAATTAAAGAAAAGAGGGCGCTATATATATATATATATATATATATATATAAAACCTGCCGTATCAGTTTTATTGTTTACTTCTAATATATGAATGCAAGATATGATTCAATTTTAACTTGAACAAACACTTTCATACAAACTATTTTTTCAAATATAGTTTTAAAAAGTATATACTGAATCTGCCACAAGAGTTTCATCTTACGTATGGTGAGTAAAAATGTTCTGAAAATGTTGTGGCGTTATTTCAAGCAGTTCCCGATAAAATTACACTAATAAGCTGAAAATGTGATATTTCAGGAATTATTTAGAAATTAGTCACCCGCTATGGACTAGTCATTAAGTTTTATTTTTAATAAGAACGTAGAAATTGAATTGCGATATATCAGAATTTTCCACCTACCTTGTCACGCAGCGGGCTCACAAAATGAAAAAGATGTAAAAAACTATAGCCTTCTTGATGTAGACACCGTGCAGAGAACAATTGATTTATTTCCATGACCATGCCCTAATAATTATTGTCATAATTTTAGCAGTGGTTCGGTTCCCGGTCGGGAAAAGCTTCCTGCGTGAGTTTTTCGGGGTTTTTCCTCACCTGTAAGGCAAATATCAGGCAGATTTGAGGCCCAAACGGTCCCCGAACATCATTTGGCCTTCATGATCTTCATTATCATCATCATTATTATCCATGGCGTAGAAAGCAACGAGAAGCTACCACACATATAATTCTCTAGTAAAGCTGCAAAGCGTAGCATGAAAATGCTATGATTGCAGTGAAGGACCTGCCCTAGGGCAGAATACCGTACATAAAAATATCAGAATTGTAGTTTTAATTTCATTAGCCTTGAGGATTTATAGTAGTAACGCCATTGTCTAAGATGTATAAATACATATGTCCCCTACTTTCCGTCTCCAATTACCAGTTCTTGTTAAATAGTTATCCACGTCATGGACAACAGTCATCTAGCCAGAATAGGTGATTATAAATTTTTAGCCGGGATATGTTTCCTGGGTGAGGTTTTATAGATTTTTTCCTCACCTGGAAGACAAATGCTAAGAAACTTTATATCCCAAATAGTCCCCGAACACCATCTGGCCATCAAAATCATCTATATCATATTCGGCTTGTTTGGTATGAATGTATGAGTGAATGTTGTGTTTTGTCTTAAATATTCGTGTTGTCTCTGAGGTGGTCATGCTATTGAGCTGATGACTCATCTAGGAAAGCCTTCCATGTCCTTGTGTGACCAAACGTTACGTGTTAAAAGTTATATTAGTTTAAAATCCTCTCCCGACATGTTGTGTCTCTCTAAGACTAGGTGGCGTGGACATGTGAAAGGTACCGGTACCGAAAGAAATGAAAAATTAAAACATCGAAACTGAATTATATATATATATATATATATATTTATTTATTTATTTATTTATTTATATGTGTGTGCATGTGAGTGTGTGTGTGTGTGTGTGTGTGTGTGTGCGCGCTGTAAGGCGAGCGGTTTAAGGCATGATGCCTTGGTACTAAATACAGAACTATGGGGGAAGAGATTTTCTTAGGGAATTTCGGCTAGTATGGGAACGAAATCTTCTCGGCTTCGTGAGGTATTTGTTTAATTATAGTAAAAAGCGTCTCTGGGTTGAGAAAACCAGCTATAACAGCTGGGTAGCCAGACATCCTGACTGCATGTCATTCCTATACTGATTAAGACGTGTGGAAGATAGGACAAAGGCCTTTAGGTCTATCATGCCATGAAGTTATTAAATAAATTAGGCTATATATATATATATATATATATATATATATATATATATGTGTGTGTGTGTGTGTGTGTGTGTGTGTGTGTGTGTGTGTGTGTAAAGTAAGTATATCCTTCATAAACACACGACAATAATACAGTCAGGTAATTAGAATTACGGATATATTTTTTTTATCATGAGCTAGTTTTGACTCCTCTTCACAACCGTCTCCCTTAAATGTGAAGCGCATTTCCGTCCAATTTTTATGGTTCAGTTTTCAAATTTCCTACGTTCACTTACTGTCTACTGGATCTGAGTTACGGCTATTCTGCAATGTTAATATTAGAACTGCGATGTTCTTAGGGCCATACGTTTGCAATTTTCCTTTCAAAATATTTTTTTACATATCGTGACAGATTTCTGCAATGAGACTTATATATATATATATATATTATTTTTCAGGAATGTGTATTTTTCTTTTTACTTTCAGTTATCATACATCTGTGATGACATAGAACTAACATATTTAACTTCTTCTTCAAAGGAAGTCGTGATCTCGAATTTTCCTTTTGCGAATTGGCCGAAATCGTATATACGATCTTAAGGGTTTCCATGCGGACTTTCTAGTTAACACACGAGACCGTGATTCAATGTATTTCAATTACGTGGTGGTCCTGGTGGACTGGTAGTTAGGCCTATCTTGGAGCTGTCTGGTTTCGAGATTCGCATATTCAAACCCAGCTGGGTTCCATTGATTTTAAGTGTATAATGATTCTAGGTATGTTTCCTTAGGAAATGAAGTAAAGATACAGTTCAAATAGCATATATTTACGTTACGCCATGTTTCATTGAAACCCCACTTTACCGAATATAATAATGTCCCAAAAAAAAAAGTTCAGTTTTCGAATTTACCTCCATTCTCAACGTAGAAATTATTTAGTCCCGGTAACATTTCATAGCAAGATAAGAAATACGGATGAGTTCGATTTTCTTCACACTATTGTGAACGATTTTTAAGAATACATAATTCTTCATTCCACATAGTCTAACTGATTATATAATTCGTCTACTGACGTGCATAAATATTATAATAACCTAAGTTTAAATTTGGCCAACATTTTTAACAAAATAACAGATCTACAAATACCACTTATTCAGTCCTTTTACAAACACAAACGGTTCCCAAGTCTTATCGAAAATAATTCCACCTCTTATTTAGGATATACTGTTGTGGTTAAAATGCAAACTTTTTTTAATGGACTCATGTTTTTCAGTAAGGCTTGTTTTAAATCAAATTAATTCGGAATGTCTATATCCCTAATATTAAATTGCTTATGAATTGTTTGTTTACTGAATGAACTTAATTCATATTTTCTCACACAGTTATGATTCAGTTTCCAGGTTTTCGCTCCATATGTGGCCAGGTGTTGGACTATAGACTGAAATATATTTATTTTAGTTTTTTAATTATATATTGTTCCACAATATTCCATTTAACATTGTTGTCGCTGATCTTTCTTTGGCCATGGTGATATTTGACAACTACCCTCTCCCTTCGTTCTTGAAACATGCACACAGTATCGTAGTGTGAATTGTTTATTATTATTATTATTATTATTATTATTATTATTATTTCGTCAGAGAGAAAAAGAGAGTTTTGCCATAAAAACAGACTTTGAAATGATATCTCGGCATATGCAGTGACAGAGTTAGGTTAATGCCCCCCTAAAGTGCGAATGTTCGACTAAGATTGATTGTTTCTAAGAAAGGAAGAAGTAAAACGCGGCAGTTAGTAATAAAGAACAGAGACTGAATCAGTCATTCTGTGATCACAGTGTTTTGCATAATGTTGATGACAGCAACGGGAGTTGTACAGAATACAGAACAATAGAAGCCGACAAAATTATATCTATCACAAATAACTTGTCTTTGATGGACACAATTCCTTGACTCTTATGATCAGCACTATAATAAGTAGGCCATACACATATTGCATCCAATAATTTTACATTGTAATCTCTGAGTTGCGTTTTCAGAGGCTGGTAATACGCCTATGATCTACTTTGTCTTAAAATTAATGGATGTTGAAGAAGCTCTTACCAGTAACTTGGTTTCTCCATACCGCGATACTTCGCAATATACAATCTGCCCTCACTAATCCACTGTAACATTGATTATCGGGGATACGTTATAGAAAACTCATTTTTACCTTGATAACTGTGAAAATCCCATGTTATAAGTCCTATAGTTCCCAAGATATTGTAATTTCATTAATTAAAAACTGACTATTACAGAAAAAATATTGCGTGTAAGACAGTCCTTAGATATAATAAAGCGTCTTATAAATGTGCTATAAAATTAAAATATATAAATTAACTCATTATTGTGGTTAACTATAATAACAGAATGCAAGAGAAATCTAGCAATAGTAGGAAAGTTTATATTGACAATAGTACATCTGCCTTAAATAATATTTTTTTAATTGTAGTCATATTTCGGCTCGCAGTAGCTTAGCTGGTTAAGATAATATGCTACAAACCGGAGGGTTAAGGGTTCGAGTCCCGATGTGGTCAGGATTTTTCAACTGACCCAAATCCTCTGGTGGCACCATGACACTGGATTCGACTCAACCTCTAATGGAAATGAGTAACAGACTCTTGTTCTGGGGGTAAAGGCGGCCGTCATGCAGGACTGACAACCAGGCTAACATCAAATGCCGATTGTCTAGAAAAAGTAGGACCATAACCTCCTTTACCCAAATAGCCTTCTAATGCCTGCAGTGGGAAAACTATACCTTTTTTTAGCCTATAAGTGCATGCAAAGTGTTTTGAAAAAAAATCTCATTTCAATGGGAAGAATATACATTTTGTAACCTTAAGTGTATGGTCCCGCGCCGTAGCCGAGCGGTTATGGTAGGAAGCCTTGGCGCAGAGCTACGGGACTTGCGCTGGTTCGAGTCTCCATGGGGGACAAAATTTTCTCATGGTATTTCGGCCAGTATGGGACCGGTGCCCACCCAGCATCGTGAGGCAATTGGGTAGCTACAGTAAGTAGCGGCTCCAGGTTGAGGAACCAGCTATAACGGCTGGGGGACTCGACATGCTAACCACATGTCACCCCCTACACTGGCTGTTGATCATCTACCTCTGTGATTGACACATGTGGATGTGAAGGGCCAGCAGCCGGCTGGTAAAAGGGCAACCGCTGAAAAGTGGAAAGACCCTCAATCGGGAAAAAAGTGTATGCACAATGTTTTTTTAAAAAAAATTAATGCTAGGTATCATTTCAGTGGGAAGAATATACCTTTCTTAGCCTATACGTGCATGCACAGTGTTTTTTTTTAAAAAAGTAATTCTAGGTATCATTTCAATGGGAAGAATATACCTTTTTTAGCCTATAAGTGTATGCGTAGCGTTTTATAAATATTTCATGCTAAGTCTCATTTCAATACTTTAACATATTTAGAAAAAGGCGGGAAAACGCTGTACCGTGAACACTAATGTTAAAAAAACTGACACAACTTTCGACAACATGTGAATTAAATAGTGATTATGATGATTGATCCTCATTCGTCCCACTACGGGAACATGGGTGCTAACCCTAATGGGAAGTTTCTTAACCAGTCGAATTTTGTTACGCTTATTTCCCTACAGATTTCGTGAATATAGTGTGGATAGCATACCGACTCAATATGAGACATCTAATAGGCAACTAAGGTGGATGATGAAGGCTGATACATTTTGCTTAGAGGTCTCATTTTCAGGCTTGAAGTTCGTTTAAGAGTCTGAAAATATCCAGATTCGGAACCCATAGCTTAAAGTCCCTTCCGGGGCCTGTTCCTTGAATGTTTCATTCCACAGAGGACCCAGAGGAGAAAGTGGACAAGTTTCGCGTACATGCCACAAGCGGCGCTAGTGTAGAACAACTAAAACATCTAAATTTTTTCGATTTTTTCTGGTACTAATATGAAATTCAGCACCGTCTGGTGGTAAAATTATGAATTATAATTATACAACACGATATTGCGAATAATCATGGAATTGAACTTTTATAGGAATAAATAACATTTTAATTAATCTTAAAATATGGAATTATTTGTACCCAGCCTCTCAGACCTAATTATTTTTTTTATTTTAACAGAAGGGAAGAATGAAAATAAATAAAACATGTTAATTTATTTTCGTTTATAAAAATTTAAAACGTGCATTATGTGCTCTTTTAATAAATACGTACAATTGACCTACCATCTTATTCTCACTTACATATTTTATATAATATTTATTAAAGAACCTTAGCCTTGTCGTACATCTGAAATCCATTAAGTCACTCACAATTTTTAAATGTTTATTAGAAATGGCTGTACACTAACATCACTCTTCCTAACCTAACAAATCTGAGAATTTTATCACTTCTAGTAATCTTTGAAAATAGATTCACATTAAAAACGTAAACAAGTTAATTTACTTACAAATTAGAGTAAAATAAAATCTAAGTAATAATTTTTAACTTTCGATAATAACTTCGATAATTTTAACTTTTTACAGCACCATTTACAAAGAACGAAAATATAGCAGTTAAAAAATTTAATTTACAAAATGGCTATTTTTCCATAATCCCGAGTGAACACGCCGTGTGCCTTGCATTTGTTTTTATTTAGTTACATATTCTGTTACTACGAAACAGTGCTACCATTGTAGTTTGCTCAAGAGAGTCGTTATATTTAGAAGTTCTGAGGATGAAACACCTTCTGCCAACTACCGGCCCCTACACAGAACTCGTACACCGAAACAAATTGAGGAAGTGGGACATAGACCTTGATTTCTATGCTACAGAACCCATGATAGAGAGGAACTGGACAAAAGCTAACCAGGACCAGCGACATGTTGTGACACGCTATGCTGTGAACGGTTTTCATCACAAAGTGTGTGAAAACAAGAAGTACCACGACCCAAATAAAAAATATATATGTGTTTTGTGTGGTCACTGATGCGAATGGTAGTCTACCACATACCGAAGTGCCCAAAGGACACAAAAACACTAAACGAATATAGCAAAGATTAAATATAATCAATGCCCACTCGGTCGAACCTTATTACTTATTATTATTGTAGTTTGCTCATTGAAGTTCATCGTAAACGACCGAAAATTTTTAGATGTCACTGTACTCAGTTTTCCCTCTATTTGGATGCTCTGTGGTTTCATTCGTAAAAAAAAAATGTATCCCGGCCGTGTTTGAACGCGCGACACTCGGGCGTATAGGCAAGAAACATCACCACTAGACTATCGCGGTCGAAAAAGTTGAAATAGTAATACATTATTTTATGATAAAATGTATTTTAAATAGTTGTGATGTCATTTTGATTTTATTTTATTAATTAGTACACTAACTCAAATGATTTTAATTTGTTTCATTATTACAAACAATAATGAAAATGACTGTTTAACATTCAAACAGCTATAGGCCTACGTATGGTTACTTTTATTGGGATACAAGCTATTTTCGACTTATTACATTAATTCGTATTTTATCTTGAAATAGTCCTAATAACCTAAAAATTCCATATTAGCATAAATAAAAATCGACACAAGCATAATATAAAAAAATCTATGTACAGCCTTTAAAAGAATTGATGGCGCACAGATATTTTCAAGTCCCAGATCGAAGCCATTGTCAGCTACTTCGATCACAAGTGCACAACTAATTTTGAGAAAATAAAATCCGTTCTATTTCGTTGTGTGTCGCACAAGGCAAATAATAATAATAATAATAATAATAATAATAATAATAATAATAATAATAATAATAATAAAGCCTGATATGTCCCTTTAGGGCAAAGGCCTCCCTGTACAGGGGTTAAGCTCTATTGTGAATGTCACCCGGTGAGCTACTCCGTGGTGAGAAGTTGACTTGGATGTAGCACTTGGTTTGTATACACTGTCTGTTCTGTGATTAGTTAATGCTCTCCATCATTCTCCAGCTTTTCCTGCATCTGGCGACTCTGGACCATTGCGCCCCTGCTCGTTCTTTGAAGATGTCAGCCCATCGTCGTCTTGGTCTTCCGCGCTGTATCTTGCCTGTGTACGGGTCCCACATGGTTGTTTTTATTGTCCACCTGTCGTTCGTTCTGTATTCTTGCGACTTCCATTTTTTTTCCTGATGGCTTGTTGTGCAGGATCATTTGTTGAAGACTCCTTCAGAGTTATGCCTAAGTTTTTCCTCTCCATTTTCCTTTGGCATACTTCAAGTGTTCAGTTTGGAAGTAAGATTCGAAGTTTGGCAGCCATGTAACAGTGTTGGAAGAACACAGGTTTGTAGTGTTTCCATTTTGATTTCCCGGTTGAGTGACTTGTCCAGCAGTATAAATTTCAGTGACCAGAACGCCTTCCAGGCGAGAGCTAGTCTTCTGCTCCTTTCTTTCTCTACTTTCTGATGGAAGGAGAGTAGCTGTCCTAAGTATATGTACTCGCTTACATATTGAAGATCCATTCCATCGACTTTGATTGGGTTTTCTTCCCGTAAATAAGTAGTGCGGCAAACGCTGTAAAAATAAAACAAAAATAAAGTAAAACAAATAAAAGGAAACAAACAAAATTAATTAAAATAAGAACGAGAAAAAAAATGAGAGAGGGATAGAACACGCAACGTCTCGCATAGGAAACAGACGTTCCCTCCACTTCAACACAATCATCCCTACTCGAAGCAGTCTGTATGAGGCGATATAATACTCCAGAACTTACACGTATATTGAAATTAGATATCAACTTGACTTAGTTTAAATTAATCAGACGCGTTTAGCATTAGTTGTGCAAATGAACAATCTTGTTATGCCTTGTGTTTTTTAAACGAAGTAATAAGATATTACAATCATTATTCATTTTCCATATATGACCTGTTTCCTTTAATTAATTTATTTCCATTTATATACAAACTTATTTATTTAACGAAGCCCAATAACGTGTAGGTATTATGAAAATTAACGACGTTATTAAAAATAAAAAATCTTCCTGACCAGGATCGGACATGGGCCCGCGCTGTCGTAAGACAGCACCTTGCCGACTGCTTCACCGCACCGGAGCGAACGGTACAAATACTGCATGAAGAAGGACTTACGCTGCCCGATTTGAACTCAAAGGAGACAGCACACGCAACAACTTATTGGTGTGAATCAATCTTCATAATTTTAACTTTCCACCATCAAGAGTTTTTTCAAAGGCTGTACATTACGTGATTTTAAATTCGTTCTATTTCAATTTATCGGCAAAAAATAATTTTCAATCCATACAACATATAACTATCACTATCCTGCAATTTTATATAAGATGGAGCTGGTAAATCTCAGGATTGTGTTATTTTTATTATATAATTATAATTATTATGTTATTATTGTAGTCGCTTTAACTATGATTGTCATATCGCGAAATATATCGTAGGTTAAGTCTATTCATATGTCCGGTCTGTGGAAATTATTGTTACTGTTATCATTATCGTCATGATTGCAATAAGAATAATTTTATGTTGTAAACGCAAGATGTTGACAGGTCCTCCAAAAATAAGATGTCTCATAAGTGGAATCGTGAGAGTCGTGCATACAAATCTGATAAGTTGTCTTCATACATCACGTCCTAATGAACTTGTCTTACTCTCCAGGAGCCCACCTGGATTAGACAAGGTCTGAATATCTGTCCATTCGTCACTTCAATTACATATATTACTCAGGCGATTTTGTCTGAGGCTAGTAGGCTATTTAGGAGCTTCGAATCCCCTAATCCCCATAAGTTTTTTTTTCGTGGTTTTCTTCATTTGACAAGCCTAATACTAGTTTGAAATTCCATTACCAGAGCCCATATTATCAAAATCACCGGCTATTGCTATTGTTATTGATTTACGATGTTCTTTAAACAGCTAAGATCATTAACATCGCGATTAAAATCTAGGGAAGAAAAGTGTAACACATTTAGCTTCCTTAGACTTCCTTTTATAACCTTGATATGTGGCATAACCTATGACACGAGACCCTCGGCTGCAGTTCACTTCCGAAGGAATCCACATCCATACTTGGGATGGTTACGCCCTGAAGAATCCAGTGACCCTGCCGGATTTGAACCCGTGAATCATGAAACCAGAGGCGAGCAGTGGTAACCATTAACTCAGCAGGACCGAATCACCAATTCGTAATATAATAATGAAATCAGTGAGCAACATAAAACATGAAAACAATATAGAAATTCACAACTAATTATTACTACACCAAAAGTTGTAGATGCGATATGAGAAGTTAAAGTATCTACAAATAAGAAGTAAATTTTATATATATTAATTTACTTCTTATTCGTAGATAAATTAACTTCTCATATCATATATATATATATATATATATCAGAGATCCGGGTTCGAATCCCGTCCAGGCATTTATTTTTCTTATCATTCCATATATATATATATATATATATATATATATATATATGTGCACGCCGTAGTGTAGTGGTTAAGGCACTGCGCTGCAAGCCGGAAGGTCGAGGGTTCAAGTCCCGGTGGGGTCAGGATTTTTAAACTGACCCAAACCTTCTGGCGGCACTTTGGCCCTGGGGTCGACTCAGCCTCTAACGGAAATGAGTACCAGATGCTTGTTCTGGGGGTAAAGGCGGCCGTCACGCAGGGCTGACAGCCCGGCTGACATCAAGTGCCGATTGTCCAGAAAAAGTGGGAGCCTTAACCTCCCACACCCCAAGGGCCTCCTTAGGCCTGTAATGGGACTACTTTACTTACTATATATATATATAGGGCCTATATATTAATTTATTTCTTATTTGTAGATACTTTAACTTCTCATATCGCATCTACTACTTTTGGTCTAATAATAATAATAAATAAATATACATAGGGGCTCTAGTTTATAAAAAACGCGATATAATCTAACAGAAAACAAATTGTTCGGAACACGTTCATCTAAAAGCTCACTGTACTTACAATACTAAGCACAAAAATATAGTCAATTAAGTATTTGTAAGTGCAAGAGAAATATGTCTCAATGGTTTCTACAGGAATCCACGACTCTGCAGAACACTATTCCTTTGATAGTTACGTAGACTGTCAAGTTCATCATGTACAATCTCAGAAATATTTTATATCAATATATCTAGATAAGTATGAACTATCTTAGACCATTAAAGTTAGGGATAAAGTTTAAAAAAATTAATCCGTCACTTTTACGACTTAATAATTAGAAGAAAAATAGTTGAAATGTAACGTAGCCTATACGCTTTATGTTAATCGGTTTGTAGCTTTTTGGTGAAAAAATCTGTAAATGTGCAAGATTTTTTTTTACTTTTTTGGTATGAAAATTCTTTAAAAACACGTAATAGCGCTCAAAAAGACGAAAAAACCTGGTTAGTTGAAAACGGTTGATAACTTTTTGAAAATATAAAATTAATTTTAAAAAATTCAAAAAAGTGTCTTATAATTACCACGCGCGTAATCATCGTGGAGGCTTCCTCCGGGTTTAAAATGTAGTCTTTTATGAAGCCTCCTTATTAAAATATGCTTATGGTAACATTTACAACTTTCAGCTGAAATTGCGAAAGTGTAAAAAGAGTGTCTCGGAAAAATTGCTACAGTTTGGCCAATAATGTATCTATAGCAAAGGTTCAAAGTGTGTTTTTGTTCGTGAAAGATTGCTCTATAACCCACATATAATCAATAGCATTTAGAATAAAATTAAACACCTAAAACGCTTGCAAAATTCCTACTATTTCTGTCTGAGCGTCGCTGACGGGGAAAGGCTGACATGGACATGGAACGCGCGAGATCGCTTTTTACCGCTCGGATCAGCCGGAGCATCGAGAGGCGGTCTACTTTACACCGAATTTGCCTACTATCGTCTTCAGAGTGTCTTCTGAATCAAGAAAATGGCTCTATTCTGAACACAGAACATTTAATCGAACGCATAAAGTGATCGTGGTACAAACTTAACGACATATTATTCGGGGCATGAAGGCGAACATCAGATGCCAGAACATTAAAAATAAACAAGTGTTTAATAATTAACTAACTAACCCACTGGTTCTATCGAACCCGTAGGTTCATGACCGAGCAGACATAAGCTCTCCATACATCCTGAGCTAATGTTATCCATTCATCCCCTGTATAACCTACTTCCCACAAAACATGGATAATGTTATTTTCCCATATTATTCTTGGTCTATCAACTGGGCGTTTTCCTTCTGGTTTTCCTATAAGAAGTTCCATGCACCTATTTCATCCCCCATACGTGTCGCATGTCCTGCCCATCAGTCTACGAGGCTTAACTGTTATTATTATATCTGACTTCCTGTACATATCATGTAGCTCACTATTATGTATTTTTCTCCATTCACCTGTCTCTTCATCTCTTTTTTTGGCCCAATAATGTTCCTTAGAGCTTTATTCTCAAATACCCATAATCTTATTTCCTCCCTTAAAGTAAGAGGTCATGTTTTTCATCCATATAATCTAACTGGAGAATAACTGTTTTATATATATTTAGTTTAACATTTTTTGAAAGGAGTTGAGACAAGAGTCCCTGTAATGCATGATAGCATACATTTCCAGAATTGAGCCTATGTTTAATTGCTTTGTGCATCTCATTCCTATTTGTAATTATTGTTCCTAGATATTATAATTCAGCCACTTCTTCAAAATTTCCCTCATTCGTCATTAGTTGTCCTATTCCATTATATAATGCATTTCTATGTGTGAACATATATTTAGTTTTATTGATGTTTACTTCCAGTCCCAATTTCTTAGTGTTACTCAATAGAGTGTGCGTGATGGCCCTTAGTATCTTCTCAATACTACTACATCATCAGCATAATCTAACAGCCTATTAATGCCATTGAGTTGTAGGCGTTCTTCATTCTCTAAAGATTTGATGGCATGTTCTAATATAAAATTGAATAGTGGAGGAGAAAGTGCATATCCTCCCTTTGACCCATTGTGAATTTCAAAAGTATCGTGTTTAATTTTTTTTTTCTCTCCCACTGTGTCTCTCAGTTCTTATGGAAAATGTTGGGTTGGAATTTCATTATTAAGATTCATTAAATCTGTTTGACTACATACCGTACTGTTAAAATACATGCCGGTAAATTTAATATCAATAGTAAATGAATGAGGCATGTGAACATAAGACAATAGACGTTTACAGTTGACTGGTATACGACAAAAAATGAACATAGGCGCGGTATGACCTAAGATGTTCAAAATAAAATGTCAGTCCTACGGGACTAAAGTTGTTAGTTACCATGCGTGCTTATTCTTCCAAGTATCATTGATCAAACGCGGCCGGAGTCGACGGATTTTAAGTGTGTGAAAATTCCGAGTATGGCTTCCTCCGGAAAGGAAATTCCCTGGGACCCGTATCGCATATTTACAGGAAGAAAAATAAACTCAAACTAAAGTATGAGGCCTTGAGCTAAACTTGTCGCCTCTTTCACGAATTGCGACGATATGAATTGAAATGTTATAGAGCGTCGTAAAATACATTATTACATTAACCTGAAGAAAAAAATTGTTACATGTCACCAACTCATAAATAACAAATAAATCCCTGGGATGTTGGCTTCGGAGAGTCAAAATCGACTGAAATTGTTGTAACTCGCTAGCAGATGATATTAAACGAAACCATATAAAATAGCTACTCATCTATCTTCACGACACTCAATGAATCGCAATCTAGATCCATACATACATAGGAAAACTTCTATGACGTAGACCCCTGGGATGACAGTTAGACATGTTACAGGCTACCACAGAGACGGAGCGATCGATTTGTAAGTTCATTTTTAAGATAATACATTTTCATCATTGTCCTTATCTCATTGGTAAGTTTATCGCTAACATATTCAAATATCAAATATTTAAACCCGATCCAAGTCGATGAATTTAAATTAAAAAAATCCGGAGCACGCAAAAATATATTTCCTAATAATTAATTCATGGTGTTCTGCCCAAGAGCAGGTATTTCACTGCAAACTCAACATTCTCCACTAATATTTTAATTAATAGCGACCAGAAATGCATCCTTGTAAGCAATGTGCATATAAAGTAAAGTATTCCCACTACAGGCCTCAGGAGGCCCTTGGGGTAGTGGGAGGTTAAGGCTCCCACTTTTTCTGGACAATCGGCACTTGATGTCAGCCGGGTTGTCAGCCCTGCGTGACGGCCGCCTTTACCCCAGAACAAGCGTCTGGTACTCATTTCCGTTAGAGGCTGAGTCGACCCCAGGGCCATAGTGCCGCCAGAAGGTTTTGGTCAGTTTAAAAATCCTGACCCCACCGGAACTTGAACCCTCGAACTTCCGGCTTGTAGCGCAGTGCCTTAACCACTACGCTACGGCGTGCCCCGCAATGTGCATATATGTTAACTAAATGTTTTATATCTCTCATGCCTGTTTTATATCTGGTAAAAAAGCTGTAATAATTGTGGGAGATGGCACTTTTGATTACATATAATCTCTTCCACATATGAACATACAGTATTTTTGGAATTTGCATAAAAATTTGAATTATTTTAAAGATATCTTTTGGGAAAATCATTTTACTTCTTAATTTTTAAAATATTTTTATATGGGAGGACGTGTACTTTTTTCATAATCTTGAGACACTTTTTTCTAATATTTTGTTAGCATTCTGTACCATCAACAATAAACTCGTAACTTTCATATGATATGTAATTTCGTTGTCAGTTTAACTCCGTGTGAATATCATATATAGAGGCTGGATTTTAAATGATAAATTGTCATTTAGAGGAGAAAAAATGGAAACAAATAGGCATTAAAAGATTGCATAAAAATAAAAATAAAACTGGCATTTTCACTTTACTGTATTAAAAAATAATTACACTTTATTACATTCAACACCTGAATAATTTTGAAGATAACGTTCTCCCTCATTGAAAGTAGGCTAGAATGTCTTCGTGCAGGGAAGAACGATTCCTCAATATCATCAGAAACTTGTGGCGAATGCTCAGTTTTGATTCTAAACTCCTAACACTACACTTTATAGTTTTTAAAGGTCTGGATCTTTAAAATAAGATTTCAGTTTCTCATTTTAGGGTATTTTTATAAAATAATGTATATGATAAAAAATTATTTAAAATCAATATTGGACTACTTCAAACCGAAATCTGTTTTTCCCTCATTCACAAAAGTCATTCACTACTCCTTGTTGTTCCCTTCTTCCAAGTGGCCTTCTACTCGTGTGAGATCTTGATATACCTAGTCTTTGAACATAGTATTGGTCTGTTCAATGATCGTTTCCCTCGGGGATAGTTTTCCATGTCGTTTGTTAGTCTGTGAAGCCAGGGAAAAGATGATGAACCTTTCATAATCTTTCTTGTTATTGTTTGTTTCCTCCAGTCATTGTTGGCTAATGGCAAGTGTCAAACGCCATTGCATTTAAATAAATATTGCCAATTTTAATTAAAGAATATTGATCATAATATAGGTCTATTATTGTTATTGTGTTATAGCGTAAATGTGTCCTATATTGTCATCTATGACGTGTGTTGCGGTTTGAACAACGCCCCCATTTGTTTACAGTCTAGAGAACTTCGATGGGAAGTGTTGTGTGTTATTACGTAGAATTAAAATTCCCTACTTGCGGTTTGTAATTCAATTCTTATAATCCGGAATAGCAACTCGCCTTAATCACAGCTTAGTGATATATGTCAAATCCTTTTTATAGAATTGTATAGTCAGATATAATTTTTTTCTTGTAAATAAACGTTACTCACAAATTAACATCCTTGACTCACTCAGACGTTTAACCCGTTTACAATTTTCTAGGAAACTTCTGTATATAGTTCATGAACTATTATTGAATTACTTACGTAAACATTTTTTTAGGATATGAAATACTAAAGACATGATATTTATGGTCTAACATTCTATAAGTATTCAGTTACTTTATGTAAAAGAATAATTTACACAAACATAAACTCAAAATAGTTATGAGTAGAGACCGGATTGTATGCATTTGAATATTGCATATGCATTTGCATATTTATACCTTTTTCACCTGTTATTGCAAATTTTAACTAAAAACTACTGATAACGCATATTTTCGCGCTATATTTGCAAAATTTTAAAAATATTTTAAATTAGCATTTCGAAGCCATGGAAAGTGTAGTAAACGATTTCAATAGTGAAGAGGCTTTGGCAGTTTGTCAGTGCAAGGAAGGATTTAACGATTCCAGTATTAAAAAAATAGCTGTGATTAGCACTCATTTTTTCCCATGTACCTGCAACTGCTAAAAAGCATGAAACTCAGGGTTTGGCGTTGATTGATTCTATTCAATTAATGGATAAAATTCATCAACTGAACTCCTTATTGCCGGAGGTATTCCCAAGAAAACTTAAGGAAAAGTTTGAAAACATTTTGAACGATAAACACAAGCTTTTAACCTTTGTGACAAATTAATAATTTTATAAATGGGACTGGCGAGGTTTTTGCAAGAAATAATACGTGTCAAAATAGCACCCAAATTCAAATAGTGTCCAGTTACTTTAGTGGACGTAGAACGGTCCTTTTCTGTATATAAAAATATTTTGAGCGTTCGAAGACACAACCTTACTACCGAACATTTGGAATAGTAGAGTACCTCATCGTTTCTGTTTACAATAGTAGCAAAATGTATAATGTTTAATTTGTGTACATACTTTTGCCTGATACTGACTGATAATTAATATCAATAAATCTTATATATAAAAATTAATGTTTGTTTGTTTGTATGTTTGTTTGTTTGTATGTTTATTTGTTTGTTTGTTCGTATTTTATGCGCGGCTATACCGTTGGTCCGATCGTGATGGGGGTTTTGCAAAATGTTCAGGAGATTCCCGGGATGAAGATAGGCTATAAGACAGTTGTGATACTCAACTCCTACACCCTTAAAAATTGGCCTTTCTAAGTGGAAAACATTAAAAAAGTAACTCTTCGGACTCTTCAATGCCTTACGCTGCATAAACCTTAAGAAATACACAACACTAATGTACACAGAATGGAATATCTCAAACAGCTCTACAAAAAAGTCCGCGACAACATATGTTTATATATTACGGATAACTCACAATAACCATTTTTGTATTTCATTGATACCAAGAGAATAATAGCCATTCGGGTGAACCTTTCATCTTTATTATTGATACCAAGAGTCCCGCGCCGTAGCCGATTGGTTAAGGTAAGAAGTCTTGGCGCAAAACTACGAGACTTACGCTGGTTCGAGTCCCCATGGGGAATTTTTTTTTCCTCATGGAAATTCGGCCAGTAAGGGACCGGTGCACAGTGGGCCAGAAATGAAATCTAGGTGGAAAAATACTATTTTCACTCACCCTCGTCAATTATTTTTTTCACTATAATATGATTGTTATATTAGAGTTCTTAACTTATCTGCAAAGGAGGGCACAATTCTAATATGAAAAAAAAAATAACTCTTTGGACGCTAAAATGGCTTACGCTGCCTGAACCATAAGAAATACACAAAATTAATGCACACACGACTGAACATCTCAAAAAAATCTACAAAAAACTCCGCGAAAGCATATGTTTATTTCTTACGGATAACTTAGAATAACCTTGTTTATCTTTAATTGATACCAAAAGTCTCGTGCCGTAGTCGAGTGGTTAAGGCAAGAAGGCTCTCGCAGAACTACGTGACTTACGGCTGGTTCGAGTCTCCATGGGGGAAGAAATTTTTCTCAAATATTTCGGCCAGTAGGGAGCAGTGCACAGTGCGCAAGAAATAAAATCTAGCTGGAGAAAAACTATTTACACTACTTTCTTCCACTCTAGCATAATAGTTATATGACGGTTCTTAACTTATCTGCAAAGTAGGGTACTATTCTAATGTTTATGAAGACAATATAAACATCGGAAGTTGTCTATATCCCAGTTATGTTATTAGCGTTGTGTGTTCAAGTTCAGTGAGCTACTCCATATTCTTCTTATTCTATATGGATACTTCACCTCAAGGTTTGTAATTTTATTGATATATGTAATGTTTTTCGATATAACCAAATATTATGTTAAATACATGTGGAATCATACCTTCCATGCAAAAAAAAATACACAATCATCTTATTTTAAATTGAGCTGCAAAGAAAACAGTTCTGAACAATAGTACAAATGTTAATTATAGTATAGCGTGATTTATGGACTTTAATTCTCGCACAATAACATGTGTGCAAATTATTGAGTTTTCTTTTAAATTAGCTTTCTCATTACAGGAAGTAGCCACCAACTGAGGCCTACCGTTGCGCGTAACGAATACGCTAATTATTTGATTTAATATGGAAAAACATGTTAGATAAAAGCAATAAGTTATCATTTAGTAAAGAAATTAGGGTAGGGGATGTTAGCAGAATGTTTTAAATGATATTAATTTTTTTTAAGCGATTTCCTCAAACGTACGAAGTAGTGCGCAAGAAAAAAAAATCTAATGAAATATTCTGATTGGCTAGGAGTGGATGTTAACTCCCGTTATGAAGAATTAATTTATAATAATGACAGATATTGGGAAATTCTGTTCCATCTGCTTATGGAATTTGAAGAACCAAATAACTTTTGAAGAGGCTGGAATAAAATAAATGTTCACTTAAGAGGAATTCCCTTGTGATGAACTTGCTCTTGCAACGGAAATATCACTTTGGTCATATGGTAAATGGGATACTGCTGATGTTTTAAACACATTACTCAAAAAAACACAAAAAATAGCTTCAAAATAATAATAAACATTACAAATCACCTCGCTCAACTCCTTCTATGTCGCACGAGGGATTGTCTTTTTTTTTACCATAAAATATCAATATGTCTATATATTAACATGAGACTGGGTGTCAAAAAGAAAGGTTGTGATATTTTATCCAGGCTATAATGTTTCTAGGGAAGCAAATTTGTAATGCTACCTTTCCCAAGACAGACATTTCAGCTGAAATAATATTTTTTTTTATTCTAGCCTCTTCGAAAGATATTTTGGATCTTACAATTACATAGGCAGATGGAACAGGATTTTCCAAGGACTATCAGTGTTTTAAATTTTTAATAACGGGAAAGCTCACATTTACTTTTAGCCAATCGGAATATTTCAGTAGAAATCTAACTTTTTTCTCTCGCACAATTTCCTATGTTTTAAAAAATCGCTTGTAAAAAAATATATTTTTAAAAATTGTTTTAAAACATTCTTCGAACATCCCCTAACTCTAATTTATTAATAGAGGATCACTTATTGCCTCTATCGATCACTTTTCTTCATATATTGAATCAAACAAGTCTCTGCACGCAAATATAGGCTCAGCTGCTGGCCGCCTCCTCTAATAAAAAAGCTAATTATAAAAAAAACGCAATAATATGCACACATGTTACTGTGTGGGAATTGAAGTTCATAAATCACTCTATATTCTAACTAAAATTTGTACCACTGTTCAGAACCTTTTTCGTAGCTCAATTTAAAGTAAAGTGATTGTGTAACTTGTTTAGTGTTTCGAAGGTATGATTCCATGTGCAATTAACAGAATATCTGGTAGTATAGAAACATGTTAAATATATCAATGAAAAGTACAAACCTTGAGGTAAAGTATTCATATAGAATAAGAAAAATAACTCACTGAACTTTAATGCAAAACGTATTTATTTCTACAGCTCGGTACACAACTGGGATTCGGACCAGATGAGTTCTTAACTATCTACAACTTCCAATGTTTATATTGTCTACATAAATTTTAGAATTCTACCCGCCTTTAATAATAATAAGTTGGTAAGAGGCACTCGAAAGAGCATTAAGTTATAAGTTTATGATCTGTCTTTTATGAGTTCGTTCAGTGATCCTGTCCATATTCTGCATTGTTTGTTATGGTATCGCTCACACTTTTGGTCGCATATCTTGCATTCACACGAATCACTCGGTTGGTGGAATTTTGTATTTTTGCACATTTTGTGATGATATCCGTGTGTTGTTAAACCTATGATTCTGTGCCTTTGTGGTTGGTTACTTCCAGTCCACTCTCTGTTTACCATGACATCTGAGGCGTAGAAATCTTCGTCGATCTCTTTTTCTCTCTGTTTCTTCCTTTGCCTCAGGTCCTCTAGGAAGAAGGTTACTCTGGCTAGCATATAGGTCATTCTATTTGGTGTGTATTTGCTTGCACCTAATGCCTTTTTGATGAATCTTGGTTTTACTTTTTCTAACCTCTCCAAATCGCTGGTCGATAGTTTATCCCATATCAGTTCTACCCTCCTTTGCAGATAAGTGAAGAACTGTCATCTGGCAATAATTTTAGAGTGAAGAAAGATGAATTGGCGAGAGTTAGTAAAATACTTTTTCCAGCTAGATTTCGTATCTGGCCCACTGCGCGGTGCCCACCCAGCATCGTGAGGCATTTGGGTAGCTTCAATATGTAGCTACTCCGGGTTGAGAATACCAGCTATAACGTCTGGAGGATCCGACATGCTGACCACATGTCACCCTACACCGGCTAGATGATCGTCTACCTCTGTGATTATTATATGTGGATGTGATGCCAACAGCCGGCTGGTCAGCCAAAAACCTTCTAAGCCTGTCGTGCTTTGAGTTCTTTTTTTATACCAAGAAGATCGGGATAAGTAGATTCCCGGGCAAGCGTGCTCTGCCATACCGTTCATCCGATTGAGATGGAGCTTTTTGATAAAGATTCAGGAGATTCTTGGAATGAACATAGGCTATAAGAGAGTTGTAATACTCAACCATTTCACCCCTAAAAATCACCCTTTGTAGCGTAAAACATCAAATGAAGTCCCTATTTTGACGCATAAATGGCTTACGCTGCCTAAATCATAACAAATACACAAATTGATGTACACAGAATTGAACATCTAAAACAAATCTACAAAAAAGTACAGTATATTAGCGCAGATACGTGGTAAAAACACATTTACATTTATTTAGGAGTAGCAGCGCACGGCGGGTATTAGCTAGTAGATAATAAAAATACTGATTATTAAATTAATTTAGAAATAAAATATCTAGAGAAAGTAATATTTTTTTGTGTTATTTTATTTTATTATTTGACATTTTCCATGCATATTTGCATGTATGTTTCGAGCTTGTTATGTTACATATAATCCGGTCTCTAGTTACAAGGTGGTATACGTGAACATAATCAGTAGTATTCGAGATGGTATAAAAATCTTCCTGTTTCAATTTCTAAAAAACAGTCAATCCAGAATTGACTTTGAACCCTCGTTAATAGAAATTGACTGGTTGAGACACCACAGTAATATAAATATATTAATTGACGCCATACATTGTACTATGTTTAGTGATAAATATAATAAAACTGGTAAAGTTTTATACGATTGTCATATTTATTTTAATACAAATTCGTTCAGCTGTTTCAGTACTTTGTACCTTCTTCAGACGAATTACACTATATATCTAGCAATAAAGTACAATCTATGTACGTATAAAGACTTCATTAAATATAGACAATTAGTATGGTATGGTCGTGTTAGATGGATTGCTGAGCAAGACTACTTAAAAAAAGTGTTTGATAGGATCCCCCAGAAAAGGAAGAGGAAGGACGAACGAAGATTTGCACGGATACAAGATATTAGAATATCACTGGAATTGAGGAAGGAGAAAAAATTAAATTAGTTAGAGGAAGATATTTATTCATTGTAGTTCTGTTAATGTGTTTATGAAGTAGGCCTACTAAGGCCTAAAACATTCTATCTTTCTTATTTTTAGTTTAACCTTCCTTTTAGCTACTTTCATATGCCCCACGTCACTCAGCCCTACAGTGACGCCACCTGTCGTGAGAGGACATTTAAACTCTTGAGCACATGCTTTTTTTTTGGCAACACAAAGACATGGAGGATTTTCCCGGATGAGGGATCAGATCAATACCGGGCCATCTCCGAAACAACACAAACATCTAAGACAGGACACATACATTTATACTAAACATGATTGAGCGATAATGGCCAAATGGTATTCGGGGTCACAATACGAAAGGTTATTTTGAAATAGGTGAATGGCTTATTGGAAATTTTAAAATGAACATTTCTACAAATTCTTAACTTAAAATTGGAATTACAATATAATTATCTAAACGTTAATGTGCCTATTAACCCATTAGTGCCGAGATTTTTTAAGTTCAGTATTTCGAAATTCTGAAAGCTGTTAGAAATTAATAAGTCTTCATATATTTTCTACAAATAAGTCTAATATTTTTTTTCGATTCGCAGTAGTTCCCTAAATATATTAGTTTTTAAAAATATATAGTTCATGTTTTACAAAATATAACTAATTTGTAATAAGTTAAGAAGTATTCCAATTTTGACGGCCTATTTTGTAAATAAAAAGTAGTTTTTCATATTTCCCAAAATTCTGTATTAGATTCGCCCTATTCTGAAACACAATCTCAATCACTAAAAAATTCCAGTTACTAGCAAAATAGTGTACGTCCTGTAAATAATAAAAAACACGCCAGGAAAAGCAATTGAAATGTAGCTTACATTTATTAACCTAAAGATTATCTTCCACGTACGATAGACTACATGAATTTATCAACAATAAGTATAACATAATTCATTTTTATAGTTTTTTATTCACACTGGGAGAGCAGACTGCCCTGAGAACCGCGGCCTGATATATATATTGCGCTATCCCAGTATTATGGAAGTGAGTGGAATGAAAGTCTACTCTATGGTGTTATGTAAGTTGTAGGTCGTCTTCTACGTCCGACACACTAGATACTATTCCCATGCCCAGTGTTCGACCCGTGGTCGCGAAGAGGACTACGACCTTCCCTTAGCTTCTTCTACCCTTTTTTATTGACCAGGCTCGGAGTCATGAGGTAACACCCAGTAGACATCACTAGATTCCCAAAACCACATATTTTCAAGACCTGTTGAAATGTGATATGAAATGAATGAATGAGAAATAAAATGACATCAAGGGAAATGGAGAGTGTTAGTGGGATGAAATTTGGGAAACGGGTGAACCACGAGAAATCTCGGAATGGCCCACCACCAATACCCCTATGGAACAGCCAGGATACGAACCTGGGATCCCAGTAGGGACAGCTGCGCGCGCTAGCCACACGTAATACCGAGACGGCTAAGTTTAATATATTACACGCTTCATAATAGCTTGACCTGTATCTATCTATCTATGTGATGGAATCTTTCAACGCGATTTTCACCCACTTAAAATCATTGGATCGACTTGAAACTTTGTATACTTGTAAAGGACCCGTAACAATACAATAATTTCTTTTTTTTTCTAAAATCCTGGCCAGAATCATTAGAAAATCAAAAAAAGTGTCTTTGTATGTATGTAACGGAATCTTTGAACTGGATTTTCACCCACTTAGAAACATTGGATCGACTTGAAACTTTGTATACTTGTAAAGGACCTGTGACAATACAAACATTTCATATCTGTTTCTAAAATCGTGGCCAGAATCATCAGAAAATCAAAACAAAAGTGTCCTTGTATCTATGTAACGGAATGTTTGAACACGATTTTCACCCACTTAGAAACATTGGATCGACTTGAAACCCGTGACAATACAATAATTTCATTTTTTTTTTCTAAAATCTTTGCCAGAATCATCCGGAAATCAAAAAAAATGAAAACCATCAAAAGCGTGGGGTGCTTTATATCAATTAATATATTTGATAATAAACAGATATTAGTAAAAGTAAAGTCTCTAAGAAGAAAATATAAAAATAATAAAAAGCACCCCACGCTTTTGATGGTAAAATTATTTTCTTTTTGTTGATAACTCTAGTTTTATTCTATATGTGTAGGAGATGATTTTTTTGTTGACCACTTTAATTTTATCCCAAGCGTGTTGGAAATTAAAATTATTTTTAATTTTTTTAGTTCGGTTTTGTAATAAAGCGTGTTGTTTTAGTTTTTTAAAACTATTATTTATTTTTATATATTAATTTTTCTCTTAGCTTTATACCGGTACTTTGTCAGCCTCGGTGGTGTAGTGGTTATGTTCCTTGCCTCTAGTCACAAGGAACGCGGATTCAAACCCGGCCGGGATCGAAGGATTTTTAGGATGGCAAAATCCAAGGGACAAGTCCTCCGGGAAAAATATTTAGTCGTGGGTCTCGAGTCTAAAGATTTCCAAACTCGCAAAAGAACCTCAATCCTGAACAAAAATATAATCGGTCTTCACCATTCAAGTAATAACTTACCTTAGTTTCGTATCAGATGTCTCCTTGAGGCGATGTACTAACCGCATGTCCCTTACTGACATCTATAGGGACTAAATTAGTCTGGTTCACTAGGGAAGCAGCCATGTCTCGAGCGGGTCGAACGGGGATCAATCAATCAACTACTACAACTATAATTTACGCAGCAGATGTGTCACATATATTTGTGTTAGGTAACAGCAAATGTTTTTTAAAAGAGAGATGGTTGCAATTATTAGTTATCTGCGAAGAAATTTCATTTAGATGGACTACACTTCAATTGTCTTAACTTTGACTGTGTGCAATAAATTCAAGTTAAGAGATGGTACATTCCGTAGATGCCTCGTACTTCTCTAATATCCGCCCACATGTCTCTGTTATACATTTGTATCATAGCATGTGTTCCTGAAAGTACCCTAAATGAAAAATGTTGTACAAATTCGTAGTCTTAATAGGCTACAATTCCTCAATGTTTATTATATTTAGAAAAATAACTATCAGCTTTCCCAACTAACAGACTGTCTCATTGGACAAAATCTAATACTTAAATCTATACATATCGAAACTTGTAAAAATAAAACAAAGCCTACTCCATGGTGCGAAAGGACTAAAAAAGGCTCTTGGCCTATCAACCGGCATCTGACCTCACATTCACTTGTACATTGTATAGAGGTGGTTGTTCATGGTGGTCCCTCAGTCGTTCTAGCTCCTTTTCTCAACTTGAACTTCTACTCATTGCACCTAACCAAATTTTTCACGATGCTGCGTAGGTACCGGTACCATACTAGTCGACATTCCATAAGAACATTTATTTTCACTTGACTCGAACTAGCACATATACACGTTCTCCTCCCATGGCTCTTACAGCCCAAATCGCGTTCTGGCCTACCCACTATGGATAATTAACCAATCTGATTTATTTATCTATCTTTCTCTACAGATGTCGTGAGTGACATGTGGTCGGCATGTCACCTCAACAGACATCTAGAAGTCAACTAAGGCATTATTCGGATGGCATAAAATGCCTATTCTTTTCAGGCTTAATATTATTTTACGAAAATGAAAAATCTTCCAGTTCTGGACTCATGGCTTAAAATCGTTATCGGGGACTTGTTCCTTGGATTTTCCATCCCTAAAATCCATCGATCCCGACCGCGTTTAAACCCATGACCCTTGGGAATAGAGGCAAGGAACATTATCACTAGAACAATAAAATGGTGTACAATTTCATTAGAAACAAGCAACAAAATATTCTCCAACAGAAGAACCTCTGTTTACCTTGTTGCTATTTTATCGGCAGATTACAAGAAACTGGAAAATTATGAATTAGGGGAATGGAATATACTATTTTATTGAATGAAATAATCGTGACTCCATTA
Source organism: Diploptera punctata (assembly GCA_030220185.1). NCBI lineage: Eukaryota > Metazoa > Arthropoda > Insecta > Blattodea > Blaberidae > Diploptera > Diploptera punctata. Next base: position 460,480 of record JASPKZ010000004.1, read on the forward strand.
TTTTAGCGCAATAACTTTTATTATGTATAATATACATACATAGTGTTCTGCCCAATAGTAGGTCCTTCACTGCAAACTCAGCATTCTTCACTCTTCACTCAGCCTTCCTTTTTGTATCCGCATTCAAACCATTTATTTTAATTTTGTCTTATCATTTGATGTATTTTTCTGCCTCAAACCTTCTAGAGCATCCGTCAGCAGGCAGTTTCTTCTTAGCCAGTGGCCAATCCAATTTATTTTCCTCTTCTTTACGAGTTCCAGCATTGTTCTTCCTTCACCTACTCTCTCTAGCACATATTTATTTTTTATTGTTTGTTCATTTTATACGCTCCATCCTTCTCCATATCCTCTCTAAAAAGTATATTTTCCTCATTTCGTCGTAATGTCCAAGACTCTGCACCATACAATGCTACACTCCACGCAAAGCACTTCACTAGCCACTTCCGTAATTATTTTGCCAAAGGTCCGCAGAAAATGCTTCTGTTCATGTAAAAACTTATTTTGACATTGCTGCCGTCTGCTCTTTACTTCTTGACAGAAATTCAAACATGGGTTTGTACTTTTGTTGGTTGAGTGGAAGAGAAGGCCTTATGGTCTTAGCTCTGTCAGAATAAATAAAACATTATTAATATTATGATTCATGTTATAATTGATAGTACAGCCCAAGTATTTGAAGTATCCACTTGCTCATGTCTATCTTATTTGGTTTCTTTCCTATAATCATGGCTTTCGTCTTATTTATACTTATCTTCATCCCATATTCCTCGCACTTGTCATTTAGCTCCATCAGCATGTTCTTTAGAGTCATTGCATATTCTGCTAACAAAACCATATAAGCAAATCTTATGCACTTAATTCTTCTTCCTCTCATGTTTACGCCTCCCATATTCCAGAAGCAATTTTTCATTAGATCTTCCAGGTATATATTGAAAAGAGGAGGTGATAGAGGGCATCCTTGCCACACTCCCTTTCTAATATCTCTTTCCTCTGTCATTTCTTCTCCTATCTTCACTTTTATTCCCTGTTTCATATAAATATTACTTGTAAGCCTCCTCTCCTCCCAGTTAACGCCAATTTTCATCATCATCCTAATACGTTTATTCCAATCTCCACTCTGTCAAAGGCCTTTTCCAGGTCAACAAATACTGCACAAACGTCTGTATCTTTTTCTATATATCTTTCTCCTATTGCTCGTATCGATCCAATTGCATCTCTCGTACCCTTTCCCTTCCTGAAGTCAAACAGTTCTTCTTCCAATTCGGTTTCCATCGTAGAACGTAAACGTCGATTAAGTATTCACAGGAGAATCTTTGCAGAGTGTGATATCAAGCTGATAGTTCTGAACTCCTTCCGTATTGGTATTAACCCTCTTCTTCTTCTTCTACTACAAGGTTTAGGCTATGCAGTCTGTTCCGGCGAAGTTAAAAGTGGAGTCCATCTTCTACGTGGTCGGCCAACATCTCTTGTTCCTCTGGGATTATACAGGAAGGTTATTTTTGGTATTCTTTCGTTGTTCATTCTCATTAAGTGTTCTGTCCATTTCTTATTATTTTCGCTGATTTTATCTTCAATTTTATACATATTTAATTCTTCTCGTATAGTTTCATTCCTTATTCTATCTGCTCTTGTGCATCCTTTCACATTACGTAAAAACAGCATTTCCGCAGTCTGTATCCTGCTTTTATCCCTTGATTTCATTATCCAATTTTCACTTCCATACAACAACAAAGGAACAGCCATTGTTTTATATAATTTAAGTTTCGTATCTTTCCTTGTTTTCCGACCTAAGGTTATTTTTATGGTTCCACAAATAGCCTGCCTCAGTCAATTCTTCGGGTCATTCATCTTCTTTGTATAAGTTATATCTAGTTGCATAAAACAGAATTTCCTTCTTTCCTTCAACCAAGCATTTAACCAATTCAATGGGGATTCATTCTACTCCTCTTGCTTTCACATTTTTTGATTGTTTAATTGCTGCTTCAACTTATTTCAGAATTGAATTTTTTTTATCTTATGATACGTCTTCTTCATTTTCTATATCCAAGTTAGCCGGACGATTTCTTGTCTCACATAGCTCTTCTACATATTTCTCCCATGCATTCAAAATTCCCTGTTTGTCTGTAATTTCTTCATTATTTTTGTCCTCAATCATTCACATAGTTTTCCTGCTCTTCTTTCCATAGTGTAAGTATTTAATTTCCTTGTACATTAAATCACATTTTCCTTTCCTCCCCAGATTCTCTAGTTCTTCACATTTCTGCTTCATACATTCTTCCATTGCCTTATTAGTTTATCTTCAAAGTTCGTTGTTCAGTTTCGGGTTTTTTTTCTTGGCTTCTTCAGTATTACTATTTTTCCATTTTCATCTTTCTTCCATATTTTCCAACATTTTTTCTGTGACCCAAGGTTTCTTGACATTCTTGCTCTCTTTGCATCCTATTGTTTCCTCTGCAGCTCTGCAGCTCTCTCTATAGAACTTTTCAACTTGTTCTGTATTCTTACTTGTTTTTTTAATTATGAATTATACTTTAGAATAGTATTCCTAACTTTTTCTGTATGTGAAGGGGCTTTAGGACTATCAGTTATGGTGTCTATAATTCGAAGATATGGGAATGATTTTTTTAATTCTTATAGTACACTGCACTCTCACTATAAGGTAAAATAAGTCGTAACAAAGTACCGGAAGGTGCAGCTAGAATGAGTATTTGAATTGAGAAATGTTAATTAACCAAGTTATTCTAAGAGTTAGGGGTTCTGCTAACCACTATGGGGCATGTAAATTTGTACTATCACCAAGTCCATTTTTTTCCCTTGTAACCACACATTATCAACCGATTATCCACAAAATGCACTTATATCACTTTTTCTTTCACACGTGGTCCTAATACTACATCGGCACAATGATTTCATTTATAATCACCACTGGAATGAAACATTCTAAATTCTTCATTCGCTAATTCACCACTTAGTTCCCACCTCATTTCTGATATTCTCATCAAATCCACTCTGCTTCTTCTCATTTCTTCCTTAAAATTTTCCAGCTTCCCGGCTTATAGAAGAGTTCTTACATTCCAGGCTCCAATCCTTAGTCTTATTTTCTTCCATTGTCCTCCCGGACATCCGAATGGGGGGAGTCTTTTACCGTGGAAAGACTCCATGTCATGTTTGCAGCTTTGCTAGGGATATATAGGTGAGGTAGCTTCCCATTTCTTTCCACGCATCACTCTCTCTTTTGCATCTTAAACTCTTAAAAGATTTTAAGAAGGTCCCGGTGGGCTTCGACTCGGAGGTCAGGAGACTGGATTTGGCTAAGTTAGAACTTACGGGCTTCGCCAAAATTCACCTCAGAGGTTAAATACCATTAATTAAATAAAAATAGAACTTAGTTTTACTTGATTTTCATATTTATTAAGATATAATAATAAACAATTATGAAAATTAAATAAAACTAAGTTTTATTTTTATTTTTTTTATTATTCCGGCTTTTACAATGAATATACATTTTTCCGGTACCCATGTTCACAGTTAACTACACATTTGTTTCAACACATTTTTCCATTCTTGTCTGTTCATCCATATATGTTCTTCTATTTCCCATTCCCTCTTAATTTCATTGATTCCCTGAATCCAAGTAATATTTGGTCTACCCTTCTTTTTCCTTCCCTGTGGTACCCAATCCATGATTATCTTAGGTAGTCTTCCTTCTTCCATCCTTCTAATGTGTCCGTACCAATTTAATTGTTTCTTCTTTATAAAATCTAATATTGAATATTGTACCTGCATTTTTTCTTTTATATATGAATTTCTAATTTTATCCTTCCTGGATATTCTTGCAGCACGTCTCCAGTAGTCCATTTCAGTGGCGAGTAATTTTTTTTCATTTGTGCATTTATTTTTATTTAATTAGTAAATATAGATTTTCATCAAGTAAACACTATCTCAATTGATTGCTTAATATCAATTCCATCGGGGTTTTTAACCAGATCAGAGATCCGGAAATCCCAATTAGTATCTGCCTCTATGTCCATTATATAATAAATATATGTTTTAACAATAGATGTATCGTTAATGAACACTACAATGTAAGTCATTAGGATAAGATATGAAAATAACTTACAATTTAACCACTAGCTGATGGAAAGTTTAAATTATTAAAAACTTGATGTCAATCGTTTTCAACTAAAACTTCTATTAAGAAACTTGGTTGAAGGCCTTTCGAGAACACATTCCATATTCATTTGCTGGTTTAATATATCAGGCCTTATTGCAGAGCAAAGGTATTTGAGCTTGTTCGAGTCTCCATGAGGGAAGAACATTTCTCATGGAATTTTGGCCAGTATGGGACCGGTGCCTACCAAGCATCGTGAGGAATTTGGATAGTTATATTAATTAGTAACTCCAATTTGAGAAAACCAACTCTAACGGCTAGGGGACCTAACATGCTGACTACATGTCACCTCTATTCTGGTTGTATGATCGTTCACCTCTGTAATTAATACATATGGATGCGAGGCACCAGCTGCCTGGTAGAGAAGAACCTTCTAGGCCAGATGCTAGTTTATTTTTTTTTTTAGATGACCAGCGGTATGTTGTCATTTAGTTTTTTTTTTTTTGCGTGTCATCCTTGTACTCAAATACTGGTTGCGAGTAATCCAAGGTGAACAAACAATGCTTAGAGCAATTTGTTACGACCACCAAATTAAGAACATAGATGTTACATTTTGGGCAGACGAGGTTAGGAGAGAACTTCAAAAGTTTGGGATAGGCTGGATATGGGATAAAAGGGACTGAAAATCGCAAGAACGTGTGGAGAAAAATAAGGAGGAGGTACTTAGATATAAACCAACAAGATACTTTCGCCGAATGTACAGGAAAACGCTCACTGTGTTTACAAAGAGACCTAAAACACGTCTGGGGAAAAGAATCGTATATACTCAACCTAGGATTTAAAGAGAGATCAGGGCTTGCTTGGTTTAGGCTAGGGGCATGGAAATTTCAAAAAATTAGCGACGATCACGATATACGAATATGTCCAATGTGCGGGAAATTTGAAGATGAGATACATATATTAGGACAATGTAATGATTTAGAATATTGGAGACGTCAGTTATTACCGGAAAGATTTCTAAATTCAAATCGGGAAAGATTGGCATGCTACGAGTTATTGGTAAATCCAGAAAATTGGATAAACTTCGGTAAATTTCTGGACAAAACGCGGAAAATAAGAACAATACTCATTCATGAATAAATATATGTTATCAAAATGCAACAACATTAATTCTTAATAAATATATATATAAATTAATTAATGTATAATGCTATTGTGTTATTATTTAATTGTAATATTATTGCGTTTTCTTTATGTAATTGTAATGTTATTGCTTTTTTTGTTGTTTATTTTTCTTCACACTAGTAGTAATTATTATTTTATTGTAACGGACTGTCAACAGCACGTACGGCTTACTGCCCGTGCGACCCATATTTGTAAATAATATTGTAAATATCTTACTTTTGTCTAATAAAGTCCTACTACTACTACAAGTTTTTTTTCCTTAACTTATTTTAATAAAATTGACATATCCTCCTAGATGTTATTCTGTAGTTATATTTTCTATTAATTTTAATTATGGCCGAAAATGTGTTTTAAAAATATTAACTGATGAAAATTAAAATTATTATTTAATATACTGCAGGATGAAGAGAACCAATTATAAATCACTGTTTTGTTGTTATTGATTATTCATTATTTTATATTTTTATTTTTCCAACAATTGAAACAATAATATACCGGTGACAAACTTTCCGAAAAATATACGATTATAAATTTTTGAAAGCGTATGTTACTGTTTCTTGAACCAGATATTAAGATATAATCACTAATGGCTTCAATATTTATCTTATCCCAGCCCAACACTCGATTTCACATTTTTAATATCCTATTTGACAGTGAATTTCCTTTGACTTTCTCTTACCAGGGCCGGATTGAATTTCGTCTACAAGACTTTCACTTTCCAATATCGGTCCTTTGTTATATTGCAAATGCCAGAGAATTTAGGCCATGTGTCATTGCAAATATCAGGTTCAGTGGTTTAGGGTTATGTTCCCTTGCTGCTGGTCTCCAAGTTTGCGGATTCAAATTCGGGCGAAGTCGATGCAATTTTTAAGAAGGAAAAATGCGAGAAAATATTCCTCCTGGAATAACTTTAAACAGAGGATTCCAATTCTTGAAGATGTTCGGGCTCGTAAAAGAACTTCAGGCCTAAATTAGAGCCTGTAAGCAAAATTTAATCTATTTTTTCCAATCCATATACGCGTAGCACGTTAGTTTCGTACTAGGTGTCTGATTGTGGCGAAGAGCTAACTATTTGTCATTCAGTGATATCTGTAGGGAAATAAGCTTAACTTAAAAGCTTTGCTTAAGTACGTCTCGCGCCTCATGAAGGGATGTAGTCCATGTATTTCAATCGAAATAATAGAATGTCTTATTTATCGAATGAGGTGACCTCATATTTATTCTCCTGGAAAGCAGTATTCTTAATATTATCGGTGAAATAATAAAATAAATATTCGATAATAAAGTAAGTAGTATATTAGATGGTAGTTTTATTTAACGGCGCTCTTTAACAGCGAATGTCATGAGGGTCGAAATCAAATCTAGACGTGAACAGTATAATATTCCTCAGAGGTTTCTTTCAGACATGATGTTCTTTTAGTGTACCCATGTACAAAATATGACACACGCCTTTACTGCCCTTACGAAGGATTTTTATGCCCTGAAAAATCAATCGATCTTGCCGCGTCTGAATCTACGAACAATCGAAACCAGAGGCGAATAAACACTAATCCACCAGGACGGATTTTGATAATAAGAAATGATACTATGAAAAAATGTATTTGTCATACTGCAGCTCTCGTGGGAATGAAGTTATAATTTGTATGAATGTAAGAGTGTATCAAATAACAAGGCGCCATGTATCTTGTGGTTTAAATGTTAGAACAATGTATATAGGGGCGGAGATACACTAATGTTGATTTGATTCTTCCTGAGAAGGCCAGACACTATATATAACAGGATCGGAACCCCCCCCCCCAGCACAAATCATACTTCTATAATTAGTTTTGTCCTTTGTTGCCAAGAAAAACTGATGACGTCTCTCAACTAATTCTTAGCTTCAATATCCACAGTTTAACCCTCAATTTTCTTTTACAAAATATTTGATACTGTCAACTTTTGGAGGAAGGTTTTAAAACTTGATATGAACCGGGAGCATGACATAGCAGGGTTTGTTAAGGCATTACACTGCAAAGCCGTGGGTTCGAGATCCTATGATTTCAGAATTTTTAAACTGCCTTAAAACTTCTGGGTCGACTGAGCCTCTAATGGAAATTATATACAAGGCTACATTCTGAGGGAACAGCACAGCTGGCATCTCCTACTGGTTGTCTAAAAAAGTGTGAGGCGTAACCTCTTACTAACCCAAGGGACTCCAAAGGGCTGTAGTGGAATTTCTTTACCTCTCTTTATTATGTAACTGTACGTATCACAACTACTAATTCTAACATCTACAATACAAAATGCAATTAATTACTCATTTACAAAACTGACAAATTAAACTGTTTGTAATATTGTAATATGTCTGATAATACGTAGTTTATAACCTCGTCTCTTTTAAACATACCTTTTCATGTTATTGTTCTAAAAATTAATTAAAAATCACAGTACCGTATATTAAATAAAGCGTGTAAAAAGGAATGAATTACAAGCGACTTATGGCCTGAGTTTATAGGTCTAACCCATTTCATAGAATAAAAACGAAACCATTAGGTAGGATATTCCGTTATGGCAGCGACGAGGAAAAGTACCGAAGTGTTTTTACATCCCCTCAATCATAGACACAACATTATTATTGTCGTTCTATTTATGTAAATAAATGTTAATTACAAAAATGTAAACGCTTGTTTCTTTCTATTAACATTTATCAACACCCTATTATTTACTAAGAGTATAACAACACAACTATTACATCGCTTTGCTACTGGAATAAACCGCTGCACAGCTTTATTCTTGTAAACAATCGAACTCGGAAAAGAAGAAATGTGTTTGATCTTGCTGTTGTAGATGTAGAGTAAGATGTAGATTACGTTCTTTCCATCCATTTTCCTCATCACTTCCATATCCAGGAAATTTCCGAATAAGCAGTGTAATATAAAAATGTCCGTCATGCAGTAACTGCATAAACTAAGAAAATTTCTCAACAATTCGAATTTATGGTCCAATTTTGCTGGTTTAAGGATTGTACATTTGTTTTGTTAAATTAAAGAAATTAACTTGTGATAACAGCTTATTAAAAATGCCGAACTGCATTGAAAACGAATCATTCATAATCATTTCATAATTTATTACCTATTTTTGCATATTGTTGTATAATAATATGACAGCAATTTAAGTATCTACCGATTCATTTTCCTGTTACTTCATTAAAATTTTAAATAAATTAAACTAATGTATCTTATAAGATATAATGCCAATATAAATATTAATTAAATTGTATGGTATACATTACGACGAATCCAACATGGCAGTTGCTAGAGTAAGTTTTTAATTTCGGATTTCAGGTGAACCCATACTTCTAATAAATTAATTTCACTGATATTTTGGGAATATATTCCACGGTTTATTTTAATAGCATATTCTGAGTTTACTTGTGAAATATCGAAAATTGCAAACGCTTTACTGATTTTTAAATTTTGTTACACCTAATGATCTGGTTTTGCTGGTTAATGAACTCGACCTTACTTTTTTTAATTAATTGCTGTATGTTGAGTTTAGTTTCCATGAAAAAAATTGCATCCGAAAGAGCGTTAACGGACACGCACATATTATATTATATATGTAATTTTGATTATGGTCATTTTCCGTGTATAATAGATAGGATTGGTGAAGATCTGTAAAAGTTAAAAAATATATATGTATTTTCACGAGAACAACTTCAGTAGCTTCATTCTTAATAAATGAGTTGGAGAAATGTTTTAACATCTCACCTCACAAAGTTGCGTGTCTTCACAATACCGGTTACAAAAGTATAGTGTTACTTCCATCTTCAGTCAAATTTCAACAGTTGGAATTTGACTGAAGATGGAAGTAATGCTATACTTTTGAAACCGGTATCGTGAAGACAAGCAACTTTGTGAGGTGAGATGTTAAAACATTTTCTCCAACTCATTTATTAAATATAAATACCTCACAGTGTTTCCTCACACTGTACATTTAATTAAAAAAGCTTTATTCTTTATCAAAACTATCAGCTGGATGACCCCAAATAAACGGTATGTTATATCATTATGTTATTTAACGACACTCTTTAAACAGTGTAGTCCGTTATGGTCATAATTTAAATATGTTCGTGGAAAGGCCAATGCATTTTGCTCAGCGAAATTTATTTAAGGTCCAGATTATTTTACGTTCCGTAAATCTATAACATGGACTCAACGGTTTAATTCCCTTTTGAAAAAGGGAATTAAACCGTTAAAAAAACACGATTGTATGGTAAATATGCTTATTTTCGTGACATGTCTAATTCCATGATAAAATTTCAATTCGATGAAAAAATAGTTATTGGAGTACTCCAGACATGGAGTATAATTGCTTCTTCCCATTTTATTGTTTTTCCCATATTTGAAACCCAATAGAAAGCTTCAAAAGCAATCGTGATGTTGAAAATGGATGAAGAAGTAACTTTTCTTTCTGTTGTGACATCCTTGAAGAAATGTTCTATATTTTAGGTGTTTATTTAATATTTATATAACATTCTAACATTGTGTTTTAGTATAAACAAAACCAAATGATACATGAGTCCTAACAATATAAAATTATAATAATATTACAATACCTTCCGCATTTACAGTTATTTATCAATTGTCTTAAGATATTTTGTGACTACTTAAATATGTTCACTAAATAATAAGCGAGATAAAAAAAAGTTTAAACCCCATAAAAATAACAAATAATTTAAAGGTAAAGACAAGAAACGTTTCTCATATTTAACTTTTATAGGGATTAATCACTATGAGGTTTAATTTATGGTGAAATTAAATGTTTCTTACCTCTCCTCATATGTATTTTCTAAGTTGATCGCGATTTCGAGACTATAACTGTCTCATCATCAGAACTTTGTTGGCGACTGGTGTTATGTCGATCGGAAGAGGAAGAAGAGTAGTTTCTCCCGATCGACATAACACCAGTCGCCAACAAAGTTCTGATGATGAGACAGTTATAGTCTCGAAATCGCGATCAACTTAGAAAATACATATGAGGAGAGGTAAGAAACATTTAATTTCACCATAAATGTTTCTCATACTTAACCCTGTGAATATAGGCAATGAGAAGAAAATTCTTAAGAATATCAAGTATTCATATTAATTACATTACATAGAAATAGATTATATTAAAATTACACATTTTACTCATTAACAGGGCTATAATAAATTAAACCTATAGTGGCTAAATAGGCATTTGATTAAACCAATTTCGAAAAATCATTTTTTCATTGTTCTTTAAGCTATCGAGTTTTTCTGTATTTTCAATTTTCGTTGTTATTTCTCTAAATATTATTATTATTACTATTATTATTATTATTACTATTATTATTATTATTATTATTATTATTATTATTATTATTATTATTATTATTATTATTATTATTATTATTATTATTATTATTATTAGTATTATTATTTCATGCTTATGTCAATATAGGACAATGTTTTTACTAGTAGCTATATTTGTTTACAGACATTTTATCTTAATATTATGTAATGTTAAATTTATTATTAGAGGGAAATTGGCCTAAATATTAAATTTCGTTTGAAATCACTTATAAAAATGTGTATTTGCCCTCATATAGATTCTAATATTGATTATCAACTTTAATAAACCGAGAATTCAGTTTTATTTTTAATTTTTAAGCTTCTGTTTAAATATCATGGAATTGGAATACCACTATCACGGATTTAGGAGCCATATCACGGATTTTGGATTCCTAGTCTTGGAGAAAAGAATGAGGTAATTTGGGGAAAACTGTACATAAATTTGTAGTGAATTCAATAAATAATCTCGTGGAAAATTCATGCTATGTTCCTGTATTCATATTTTCTCACCATTATCTAAAATGTTATATTTGCACGGAAAAAATAAACTATCGCCGAATTAGGCAATTTTAACTTATATAGAAACAGGGACCTTAATCTATACAATCAAGGAATGCTGTAGAGAAAAGAGTCCCAGCATAAGCAAATAATAGGACAAAAATTTCTCCGGCTCGAGTAAGCTTTTAACCTGAGAACAAGTCAGCATACAAACTGGGCAAATAATTCAAGGGAGGGATTAGAAACTAAAATATAAAACAGTGTATCCCAAAGTCTTATTTAAAATGGATGCATACAAAAAATATCTATAATGTTGAGCTGTAGCATTTGGGAAGTTTGCCGAGAATTTGATTTTCATACGACGATTCTTTGACGTTCTACACATTTCTGAAAATTATAATCTTTTCTTCAAACAAATTCAAACAAGCAAAACTTTTGTAGAACATATTTTACTGTTTTAGAACATTCCTCTGAACTAACCTATCTTGTGCGTCTTCATCTGTTACTTTAGATTTTTCCAGTTTTTTTAAGATGTTGTCAGTGGTCTTCCTTAACATATTCTTTCTCTTACCAGCAATTCCTGAATTATAATATCTCTGTACTCATTATTTTCACATTTCCTGGTCAGTTATCTAGTTTATATTTTGTTCTGTCTCAATCGTTCTTCGTGCCTCTGCTTTTTACCTTCCCATTCATCCATTTTTACAGACCTCAAATAATCCATCTCAACCGTAGTTAATCTGGTAATCTGATCTTTTTCATTGTACATATTACTGATTCATGTAACTTTTTGTTAAATCCATGCTCAACTCATAATTATGGGATATCAATAATCATGAACATGAGATCTTTATTTAATTTGGTTATCGGCCATAGTACAATATGCAGCCAAACACTGCTCCTTTCCTGCCTCTTCCAGCAAGTCATCCAAAAATCCATTTCAATTTTGACATTGTCGATATTTAAAAATAACAAATCACCAATGGCTGCACCATAAGCCACGACAACTGATCGGAGGACCTCATCTCTGTACTTTACATTTGGACGGCGTTATACATACCTCGATTCCCAATTATTTATCATCCCGTTTCCAGTATCTATTCTCAAACCATAACTTAAACACAAGATCACAACATAGTCTCTTACTTAATATACCGCAACATAGGACATCACATCACTCCATGTCATATACCATCTCCACTTCTCGCAACTGGAATTCCCTACCACAAGAAATAAGGGGCTGCCGGACATTGGCATCTTTTAAAAGAAATCTAAATTTATATTTGCTCTAAACTCGACTTCATTATTATCCAGTGTAAGATATATATATATATATATATATATATATTAATTGGTGTTTCCCGTATAATGTATCATATTTATATTATTATTATTATTATTATTATTATTATTATTATTATTACATCATCCATCATCATCCGGTATCATGGCAGCTTCTGCCGTCTTCCGGAAACCAAGCGCCATTCCTCTCTGTCCATCCATTGATCTTCCTCCAGTCCTCTGATATTCATAGCTGCTTGTACCCTTTCTATCCAAGTTTTCTTCGGTCTTCCTCTCTTCCTCCTTTCTATTGGGATCAATTCCATAACAATTTTAAGCAATCTTTGCTCTGGCATCCTTTTGATATGGCCATACCACTGTAATCTTTTCTTTTCTATAATATCCGGCTCCTCTTGTACACCTATAATTTCTCTTATTTATTTATTTCGTATTCTATCCATTCTAGATTTTCCAACTGATCTTCTTAAAACATCCATTTCTGTACTTAAAATTATTTTCGTTTCCCTGGCAGGAATATACCAGACTTCAGCACCATATGTTAAAATGCTCTGAATTATGGTTTGATATATTTGTAATTTTCTATTTTTTGAAATATTTTTGCTCCATCAAACAGAGCTTAAAGCCTTTATTGCTTGTTTTGTTTGAGCGTTATACGTCAACTGGCTATGAGCCAATATCTAAGTTTCGAGAAAATTACGTTTAAAAGTTAAAATCAATCTTCACATTTTATTGTACTGGAGATTGCAAGTTATTTCCCTTGTTTATTTGCATCAACAATCTAAGAGTGGGAACATTTGGCGTTTATCTGCTACATTTAAAATATAGTTTAATATATTGTATATCTGGTTTTATAGTCGTTTTTACAAAACATAGGCTTGATGGCGTTTACATCAACATTATCATCAACAATCACGGATTAAGCCCATGTGGCTTGTTCCGGTCTCATAGATTCTCATTCAAAAAGTTGAATCCATCTCTTTTTCGGTCTACCAACATTCCTGTCTCCTCTTGGATTGTAATTAAGTATAATTTTTGGAATCCGATCATCTTTCATTCTTTGAACATGTTCTTTCCAGTTGTGTTTTTTTTAGATTCTTTTATTTTGTCTAAAAGTTTATTTCTCATTTCTAATATCTTCATTTCTTCTTGTATCTAGAAGCTTGCAGTCAGCCACACTTCTCAGAAATCTCATTTCAGTTGCTTCGATGATCGTCTCTTTTCTTTTAGTTAAAACCCAAAATTCACTACCATACAATACTAAGGAGACAGCCACTGCTTTATAAAATTTTAGTTTTGTTTCCATTCCTGTGTTTTTAAATATTCTTTTAATTGTACCAAATGTAATTAAATTTATTAAATTTGTTAAACATATCTTCATTTTTAAAATAAGAGATTTCATAACCCAGGTATTTAAAATGGTTCACTTTTTCAATGGGTTTCCCCTCCAGAATTAATTTAGCTCTCACGGTATCTGATCCCTTGAAAGCTAAGATTTTCGTTTTACTTATTGATATTTTAAAATTATAATTCGGTATAATGTTATTCAATTGAAAGAGTGATTTCTGTAGACCATCTCCTGAGCTAGATATTAGAACGTGGTCGTCTGCAAAAAGTAAGATATCTAAGATCGTATATCTTATTTTGAAATGTGAGTCCAAATTTATCTGCCAATTATATATGATATCGTCAATATAAATATTAAAAAGGGAGGATGAAAGCGGACAACCCTGTCTTACACCTCTATTTATTGTTGCTATTGTATTCTTTTTATTTTTTACTCCAGTTGCTATTGTTATTTTATTTTCTAGATAGAGATTTTTTATTGCAGGTATTAGGTGCTGAGGTAAGCCTTTCCGTTTCATTATATTCCACAATTTATTTCTGTTAACTTTGTCAAACGCCTTTTCAAGATCTATAAATGCCATAAAAGTTGGTAGAATATATTCTCTATGTTTCTCAATTATTTGATTGATAGTAAAAATGCAATCTGAACATGATCTGCCTTTTTCTGAATCCATTTTGGGCTTCTAGAATGACACTTTCCATAATTACATTTAAACGGTTTTTTAATAGAGATGCATAGATTGTATAACAGGTACCCAAGGCATTTATTCTTCTGTAATGTTCACAATTATGACGATCTACTTTTTTGTAAATAGGATATATTTTGGCCATCTTCCATTCTTCTGGGATATGACCAGCCTTCCAGCATATATTCAATAAATCTAAGATACGTTGTTTTAGTCGAATAGAGCCATATTTTATTAGTTCATTGTTAACATTATCAATGCCAGGAGTTTTTTTTTTTTGTTTTTGCAATGATTGATAACAGTTATTAATTCTTCGAAAAAAATTGGATCTGTATTTTCATAAATTTTATTAATGATAGGCCTACGTTTATTTCATCATCTGATTGTTCTGTCGAAAGACGTTTGAAATAAGATATCCATTTATCCTCAGAAATGATGTTTAATTTAAGTTGATCTTTTTCCTGATTATTAATGTGTTTTAGAATCTTGTAGGCTTTGTCTTGTCGTCCATGTAAATCATGTTCCAGGTCACTAATATATTTTTCCCACGAACTCCTTTTAATTTTTCTAATTTCTCTTCGAGCAAGGGCATTTATTTTTTGTATTCAATCAGGTTTTCCTCTGTTCTCATATTCAAGTATCTCAAGTATGCATCTTTTTTTCTTTAACCAGTTTTGCTATTTCATCGTTCCAAATTTTTAATATTTTATTAGTATATCTTTTATTTCTAGTACCAAGTGATTCTGAAGCATCCTGTATTATATTATCTTTTAATTCTTCCCATTCTGTGTTAATGTTTCTACTTAGGGCCTATAGCTTTTTGTTTTATATATAGATCTAGTCGCTCCTGATATAAATTTCTAATTGATTCATCTTGAAGTAGGTGTACTTTAAAAGTTTTTGCATTTGTTTTGTTTGTCGTATTGATTTTACTTCTCTTCCACTTTGCTGGTATTGCTAATTTAGTAATTTAGTAATTAGAAGGTAATGATCAGAACCAATATCACATCCTCTAAATACTCTTGTATCAAGCACTAAGTTAAAACACTTTTCATTAACTATAGTGTAGTCTATTATGCTTCTTTGTCCTCTTGCAGACCAAGAATATTTATGTATATCTCGATGTGGAAAAAAGGTGTTTGTTATTCTTAAATGTTTATAATTTACAAAATCGATTAGAAGTCTTCCATTTTTATTTTGGGTTGTTTCTCCATGTTTTCCTATTATATTTTTAATAGGTTTATTGACTATGGCATTATAATCTCCAGCTATTATTAAATAGCCATTTGGATTAACTTTATTAATTTGTTTGTGGAGATTTTCATAAAATTCTGTACATTCTTCTAATTTCCCTTCACCTGGATTATAAACACCTATTATCATTATATAATTTCTCACCGCTTTTAACCTTATTTTTATTATTCTTTCATTGAAATACTCATAATTGTGAATTCTATTCTTCCATTTTCTTCTTATTAATATTGCAATTCCAGCTGCTGCTCTTTTCTCTCGTGATACCCCGTCATAAATCATTATATATTTATCTAATTCGACTGATCCTTTTAATTTCTTTTTAGTTTCTGGAATTACAGCAACATCTAAATTCATTTTATCTCGTTCATTTTCCAGCTCAGTTTCTTTATTTGTGACACCTCTGGGATTGCAAACTCCTATTTTCATTATATCGTTTCTGCCTAAATCTTTGTTCCTTTTTCTAGCCAAGGTTGTCAAAGTTGGGACAGTCCTGCTTCCATTATCTATGAGACTTTTAATAATGAAGTATTTCCTCTGCGTACGTTAGTGGCGTTCCGCAGAGTGAGGTGTACGAAGGGATTGCCATCTTAAGGCTAGACATCATAGCCCCCAGTTGTATGAACCCCAAATGGAGGGCTGCCTCTTTCGCTCCTATAGACCGTTGAGGACTTCTCCCTTGTTACCCCAGAAATGGGTCTCCAAATTTTTTCCTGGAGAAAAGGTGCCTCCTCCGCAAATTTATTTCTGTCCTTTGAGGTCTTCACATGTTACCCTGTGCAAGGGACCCTTCGATCAGCATTTACATTTTTATTTAATAATAAGACTATATTTAAAGACCTGGACAAAAAGTGTGCGAACACTTACATCATCACTCTTTATTAAATGGCGTCTAGCAAGTCCAATTGTCCTTTACCATCTCTGATGATTTCGAGATTTGTATGTCCATCTATACTGAATCATTACACATTATTAATCCACTGCCACATCAGAATGATTAGAATATAATACACCCTCTCCCAACACCCTTTGTTATAACTAGTGCAAAAGTTATGTCCTATCTAAGTAAATCAAAAGTTCTTTTTCCTCTTTTCAAAGCAGTTACAAAATTGTTCATAACATGTAATGCGTACGATATGTTCCCTGATCCCATCATTTTAATAGTGAATTTTTATTAGGGTTAATTAATCGTTTTATTTTTAAATAAATATAATTATTGTTATATATATATATATATATATATATTACAGATGTGATAAACTTTCTTATTCATAAATCTGTAATATAACACATATATATATATACATATCCATCCATCCATAGTAATTTTGCCCGAAGGCAAGTCCTTCACTGCAATCATAGCATTTTCATGCTATGCTTGAAGCTTTACTAGGGAATTGTAGGTGTGGTAGCTTCCCGTTGTTTTCCAAACCGGTGAAGGATGATGATAGTGATGATGATTCTGATAATGATGATGATGAGGATGGTGGCCTTATGATTTCGGGAACCGTTTGGGCATATATATATATATATATATATATAGTTAAAATACACAATAAAATATGTACTTAAATTATATAGGAGGTTTTGTTATTTTCAAACAATAATGTTATGAAATAAATGTAATACTGGTATATCTGGATGGGGAATTAAGTAATAGCACTGTTAGCAATAAAGTAAGTATTTAACAATAACTTATTGTTCGCAAATAGCGTTTCTCCTGACAACGTATTTCTTGTTGCGTGGCTTAATAGCAAAGTGGCAGGCTAATTATATGACGAGACCATTAATTCTGCAATTCAACTTCTCAGTAACATATTAATAGATTTTTATAGAGTAATACAAAAAAAAATAGCTATTTGTTTTTATTCGTTGAAATAAAAAAATATACGCTTTAAATAAGCGTAATTCACTCTACCATAGAGTTTAATTTTTATGTATTCTATTCTATATTTTTTTGTTTTTTCCTTGTCATATGTATATTGTTTAGACTATGCCTATTATGTATTATTAATGAAGTTGTAGATAATTAATAACTGTTAATACATTATAATTTAACCCTGATGAAGTGGAAGAAAGCATTTGGCATGGGTTCAGTGCAGTAGTCCCCGCCCGGAGAACCGAATGGGGAACTATTTTACTTCCGAAAAAATTCCCCCAATGGAACTCATGTCCGCGTTTCTTAACGGTTACATTTTTACGGTGAATGATCACTCTTTCGACCAAGGTACCTATTTCGTCTGGCTTATTGTTATAATCCCCAACTGGATTTCTTAGGCTTAAAGGACCTTCGGGACTTGGAAAATCTGGTAGCGTTTATCTAGCCGAGCGTTAGTATGAGGATGTACAGTTATACATGTGTTGAAATAAACAAAAGAAGTCTTATTTTAAACTATTTTATTACTAAGGTATAAATAATTAGAATCCTTAAATATTCTAGCCCTAAATAACTAATCTAAGCCTATATTAAAAACTATAGTACTTTCTGGGGTTTGAGAGAGTGGGAGTTGTGGAAGTTATAAATCTGCCCTAATCTACATGTTTAAAAATGTTATATCCCCTTTGAAAATATAGTATCAAAACAGTCTACATTGTTTAGAATTCTATCAAAATAGTTAAGGTAATTGATTCTTTTTACAAAAAGTACGGACTACATATTAAGAAAAATGGTCGGTGACTTACCCTTCAGCAGTTTACACACACAGACAGACAGACACGAGACCCTCACTTCTCAAGTGTTATATACTCAATTTGACCTCTAGTCACCCTAACTGTACTCACTAACATTCCAATAATCTAAATGTAGGGATGTTTACAGTTAGCTGTGCAAAACTTTGCTCTGAACTATATCATGTCTAAACTCTATCTCAACAGACTTTAAATGTCTAAACTCTATTACAAAAGACTTTGCTTGAATAATTAAAATAATCTATAAAACAATAAAAAATCTATATAAAAGACTATGTATTCATAACATATTCCCCCCTTCTCAAACCCAAGAAAGGGTCTTTTAAGGCCCTTTTTGGGGCCGCTGAAGTTGTGTACTTAGACTACGCACAAGCTTTTTAGTTGATCTGGTTTTTGTTTACATTTGATACTACAGATTTGCTCTATCTCCTGTTCCTAAAGGCTACTTAACTCTTTCTAATATAGTATTCATAACAGGAATTTTAACAGGAACAATTTTAACATAGTCATGAAAATTAGTGTGTTCAAGTTAATCCATTTTCTCTTTACACTTAACCGCAGTTCCCTTCCTCTATATGGGACATAGACGTTTTCATACTTTATCAAATCACATTTATCTGGTTTTCAAATTACATCTGAAAATGGATTAGCTTGTCACTCCGAACCTGAAACAAGAAAACATATATAAAACACAATTTATCTACTCTTCTCCTTTTTCAAACTGTTCCATTGTTCTGTTTTCTTCAATGCTGTTTCTTTTCCACACTGTCATTCTGAAAAAAGAAAAATCTAAAATTTTAATTAGAGCTTATCACTTTCTTCACAACACTCGGCTTTCCCACTAGCCGCGTCCACCGAGAAACTTGAGCACTTAGTTCTTGTTTGTCGCCGCGCATGTCCGCAGCTCATGTTGATCTCTTACAGCATCCCTGGTTGAATCCGATGCCTGGGACCACGTTCGGTGATGGTATCTTCCTTCAGTCGGGAGAGAGCCATGCCGGATACTGGGTCTGTCCTTTGAAGTTCTCGAGACCAGCAGTTTCTTTTAGGAGCCATGGATTATCCTGAGGATAGGTTTAATAGGATTTCTGCTTTGTTATCCAATTTCTTACTGTATAATACTGGTTGGGAAATACTATATGATCCACGGACCATCAGAGGTTCGGTTTGATATGGTTAAGGTATTTGCTTGATCTCTCATGTCGCACCGTATTGACTGGTGGACATTTTCCATGCCGAATGGCTATCCCTAATGTAGTAAGTCGTACCCGCTTAGACCCTGTCTTCCTCCTTTTTTTTTGGTATCAGCTGATCTAAGTTTCGTGGTGTGGGGAATGTCTTAGGTGACTCAACATCCTTCGTCGTTTCTAGTTAGCCCAGTCGTGCTAGTCAGCCCAGTCGTGCTCGTAGTGTTAGATCATGTGCGTAGTCGTTCGTCTTGTGCTGAGGGTGTTTACTGGTTTACTTTTATGTTCTTTTGTTTAGTTTTGTTGGTTTTTTCTCTTTTTTTTTATTTTTATTTGTTTAAATACTATGGGTTTGCACTACCTTTTTCTTAATAAATTCCATATGGACTTTTAGAAATGAATCAATAGTACCTTCTAGGGTTTCAAAACCAAATCCTAGTTTCTTACTAAGAATAGTATCCCTCTTAACTAAACCCCGAATCTTGAGCAACCATGTACATCTTTACTTTTATAATTTTCCTAGGTTTAGTTCCTCTAAATTTACTTTTAGTTAGTCATATCTCAATGGTGCAACCACCAAAATTGTATTTTGCATTAAACTTTAAACTGCCAACCTCGTTCCTATACAAATTTTATCCCTGTTTTATCTTTTGGCGTTGCTAGATTTTAAACTGGAAACCGAAAAGACTGCTCTTATGCCTATCAATTTGCATCGCCATCATCAACAAATATCAGTTTCTAAATCATTTTTGTATCTTCCCTAAAACTTTCAATTTGACATTACTTCAGGTGTATATATACACATAATTTCCATGATTAGATCGGTCGATATTTTGCTATACTTAGCAGCCCTAAATTTTGCCTAATTCTAAGGGTTTTATCTAGTCCCTTTCTTTATAATAGAGTCCTAGGTTCGACTGGGTGCGCTCGTCTTCACATCAGTCGGAAGGACATATACTACACTTATTTATCATGTAAATGCTACTTGACCAAAGCCGAATTAGTCCTTACAAACACCAATTAATACTCGCATCCTGAATTTCTGTCATCGTTTCCTTAGGGTCCTGAGTTTGAGAGCATTCTTTTCCTTTCCCCACTTCGGAAATAACTGCCTCTATTTCTTAACTCTCCCGTTCCTAGTCTTAATTGTTCTTTAATTGAGATATGATTTTTAAGCTACTTGTGTCTGGACAGGGATTCAGGTTTTCATTATTCATTGGTCTAATTTTTTCCCGGACTATCTGATCTTACTGCTAATATATCAATCCACTTAGTTTAACCTCTAAATCCTTACAGTATTCCAATTTAGAAGAAGTCACCGTTTGATGGTACCAGTAACCTGAGTCCTTGTCTCTCATGCTCCCTTATGCTGCCCTAACTCCCCTGATTACGGGTTGTACTGTCCCACTCCTTACCCTCACCTAATGTTTGGTTATGAATGGCAAATTCTCAGAAGATGAATTTCCTCAACTAACAGCGCCTTAGCCAAGATTGACTAAAGGTTTCAGTCTATTCGCTCGTTTTATCTGAATTTATTGGTCCCGAGTGATTGTGGGCCCAAGTCTGGCGAGTCTTAGAGCGATCTAGTGTTCATTCACTAATCTAATTAAGCTCCAAATCCCATGTGTGTGTGTGTCTATTCTCAACTGGTCACTAGTGCCACTGATATGCTATCAAGGTATACAGAGGGAGAGATCCCGGCCGCAGATTCTTTCTCTGTTTCCTCCTGTAGGCACCTCAGTCAAGTGTCATGATCAGCCGAGTATAATAATTGTTGTGTAATTTCCATTAGAAATATATTCAGTGTAGCCCTTGAATTCCCCAAATTTATATGATAATACTCTCCACTAGATAGATTAAGACACCCAACTATCGGTGAAGTATCCTAACCTCCATCTTCTAAATTACTATGGGAATAAATTAATTTGTTTTCGATCATTTCTGCATGTTTGGCACTCGGTAATTCTGGGAAAATCTTTCAACTCTTGTCCTATTCTTCATTGCGTTTCAAAAGTTAATAAATTCATCGGGAATATATAATGAAAGTTTTTTATTATTTTTTTTATTTATGATGATCGAGCGTTTACGGATTAAGTTAAACCACTAAGTCTACTTCACTACTCAAATATTCGAAAACTGAACTTGAAATGACAAGAAATTATTTCCAGAGTTCTAGGGTCCTACATTGCGCCGGCATTATCACCACGTTTCAATGATCAACTTCGCTTGCTAAATAAAATGCCAAAGATCTACGACTAGATTGGCTCACCTCACTATGAAATTAAATGATCCAATATTATTATAAAATTTATCGGAACAGTTCACAATTTTACAAAAATGCTGCCACCATTAAATCTAAATTATATTGTTTTAAGTATGTAGTCGTATTAAAAGATAATGCCTAAAACAACTAGACACTCTTGATTTAATCCAAATTCTACCCTGCATAAAATCTCTCTGGGGAAACTGCAAGTCACCATTCACCATATGGGTTTTCAAATAATTACTCAGAAGTCCTAAGTAATGTATAAATTCGGTTGAAAATTCAAAAAAAAAATTGTTATAATGTAGATAAAACATAAAACTTATAATTCACAACAGAAACTCAAAAAATGCCTGGTTATGTAGTATCATATCACTTGGGATTAGGATTAATAGACAATTCCATGTATTTATTCATTTATTTTTTTGCGGATATTATTTTGTAATATTATTTCCTTCTGAATTGAGATTTGACCATATTAATAATTAGACGCAACTATCGCCGCACTTATATAAAGGACTATTCAAGTTTCCTAATGTTTTTTTTTGAGAAAAAAAAATTTATGACTCTCGCGCTCCTATATTTCCTTTAGCCTATATATAGGCACGTTACTGTATGTGATATACTTTAGTTATTTCCTATCATTAATTTCATTGCGATCGTTAAGTATAGAATATTTATGATTCCTAGTAATTTTTTATTCTAAACGTCGTCGAACATATCAGTGTATGTTTAATTTGCCAATC
Organism: Diploptera punctata; assembly: GCA_030220185.1. Classification (NCBI taxonomy): domain Eukaryota; kingdom Metazoa; phylum Arthropoda; class Insecta; order Blattodea; family Blaberidae; genus Diploptera; species Diploptera punctata. The sequence goes on from JASPKZ010000004.1 coordinate 483,092, forward strand.
ATAAAGTTTTATTATTATTTAATTAAATGCTCTGTCTAATGCGGGCAAGGTCGTTTACTCGGACAGAGAATTATAAGAATGATCAGCATCAAGGTTCCCTCAGCAGTATTAACTATCTCTCGTCTTATGAATCAACATCATTTAAATCATTATAATCCATCATCTAGATGCTATCCTATCCTGTATCCAACCCATTATTTAATAAATTCACCGCTTATGGTTATTAACGTTCATCGACCGATTCGATAAGATAGATTCAAATTCTACATCCCTCAATTATGTTCTTTTGTTTCTAAATTATAAGGACGTTATGCGACAAATATGTGTCCTAGTTCGAACCATCAGCTGACATACCTTGTACCAGTTGTGGAAAGTTTTCAGAATCTATTTTCAATACACCGTTACGAGATCTAATCTGATGTAGTGCCCATTACAGGTTTCCCATCCAAGTATAATTAGGTCTAATATAAGGTACACTTTAAATAAACTCCCTTGAAACCAAAATTTTATACTAAGTTAATTATTTATTTTTGTAAAGGAAGCTGAGTTCCATGAGCCACTTTTATTTTATTTTAATTAATTTTTGTTAATTAATCTGTAAAAGAAGCTAAGTTCCATACTTCCATATTTTCCCTCGATAAATTAGTTATACGAGTTGCGGAAAATTTCCAATTAACTCCCGACAAATGCCAAAATTCCTGCCTTGTATAAAAATGGAAAGTAATTTACTAGTTCAAGTTCCAATAACCTTGAATCAATTTTACACTACGGCCATCTTGCGTTATTCTGGAGAGATTAAACAAATACTGAATACATTTTCCCTGAGTTCGAATCCAAGACTTCTAGTGACGACATCCTAGCCAACACATTACACGTGTTGCCAGATCAATCTGTTTTTAAAAAAATTTGATACTCTTTATTATTGTGGATATTTGATCTGATGGTTCGGTAAAATGTATAGTGTAGAGCGATTTATTTGAAGTGTAACTCCCTCATTCAAGTTGGAAAATTTTCAGAATCTTTATCAAAAACCCGTTAGATAGCCTCGCATACGGGGACATATTTCAAACTAAATATTCCTCCGACATATCTTAACATTCCTGCTACGAATAACTTGTATTATAGCTAATTGAGAACACTCCAGCCGCCATCTTGCAAAGCTAGTCACCAGGGGTTCGAACCCGAGACTCCTTTCGCTAAATCTTTTCTCAACAATACCCTGTAGTTACCCCGTAAATTATTACATATAGGCTACATAAAATATACATATATATTATACATATACATATGAACTGTCATTTTTCACTAATTTAAACAAGGTCGGTATGATTTCGACTTCACATTATGTATTTCCAACTTAGGAGTGACACACCGTCCGTTTATTTTATTTAATCTCTATATTTATATATTTTCCAACGCATGCAGAAACGATCTGTTCGCAGGAAAATATCTAAAAATAATTCCTATCCTCCCTATATAACGTTTATAAATTTTCTCACTTAATTCAACATTTCGTTCATAGCTTCGTATGTTGGTATCGCTTAAGTTGCCCTGAGGTAATTAATAACCCGAGACATTTTACCAATTGGGATTTCATTATTATATGGAAGTAATTTTCCACGAAGGTAATTAGTTCATGCTATTTTATTCGTAATTATTATTGCAGAGAAATTAGTTTATTACTATTATTATTGGTCACAATCACCATCGGGAAATATATTCATGGTAGTATGATGGCGTCTCACCCCCGTCCACGAGCCACGATTTCGGTTCGCATACCGTCATCCACGGTCTGATACGCTACGTCGACATATCCCGTTAGTACGGCCACGTTTCAGCATGAGTTTTGCCAATCTATAATGGTTTTATATTATTTTTTTCGTATTCACTCCTATCAGACATATTTTCTAGACAAAAATAAATAGTATACACTCTTAATCTATCATGCACAGATTTTACAAGAGAAAAAAAAATGGTTGCTCAATCACTATAGGCCACATCGAAAAAAACATTTTTCTTTTCTTCTTCCACATCTCCCTCTCCCTTACAAGGTCTGATTAATTTAAATACCAATCCAGAATGAATATCTTTTTATTTATTTAATTTCTATTAAATAATAAATATCCTATGTTCTACATAAATCTTACACTGCTGATTTTAACCTAAAAAATGTACGTATCACAAAGTTTTAATATTTATAGTATTCCAAACGGTCCAGAAAGCTTGCAAGGGTCCGTTTCCCTATCAGAAAAAATAATAAAACATTATTTATACGTATATACCACCGACTGTTCACCAATGTTATAAACCCCAACTGGATTCCTTAGGCTTAAAGAACCTTCGGGACTTGGAAAATCTGATAGCGTGTTTATCTAGCCGAGCATTAGTATGAGGATGTACAGTTATACATGTGTTGAAATAAACAAATGGAGTCTTATTTTAAACTATTTTATTACTAAAGTATAAATCATTAGACTCCCTAAGTATTCTTGCCCTAAATAACTAATCTAAGCCTATATTAAAAACTACAGTACTTCCTTAGGGGTTGAGAGAGAGGGAGTTGTGGAATTTATAAATTTACCCTAATCTACATCGTTTAAAAATGTTATATCCCCTTTGAAAATATAGTATCAAAACAGTCTACATTGTTTAGAATTCTATCAAAATAGTTAAGGTAATTGATTCTTTTTACAAAAAGTACGGACTACATATTAAGAAAAATGGTCGGTGACCTACCCTTCAGCAGTTTACACACACAGACAGACAGACACGAGACCCTCACTTCTCAAGTGTTATATACTCAATTTGACCTCTAGTTACCCTAACTGTACTCACTAACATTCCAATAATCTAAATGTAGGGATGTTTACAGTTAGCTGTGCAAAACTTTGCTCTGAACTATATCATGTCTAAACTCTATCTCAACAGACTTTGAATGTCTAAACTCTATTACAAAAGACTTTGCTTGAATAATTAAAATAATCTATAAAACAATAAAAATCTATATAAAAGACTATGTATTCATAACACTTATTGCTTTCGACCTGTCCGGCATGGGTAACACTTTCGGCAGCATGCAAGCCACTCCACCACGACAAAATAAAAATACCACGGAGGGTATATCAGAGAAATGAAAATGTTGCTTTAATCAGCTATTAAATGTGCACGCAGAACGGGATATCGAAGAGGACGATTTACAGACAGCAGAAATGTTAGTCACACAACCAAGTGCATTAGAGATTGAAATGGCAATAGAAACATTGAAGATGCATAAATCATCAGGTTCAGATCGGTTCCCACCAATATAACTGATAAAATCAGGAGGAGAAAAATGTATGATCAAGATACGTCGGTTTCTTTGTGTGATTTGCAAAAAGGGGGCTCTTCCAAATGAATAGCAACAATAAACAATCGTAGCAATATATATATATATATATATATGTGTGTGTGTGTGTGTGTGTGTGTGTGTGTGTGTGTGTGTGTGTGAAATAAGATAAAATTAATTGCAACTATAGAGGTATCTCATTAATTCAACATCGTACAAAATTCCAGAAAATACTAAAAAATAATTAGAGAAACACATGTTTAAACCAAAGCCACAAAATAAATATTGAAACAATTTAACTTTTGAGAGTCAGATGTTTTGAAGTATTCATTAAAACCAGATTGAAGACATTCTGGGTTTTATTTTATTTTATTTTTCTGAATACGTTAGTGAAGTTACAAGAGTTACCGAAACCAAAGTGAGTGTTCATTGAGTATTTTATTTAAAAAAACAGGTTTAAAGAATGATTATAGTATGAAATTGTTATTTTGTGTTCTCTGAAGCTAATACAGAGCAATGAGACATCTGAATAAAACATCAGTTGCACGAGCAGTTTCATTGATTGAAGATTGACGTTCCATTCACCAGGTCTTTAAAATCTTGATGTCAGCCCTTCCGTCATCCATAGGTGTGGAGGCGATATAGAGAGACACGTGGATACAAGAGGCGGCCCGGGCAAAGCCACAAGAAGACTTGCCGAAATACAGGATAGATTTCTTGTCCTATCAGTATTGCGCAGACGAACGTCTACAGCTAGTGATCTACAAAATGGTTTAAAAACAGCAACTGGGGCGGTAATTTCTGATCAGACTGTAAGAAATAGACAGAGAAATGCAAGGTTAAGGTCTAGAATCCTCTTTAAAGCCCCTCGTTTAACAAGTCAGCACAAAGAAGCCCGGTTGCGATTCGCTCACAATCGTGTCAACAGACAGCTCCGCCAATGGAAATCAAGATTTCATTTAGCGGGTTCTGATGGTCGTACACGTATATGGAAACATCCTTGTGAACGTAATGATCCAGCTGCAATTATTGAACGTGACATATTTGAAGGGGTTCGGTTATGGTTTCGGCTGTGATTACTATGAGTCTCGGACAGAGCTTGCCGTTGTCCCACAGCGCATGAATGCTGATGTTTACATTAACGACATCATCCTTCAACATGTCGTACTCTTTACTTATGGTACGGACTCTACTTTTCTTCTAATGCATGATAATACTAGTTGTCATACAGCACAGACTATGAGAGATAACCTGCAAGAATGCCAAATTAGATGATGGAATGGCCTGCATGCAGTCCGAACCTCAATCCGATCGAACATATGTGGGATAAGCGCCCTGCTGTGCTACAGAACCTGAAAGAACTTTCACCGAGGAGTGGGTAAGAAGGCTTCTGCGAAGCATGCCTCGTGGGTAATGCAATCGTTGAAGCTCACGGAGGACACACTAAGTATTGAGTGTTGGAATAATCATGGAAACATTGATTCCTAAAATAATATATCTCAAATATCCACTTTGTTTTCTGTTACAAATTATAATTTGTTCATGTTTCTAATACTGTACAATAAAATCTTGTTTGAATGTCTAATCTAATTTTACATGAATCTTGCAATTCATAATTCAAAATTTAATTGTTTGAATATTTAGGTTGTAGCTTTGGTTTAAACATGTGTTCCTCTATTTGTTTAATAGTGTGTATTAGTAAGCAGATATTGAAGACATAATAGAAGATCATCAATATGGATTTAGAAAAAACAGGTTTACAACATAGCAGATTTTTATAAGAAAGATTTAAAAAAATAAATGGGAATGTAATGGCACTGTGCATCAGTTGTATGTAGACTTCAAAAAAAGGCATATGATTCAATTGTGAGGTAGAAGCTATATATTATCCTGCTGGAGTTCGGAATTCTAAAACGTTAGTTAGACTTATTCAAATGAGTCTAAATGGCACAAAGAGTTGGTTGTGGGTAGGCAACAGTTCGAAATTCACAAAGCGAAGCACTATTTCCTCTACTATTCAATTTTGTACTAGAGCTTGCAATCAATTCTTTAGAGGATGTAGAAAGCCTAAAACTCAGTTTAAAATTCACAATGGGATAAAGCAAAGCGAAGCACTATCTCCTCTACTATTCAATTTTGTACTAGAGCATGCAATCAATTCTTTAGAGGATGTAGAAAGCCTAAAACTCAATGGCATTAATATGCTGTCAATTTAGGCTGATAGCGAGGAGATACTAAGGACTAATACGCACACTATTGCGTAACACTAAAAAATTGGGACTGAAAGTAAACATCAATAAAACTAAATATATGTTCACATATATATTAGACTATATGTTCACATATATATTAGATTATTTGACAATATAATGGAAATAGACAGTTAATGACAAATGACGGAATATTTGAAGAAGTGGCTGAATTAAAGTACCTAGGAACAGTAATTACAAATAGGAATGAGATGAACAAAGAAATTAAACATAGGTTTAATTCTGGAAATACATGCTATTATGCATTACATGGATTCTTGTCCCAAATTCTCTCAAAAATGTTAAACTGAACAAAATATAAAGCCCTATTATACGGGTGCGAACATGGACTCTTACTTTAAGGGAGAAGAAAAAATTACGCGTATTTGAGAATAAAGTTCTCAGGGAAATCATTGGACCAAAGAGAGATGAACTGACAGGCGATTGGAGAATACTGCATAACGGTGAGCTACATGATTTTTACAGGAATCCATATATAATAAAAAAAGTTAAGTCTCTTAAACTGGGAGGGTAGGACATTGTGGCACGAATGGGGAACGAAAGAGGGTCATGGAAGCTTCTTGCAGGAAAACCAGAAGGTAAACGCCCAATTGGTAGACCAGGAATAAGGTGAGAGAACAACATGAACCATGATTTGAGGGAAGTATATTATGCAGAGGATGATTGGAGAACAATAACTCAGGATAGAGATGTGTGGAGAGCTTATGTCCGCGCGGCCATGAATTTACGAGTTGGATAGAAACAATGGAAATGAAGACCTCGCGGTCTTAACTCCTCCAAGCAAAATAGACCAATATTATAATTATTGTTATTATTATTGTCATTATTATTATTATTATTATTATTATCATCATCATTAACGTTCTTTGTAATTAGACCTACATTAATCAAACTTTGATATTTCCTAATAACCAGCTTACTGTTGGATTATGATTTTATTATTGCGTCAAATTTTAAAAATATATTTAGTTTTAACATTGTTTACTATAAAATGTTTAATTTCTATTCATAGCAGATGACCCATAAATGACCAAAAGCCCTTAGATTTATTCAAATTACAAAACAAAAATGCATTTTGGAAGATCAACCTTTGCCTGAAATTAACATTTTTTTTTTAGTCAGAACTAAAAATCGGACCTGAAAGATTTTAGTTAATAATTTCGTGGAATGACAAGAACTCCTTCATCAATTAGCACGCCGCCAATTAAACTTGGAAGAATTAACAGGACCGTTACAAACTCAATATAACTCAGGGGTGTAAAACAGTGCACGCAGGCCTCTACTTGTTTGAAAACAAACTTCACCAAAATAGCAAAACTGATCATTTTCACAGAAATAAGAACATTCCTAGAGAGAAAGAAAAAATGGATTTACGCAGTTGAAGCACTCCCAATGAGTCACGTGAAAACATTCACTACTTATGGATGATTGAATTAGAGTCAGTGGACTTTGTGCTTGCTCTTTCAGGTGTGCCTAAGTAGCCCAATGATCAGGACGTAAAGCTCTCTAATTATGTTAACTATTTCAAGTCCCGTTGGGGTCAGGATTTTTAAACTGACCCAAACCCTCTGGCGGCACTATGGCCCTGGGGTCGACTCAGCCTCTAACGGAAATGAGTACCAGACGCTTGTTCTGGGGGTAAAGGCGGCCGTCACGCAGGGCTGACAACCCGGCTGACATAAAGTGCCGATTGTCTAGAAAAAGTGGGAGCCTTAACCTCCTACTACCCCAAGGGCCTCCGGGCCTGTTGTGGGAACACTTTACTTTACTTTACTATAGTCAACAGATGGTTTGTCTTGAATCATTAATTTATAGACTATTACATATAACTGTCCATTTTAAATTGTATTATCTTTCCGGCTACGGTACCGAAGAAGAAATTAATTATTTTGGCATCTAATAGCATACAGAAAATAAGTAAAATTTTTAGTGGCCCTCAGGAATTAGAAGGTTCGGACTCTCACCTTCCTATGTAATCGACACAATATGTCTGACCAGCGTAACGACTGCCTTTACCACCAGAACATGCGTCTGGTTTGATACTCATTTCTGTTTGAAGCTGAGTTTAATCCAGGCCTTGTTGCAACCAGAAGGTTAAAGCCATTTTAAAAATCTTGACCCATTGGGAATCGAGTCCGTGAACTTTCTTGTTGTAGCGTATTACTTAACCAATTACACTACGGTTCAATGGGGTGTGCCCTTATATTATTATAATTAGAATGAAGTATGAAATCATAACAAAAATATGAAAATATTAACACAAAAATATCATGTAGCTATTATTCTTTTCTTAATTTCAGACACACACACACACACACACACAAATTCTATAATTAAGCGTACCTGCACATAAAAACCTCGTTTGTGGCTAAATAGCGTCCCATGACAAAATTTATACTAGGTACAATTTGGCATAATTGCTATTTACATTGCATAAATATATTAACTGCAATTAATGTACATATAACAAAAAATTAAATTTTTTTTGGGTCCACAATACACAATTAGAACTGTGTGTACATTTTCTGGTAGTAGTGCCTGTCAGAATTGTTTTGAACTACACGACGAAAGAGTAAACTCCACATTACACGATGTGACTGGAGCATAGGGCCAACTTGTGTCACTCTATTTTTCATAGCTTGATGTCAGTTGGAATAATTAATTATAGATTTACCTTCGATAACATTGTTAATTTCAGAAGGTGTGAACTTATATCGAAAAACAAATTCCAGTACTTGAAATATTAAAATACATAAAGGAATGTGACATTTTATGAAAATTTTGCAAAAAATAATATCAAATATGAAATTTTAATTTAGTCCCATTCGATTCTACACATCATAAATTGTAAAATGTCTTTGTCTCAATGCTCTCTGACTAATAATTTAAAACATGAAATTTTATGTAATATCTCGCTCATTTGTAATAAATTACCGAAAATAAATATAATTTATCTTAAATCATTTTGGAAAATTCCAACTTTTAGTGATATTTCTTCATCTTCACTCTCATATTTCCTTGCATTATTTTTATCAGTTGTTTCAAATTTTTATCTTTTGATACGTAGGGCCTATTCAACTGATCTTGTTTCGTGTACCTTTCGTGAAGAATTCTTTATTTCTTCCTTTCTCTGATTTAATTTCCATTTTTTTTTGTGATCCTTGTTATATGATATTCTAGAAATATATCTCAAACATCTTAACCTCAATTTGAAATTAATTCTTAGATTTTCACTTAATTTTGACGGTATTATTTGCACTTTTTTATTTTTGGACTAAATGGAATTGATTTAAGGAATTAGATAATCCAGGTTCTGATATAAATCTGCAAGCTTTTTGTATGTTCTCATCCTCCGCAATTCCTTACAGTATCTTTCACCGGTCTGAAAATTGTCTCAACATCTTCCTTTTCAATACCATACTACATATTTGCAGTTTATCTGTATTTGTAAATGTCACCAAATTCCTTTTCCAAATTTATATTTAAACCTACCTGTAATATTAATGAAATTGTTTTATTTACAGGGTGCTTGTAGGGGCGCCTGAAGCTCAAACTAGGCAGCCAGGTGTAGTTAGAGGAGGAGCCGTGTTCAGGTGTGATGTTAGCAGAGATGATGCTTGTCAGGAGGTCCCATTCGACGTCAATGGTAAGTATTGTGAGATGCCTATAAAAAACTTTGTAAGGAGTGGAAAACCTTGCTACAAGACCAATTAAAGAATTTTGGATATCATCGATGTATATTGCATTGGCTCTGGTAATTTTAATTTTAGGTATAAAACATGTAAAATTGTATTTTATTTGATAACGCCCTTTAATTGCTAACGCCATTAGCAACGCAGTCCAAATCAAGACGTGTATGGGGCGACAAATTTTGCACAGATATCTCCCTTTTTTTTCAGGTTTGATATTCTTTTATGTACCATAAATCTACGACACGAAACCCATGGTTTTAATTCCCTTCCGAAGAAACCCATACTTGGAATTTCCACTACCTGAGAAATCCATTGAACCCGGGCGGGTTTAAACTCACGAACGTCGGAACCAGAGGCGAGCATAGTAACTATTAATTCATCTGGACCGACACAACAATATCAAATATTGATTAAGTTAGTAAACAATAGATGCAGTAGCACTGGTTATGATTGCCCCTGAAAATGGGGTTCGTTATTTATTTTTGCGAAATTTTAATTAATTAATTATATATATATATATAGTGGTTTAACCATATAAAATAAAAGCGAATGAACAAAATCTACTTAATCTTATATAGAATTGTACATATACAGTAATGAAAATAATTTACAGGGATGATTGATTTTGTTTTCACTGCGTTTCGACAAATTTAAATAACTGGAACAAGAAATTGTTTTTTCGCCAATTTAAGAGTTAAATATGATGATGATAATAATAATAATAATAAATATTATTATTATTATTATTATTATTATTATTATTATTATTATTATTATTATTATTATTTAAGCTGGCAGAGTTTATGCTATAAGCCCTTCTTTTCCACTCAACCAACGAAAAATAACATAATACAACATTGCATAAGCTTATTTTAAAATATTATTGAAATATAGACTAAACAATGCACAGTGCGAATTTAGTCTTACATTAACTCTAATTATATTGTTTGGGAAATACTAGTTAGACCGCATATAAAACTATAAAAATATATTTTGTGATTGGTCGATCAGGGACGAATATCGTATAAAATCATAATTTTGAACTTCATTTATTATATTGCCGAATTTTTTATGTTTTGTTATTTTGAGAATTGAATGTTCTCTAGAGGGTGTGGGACTCCCAAATAAAGTCTGGATTTTACAGAAATAGGAAATTGTAATATGAAAAGGATTCATATATTGTTAAGAACTTTTTTTTTTTTGCAAAGGAAATCACTGATACCTTAACAGAGTTGTTACAATATAACAGATACGTATCAAATAGATTCTTAAGATGCACGTTTGAAAATATTTTATGCTACTAATGGTGATCTAAGAGAAAAAGAATGAAAGGAATGCGACCTCTATAGGTTTGGTTAACACATAATGACTGTCGATTCACCCGTAGCAGGAACTCCTTAAAACATATTGAAGAATCTATGCAGATTTTACATCACTTGCATATTTAACAATTACTCATGGATTTTTTCTTTTTTATTTAAAACATTTGTCGTCCGTCTTTCTTCATAATTTGAGAGTGTTAATGATATAGTGGTGTATGTATTTTTTCAGCAATAAAATTGCAACAATTGTAAGTCCTGCAAATTCAATGCAATTCAAGCCTCTGTGTTAAATTTGGATTCAGGTGACACCTCTGAAATGACAGCATTACATTATAATATATTTTGCTCCCAAATATATTACCGTACATTTTTCCTTATAACTTATTAATTTCTGGAGAACAAAGAAATGTGATTCATAGAGTTGAAACTTTAACCCGTCCTTATAATAGATAGCCTATGTTGCACGAGATCTCCTATAGTGCACTCATTATTTTAATTATTTCATAGCAAAGCGTTACTGTCAATCTTAAATGTTTGCATTACTCGAAGACTTCTCCCGCTCCCTATATCTATAGTTTAATAAGCAGACGTATCTATTTTGATCCTATGGTAAATTCATAGAACTCTTTCTTTATTTAAAAACTCTCTTGCAATAAGACATATAATAGCCTACACATATTAAAAAGTTCCGCTTTTATTAAAATAAATTGAAACATCTTGGAAACTAACAATTTTAAAAGATGAGACCTTCACAGTTATGAAGAAAAACATTTATTTTTCTAGAAAATATCACGGCAATTAATATCACATTGATTTCCGAGCACAACGAAAAAATTGTATAGGGCCTACTAGAGTGTTGCATGGTCTCACGCTGCAGAGAAGAGAAACCAAGCTATCTGCCAAAAAATAATTCATTCACTTTAATATCCGAGACTGACTGATGTATTTGCCGTCACTGTCTGTCACAGCCCTGTTAATAAGTGTTCTTATTCAACCCTACGTCGGATACGCTTGTCAGTTGGGTTGTATGCGGGTAGGAGGGGAGGCGCCCTTTTACACTTATTAACAACCCTGGTCAAGCAGATGAAGTTCAGGGAGTCACGTGGTAGCATGAAGCGGTCTTTCAACCTTTTACCAATTTCTTTAGTCGGATTTCACTACTCCTCAATTCAAGTGGGCACTGAATCACAAGGGGCCAGGCTCCAGCGTGATTTTTTTGTAAATACGCTACAAGCTGAAGGTCACGGGTTCCAGTCCCACTGGGTTCAGGGTTTTTAAACTGGCCTGAATATTTTGTCTGCAACACGACCCTGGGGTCGACACAGCCTCTAATAAAATGAGTGTAATACTATATTCTGGAGGTAATGGCGGCCATCATGCAGGGGTGGCAAGTTGGCCTATTGTCTAAAAAGTAATGAGTTTTAACCTCCTATTAAGCAAAGTATCACTTAAGGAATTTAATGGGATCACTTAACCTTCTATTCTTTTCTATAGTGTTCTGCCCGAGAGCAGGCCTTTCACAGCAATCATAACATTTTCATGCTATGCTTTGCAGCTTTACTAGAGAATTATAGGTGTGGTAGCTTCCCGTTTGCTTTCCATACCGGTGAAAGTTGGTGATAATAATCATGGCGATGATTTCCGGATGATTTTCGGGGAATGTTGGACCTTAAGCTTCCTGACATTTGTCTTACAGGTGATGAAAAACTCGGAAAATCTCACCCAGGAGCCTGTCCCGACCGGGAATCGAACCCGGGCCCACTGCGTGACAAGGCAGCACGCTATCTCGATACCACAGTGGTGGACATCACTAGCTTACGAAATTACAAGTTGACCCCGTTATAAACAGTACACATGAACATTTCTTTGTTTAAGTCGGGAATCGAACCCAGATTTCTGAGATGAATCAGACATACAGTACTAACCTTTACAGCACTTAGGCGATCTTTATATTATAAGGTATGTCTATTTTTGTTTTCTGGATTCCCGATGGAGAACAGACGGTTAGTTTTCCACTCTAGTGTGTTATAGCAAGAAAATATTTTTCACTTTTAAGCATGACGCACTAAAATTTTATTCTTTTTGTCGCTATAATTTTTATTTGACCAATGAAAGAAATCTGCCGCCAAGTTATGTTCACTGTGAATGCTTTTATATACAAACATTAAGTTTACTCTGTGTCGCCCATCTTACAAGTTTTTCTTTAAAAAATAAGTAAATGTTCTCCATAAAGAAATCAGGACAGAAAACGCTAGGGTGCATTTTTTCACGTAACATTCTTCTAAAAGAAAATTACCTAACCATGTTTGTAATTTTTTGTTCTCCTGAATTCTTCGGTACAAAGTATGTATAAAATACATTTGATACTCTTGCAAATACGTTATACATTTACAGCCGGAAGTGTTACAAAATAACTTTTCAAGAATTGTAGAATTGTTTCAAGGAATTTCTACATGTAAGAAAATAATCGCCACTAATTTATCACTTGTACAACAATTTGTTCTTCGGAGACAGTGAAGAAAACCCTGTCAATTCGAGATGTTTTAGACCAGTGGCGGCTAGTTGATGATGCTTGTCGACAAACTGAATTCAAGTTGTTGCAGATGTTTGTAAATATACCATCATATATCATTAAATAGTCCACCGCTGTGGTCTCGAGGTAGCGTGCTGTCTTGTCACGCAGCGGGCCCGGGTTCGATCCCCGGTCGGGGCAGTTTTTCTGGTGAGGTTTTTATCGGGGTTTTTCCTCACCTGTAAGACAAGTGTCAGGAAAACGTTAAGGCCCAAACGGTCCCCGAAATCATATTATCTTCATCATCATCATCATCATCCTTCACCGGTGTGGAAAGCAACGGGACAACACCTACAATTCATTAGTAAAGCTGCAAGCATAGCATGAAAATGCTATGATTGCAGTGAAAGACCTGCCTTCGGGCAGAATTACTATAGATGGATAGATCATTAAATAAAAATGAGTTGGATTTTACAATTAAATAATTACATTTGGATTTTACCTCCTGCAAATATAAATGTATTTGAATATAAATTCTTGATGGCGCGACAGGCTACAAATCTTTTAGTCTACCAAGCGGCTGCCTCATATCCACATGTAGAGGAAGTTCTGGTAACGTGGGCCCTTCGGTTTAAGTGGACCCCATTAATATCTTATTTAATTGGTGCTGCCCTAGAACAGAAAATATTTTAACTTCTTCCCCTAATCAACTTTGACGTATTCAATGCCTGTTTCTTTTATCATTTGTGTGCAGAACGGTTTATTTGTGACAATTATAAAAACGACCAGTTTAAAAGTTTTTCAAGCTATGAATTAATTCTTAATTTCTGCTATTGAATGTTATAAATATTGAAAAATCTCCTCTACTATTTTAATATACTGACGGGCTTGGTGACATTATGTGACATGGCGGCTATATAAAATAATTAAATATAACAAAGGAATTCGGTTAATGTGGATCCTTCACGAGGCAGTTAAAGTGGACTTGGATGCACTTTCCACGAATACGTATATTTTATCAATGAGGATGCTGTCTGTAAAAACCATGCACTTAATTAATTTTATTCAATATCCTTGTAATTTTACTAAATCAAAATCGCTGTCTATAGATGAATGGCATGTGAATGTTATAGTCAACAATAATTTTTCAAAACACTAAATAAATGTCAACACTATTTAATTACGATCAGTCATAAATATTTTCACATTATTTTGTGCCTGTCTGCATAACTGAATAGAGTAAATAAACTTTAAAATAGTCTAAAAACTAGAGTGGACTCTGGGGTTCACTTTACTCGAATATGGAGGTTAAAGTGGACCTTTCTTGTGATGTAAAAAAGTTTGTAAATTATGAAGATGTTTCCATATTTGAATAAAATAACAATGCTATTTAATAGTAATAACACTAACGAAAATCACTGTAATTAAACAAAATTCAAATTTCTTTATTAAAAGAAGAAAAACAACAAATTTAAAACAGGGGCTCACATTACTCGAAGTTTCTCTATTGATTACAGAGGTCAACGAACATCCAGGGGGTATAGGGGCGAAATATGGACACAATATCACATTCCAGTCGTTATAGCTGATTTTATCAATCTAGAGCAGCTATTAATTATAACTACCTACATTCCTAACGATTCCGGGTGGACGTTGGTCCTATACTGGTCGAAATTCCGTGAGAAAATGTGTTCTCCCATTGGGATTCGACCCAGTGGAAATCCAGTAGTTCTGCATTAAAAAGCATGATGCCATAAACCGCTCTGCTACGGAGAGAAGGGCGATAATATTCTACATGCAAACATCACCTCCTCAGAATGTATTCAATTGGTTTGCAAATAATAAATTCCAGTATGAAACTAAAGGACACAGAGACAGATCTAAACAATGCTGGAGAAATCAAGAAAATCTTGAGATATAGAAACATGCTCAATTGAGTCTAAACCTAAAACCGTCATGATGTTCACCCGATTGCAATATAATCTTCTATATATGAATTAACTACAGTATAGGAGAAGTAAAATATTCAAATCCACTAATTTTTGTTAATTGCAACTTAAGTATAATACTGCATTTGGAATGTTGCAATTTTAAATCTTTTATTGGATTATTTGACTTACAGGAATGCAAATTTTATATATGCTTGTGAAAACATACTTTATTATAGAATGATCACGTCATCGTTATCTTCAAATGCTTTAAATGATTTAGTTTATTTGAAAGAGTAGGTTTATAGAGTGTAGATGTATGACATGATATAAAAAATTAATAAAATTAATAATAATGACATTAAAATTTTAAAACAGATAAATAGTGAGTGAATTGAAAGAAAATATCAATGTGAATGTTAGTAGAAGAATCTAAACTCTTGAACTTCCAGATATTGAAAATAAAATTGAACAAATTTAATCAATTTTAAACTTGAACAGGTCTTGAAGAAAATGAAAAATAATATAGTCCCGGAGAAGATGAACTATATATTGAACTATTTAAGTATGCAAGTAAAATATTTTTAGAAAGATTTATTGAGTTTTTAAACACAATTTGGAGTGAAGATGATGTACCCAAAAACTGGGCTTAATCAATACTAATTCCAATTTTTAAAAGAAAAGAAAATATAAAGTCTTGTGAAAATTACAAAGGCATGTGTTAATTAAATGCAGAATATAAAACAAAGTATATACAGTATATATTCAACACTTTTAAAATTCATATTAAAGCACGTTGAGGTTATGTAATAAGATGTTAAATATAAAATTGGTACCTGGTAAGTCAGTCGTCTTCAACTAAATTATTAAATAGTTCCAATATGGAGGCCTTTCAAAATCAATGTTTCACTGGTACTGATCAGCTAAAATGCAGAAGACGAAACACTGATTTTGAAAGGCCTCCATATTGGAACTATTCAATAATTTAGTTGAAGACGACTGACTTACCAGGTACCAATTTTATATTTAACATCTCAATACAGTAAATACTACGAAAAAAAATGGGGAAGAGCAAAATGGTTTCCGGAAAGGAAGATATTGTGATGGGTATTTATCATAAGTAATGCCACGAGTGATTTCCAAATTATCGATAAATTCACGACTCACGAAGTGAGGAGTGAATTTATCTAGAGAATTTGAAAATCAAGAGTGGCATTTGTTAGGACTATTTAACGAATAAAATTAAGCTGTTTACTCACAAATCATTATTTAAATATAGTTATTTTAAAATATTTATATATTTAATGTAAACGGCGATGTTTGAAAACAAATGAGAAACGATAGGTACGCTTCATCTGCTTCTTTTGTTTATCACTGCAACCAGATCATACTATTTATTGCCAAAGGAACGCAATATTGTAAGAATGCTCTCTAGTGGAGAAAAAATGAAACACATCAAACTGTATATTAATTCATTTCTGATGTCGTATGATGTAAATATGACAATTATATTTTTTCTGGATTGTTACCTGGGAAAAAAATACATTTAAGAAAGTGCAAACAGTGGTTTCTTTTTTTGGGGTATAATAAATTGCTACAAATGTTTTTATATTAACTCCCGCATGCGGCATGTGTTGACATTCATGCACTATATATACAATCTGGTAGCCGCATTTCTAACCGGCTCAGTCACTGCAAAATAATGGTCAGACCTGTTCAGAATATTAAAAAGGAAGAGCTTTCTTTAATATGGTAATTATAACACTGATAAATATTTCGTGAAACACGACTCTGATTGGTTGTAAAACAGAAATCATTGAAACGTGATTGGTCATTGACTCCCATTTGGGGCATGAGTTAAATAGTCATTTAAATTATCGTTATAAAAACAAAATTAAATGTGGAAATTTATATAGCTTTTTTTAAGATTTAAAAGGCTTACGATTGAGTATATAGAATCAAACTATTAAAAATGTTAGCCATAGACCAGGTTCCACAAAATATTATATTAAACATATACGTATAACCTTTACAAATCTTGTTTAATTGCAGTAGGACCAACTGGACCGATTTTGATTAAATGTTTTGTATGTGTTTGAGTGGGTCCCTGGATGGTTTAGATTCACAATATTGGATTCGGCAAGTGGGTTACAGGACTTGTTTATGTCAGATGTGTAGTCAACTGCATTACCGACATATTCCGTGCGACAACAATGTGTCGTCATCATGCACGCTTCTAGAGCAACAACAGATGACAGTGAGGAGTTTTCTTACGAACTTATTAATTAGTTAATTTTATGGTAAACAAGTAACTTATATTTTTATCGTCCGGCCATGACACGAGAATTGAACATTCAGGCAGGACGTCTGTCGGGTCCGATTTATTAAGATAAAGTGATCGCACTACAGGCTTTGAAGGCCCCAAGGGTAGTAGGAGGTTGAAGCTTCCACCTTTCTAGACAATCGGCACGAGATGTCCGCTGGGTGTCGCCCGGCGTGACGGTCGCCTTTGTTTCCAGAACATGCATATGGGACTCCATTACCGTTAGGAGCTGAATCGACCTTAGGACCATGATGCCAGCAGAATGTCTATTCCAGCTAAAAATCCTGACCCTATCGAGACTTGAACCCATGACTCCGGTTTGTGGCGTGATTCATCAAACAAATACGCTATGGCGTGTGTGATAAAAACTGTTTGAAATTATGAACACGATATTTTATATTGCGTTATAATTAATGAAAAAGCTAATTAAAATGGAAATACAGCAAACATCTTGATTTCTTGAGCCACAAGTAAGGTCTACTTGTCTCATTTATGTGCTGATATGTACACTTATAAGTTATAAAGAGCCTATATATATATATAGTTTAGAAAATAGTAACTTCATAACATGTTTGTGTCATAAATTTCATATTTTGTTTTTGTGATTTCATATTTCAGTAAAATGTTCTTCATAAAAATTCTCGCTCTATCCTGAAATATACAGCAGGTATGCCTATACAAAGTGTAATTACAAACGCAATGATGATGTCTTGAAGGAACTGCGGTTAGAACCAATCATTAGGAAGAATACCAGAACAACTGGTTGAATCATTTGCGACGAATGAGTTCAGATAAAGTTCCCATGCTGCGTTATTGTCCAACAGGGGAGAGATCTCTTGGCTGTCCAAGGAAGCGCTGGGTATAAAATTCGACAGTGAGATCGTAATAGGTCACTAGGCCTAAGACTTATACGAATGAAGATAATAAACTATAAGATGTGGATGTCGATGACTCTGAATAATATTTCAATAGTCTGGGTTCGACACCTACCTACATTTCAGATATATTTCTTCGAGTAGTGTAGGGTATTGATTACTTAACGTAAGAAGTATTCACTACCAAGTTAAAGAAACAGCGTCACTATATAATTTTGACTTCTTCTAATGGCATCTGCTAGCCACTGAGAGAAACCACTTCAGCTATGCCACAAATATGAATAATTATAGTTTTTTTTCAAATATATCGATGATAATCTAGCAATAAGAGAATGTAGGGAGATAATTAGGATAATTTTAAATAGTCAATAAATGGGGTAAAAATAGCTGGAACAACAAAGGATGGTTTAAAAATGTTTTGTAGACCAAAACTGTAGTGCTATGACATAAAAGGAAAATGACGGTGAAAAATATCTCCCCTTTCTTGCAAATTAGCAAAGTATACAGATATATCGATCAATCATATTAAAACCCGTTATTATTAATACCATTGAAGAGATGGAAGGACCAATTCGACCTATAATGAGATCGGAATAGGCCATTGGGCTTAATCCTTGTTGTTGATGATTATTTATTATCATTATCATTAACTAACTAGATCACTGATAATATAGACCCTAGAGGTTCATGGCCGCACGGACATAATCCGTCCATACATCCTTATCCTGAACGAGTGTTTTCCAATTATCCGGTGTATAATTCAGCTCCCGTCAAATCATGGTTGATGTTCTCCCGCTTCAACCTACTGGACGCTTCCGCTCTGAATTCCCTACTATTAGTTTTTCCATGGCCATCTTTCATTCCTTATTCCTGCTATATGTCCTGTAATTTCTAGACTTATCTGTTCTTAGTACATTATTATTATTAATCGGCCCCGGTGGACTAGTGGTTATGCTCCTTGCCTCTGGTCCCGAAGGTCGTGGGTTCAAACTCGACCATGGTCGATGGATTTTTTTAGGATGGAAAGAGCGAAGAAACAAGTCGTCCGGGAGGTACTTTAAGCCCTGGGTCAGGAGTTTGAAGATTTTCAGGCCGGTGAAAGATCCTTAAGCCTGAATAAAAAAGGGCCTCTAAGCAAAATTTACCGAATTTTCCCATCCTAGTACTACCTTAGTTTCCCAGAAGTCACTATGAGGCGGAACGCTGACCTTGGGCCACTCCAATGACATCTATACGAAAACAAGTGTAACTAAATTAGTAATGTTAAATTTCTTCCCTGTAAGGGGAGAGCGCCTACATCTCGTTGAGGGAAACAAGGGCTTACAAGATTACAAGAAGAAGATTACTATTATTACAGTTATTATCATTATTATTATTATTATTATTATTATTATTATTATTATTATTATTATTATTATTATTATTGCTATTTTATCTGACAGATTTTAGCCCTTAAGATCTTGCCTGCCTCTCAACCAGGTATATTTTCTACCTAAAATAAAAAAATATAAAATATGGTATAAAGGGCCGAAGTCAGAAAATACATTTTTGTAAATATATATATTGGAAAAAAAAAGTGTTTTTTATCATATTATAACTATAACATAATGTTCATTCTTACGGAGGATAATAAATTATACTTTTTACGTAATAATCTATGACTTTACAATCCTTGTAGGACTAGAGTATGCCGCAAAACAGAAGCCCACCCTTTCTCATCCTAGGTACGTCCTCGCCAAGTTCAATCTGATGTTTTTTTTTCGAGTCCTCTATATTCTCCAATAATTTTACGTTTGATCCATCGATATTATTTCCGTGATATATAACTTACTTAATAAACAGGGAACTCTGTTTCTCTAATTATTTAACTGTGGATTTCCATTTTTATAATTTTCCAAATCTAAATTTTACACTTTCGTTCCGTAAATTCTTATCACTATTTTCCATTCCCATGTTGAAAACATACTCTCGTCTTTCGTTAACATACTCATACGTCATTGTGGGCCTAATTATTACTGTAGGGGCCTACTATAAATGTCCTTTTTCTATTTTTTTTATTCTTAGTGGAAGAAGTGAACCTGACATCTATTATCTTCCTTCAGACTGTCAATTATTCTTCAATCTTCAATTATTATTTCAATCTATCAATTATTATTCGGTAATAACTGAGCCCAGATATTTAGGCAATGCATCTGTGAAATTTGTAAAAATCTATACATTTCATCAGATCAACTTCAAATTTTAACCATACCACCACAGTATCATAGTGATACTATATACCAAATTTGGTAAGCTATCTCAAAAACATTTTGAGAAATTAATTTTTTTTATTAAAAATGTTACTGTTTTTTATATGTCAAAATATGTTCCTTGTACCAAACGGTTTACCATAATTTTTTTATAAACTTAATAGAGTAATATAATTAAACTGATGTTCAGGTTTCTTTTAATTTGATCCAGTTTAGTAGAAAAAAAAGTCTGTGTTTGTTACATAATTTCTCAATTTTATGAGGGTGACATATGAATTATATTTAATTACAAATGAACCATTCAATATATATAAAAGATTGCACATCAGTTTTTTACTATGTAATATCTAAAGCTCTCCTGAAAATTTCAAGCATATTAGTAAAATATTATGGTACGCAGAGCATTTTGAAAACTCAAAAATGCTGAAAAAATATAGTTGAAAAAATGAAATTTAAAATTTAACAATGGATATGAGCACAATACCTCATTCAGGTAGACTTAAAACTCCCCAGCACCATATGTGTGACCCTCTGCTGCTTTCTTTTTGACCTCAAAAGCAGTTTTTGTCAATTTGAGTCTACTCCGGGCTGTTTTGAAGATTCATTTTGTTGAGACTTCACTGTTTGTGAGTCGACGTTTATCCCTCATTGCACTAATTTTTTGTCCTGAGGCAGTCAATTGCATACCACTGACTGCAGCTTTCAGTTTTTGTGTTGTTTCACATCCAATATTGAATTCTGCAATCCCTGATGTGACAGCAATTTCCAATTTCTTTTTTGAGACGAACCCTCTTTTGGGTATTTAGCACAAATAACGCTGTGCAAAGATTCATTTGGATTCTGAGTCTTCCCCACAGTACAGCGGTTCAGAATCTCACCAGAAACTAATCTTTGATACACAGGCATTATTTTAAACACCACATATGCAGATAGTGTTGTCTTCATGGTACTACTGTCATGCTTCGGTGGTTCTTTTCCTGCAGCGAGGGTTCTGTTATAGAAACACCATGATTCCTCACTGAAGGGACACTTGAAGTGTTGAGGTGTTTCATCTGTGGACATACAGTGGTAGAGTGTGGCAAAAACAGCTGATTGCATCTGCTGCACATTAGGTGTATTCTTTATTATGGCACTACGATAGTAATTAGCCAGTTTTACCATTGTCTCCTCTTTCAAATTTCCTGACTTTTTACCGCCTAATGTCACACCTTTTATTCTCCACTCTGTCACAACATTCTTCAAACCTGTCTTCAATCCCTTGGAAATGTGATTGAGACATTCTTCTTTCACAATTGCAATTCTGGACCATACACTGCCAGCTTCAGAAGATGATTATAGGTTTTACTATCTCCATCGGACAAGACTGAAACATACCTAAATTTATAGAGATGCTTTGAGCGTTTCCATAGCACTTCAGCAGCAGCCACCTCCATAGAATTAGAAGAGCCTGTGAAATTACATTTACATTCCCCACCTGCATTATTACTCTGTTGCCACTCCTCATATTCTTTTCTTTTATTGCCAAGAATTGTTTTCTTTTGGTCACAGGCACTGTAGTATCTTGAAGGAATGTGAAAATCAATGACAAGACCTGTCAACACATCAATGACAATACCCATACCACGTTTGTGCCATGTTCCATCGTAGGAGACAGCTATGTTTATAATCTCCTCGCTAGCCAAATCTGGATTCAGTTCTATCATGGGATTGTTCGTGATTGGCTGTGTGTTGTGACAGTTTCAATACTTATTCGATTTTCACATTTTCAAGTGAACAAATATTGCACATGAGCACTAATGGTAGAAGAACTCATTCCAAGTAAACCCATTACCATTGAAAAAATGTTCAATTGCCGAGAGCCCCCTACATGATCTGCAAAATCAACTAACCACTTTAGGGTTGTTTTCCACCCCACATTCAAATGGTGGGCATTTATGATGTATCACTTTGCAGTCTAGGCTTTGTGTAGCTTTAATTGCAAACTTCACAAAATGGCCACACCTAGTTATAAGTCTGTGTGCAAAACCCATTGATTTTTGTATATCAATGTACAATTGTACCTATCCACAAGTTGCACATATACACCCTTTGAAAATTTCTTTCCATACACTACTATGTACCATCATAAATGAATTGTACTCACTATTATTTGCTTGTTCCTGTACAACATTAGTAAATAATGATAATTTTCTATTACTGGCAGACACTGATGGAGCATAGGAAGAAGATAAAGATGGTTGGGGTGCATGATTTGTTTCAGTAGGCCTAACTAAATTAACTCATTCTGCAACGTTTTTGTTTCTTTGCAACGAAACATAGGCCAACTGTATTTTAGTTAATATTTTGCTTGATCGTTTCTTCTTACGGCAATTATCACTTCTTTTACCCATTATTAGATATTTACAAACCTAAACTAGACCTAGGTTATTATTTACACTAACTTCTACACCTAACCTAAACACTGACTGCTATTTAATTTTTACTACGGACTTATAACTTATAATATATATATATTGTAGCGATTAATATGATAGGAGACATATAAACTAAGATACAACTCTAATATGCATGGATCTGAAACTAAAATGTTCCGAAATATATTAAATTGTTATTAAAATTAAATAAATCTATAAATAATGAAAATAGAATATATTACTAATATCGCTATAAAATATGTATGTGGAAAAGTAGAAATATATCCAGGTAAAAATTCCACGTACATTTGTCTAGAATAAAGAGGTATTGTCAGAACTCTACCTGCTACACAAGTTACAAATAATATAGGAAGACAAAAAAGGGTATTGTCAAAAGAATATAACTAATTCCAATTAGCAGTCTATACAAATTCCAAGAAATAAGGATATTAAAAAAAACTACCTGGCTAGTACAGACAACAAAAGACATTCATTCGCCTTTAGAAAAGATAATCTCTTAATATTGACAGTTTACAAATAAACTGAAAAAGCATTATCTATTAAATATCAAAGAACCAATTTACCCAGTTCTTAGAAATGTTATACATACTAGTAAATAATATTATTGTAACATAAATATATTCAATTGTAAGGAGTGGATTCGAGAAAAGTGGGAGGAGCCACCGCCTTTATAAGCGAGAACTTATATCAAAATACACACACATTCACTCTCAGTGACTCTGTGATCAGTGTGGAAACATAGTAGATCTGCAGACCGCGATCTCCGATTCAGTTAACTTTCACTATCAGTGACTCTGTGTTCAGTGTTGGAACATCGTAGACCTGCAGACCGCGATCTCCGATTCAGTTTAAATATTAGATTCCTCCGAGAAATAGTTAAATTTAAAGTTATAGTCCGTTAAGCATTTGGACTTTGAAAATATTGATTTGAGCACGTGGACCTCTAAGTATTTCATCGACTCCACTCATAGATAAAACTTTGTAACTGTATTATCAAAAGTGTATTTGTCCGTAAATAAACAGTTTCTTGGATTCGTTAAAATTGAGTGTACATTTATACGTTGTTCTTTTGCTTATAAAGAGTTCATAACCCTGAGACCTCCTGCCTACCACCGAGCTCCGGTACAATAAATATATATATATATATATACAACACCTAATACATGGCTAAATAAAACACTGAAAACAAAATATGCTGAACCACAAATTACACATAACACAATAACAGGCTTCTTGTTTACACGTGGTTTACACAAAGCAGAACTAGCGTGGAAAAAAAGCTTAAAAAGCTACGATATATCGAAATATATCGACTACCTATGAGTCGAACAACTCAAGAACAAGATAGCTAACACAATGAAATTCCCACCATAGATAAAACCCCGCTAAATTCAAAATGAATGAGTACATAATCGAAAAAATGTTTACAAAAGTTACAGTGGTGGGCGTGGGCTTTAAAGAGCCAGTGTGTGGTCGCACGGGGAGGCTTAAATGGCTGCGTTGGGCTTTAAATATGGCCGAAATTTAAAAAAAAAAGTGCAAAATAAAAGTACAGGGTTCAAACATAATAAAAAACTTAAAATAGAAAAAACAATTTTGTCATCATATTTCACCGAATTTCACCGAAGCATTGCCTTAGTCTACTAAATTCATTCACTCGTTCAAAATGACATCTTCAATTTGATGGGTCCATCTATTTCCTCACATATATTCAGTTTTCATTTCATTCGCCCTTATAATCCTACCTTATCATTTTCTTACCACAAAAATGTATATTTTAATCGTCTCCTGATCTACTATTCAAAACAAGATCGTCTGCATAATCTAACATATATGCCTTTCTGCTGTTAATTATAGTAAATAGTTGTAATTAGTGTAAACAAAATGTTATATTAGAGTATAAAAGTTTTAAAACCTGTAAAATGTATACATATTTATGTAATAATAGGCAAAATATGTAATAGTACATAACATTTTCTAAATATGTAATATTAGAGACATAAACATTTATTTTTATGTTAATTTTATATGTTATACGTTTGTTAAATATTATTCACTGAGAGTAGTTAATAATAATAATAATAATAATAATAATAATAATAATAATAATAATAATAATAATAATAATAATAATTACAACAAGAACTAATCCTTATCTCAGTCATAAAAATAATTTATTAAGTCGACATTTCAATCTCCTTATGTGAGATCATTTTCAAGACATAGTTGTTTATAATACAACTCACACAAGGATATTGAAACGTCAACTTTATAAATTAGTTTTTGACTAAGATAACGATTAGTTATTGTTGTAATTATTGTAAATTTTGCATTAGACATTAAGTTAAGATAAGATAAATTTTAAGTAAATAGGGGAAGCAAAATTATTGACAACACGGTAAGAAGAGTATTTTAAAGGTTAAGTGATCGCACTACAGGCCTTAAGATGCCCTTGGGTTAGTAGGGTATTAGGTCCCCAATTTTAAAGACAATCGACACCAGATGTCGGCAGGATTATCAGCCCTGTGACGGCCGCCTTTACCCCGAAACAAATGCTTGATATTTATTTTCGTTATAGGCTAAGTCGACTCATGGGCCATAATGCTGCCGAAGGT
Source organism: Diploptera punctata (assembly GCA_030220185.1). Classification (NCBI taxonomy): domain Eukaryota; kingdom Metazoa; phylum Arthropoda; class Insecta; order Blattodea; family Blaberidae; genus Diploptera; species Diploptera punctata. The sequence continues at coordinate 508,638 of JASPKZ010000004.1, forward strand.
TAGGCCAATTTAAAAATCTTAATCCTATTAGGACTAGAAATGTGTTTTCATGTTTCTACTAGTTCATCAATAGATTGGATCGTTCTGGTTTTAAGAGATCTTGCAATGTTTCTTCAGTGTCTTCCTATATCTAACTGCATTTATGTTATTGAACGAATGGAATTCTTCCCTCATCCTTTGTCAACTGTTTTGGATAGCTTGGAAAATCCATTTCAGTGTACAATCTGGTGCCTGAATTTCTAATTTGAACAAATATTGCCCTAAAACTGTTTTAAATTGCATTTCACTTATGAAAGGCTTTTAAAAATATAGGGGCAGAATATGTATTTCTGCATAAATAAAACGTAACAATATATTTATATAATCAAATACGTAAAATAAACAACCAGCTATACTACTACTTTCAACCACGTAAGTTTGCGCCATCCTTTTTGATACACCCTGTATATTGGTAACTTATTTTTCCTGGTTATATGTCTGTTCCATAAGACTCCATTCATCATTGCTGTTATTGCTATACCTTTATTTATTCTGTTCTTAATATCACTTTCTTGTTTATCCTCTTTATCTAATTTTACTCCCAGATACTCAAAAATTCTTCACATCCTCTAACATGCTCCTCTTCATCTTCTAATATCAAGTCTTCGGTTTCGGCTCCACATCCCATATAAAATGGTTTTCTAAATTTATTTTCAAACCCCAGTTATCGTATTCGTCCAATAATTTTCTGAACATAAACTCCATGTCTTTATATTCTTGAGGAATTATTATCTGGTGATCCGCAAATAACAGTGTATATATTGTATCTGTTGATCCATCTCTAATTGGTACTCCCATTCCTGAACATTGTTTGTTCCAGTTTGACAGTGCTTTATGTATAAATGTCTTAAATAATGTTGGTGATATGCTACAACCTTGACGAAGGCCTTTTGTTACTTTAATTTCTTCTGATATATATCTTCCAATTTTAATTTTGTATACTGCATTTCATACAAATTTTTTATTGCATTAATTGTATCATTTATGGCCGGAATATAATGGTACTGTACATCAACTATATGTAGACTTCAAAAAAGCATATGATTCAATTAAGAGGGAGAAGTTATATAGTATCCTGCTGGAGTTCGGAATTCCTAAAAAGTTAGTTAGACTTATACGAATGTGTCTAAATGGCTCAAAGAGTAGGGTGCGTGTAGGCAAACAGTTTTCAGACACTTTTGAAATCCAGAATGGGTTGAAGCAAGGAGATGCACTATCTCCTCTACTATTTAATTTTGTACTAGAGCATGCCATTAAATCTTTAGAGAATGAAGAAGGCTTACAACTCAATGGTATTAATAAGCTGTTAGTTTATGCTGATGATGTTGTACTACTGGACGATAGCGAAGAGATCCTAAAGGCCAACACGCACACACTATTGAGTAACTGAGTAACACTAAGAAATTAGGACTGGAAGTAATATCAGTAAAACTAAATATATGGTCACACGTAGAAATTCAGTATATAATGGAAATGGACAGCTAATGACAAATGAGGGAAATTTTGAGGAAGTGGCTGGATTCAAATACCTAGGAACAATAATCACAAATAGGAATGAGATGCAAAAGAAATTAAACATAGGCTCAATTCTGGAAATGCATGATATTATGCATTGCAGAGACTTTGATGTCCCAACTCCTTTCAAAAAACGTTAAGCTGAAAATATACAAAACTATTATTCTACCAGTTATATTATATGGGTGCGAAACATGGACTCTTACTTTAAGGGGGGAAAGGAGATTACGAGTATTTGAGAATAAAGTTCTTAGGAAAATTTTTGGACCAAAGAGAGATGAACAGACAGGTGAATAGAGAAGACTACATAACAATGAACTACATGGTCTTTATAGGAAGCCAGATATAATAAGAACAGTTAAGTCTCGTAGACTGCGATGGGCAGGACATGTTGCGCGTATGGGTAATGAAAGACGTGCATGGAAGCTTCTTGTAGGAAAGCCAGAGGGAAAACGCCCAGTTGGTAGACCAAGAATGAGGTGGGAGAACAACATTAACTATGATTTGAGGGAAGTAGATTATACAGGGAATGATTGGAAAGCATTAGCTCAGGATAGGGATGTATGGAGAGCTTATGTCCGCGCGGCCATGAACCTTCGGGTTCGATTGTGCCAATGAGTAAGTAAGTAAGTATGGCCATATCTTCTAATGCTTCCCACAACTTTCGTAAAGGTACCGTGTCATATGCCTTTTCTAAATCCACAAATGTGAAATGAACTTGTTGGTTGTCATTATTCGTCTTTTCGATCAATTGTTTTACCACAAATATGTGATGTAGATCTCTCAGACCTAAAGCCTGCTTGTACTTCATTCTCCTTATGTATATCATTTTCTTCCAAATAGTATTTGATTATTTTTCCATATATACGGCTAAAAACATTCATTACGTCAATTCCTCTATAATTATTGCACTCATCCTTTCTTCCTTTCTTATGAATGATTGATATCAATCCAATTTTCCATTTTACTCTCCGTTTAGGCATCTCTCAAAAAAGGCTCCTTAACAATTCAAATAATTTCCTTGTACCATATTTAATTAATTCTGGCTGTACTCCTTCTTCCCCACAAGCCCTTCCATTTTTTAAACTTCCAATTGCTATCTCTACTGTCTCAATATCTAAATGTGTACTCGTTGTGTTTTGATCATCAGTTTCTCTGCAATTCCACTTAAAATTCCAAATGATCTTTAGTCAATAACTTGCTAAAATATAATTTCCATTCATTTAAAGAAATTCCCTGAATATTGATTTTATTGTGTCCTGGCTTTCTTAAATTTTTCAAAGTTCTCCATGCCTCTGAACACCTTTTTCCTCTAATATAAGTCTCAATTCTTTGACAGGTTCTTTCCCAATATTTATTATTTTCTTCTGTCACCTTCTTTCTTACCTTTGCTTGTGCTTTTTTATATTCCATTTTGTCCGTCAAATTTTTTGTACTTAACCACATAAGATATTTACTTTTTTTTGACATCTACATCGTTCTTAATCTCCTAGTTCCAAAAATAAGTTTTCTTATTCTCCATTTCATTTTCTCCCAAAGCCTCCCTAGCAGCCATATGTATATTTTCGACAATACACTGATATTGTTTTTCAGGAGTATCAAATGTATTTTCAATTAACTTTTCGTCCAGCCTCTTGCGGTAAAGTTATAAAGTACTATCGTCCTCTAACAACTGAGTATTATATAGAGGTGTGTGCATAATTTCTGATGTCTCCAATTTATCTTTCTTATCTTCACTCTTTTGCTCTTTAATATTAACATAAAAAACTAATACATTTATTTACCTCACAGTGTTACTTTCTACCGTAATTTTAATTTAAACGTTTAATGACATTTAAATTATCTTTACAAATGTGAAAAATATCAAAAGAGGAAATGAATAGTTGTTTAATATCTCGAAAACATTTATCCTAAAAGGTTACAAAAATGACAACTGAGATTTGAACAGTTAATGTTATATTACCATCAAACAAAGCATGCAATATACGTTCAAAGATTTTCTACTGTAACTATAAACAGTTCTTTAAAGTTCTATACTAACAAAATTTCTTATTTGTTTCATTGTTCATTGTTAAAAATTAAGTTCAAATATATCGCGGAATAAAACATGGTATTACATTCGTAATGTAGTAAAGGAAAAATTCATTTTCCTGGCACGTCCATCATTATCATTGGTTACGGTACCTAAAATTATCGTTTTAGTTTACCACATACCACCATACATCCAAAGGAAGATTGTTATGCCCCAAAATTTAGAGGTTTTTTTCTTTGTTTATTAGACTGAAAATTGATAGTGTGATAGCCGGAAATTATAGTTATCACAAGGGTGTTAAATAATTAATTATTCCCCTATAAATATTTGATATTATAATTATTAGGGCATTTTAGACAATTATTTAATTATAAATGCATATCCGATGGACGTGTGCCAATCACGTATTGGCACAAAAGGATTTCTTACAACCGCTTCCACGTCAGGTGAAAGCGACCCACTTTAAGTATATAAAAACTAGGGGTTTCAACCCCTAAAATCATCTCGTCGGTGGCTAGCGATCTCTAGCCCGTACGTACCTCAACGCAGTTGTAACCAGCTCTACTTGGATGTCACCTTTACTAGTCATTTGTAAGTCTGCTTCTTTATTTTGACTTAACATAAATAATATATGTCTTTTACATTTGGTTTGCTGGAATAAACTCAGTTTTCTAACTTAGTTGGTCAAAGAAATTTAACTTATTAAAGATATTTTATTATTTGCTCAGGCTCATTAAGTATTCAATTGAGGTAATTTTCTTGTTTGATTCTGGTTTAATGTAGTAAATTTAAAAGATAGAATAATGTTTAACTCTTTAATTAATTTATTTTGTGGTTTTTGTTTATCTTGTTTTAATTATTATTTTAAACTGTTTCTTTTAAATATAGTATTATTGCGAAAATATTCACTTTATTTATGTGAATGCCTCTGATTCCTTAGTTTTTGCTATCTATTGTAACGTTAGGTAAATCCTTACCTTGTTTTAATGTTAAGCCCGCTCATTTATTGTACTCGGCCTATATTTTTATATCATGCTACCACTTGACAGGAGACGGGCTTTAACAAAGTTCATTGTCAATACTAAAATATTCAACAGGGTCATATTTTTAACGGCTCACATTGTTTTCGTGATATTTAAGCGAAAATTTAATTTTTAATTTTTCACTTTACAATTATTTGTCAGGCTTTGTGAGAAATCACTGGAAATAAGGTTGTAATTCGTGGACATTTATTATTTAAGCTATGTAGCTATAAGCAAAATGAAAGAATGCATAATTACATACAAATCCGTGTCTTAGTCATAAAACACTTATGAATTGCTATATAGGCCCCCTATGTATATATATCACAGCAAATATTGCATTAATTTTATCGCCAATTATATTGGAAGAGTAAAAACATATTTACAAGCATACAGAGCCATTAACATACATACTTTAAAGCACAACCGAATTATGAGTATCGGCCGCAAATTTCCGTAGTAGTAATACTTCCTAAGTCCTCTTGAAATTAACATTGAAGTCTTCAGTATTTTAGGATTACCGAAGAACTATAGTAACTCGCTTATGATACAGCAGTATGAATCTACAGTATCGGCTCCTTATTGCAACAGCAGATTGTGTTTTTATGAAGCTATTTCACTGTCAATAAATTGATTCTTCTTTTTAACATTTATTTTAAAAACAGTTCTGATCTAAGATAATTTACTGTAACATATCCAAAGATACAAGCGGAAATTGCTGAACATATCACAAATCAGATATCCATCAGTTTAGTACAAAACATTCTCGAACAAGAACGATTTTAACAGAACCGAAATTAATTGGAATTGAAACTATAAAAATGATTATCTAAACTAACAAACCGTTCAACGGATCATTCTATCGGCGATACTTGGCTTGCCGTTCAGAAGCTAGACCATTTGGTACGGCAGCCATATACAGTGTACACCTAAGCTATATGACCCTATATTAGCTGTGGTGAACTGCGATGTTATAGTTTTATTATAATATGGCGATGGTTATGATATTTATTTCCAGAGATGAATGAAATAATTATTAATGGTTTACATATATTTTGAATGTACTTATAACACGAAAACTTACTAGTACCGGTACTTAATTAGTTCTTTTTTGTAATAACCTATTGCTAGGATTTAAAATGCGGTTTGTCAATATAGTTAATAGTCGTTCATTAAAGAAGGGAATTATTTGTAATGAAAAGAAAATTTATTACAAGCCGCCTCTGTTTTTTATTGCATTCCTATTTTACAAGCGGACAAATTGCCTATTGTTTAATTTCTAGAGAAAATACAGTCGTTCAAAGTAAAAAATAAAATAAAATAAAACTCGATTAGGAATCCAACCAACTGGTATAAATGAAATAGTGTTTCGGATGCAGGACATTAACCTCTGGTGCCATCATATGACGTAAAAAAAGAGAATTTGCAATGTTAGCTACGTATACTCAGTTCGCGAACACGCAGTGACCTCAGTTCCTGCTTCTAATCCGTTTTAATTGGTGATTATATCGATTAATAAAATCTTAATGTTCACATGCGATCCCTGCAATTCACGTATGAAACGGTTTTTCCAAATTTGGGTTTATAATCTTCACCAAAGGATCGATTTTTTTTTTCGTGCTATATGCTTTGTTGCTCTAGCAAACGCTAGTCAATTTTTGGTCTGATACAAAAACTAGGTTAAGAACTTTGTGCTAAACTATAAAATTCACCGATAATACGTTCAGAAAAAATCAGTAAAACAATTAATTCTAATAGGATGATAAGGTTTCTCATTGAATGTTAGATATAGTATGCCCTATGCTAAGTTCCTAATTTATAGTGTTAACGAAATTCATAATTTTTACATATTTCCTGGTTGTATTGAACTTATAGTCGGATATTTAATGAAGTGAGTTATAAAATAGATGAGATCTAATTCAGATATATTTAATAAAATTTAGAACACATAAGTTAACATTGAAAAAGTATTAAAACTAATTTCCAAAGGCATCAATCTTAATTATATGGGAATAAATGAAACCAAAAGTATTTGAAAATATTATACAGAGACCATTTAACTCATGCCCCAAATGGGAGTAAACATTTTCAATTATGTTTTAGTTACAACCAGTCACAGTCGTTTTTCACATCGATTTTATCAGTTTGATTTTATCGCTTTAAAATCAAGCTCCTCCTTTGTAACATTCTGAATAGGTCATAGCATTATTTTGCAGTGACTATATGCGGCTACCAGATTGTATATATAGTTCACGAATGTTAACACATAGTGCTTGCGGAATATAATATAAACACATTTTTAGTAATTGATTATACCACAAAAAAAAAGAAACTACTGTTTGCACTTTCTTTAACTAATTATTTCCCAGATAATAACGTTGCAGTAAAATATAATTGAGATATTTACATCATAGGACATCAGAAATTAATTAATACCTATAATGTCGGTTATACATTTCTCTACTAGGGTGCATTCTTACAATATTGCAATCCTTTGGCAATACATAATATGATCTGGTTGCAGTGATGAACAAATGAAGCGTAAAAATCGTTTCTCATTGTTTTCAAACATCGCCGTTTACATTAAATATCTATATAGCCTAAATATTTTAAAATGACTATAGTTAAATAATGATTTGTGAATAAACTGCTTAATTTTATTCGTTAAATAGTCCTAACAAATGCCACTCTTGATTTCCAAATTCTCTAGATAAATTTGAAATCACTCGTGGCATTACTTATGAAAAAGATCCGATCCCATAAGGGATGAGAATGGAGGAAGCTTCTTCATGAGAAACTCCTTATTTTGCCAATATTGTCAAAATTACTCTCACCGCTGCTGGGGTCCCGAGATCGAGTCTCGGTCACTCCATGTGGGTTTCGTGGTAGACGAAACGGAGCTTGGACAGGTTTTTCTTGGAGTTTTCCCCGTTTTCCCCTGTCACACTTTCATTCCACACTTTCTCCATACTCATGAATTTAATTTCATTTCGTTCATCTGCCCCTATGATGGTGCATCAGGCATGGTCGGCCGGCAACCCTTGTCATTCACAGACCTCTATATATAGGGGTTCATCTCATCTCATCCCTCTACCCGACTCTGAGTTGGACACGAGTTGAGGATATTTATTTTATTTATTGTCAGAATTAAGTCCAGTAGATTGAAATGTGGAGACATCTTAGCTCAAAATATGATAATATAAATTATTTCATATTTTTATTGAGAAACTTTTGAGGATAAGGTCATTACTCATTACGAAGGCCTAGGCGCAGGAAGGATGAAAATATCAGGAAATTTATATCGAAGATGTGAACTGTTAGCTGAGATTAAATACTTGTGGAGAGCAATGGGGAATGCGACAGTGAAACAATAATTCATAAGCTTTAGAATGGGTGTGTTAACTAAAAGAACACATACATTTCAATTAAAAAAACGTTACGTACAATTTTAAAATTGTCAGTTGAATGTATAATAATAATAATAATAATAATAATAATAATAATAATAATAATAATAATAATAATAATCTCTATCTATCTTCGTCTTCCCGTGCCAAACCTCCAAAGCCTACGGTCTTGGGCATCTTCGATGCTTAGCCCTCTAGCTTGCATTACTGTCTTCATGTTTTCCTTCCATGTTAACCTTGGTCTCCCTCTTTTCTTCTTTCTGTTCGGATGCCATTCATATAGTTGCTTTGGCCATCGCTCATCTTCCACTCTTAAGACATGTATTATTATTATTATTATCATTATTATTATTATTATTATTATTATTATATATTCACTCTTAATAATGAAATACATACACACACACACATATATATATATTTATACAAAATTTATACTCAAAACATTTAAAAAAAAGTCAATAAAGCTGTCATGTCTATCAGTAGGGCCGATGTCATAATTTGAATTAAAATCCATGTGAACTGAATTACATATGATGTTTTCTAAATATTACAAGTGAAAACATTAATTACATATGTTCCTTTTATGAAATTCACCTGAAATACAAATGACCTTCTCTGAATTTCAATTGGAAAATATGTAAAGTTTCAAAATGTAGTCTATATATTTATTATGCACGGTGCCAATAATTTAAGACGAAAATTTTAAGAACGAGGTACTTGTCTTATGCACATGTGGACGAAAATGTACGGGTTTTTAAATAAAATATATCTTACTTAATAATCTAATTATATGTAATGCCTGATTCTGATAAAATGCGAAGAAGATTTGAAACAGAGCAAAATTTTCTTTTGACATTTTGTGGTCAGATTTAACACAAATTAAACTAAAAAGACGAAATGAAATATACATATTTACGCAAGGAGAGTTGTTAACATATCAGGTTAGTGCTAATGTATTCTATCGAAAATCAATTTCATACATCCCACGTAGTGTATGAAAATTAGACCAATACTACAATCATTATGGACTAATGTACGGATTTACTTCCGTATAACCTTTTCTTTTCGAGACAACTGCACATTTCCGACTCCATCTGTCTTACAAATTTGTATCTTATTTAATCAAAAAATTCGGAGCTAAAATCTCATCATCATCATCATCATAGTACATTCACGAATTTAGGCCATTTGTTGACCTGTTTCGGTCTCAAGAGAAACACCATCCAAAAGTCTTTTGAGTGGACGTCCTGGTCTTCTTCTTCCTGCAGGTTGATATCTTAACATTTGTTTGGGTATTCTGTGATCTTCCATTCGATGAACATGTTGTAAGGGGTAGTGACTTGTGTATAACCTCTCCTACCCAATTCGCATCCTCACCTTCTCGTGGTACAACCCGTTTCCACAAACGAGGCTCTGAGGACCGAGTCACGGCGGTATAACCGTTCCATCGGGTACTGAGTAAATGCGGTATCCTAATGTCTGTCCAGAGACTAAAAGGTAGCAGCCCTACCATTGGACTACTTAGCGTCGGGCCAGTAACCTGTCCTAAGGAACTTCAAAACTACTTTCAAGTCTCAACATGAAAAAATCCAGAAGGAATTGAATATGACGACCCACAGCAAAGAAATATGGTTAAAAGAAAACGGCACAATGATATTGTAAGCTAAAATCTGTGCACACATATTTTTTCACCATACACAAAATCTCAAAAGTGACCAAAATTATATTCGATATATACTATTAATAAGACGAACTCATTCAACGAGAAGTTGAATCTGTTTTTTGTGTAGTGCATTATAAATCGTGGATGAAAAAGAGAAGTTGTGAAGATGTAAAGTTCTTCTTTAACACATCTAATGCAGTAATGAGAACCCAAGTTGCAGACTTAACAAGACTATAACACAAGATACAGTGTTGATACAAATGCACCTTATGCTGTTTTATTTTGCTTCTGTACGCAGAGGAGAAAGAACTTGTAGACAATTTTTTATCTTGTGTACATCCGTTCATTTAACTAGCAGACATAAATGTAAGTTTTCATCTCCAGATGGCCAAGTAATAACACAGCAGTTTGATAAATGTTGGTGTCATTTCTAATGTCAAAGCACTGTGCGAAATTTATTTTTTATAGTTATTATTTTCATTATTTATATCTAAGCAGCTCCTTCTTTGCTCCCATCTTGGCCTATTCTATATATTTTGCCCCTTTATATTAATTTTCAAGTATTTGTGGATGAGTTTGAATACCCAGTGTTGCCCTATAATTTATTTAACTTTATCGCATTGTCACTAATCATCTTGGTGGCTTCGAAATCTACTGGTTTCTACACTAATTTCGATAATTTTGGGCATATTATCACATACTGGTAGCTGTGACGTTGGGACAGGTAAAATTTATTTAATAATTTGAAACCGATTTTATACAAAACATTCCAATTTTAGTTAGTTAATTTATATTAATGTTCATCACAATCATAAATTATTATATTTCTAGGTTCTTCAAATACACAGCGTAACTGATAATTCGTTTCCACTGAGTCCTTATTGAAAATACCCACCTTCCCACACTGGCTTCCGCTCAATTCACGAGCCAACTTCCAGACTACGACTAACTCCCAACCTCTCATCGGGGTCATTTATAGTTAGCATAGAAGGTTCTGGAAAAATCGGCGCTCTCGGTTATATTTTTCTCAAAAAGGAACCATCGATAAGCAACGGCCAGACGAGGAAGTTTCGACTCATGAGTCGCGAAAAGCTTTAGAGATCCCTTAAACTTTGGATTCGGTACTAATTTCGGTCATTGGTACCATTTTATTTTTCACATCTTCTCACCCCATAAGAGTGCTTAGCGATCAAACTGGTTTTTATAAGTTATCAGGGCTATCGCCTATCAATTTAGAAATCCTGAAAACTGTGAATTCGACACTAATATCGCAGTTTTTTTGTGTTTTTTTGTTTGTTTGTTTGTTTATTTTTACAGTCAACTGTCTCCATGGTGTTATAAGGTTCTCTTACCCTTTTTAGAATGTAATCTGTATGGGTACCAAGTTTAGTTGAAATCATATCGCTCCAAACTTTAAAGAATTATGCTAGCACATATGCTCTCTCTCTCTCTCTCACACCATATATATATATATATTATATATATTATAATAAGAATTCCATTTAATTTTAAATGTAATATTAAATAATGATTATAATGAAATTGACATCATAGACATTATAGAAAAGAAAAGATTACAGTGGTATGGCCATATCAAAAGAATGCTAGAGCAAAGATTGCCTAAAATTGTTAAGGAATGAATGGATCCCAATAGAAAGGAGGAAGAGAGGAAGACTGAAAAAAACTTGGATAGAAGGGGTACAAGCAGCTATTAATATCAGAGGATTGGAGGAAGATCAGTGGATGTACAGAGAGGAATGGCGTTTGGTTTGCGGGAGACGGCGGCAGCTGCCAAGATATCGGATGATGATGATGATGATGATGATGATGAAATTTACTCGAGTTGGATGAAATTCAAGCTTGACATTGGCTTGACGATTGAGGAGAATCAGGAAAAACGCCAATTAGGTTAGTAATTAGGTTACGGGGTATCTCTAATGCATTCATCAATGTGGATTTAGAAGAAACAGGTCTAAAACAAATAATAATTTCAGTAAAAGACAGATATTAGAAAATAAATGAGAATATATATTGGTACTGTGCATCAACTATATGTAGACTTCAAACAGGCATACGACTGAATTAATAAGAGGTAGAAGTTATATAGTATCCTGCTGGAGTTTGGAAATCCTAAAATGTTTGTTATTCTATGTATAAATTATACAGATTAGGCAAGTACTTTTCGGATACATTTAATATTAAAAATGAGTTAAAACAAGGAAATTCACTATCTCCTCTACTATTCAATGCCATCAAATCTTTAGGCGATGAAAAAAGCCTGCAACTCAATTGTATTAATAAGCTGTTAATTTATGCTCAAGATGTAGCATTATTAGGCTTAGTGACGAGATACTAAGGGCCAACACCCACACTCTATTGAATAACACTAAGAAATTGGGACTGGTAATAACATCATGAAACTAACTATATGTTCATACATAGATATTCATTATATAATGGAAATGGACAGTTAATAACAAATGAGGGAAATTTTGAAAAAAAGTGGCTGAATTCAAATACATAGGAATAATGATTACAAATAGGAATGAAAAGGCACAAAAGAATTAAACATATGCTCAATTCGGGAATGCATGTTATAATACATTAGAGGGATCCTTGCCCCAATTCTCTCAAGAAACGTTAAACTGAAAATATATAATACTGTCATTCTCCCAGTTATGTAGATGCGAAACATGAACTCTTAACTTTAATTGAGGAGAAAAGATTACGAGTATTTGAGAATAAAGTTCTTAGGAAAATGTTTAGGCCAAAGCAAACTACAATGATCTTTATAGGAAACCAGATATAATAAGAAGAGTTAAGTCTCGTAGACTGAGATAGGCAGGACATGTGGCACAAATGTGAATGAAAGAGGAGGATGGAGCTTCTTGTAGTAAAACCAGAGGGAAAATGCCCAGTTGGTTGACCAAGAATGAGGTGAGAGAATAGCATTAACCATGATTTGAGGCAAATAGATTATACAGGGGATGATTGAAAAATATTAGCTCAGGATAGGGATGTGTGGAGAGTTTTATGTCCGCGTGGCCATGAACCTACGTGTTTGATAATGCCAGTGAGTAAGTTAGTTATACGCTAGAAACAGTTAGTAGGTCTACCAAAAACTAATTATTACATATATTATTATATACTATTTATTATATAAAATAAGAATGTTTTCTATTGTACGTATTCATGCGGTGGCCAGCGTTGATGACGATGTTTAGCATAACTAGATTTTCCTTCCGCGTATGCTACATGAAATCTTTAAAGTATTCTTTGAATCTCATGTTGAAACTTTTGCTGGTTCTGCCTATGTAGAATTTGTTTCATGTAAATTCAGTCTTGTATGGTATGATTATGTTTTTGTCTAGTCTTTTCAGAGTTTTAGCTATTTTCTTTGTTCCATTTCCTGTATATGTAAGCGTTTATCCAGGTATTTTTACTGTCAGATTATTTTTCGAGTTTCGTTAAGTATGTCGTTTTCTCTCTTTTTTTTATGGATGTATCTGTAATTTGTTCATTAAAGCCGTTATTTTTTGCAATGTTTTTAATATATTTCAGTTCTATTTTGTAATTCACTTTGTTTAGAAGTAGTTTTAGCATCCTATTTATTACGCTATTGAATGTGCTAATGTTTTGTTGGTAAGGATGCCTTGAATTATTGTTCATAGTAGGCCTATTTGTAAGCATATTGATTGTATAGGCCTTCGGTAGATGCTTATTTCAATTTTTTCCGTGTTCCGGTTTTTTTTTTTATTTTTATGTCCAGGTAGAATATTTTATTGAGTTCTATTTCTTCAGTATATTATATTTTTTGTATTATTTAATTCTAGTGAGATTTGTTTTTCTTTTCTATTTTCGTTTTCATAAATTGTGTCATCGACATATCTTGTGATCAGTTTTATATTAAAATTGTTTATTAATTTTTCAAATATTTCAGCGAACATTCTGGATGTTTGTGATTCCATTGTGATTCCATCTTTTTGCACAAATAGTTCATTGTTAAATTGGAAATAATATTGCTTAGTTATTGTTCCTATGAATTTTTTTAATTGATTTATATAGTTTGTATGCAGATTACTCTTTGTTAGTTTATGTTTTATCATGTCTAGTGTTTAATTTATTGGAATATTGGTATATAGGTTTTTATGTCGAAAAACGCCATTTTTGTATTATTAATTTCTATATTTTAAAGTTTATCCTCTAACTCATACTAGTTTTTTAATTGAACTTGCGATTTTAAAGGAAGTAAACAAAGATTTAATTTTAAATGCAAACACACCTAACTCATACAATCCTCTATACGAAATTACAAGACAACAGTCAGTAGCAAGTGACTGGAAGGCCGCTGATGTCAAAAGCGTCACAAAACAATAACAACAGTTAGTGACGCATATCCTTCTGCTGAAGATGCAAACCGATTTCCGAAAGGCCTACAGTCCTTAAAATTATTTTTTTTAATTAACCTAGTTGAGGACGAAAGTGCCTGCCAGTTATCCATTTTAATATTTTATTTTGTGACTATTTACCTCAACGGAATTACAATATGAATTTTATCAGTATTTAAACTTAGACCTAATACCATCTTGCAGTTTAAATAATTTAACAAATACTGTTATTGTTAATTATTGAACTATGTAGAAAACAAGTACCGTTTCAAAAGTTTTAAATTTATAATATATTCTAAACATATACGATTTAATATATTGCAGTGCTGTAAAGTATTTAAAAAATCATGTTAACCTACAACAGCTATAATTTGTGTGTGTATATATATAAAAAAACTAAAAGAAGAATATGAAAAATGGGGACTTTATATAAACATTGAGAAAACTAAATATCTGTGTATAGGAGAAGAAATGGAAAATATAAATTTCAACAATGGAGAAGAACTAAAACTTAGTATTGCATGCACTTATTTAGGAACAAAATTAGACCATTCAGGCGATAACACAATGGAAATTAAAAATAGAATCGCACAAACAAAACAAGCAATAAATGCTTTAAACTCTGTTTGGTGGAGCAAAAATATTACAAAAAATAGAAAATTACAAATATATCAAACCATAATTCAGAGCATTCTAACATATGGTGCTGAAGTCTGGCAAATTCCTACCAGGGAAATGAAAAGAATTTTAAGTACAGAAATGGATGTTTTAAGAAGATCAGCTGGAAAATCTAGAATGGATAGAATACGAAATAAAGAAATAAGGGAAATTATGGGTGTACAAGAGGAGCCGGACTTCATAGACATCATAGAAAAGAAAAGATTGCAGTGGTATGGTCATGTCAAGCGAATGCTAGAGCAAAGATTGCCAAAAATTGTTATGGAATGGATCCCAATGGAAAGGAGGAAGAGAGGAAGACCGAAGAAAACTTGGATAGTAGGGGTACAAGCAGCTATGAATATCAGAGGAATGGAGGAAGATGAATAGATGGATAGAGAGGAATGGCGTTTGGTTTCCGGAAAACGGCGGCAGCTGCCATGATACCGGATGATGATGATGATTATATATATATATACATATATATATATATATTACCTTCTTTTTAAAAAAGGATTTCTCAGATATCTTCAGCTGTCGCAATCATTATTAAAAGATGCCAAAACAATAAAAGAAGAAGTTTTGGTCCGAGCGAGTTGGCTCAGGTGGTACCGTTTGGGACACTTTTCGAAATGTGTCGAGTTCAAATCCCATTGCCGAACAATATTATTATTTTTTCTTGTTTTCCTTACTAGCTAAGCCAAATTCTGGGTTTAAATTCCATTGCCAGGACTCATTTCATTATAATCATAGTATTATAGAAAATGAATTGATTTCCACAAAAAACGTATATTTAGCCTGCATCCCACTGGAAACAATCTAGATGCGATATGGCCTTAGATATTAAAGCATCTATAAATAAGCATAAGTAAAAAAGTGTTAAAAAAGCCTCTCCGTTAGATAGGCATACTGTCTTAACTGTTTTAACCCCATTTTCATATAAGTTTGTAGCTAACTGTACACATTTTGTTTTTATTATTAACTTATAGAATGAACTCTGTAGAATTTTTGTCCAGTTTATATAAATGTACTCTACCAGCTTGTAGAATTTAATCTGATGGCACGAGAATGAGTTAAATGATTTCCCTCATGCAAGTACTAATTGCTCTAACATCTGCCAGACACGTGAAAGTATGCGTATGTCGCGGGTCAACCATGGTCCGCGGCTACAGTAATATACAATACCTAATTTCTATTGTGTCGGAATGTTCCTCAATTTTACGTCGGTCTCTTTGATTCCTAAATCGCAAGTATAACATCATGTTAGGTCCAATAGTTTATATTTTGTCTATAGACCTATCCGAAGAATATAATAATAATAATAATAATAATAATAATAATAATAATAATAATAATTTATTTATCTATATACAGAATTTTAATGTTTACACATCTTTCTGTGCCTAAAGTTTTATTTTTCTTCCCCACTCGTCTCTCTCTATCCAATCCATGTCCTCCAGTCCCCTCGCTCTCATTCCAGTTCTTATTTCCTGCATCCACGAGTTTCGAGGTCTTCCTCTCCTCCTTCTTCCAGGTGGACACCATTCCAATGTTCTCCTGGGTAATCTTTCTTCTTGCATTCGCCGTAAGTGCCCATACAAATTTTATTGCTTATACCGTATATAGGCCTAATCTACTATTGAATAACTAATATTCATTTTTTCTCTTATGACAGTATTTCTTATTTTGTCTTATTTTGAACATCGTGCTGCTCTCCTCAAGAAATCCATTTCCATCGACATAAGTTTTTGTTCTAAGTTTTTGTTGAATTTCCAAATTTCAGCTCCATATGTGACAGTACTTCTGACTTACTTACTTACTCACTGGCACTATTGAATTAAATATTTGTAACTTTTTTTTTTTTTGGTTATATGTCTGTTCCATAAGACTCCATTCATCATTGCCGTTATTGCTCTACCTTTATTTATTCTGTTCTTAATATCACTTTCTTGTTTATCCTCTTTATAATAATAATAACCTAATAATAATATCCTCGGTCGGGACAAGTTTCCTGGGTAAGGTTTTTTTCCGGGGTTTTTCTTCACCTATAAGACCTTAATGTCGTGATATTTTAAGGCCCAACCAGTTCCCAAACACACATCTGCTCATCATTATCATCACTAACATATTCACCTCATTTAAATTATGTTTAGGATTATGGCTTTTGTGGCACGATATTACCACCTTTACCATCTTCTATATATATGTATATATCATCGGAGCAGCGTAAGCTCGCTTTCCAGACACCCCAACCTCAGAAGTGAGTTACAAGTACGTTAATCTAAAATATAATACAATAAATGTAATGACAATCTGGTGGCATTGATAAAAAAATATGATATTACTACTACTACTACTACTAATGATAATAATAATAATAATCATCATCATCATGAACAAATTCGTTTTAGGCCATGTGGCCTGTACGGTAAACCTAGCGAAGATGGTCTTGATCTTTCCACCGATGTTTTGGTCTTCCTTGGTCCCTATATCCAGTTGGGGTATATTGGAATGCCAATTTTGGAAGTCTATTTCTTGCCATTCTTCTCAGATGATTTTTCCATTCTTGTTGGTATCTTTGGATATCTTCATTTAAACTTGCTACTCCAAGTTTTCCTCTGATAGTAGTGTTCCTTTGGTGATCCAGTCTATTAACTCCTAACAATGATCGTAAGAAGCGCATTTGGCTTACTTGAAGTTTATGAGAGTTTTTTTTTATTTAAAATCCAAATTTCACTTCCATATTTTAGAGCAGCTTTTGATGTGACGTTATGTAATCTTAGTTTTGTCTCTGTCCTCATCTGTTTACCAAAATGTCTTCGTATTACCCCATTCATTTTATTATATTTTTGTAATTTTGAATTATTAATAATAATAATAATAATAATAATAATAATAATAATAATAATAATAATAATAACCCGAAGCACCTAAAGTGCAGTGGCTGGTATTGGAAATACACATAAATATAATAATACTAACAATAATAATATGTTTATCATCATCATCATCATCATCATCCAGGGATTAAGCCTGTTGGCTCGTTCCGGTTTCATGAAAGCTAGAATTGTTATAATTGTTCAGACCATCAACATATTTCCTTCCGTGCGGTTTATAATTTAGCAATGATTTTGGAAATCTTCCTTTTGGCATTCTATCAATATGTTCTTTCCAGTCGTTCCTATATTTAATTATTCGGTATGTAAGTTTGAAAATATTTAGTTCCTTTCTTATATCTTCATTTGTTTATAATATGTTTATATAGGACTTTATACAATGCTTTAATAGTTCCTCAGCCAATCAAAGTTTAAAATAATACAAATGTATGTACTATCATTCTTTCTGTCTACCTTACTTAAACCTCTTCCTTGTAGGTTCTTTTACGTGCCCCCCACCAACCGTGGCTTATAGGGACACAACCTGTCGGGAGAGGATTTGAAACCCTGGATCATACACTATTAAGGACTTCCCTAATGAGCGATCAGCTCATTGCTAATGCCATGAACATTCAAGACAAACACGATTCACTCATAAAATCATGCTATAGAAAGCTAATATCATAAGGATGGTTGTAAAGGCCAGATGAATTTCGGGGATCATTTGGGCCTTAAAATGTCCTGAGATGTATATTACAGTGGAGGAGATACCCCGAGAAATCTCACCTAGGAAATTTATCCCGACGGGGAACAGAATCTGCCCCGCTGTGTATGATGCAACGAATTTACTCTGAGACCACAGCGATGCACACTTTCTCCTTAATAATAATAATAGGCTAATAATAATAATAACAATAATAACAATATATTATCATCTCCAGCAGTAGGCCTACATCTCTTGGAGCTTGGCCTTGACCTCCCGAACAATAGATCGCCATTCTATTCTTTCCTTTGTGTCCTTTGCTTTCTGCCTCCTATTACTACTTCCCAAATAACTCTCCACGTCATCCATCCATCTAATCTTAGGTCTCATTTCTCTACGTCATCCATCCACCTAATCTTAGGTTTCATTTTAGAGTCAGGTTTTGCATCCAGTACTAATTTAGAGGATCTGTTTGTGCCCATTCTATATAGGCCTACATGTCTGATTCTCTCAACTCATCATCATCATCATGAACAAATTCGTTTTAGGCCATGTGGCCTGTACGGTTTCTCTCAACTCTTCTGGCTTTAATATCAATAATACATTATATTTTAATAATATTAGAAGGCCTCTTGTATTATGTAATTATATTTCTATCATTACTTTTCTCTTATTGTCAGCCAGCGCACATAGAGGTATTTGACTAATCTAGCGGGACAAAATTATTTATCATTCCTAATCGATTTGAAAATAGTCAGTAACTCATAAAAACTTGTATGCAAACGTATATTCACTTCTAATATCCAGCAATGTAGCAAAGAGCAAAAGCGAAACAAAGGGCGAAAGAAATTCACAATTATTATAAGTAATATTTATTTAGTAACTAGCTAATACCCGGCGTGCGCGGCTACTCCTAAATAAATGTTAATGTGTCTTTACCACCAGCCGTGCTCTGTTATACTCTACTTTTTTGTAGTTTTTTTTTTAGATGTTCAATGCTGTACATCAATTTGTGTATTTGTTATGGTTTAGGCAGCGTAAGCCATTTATGCGTCAAAATAGGGACTTTATTTCACGTTTTCACTACAATGGGTGATTTTTAGGAGTGAAGTGGTTGATTATTACAAACTCTCTTATAGCCTATCTTCACTCCCGCAATCTCCTGAACATTTTTCAAAAAGCTCCATCTCAATCGGATGAACGGTATGACAGAGCACGCTTGCCCGGGAATCTACTGATCCCGATATTCTTGGTATAAAAAACTCAAAGCGCGACAGGCCTAGAAGACTTTTGGCTGACCAGCCGGCTGTTGGCCTCACATCCACATGTGTTAATCACAGAGGTAGACGACCATCTAGCCAGTGTAGGGTGACAGGTAGTCAGCATTTCGGATCCTCCAGCCGTTATAGCTGGTATTCTTATTGTAAAATGACTCACGATGCTGAAAAAAAGTATTTTACTAACTCTCGCCAATTCATCTTTCTTCACTCTAAAATTATTGCCAGATGACTGTTCTTCACTTATCTGCAAAGGAGGGTAGAATTCTAAAATTTATGTAGACAATATAAACATCGGAAGTTGCAGATAGTTACGAACTCAGCTGGTCCGCATCCCAGTTGTGTACCGAGCTGTAGAAATAAATACGTTTTGCATTAAAGTTCAGTGAGTTATTCTTCTTATTCTATATGGAAACTTTACCTCAAGAATTGTACTTTTCGTTGATATATTTAACATGTTTCTAATACAACCAGATATTGTGTTAAATACACGTGGAATCATACCTTCGAAACACTAAAAAATTTACACAATCGCTTTACTTTAAATTCTGCTACGAAAAAAAAAAACAGTTCTGAACAGTAGTACAAATTTAGTCAGAATATAGAGTGATTTTTGGACTTCTATTCCCGCACAATAACACGTGTGCAAATTATTGCGTTTTTTGTAATTAGCTTTTTCATTAGAGGAGGCGGCCGGCAGCTGAGGCCTATCTTCGCGCGCAGAGAATTGTTTGATTTAATATATGAAGAAAACGGATCCTCTATTAATAAATTACAGTTAGGGGATGTTCGGAGAATGATTTTTTTTATCTTAAAAGCGATTTTCTAAAACATAGGAAGTTGTGTGAGAGAAAAAAGTTAGATTTCTACTGAAATATTCTGATTGGCTAAAAGTAAATGTAAACTTTCGGTTATTAAGAATTTAGAACACTGATAGTCGTTGGAAAATCCTGTTTCATCTGCTTATGAAATTGTAAGACCCAAAATATCTTTCGAAGACGCTGGAATAAAAACAAAAACAAAAAGTCTTATTTCTGCTGATATATCTGTCTTGGGAATGGTAGTATAACACATTTTCTTCCCTAGAAGAATTATAGGGTGGATAAAATATCACAACCTCTCTTTTTGACACCTAGTCTCGTGTTAATATATCGACATATTGACATTTATTGTAAAAAATACAATGCTTCGTCCGACATAGAAGATAGGGGAGTTGAGCGGGGTGATTTGTAATGTTTATTATTACTATTATTATTATTATTATTATTATTATTATTATTATTATTATTATTATTATTATTATTGTTATTATTATTATTATTATTATTATTGAAACCCATTTGACAATGATAGATTTAGAGAAAACTTATGACTCAATTCCCAGGAACAAATTATGAGAAGTATTGGAGAAATACAATATTGATAGAAACCTAATAGAAATTATTAAACAAATCTATAAAAATAACTCCGCTTACGTTAAAATTGGAAATATAATGTCTAATCGTATAAAAACCACAAAGGGATTGAAACAAGGGTGCAGTCTATCACCAATTTTATTTAATATTTATGTAGAATTTATATTAATGAAATGGAAACAAAGCTGCAAAGGTATGGGGATCCAAATATGCAACAGATTTTTTCTGACATTACAATTTGCCGATGATCAACTGGTTTTAGCGCAAGACAAATTTGATATGGAATTCATGATAAAAAGGTTGAAAAACACATATGAATCATGGGGTCTCACAGTAAATTTACGAAAAACAGAATATCTGGCAATAAATAGCAATGAAAGAGAAAATTTAATATTGGAAGAAGGAATCCAAATAAAGCAAGTAAAACATACTAAATAATTGGGAAATATTATGGATAACACTGAAGGTATAGGCAAAGAGAACATAAAACATAGAATTGAATTGAGCAGCAAAATAATATCATCGTTAAATTCCATATGGTGGGATAAGCATATTTGGAAAGACACAAAAAAATATATTGGTAAAACATTGGCGGAATCTGTTGCAATGTATGGAAGTGAGGTATGGACAATCAATATGTACTACAAGAATAGACTAATAGCTCTAGAAATTGATTATTTACGCAGAAGTGCCAGAAAGTCTAAATTAGAACATGTCACAAATAAGGAAATTAGAAACATAATGGAAGCAGAAGAAAACATAATTGAAAGATTAATATAAAATTATAGAATATTCACCTGAAAGGTCCGTCTCCTCAACTTAATTAAGTTGAGGAGACGGACCTTTCAGGTGAATATTCTATAATTTTATATTAATTTTGAATAAACCTCAACGGAACACATCATGAATCTTATAAAAGTTGATAATTGAAAGAATTGAGGAGAAGGAATTAAAGTGGTTAGGACATGTTTTAAGAATGGAAGATGAGCGATGGCCGAAGCAACTATATGAATGGCATCCGAACAGAAAGAAGAAAAGAGGGAGACCAAAGTTAACATGGAAGGAAAACATGAAGACAGTAATGCAAGCTAGAGGGCTAAGCATTGAAGATGCCCAAGAACGTATGCTTTGGATGTTTGGCCTGGGAAAACGGCAGTAGCTGTAAAAACCCGAAGGTAGATAGATTATTATTATTATTATTATTATTATTATTATTATTATTATTATTATTATTATTATGAAGCTACTTATTGTGTTTTTAGTAATGTCTTTAAAACATCAGCAGTATCCCGTTTAGAATATGACCAAAGTGGTATTTCTGTTGCAAGAGCAAGTTCATCGCGAGAGAATTCCTGCTTCAGTGAACATTTATTTTATTCCAGCCTCTTCGAAAGTTATGTTGGGTCTTCCAATTCCATAAGTAGATGAAACAGAATTTTCCAACGACTGTCGTTTTTCAAAATTAATTATTCATAACGGGAATATTAACATCCACTCCTAGCCAATCAGAATATTTTTTTTTCTCGCGCACAACTTCGTACGTTTGAGAAAATCGCTTTTCAAAAAATATTGATTTTTTAATATCACTATAAACATTCTGCTAACATCCCCATACCCATAATTTGTTTCCAAAATGATAACCTATTGCCTCTACCTAACATTTTTTTTCCATATTAAATCAAACAATTATTCTCTGCACGCAACGGTCGCTACCTCCTGTAATGAGAAAGCTAATTAAATAAACGCAACAATTTGCACACATGTTATTGTGCCGGAATTAAAGTCCATTAATCACTCTATATTCTACCTAAAATTTGTACTACTGTTCCGAACTGTTTTATTTGCAGCTGAATTTAAAATAAGATGATTGTGTAAATTTTTAGTGCATGGAAGGTATGATTCCACATGTATTTAACATAATATCTGGTGGTTATATAGAAAAACATTAAATATATCAATAAAATTACAAACCTTGAGGTGAAATATCCATATAGAATAAGAAGAATAGCTCACTAAACTTGAACATAAAACGCTAATAACACAACTGGGATATAGACCAGATGAGTTCTTAACCATCGGCAACTTCCGATGTTTATATTGTCTCCATAAACATTAGAATAGTACCCTCCTTTGCAGGTAAGTTAAGAACCGTCATGTAAAAATTATATTAGAGTGAAAAAAGATAAATTGATGAGGGTGGGTGAAAACAGTTTCTTTTTCAGCTAGATTTCATTTCTGACCCACTGTGCACCGGTACCATACAGGCCGAAATTCAGTGAGAAAAATTTCTTCCCCCATGAAGGCTCGAACCAGCGTAAGTCCCGTAGTTATGCGCAAAGACTTCTTGTCTTAACCACTCGGCTACGGCGCTGGACTCTGGGGATCAATGAAAGATAAAAATGGTTATTATGAGTTATCTGTAAGAGATAAACATATGCTGTCGCGGACTTTTTTGTGGAGCTTTTCGAGATATTCAATTTTGTGTACATTAATTTTTTGTATTTCCTACAGTTTAGACAGCCTAAGCCATTTAAGCGTCCAAAGAGCTACTTTTTTCGTATTAGAGTTGTATCCTCCCTTGCATATAAGTTAAGAACCGTCATATACCAATTATATTAAAGTAAAGAAAAAAGATAAATTGATGAGGGTGAGTGAATATAGTATTTTTCCAGCTAGATTTCATTTCTGGCCCACAGTGCACCAGTCCCATACTGGACGAAATTCCTTGAGAAAAAGTGTTTTTCGCATGGAGACTCGAACCAGCGCAAGTCCCGTAGTTATGCGCCAAGACTTCTTACCTCAACCACTCGGCTACGGCGCGGGACTGTAGGTATTAATAATAAAGATGAAACGTTCACACGAATGGCTATTATTCTCCTGGTATCAATGAAAGACAAAATTGGTTATTGCGAGTTATCCGTAAGATATAAACATATGCTGTCGTGGACTTTTTTGTAGAGCTTTTTGAGATATTCAATTCTGTGTACATTAATGTTGTGTATTTCTTAAGGTTTTTGTAGCGTAAGGATCTAAGGGTCCAAAGAGCTACTTTTTTCATGTTTTCCACTTAGAAAGGGCGATTTTTAAGGGTGTAGGAGTTGAGTATCACAACTCTCTTATAGCCCATGTTCATCCCGGGAATCTCCTGAACATTTTGCAAAACCCCCATCACAATCGGATCTACGGTATGGCCGCGCATAAAGTACAAACAAACAAAGAAACAAACAAACAAACGTTAATTTTTATATAAAAGATTACAGCTGGTTAATATATACATGTATGCTAACTAACAAATAAATAATTACCATTATTATATTATAAAACTAAACATATAAATATTAAATAAGGAAATAGTCTTAACTTTCTTCACATATTAACATTTTCGAGGTTTCCTTCATAAAATATTTTCGTTTTTTCTTGATAATTATTCGCCTTAATGGAAGCAAGGGATCTCATATTAATAACAGTCTGTTTAAAATATCTCTATTAAGTCTACTCTATTAAATTTCCGTACGAAATTGTGTCTATATAAATGGAAATGTATATTTCTGACTTCTGCTGCTTCTTCAGACAATTGTCTTATTGGCAAAAGGTCAATCCCTATTATTAAAGAACTATGTATTACAATTTTATGCATGGTAGGTGTCATATTTTGTCTACCATACAGTGAAACAAAGTTCTGCAGTCTCTCTGGTAAATTTCTGAAATCGTTGTACATCTATTTTGTACCCGTTTGAAATGCATTCAAGAATCACATTTTTTAAAGAAAGTAACACCCAGGCCTGTTATTTCAGCTGCCAACTCAGGATCTTCAAAATATCTTCGACTTGTATTCCGTCAATAGTAATCCGGAAGCCATATTTGCGAAAATCTACACGGAGACCTAACTTGCTTTTAAATTCGTCTTGGATTCTTTCTTTGTTTCTTTGTATTAAACGTTTTTCTGCTTCAGATTTAGCGGGTAAATCTTGCACGCCAAGTTTGTAAACAAATACTTCAAATAGCCGATTGCTGGGGTGTAAAATAGACAACCCGAATTTGCATTAATCTTACTTGTTTTATTCAAATCATTGAAATGTTTAGATGTAGCTCCACATATATGACATCTCATTGTAGATTTTGTGAATGTTACCGCATTGCATATCTTTGCGTCTATCATTGTTAGTACCATCTTGTTTTCTACAATATATGATCTTCCACCAATTGTTGGTTCCAATTTACTTGTCGCACTTTCCACGTAACTGATTTCCTATTTCACTATGTGAACCGTCTCCTTCACAAAGTGAATATGGATAGGTCTACAATAGCGGGGTGATGATGGAGTTGTGTTCTGCCATAATATTTTGTTTTCCGTTCCATATGCTATAAGGTAAAGCAAGGAGTGATGATGCACTTTTCAAAAAAAGTATTCTAAATCGAAAAATTGGAGAAATATTTCAAAATGAATACTCATTAATAAGTCTGTATATATTTGCTTTGTTAGGAAAGTAAGCTTAAATTAAAAATATTTTCATTTTAATTGAATTTTAAACAACTTTTGAAAGTGTTACATTATGCTCTCTCTCCTCCCTGGGTAGGTAAGATGACGCACTGGGGATAGGAGAGTTGCCGCTCGAGTTTATTAGTCATAAATTGGAAAGAACATTGTCCTTATTCTTCAGAATTATTTATTAATATTATTACTTACATTTCTTAACATGTATGATATTAAAATAATAATTGTTATAGTCTTTAACTCCTTATGTTACCTGCATTTGAACGAAAATAAATTAGTTATTTATAAATGTGTAAAATTGAAACATAATTGAAAGATAAATGTAGACACATGAGTTCACTTTTTGCTGTTCTGTAATTTCCTCTGACTTTTGTTATGATTTCTTCCACAGAGAGCACACATATTATCATAAATGAAACAGCTTTCGTGTAACCACCTTCTGCACACAACACACTGAAACCAGTCTGACTTAGAATGCGTTTCAGTTCAGAGTTCCAAACATTCTACACATTCATCTTCATTCCACTCATCGGATTCATCATCAGGAAAAAGAACCAATTCTTCATCGACGATCCTCGTCCGTAAAGTTTTTTTTTCTGGAATATTAAATTGTTTGCTTGCTCCTCGGAAGGACAGAATATTGTTTAATACAGCTTCGCTTGCATTTTTTAAATCATCTTCGCTCCAGGAAGCTCGATTACTTTTCTTAATGTAAGTACTGGGCATCATACCCTAACCTATAAATACAATGTATGTGATTTAGAGTCATTATACTTGTCTTTTATAAGATATTAATTATAAAATATAACAATAAGCATGCGTCATCTCTCCTATTATACAAGTGCGGTCACTCTACTAAATTGATAGGAGAGAGGCCGCACCTAGCCTCTCAGCTGTAGAAATGGCTGACTAGTTTTTAATGTAATAAAAGTCATAGCTACTAACCCACCTATCATTAGAATTCATCTGTTTTTTATTAACTCATTTAGAAAAGTACCAGATAAAAATATTGCACTACCTTAACGAAATTTCGAATACTCACCTTGGATAGATTGTCAATAAATGTCTTCTTAAAAATCACAAATATGTTCGAAGCGTTTAAAGAATTCAACTGCACGCCAATCACAAGCCACAGTTCACCCACAAGTGAAACTGATTCTGTAACTTTGTAGCAGACATGAGAACAAAGTCCGCGTCATCTCACCTACCTGCGTCAACCCTACTAGCTTTACCTTACGCATAGGCACAAACGAACTTTGAAAATTGTGTGAGTCGCATCCGCTATCATTTTCAAACTTTTGCTTGAACTGAGCCTGTTGTGAGCCATTACATCCCCATTTACAAATCATTTGGAGATCATGTTCAACATCGTTAACGTTTTTCAAAACTTCTCCTAAATGTAATTGTAATCTTTAGGCTATGTGGTTCATAACACTTGTAAATTCTCTTCGGCATATGTTTTGGTTATGTTGAAAGTTTCATTGGGAGGATAACATTGTTTTTTATATTGCTACAAAATTGAGTAGCAGGGAAGATTTCCTGTTGTTTGTCTAATTCTGTCATAATGCGCCCATGACAAATCTGCATCTGCAAACATTGTTAGTGCTTCCTCCGGACGAACTTGCTTAGCATGTGCCTTGTCATACTCATGTACTCCATAGACCGATCCTTACTTACTTACTCACTGGCACTATCGAACCCGTAGGTTCATGGCCGCGCGGACATAAGCTCTCCATACATCTCTATCCTGAGCTAATGCTTTCCAATCATTCCCTGTATAATCTACTTCCCTCAAATCATAGTTAATGTTGTTCTCCCACCTCATTCTTGGTCTACCGATCCTTATGTTCTGAAATCTCTTTCAATATATTTGATGCACATCTATTTGCTTGGGCCCTTAATTCCATTTGAGCTGCATAGATAACTTTCTCAGGGTTATCAGATAAACGTACACTCTCATTCTTGCGTATTTTGCTTCGCTCATTAACATCTTGAAACATTTTGTTGGTCTACACGGACTTGTAAATAATAAGAGTAATTAAAAAATTCCGCTCAACCACTTTTCATTGTTTTTCACAAATAAATATCTTCTGTATTTTGCTGCTACCCAGCCATGTTTAATTTCTGGTCTCAATCTTGAAAAATTACGCTTTATTTCCGATACTTGTTCTTCGGTATAATGGTTATGTGAAATCAAGTAATATTCGATGTATTCTAATTGACCGTTAAAATTGAGATCATTTTGTTATCTCATCAGGTCAAATATTTCCTACTACTTCCAGAAGGTCCAGAAATATGAAAAGTACAATTTATCGAAAGTTATAATATTTTCACATTTTCATGTTACAAATTTGAAATCGCTCTACATGGAGGAGTAGGAATTAGTTGGAACCAATTTATACATTTTTAAAAGGTACAATTATTATATTTTAAGAATACATAGGAATCACAGCCGGGCAATGCCTGGCACTATAACAAAAAGACTCCCAAAACTATTATTTTCTCGATAAAAATAACGGAATTCAAATGCCTCTTTTAAAGTGCAAAAGAAAACAAATGACGAATCAAAATATAATATTTGGACTATAATACAAACTTCACTTACCTGCAGTTTCAGAATCCATAACGAAAATTTATTTTTTCACAACAGAACATAAAATAATAAATAATTAAATATTGAGTTTTAACACACGAATGTACAGAATGCCCACAACCACTGCGAGCAATGACTGAGTTCCGACTGACTCTATCCTCTGTACGTTGGGGTGGATAAATACTGGAGCTGGATAGCCCAACTATCTGGCTCTTCTATGAACCTGTTTTTGTTTACCTGAGTGTAATTCTGAGAATTGTACTTATGGCCAGCTAAATTCAACAAGTACCCCTATGAGCAGCGGTTTTCTAATTATAGTTACTGATACTACTGAACAGGAAATTTCACCTTATGTAAGAATATTAATATTAGAAATATTAACACGATTGTTTTGATAGCCCTCCATGGTATCTTTACCTTGTCGTGGTGGAGTGGCTTGCGTGTTAAATGATCCTGTGAGCTATGCCGGCGGTAGCATTGCTGCCGATAGGTTTACCCATGCCGGACTGGTCGAAGGTGATAAGCCAGACGAAAAAAGTACCTTGGTCGAAAGAGTGACAATCTTTCACCGCAAAAATAAACCCGTCAAGAAATGCGGGCATGGGTTCAACTGGGGTACAATTATCCCGAGGTCAAATGGTCCCCCATTCGGTTCTCCGGGCGGGGACTACTTCAGGGAACCCATGCCAAAGGCTCAAACACAGGGACATGTTCCTAGGAACATGGAATGTTAGGACTTTATACAATAGCGGGGCACTAGAGATATTAACGCGAGAACTAGATAAATCGCCCTTGGATATAGTCGCTTTACAGGTCGTTAGGTGGCCAGGAGAAGGTAGGTAGGAATCAGGAAACTTTGTTTGCATTATACTACGGGGGTGCAGTGAGACCCGCATTTGGAACGGGTTTTTTAGTCAGAAGGAGGATCCTATCCGCTATCCGAGATATTAAGTTTGTTAGTGATAGGATATCATACATAATTCTAAAGGGTAAACAACATGATTTTATAATTGTAAATGTACATGCCCCCACAGAAGATAACGATGACAAGATCAAGGATGAGTTCTATGAAGAATTAGAATACGTATTTGATAGCCTTTCACGATATCATATGAAAATTGTCTTAGGAGATTTTAATGCAAAAGTAGAGCGGGAAAATATATTCATACCAACAATAGGCAAATTCAGTCTTCATGAAGATAGTACGACAACTGGGTTAGATTAGTCACATTTGCCACATCAAAGAATCTCATTGTTAAGAGCACAACATTTCAGCATAAGGATATTCATAAATACACCTGGGCGTCCCCAGATGGAGAAACTCGGAATCAGATAGATCATGTATTAGTGGCACAGTAGCATCATCGATGTTAGATCAGTTAGAAGGACAGGCTGCAAATCAGATCATCTGGTCAGAGTGAAAATCAGACAACGGCTATCACTTATGAGAGGAACAAACGCTCAAGATGATTCTGTGAAATTTGAATTAAAAAACTTTAAAAATGATGAAATGCGGCAAGAATACCAAATCAAAATTACTAATAGATTTGAAGTACTGGAATCTTCAGATGACAATGTGGCAAACGAAGACGAAACTAATATAAATAAAGAATGGGAGGCTATAAGAGATACTATTACATTGTCAGCATCAGAAAGCATTGGTTGTTTAAAAAAAGAGGCAAAACAAGAAATGGTTTGATGACGAATGTGCCGTCATTGTAAAGAAAAGAAAACTAGCAAATATGAAATGGTTACACGAGCCAAATGAGGTAAATTTAGAGCAATTGGGTAGTATTAGACGGGAACCCACCAAGTTACTAAAGAGTAAAAAGAGGGAATATTTAAGAGAGAAGATTAATGATCTTGAAATTAATGCAAAAAAATAGGAACATTAAAGAATTATATCAGGGAATTATTATAGAGAATAAAGGCTTTCAGGCTAGAACAAACATAATTCGGAATGAAAAATTGGGATATGATGGCAGATTCCAGGAGTAAATTAAATAGATGGAAAAGTTACTTTAATGAGCTATTAAATGTACATACAGAACAGGACATTGAGGAGGATAATTTACAAACAGCAGAAATGTTACTCGCAGAGCCAAGTGCATTAGAGGTTGAAATGGCGATTGAAAAATTGAAGATGTATAAAGCAACAGGTTCAGATGAGATCCCAGCAGAACTGATAAAATCAAGTGGAGAAAAATTGATGGACAAGATACGCTGGTTATTTAGTATGATTTGGGAAAGAGAAGCTCTTCCAGATGAATGGAAGGAATCAATTATGGTACCAATTTATAAGAAAGGAGATAAAACTGGTTGCAACAACTACAGGGACATCTCATTACTTTCAACTTCGTACAAAATTCTAACAAATATATTAGTAAGCAGACTTACTCCCTATATTGATGACATTCTAGGAGATCATTAATGTGCATTTAGAAGAAACAGGTCTACAACAGATCAGATTTTTAGTACGAGACAGATTTTAGAAAAGAAATGGGAATATAATGGTACTGTATTTCAACTATATGTAGACTTCAAAAAAGCATATGAATCAATTAAGAGGGAGAAGTTATAGTATCCTGCTGGAGTTCGGAATTCCTAAAAAGTTAGTTAGACTTATACGAATGTGTCTAAATGGCACAAAAAGTAGGGTGCGTGTAGGCAAACAGTTTTCGGATCCTTTTGAAATCCAGAATGGGTTGAAGCAAGGAGATGCGCTATCTTTTGTACTAGAGCATGCCATTAAATCTTTAGAGAATGAGGAAGGCTTACAACTGAATGGTATTAATAAGCTGTTAGTTTATGCTGATGATGTAGTATTATTGGCCGATAGTGAGGAGATACAGCACACACTATTGAGTAACACTAAGAAATTAGGACTGGGAGTAAATATCAATAAAACTAAATATATGGTCACACGTAGAAATTCAGTATATAATGGAAATGGACAGCTAATGACAAATGAGGGAAATTTTGGGGAAGTGGCTGAATTCAAATATCTAGGAACAATAATCACAAATAGGAATGAGATGCACAAAGAAATTAAACATGGGCTCAATTCTGGAAATGCGTGCTATTATGCATTGCAGAGACTCTTGATGTCCCAAACGTTAAACTGAAAATATATAAAACTATTATTCCACCAGTTATATTATATGGGTGCGAAACATGGACTCTTACTTTAAGGGAGGAAAGAAGATTACAAGTATTTGAGAATAAAATACTTAGGAAATTTTTTGGACCAAAGAAAGGTGAACAGACAGGTGAATGGATAAGACTACATAACAATGAACTACATGGTCTTTATAGGAAACCAGATATAAGAACAGTTATGTCTCGTAGACTGCGATGGGCAGGATATGTTGCACGTATGGGGAATGAAAGACTTGCATGGAAGCTTCTTGTAGGAAGGCTAGAGGGAAAACGCCCAGTTGGTAGACCAAGAATGAGGTGGGAGAATAACATTAACTATGATTTGAGGGAAGTAGATTATACAGGGAATGATTGGAAAGCATTAGCTCAGGATAAGGACGTATGGAGAGCTTATGTCCGCGCGGTCATGAACCTACGGGTTCGATAGTGCCAGTGAGTAAGTAAGTAAGTTATTTTGATAGGTCTTGGATTTAGCTGATCACTCACTTGGAGAGACCCTCCATGTCCGTGTATGGTCAAAAGAGTATGTGTGTAATCCAAAGTTTAAAATCTCTCTCCTGACATTTCGTACCACTTTAAGACCCGTGTGGCCTGGGGCATATAAATCCATCTATAAGGTGAGAGAATAAACTACCGTGGAGAAGAATAAAAAGAAGAATTTAACACGGTATCTAAATTTAATTAATAAAAGTTCAACGTTAACGTGCCATGAAGACACATAGATGCGCAAATATAAATATCCACGTTGGTTTTCCTACGGAATAAGAAATAAATCGACAGCTATCCCCACATTAAAAAAATCTAATCCCGTCGGGAATAGAAACCGGAACCTCTAGTAAGAGAGCTAGCACCTGAAGTAGCACGATGGATTTATAGGATAATCCTGTTTTCCAAGTTTTTGCGGAAGAAAAAAAATCCTTTATAGGAATTGAGTTACAAGCGGGTCTAAAGGTAAAGTGAACCCACTGCTTGTCTTGGGCGGCTCTTGGGTTAGTTGGAAGTTAAGGCTTTCTAGACAATCATTACAAGATTTCAGCTCTGCTTGACGCTAGCCTTTACCCTCAGAGCATATGTTTGGTACAAATTCCCATTGAGGTTGAACATATTCCACGGCCTTGATGCTGAATAAGTTTAAAAATCCTAAATTCATCGGGAAGCAAATCCGTGACGTTGAAACAGCACAAAAACAGATTGAATTATTAAATGACATTGCAGAGAAAGTTGGTCTGCAGATTTCTTTTGAGAAAACGGAATACATTTCATGCAATAAACAAGCACCAAAATACCTGGAAACCAAATATGGAAAAATTAAACGAGTTTCACAATTTAAATATCTTGGTGAAATAATTCAGGAAAATGGAATTGAAACTAAAGCCAATCAAAGTAGATGCCAAAAGATGGAAACAGCATTTCGGCTTACTCACAACACTTGTAATAAAAAATGCATATCTTTATATACAAAATTACGACACTATAACACTGTAATTAAACCAGAGTGCCTCTATGGAGCAGAAACATTAATTTTGAACAGAAAAAAAAAAAGATATCGAAAATATAGTGAAAAAAGAATGTAAACTTATAAGAAAAGTTTTAGGTCCACAAGTCATAGTTGAAGCATGTAGACTCAGAAGTAAAAAAGAAATAAAAATATATACAGACATTCATAGTGATATTAGAAAACGAAGGTTAAAATTTTATGGCCATATCAAACGAATAAACTCAAATAGGCTTACAAAACAGATAATGGAATTCTACGAAAACAGAAGTAAAGCTCCAGTGGATACTATGAAGTGGATTGATGAAATCAAAAAGGACTTAAAATTGGCAGGAATTACTAAAGAAGATATCCCTAACAGAGATATATTTAGAATTAAGGTGAATAAGTGGCAAGTTGACCAAGAGGACAAACCGAAGAAAAAAACTGGAACAACTTGGACAGATGATAGAAAACAAGCTCATAGCAAAATAATGAAAGAAATTTTGGGCTCAAAGGAAACGTCTCTAAGTGTACTTTGCGTAATCCTACATGGGCTCATCCGCAATAAAAACATCATAATAATAATAATCATAATTATTATTATTATTATTATTATTATTATTATTATTATTATTATTATTATTATGAAGGTGGGCTTAATATTATTTTTAAAATATTAGTAATTTGATTTTAGCTTCACTTCCTTTTTTATAAGTGTGTATTGAGCATGTGAATATTCAAACTATATGCTATGGGCCTATATGTTGATTTATTTGACTCGTCGAAACACTCTAGAAAGTCCTTGGTTTACTAGCTTGCTGCTGACCACATACCCACAAATAGCTATCCAAATTCTCCATGATGTCGGGCGAGTACCGGTCGCAAACGCAGAGATATTTCATTTAGAAATTTTATTTTATAACCACACGCCCGGTAGTCTACGGCTTATACCTCTCGGTCACGATGCTAATTAATTAGTAGTGTAAAATTAACTTAGTAATTTTTTGCCCTGCATCTACAAAATGTAAAAAAAATGTTATATAATTTAATTAGTCATGCAGAATTTATATTTTTTTACCTTAGTCTACTCTTCAGAATAATGTTTTCCTATAATAAAGTCACTACACCTTTAAATCTACGTCTTTGGGTTTTAAGTTTAAACAAAACTCATTACGCACAAGCTATAGTTTATGAGAAATAAGTTTTTTTTTTGCTTGCTTGAACTCAGTTTAGAATAATGATATTTGCCTGACATGGTATATTAAAAGATTTTTTTGCGGAATTTGTTTAATAGTCCTATAACTTGTCAGAGTTTATGTGGTTAAAATTGTAAGTTTGTAATTGTTATTGCACATAATAATCCGTCTTCATAAAGACCGCGCTATTCATGTTTTAGGATATAAACTTCCGTTTTTATTCGTAACTTCACTTCATTTATGCTATGGAAATATTTATATTTTCCTCTGAAATGCCTAGTGTTGTATTCCAGTTCATCAATATTTTAAACATAGGCCTATTGTGGATACCAAAGCTAATAGTTTTATTTGTGACCCTATTTTTCATTTTTTCCTTGTAATATTTTCTATGTTTTTCCTTACAAAAGGTTAAAATAATAAAGCATGCACCTGAGAACTCAGTCTTTCTCAACAAAGTAAAATTTCCATTAGAACACTGAAGGTCTTTCGGAACATGCCCCATTATCAGCAGTTTAAAAGGTACTAAACGTTTTCAATTAATGTTCTGTATAGAGAGTTAAGTTCGTTGTACGTGTTCTCATTAAATGCTTCTTATACATTTTATACAGTAACCTAAACGGTGTATCAGAATGAATTTTAAAATGACATTTTTTTCATGAAATCTTGAATTCCCTAAATAATGTTAAGTCACATGACATTCTCTTTTCTATCTCTTTTGTGAATTAAATTATTGAAGAAATAATATAATTTCTAGGTTTCCTCTTTTTTTATTTATTTTGTTATTGAGATGTCTCTAAAAATCTATAAAAATTGTACCATTTATGTATGCAATAGAGTGAAAACTTGACACTGAGCGTATTATTAAATATTTTTGATTAATTTTGAAGAGTTTAAATGAATTAAATCAAGTGTAATAAATTTACCAGGTTGTAGAGAGTTTAAAAACAAGCACTTAACAATGGAAAACCCAGGTTCTCAAAAAAGTTTCAATTATTATAGTAATTTCTTTGGTACTCATCATCCAGTATCAAAACTGGAATGTGCGGGAAAACGATCACTGTCTATACAAAGAGACCTAAAACAAGTTTGGGGAAAATAATCTTATTTACTCAATCTAGGATTGGTTCAGGTTAGGGGCATGGAAATTTTTAAAAATTAGCGACGATCACGATATGAGAATATGTCCAATGTGCGGGAGCTTTGAAGACGAGATACATATATTAGAAAAATGTAACGATTTGGAATATTGGAGGCGTCAGTTATTACCGGAAAGATTTCTAAATTCAAATCGTGAAGGATTGGCATGCTACGAGTTATTGGTTACCTCAGAAAATTGGATAAACTTGGGTAGATTTCTGGACACGCGGAAAATAAGAACAACACTCATTCATGAATAAATAAATATGTTAACAAATTGCAATAACATTACTTCTTAATAATTCTAATTAACTAAGTTAATGTATAATGTAATTGTATTGTTATCTAATTGTAATATTATTGTGTTTTCTTTTTTGTTTTAAGTATATTATTACCAAACATCAACTTATTGTAACGGACTGTCAACAGCACGTACGGCTTACTGCCCGTGCGACCCATATTTGTAAATAACATTGTATGTATCTTAATTTTCTTCTTCTTCTTCCTTCCAAGTTTAATCTAATAATGTACTATTAAAACTGAATGGCGGAGCAGGATAGATGCCAACTATTAATTTATGATAAAATTATTTTTAAAGTCCACCACTGTCTCGGGGTAGCGTTCCTGTCTGAAGTGAGTAGATTATATACGATGACAGTAGAAGGGGGATTTAGTGGAAGCACTTATCTATCGCTTGGTTTCACCGCCCCAATGCGTTGCCGGTTAAGACGTCTCAACACGTCTCACTTGCTTTCGGAAAGTGTATGCAACATTAACCATGATAAGAAGGGAGTAGATTATACAGGAGATGATTGGAAAACATTTTATCAGAATAGGGGTGCATGGAAAGCTTATGTCCGCGGGGTCATGGACCTACGGCGAGTTAGATAAAGTAGACTATTTGCATTTGTAATGGAGTATTAATAGGCCCTATATTTTTCGCTATATTATATTATTATTATTATTATTATTATTATTATTATTATTATTATTATTATCACCATTATTGCCACCATCATCATTATATTAATGCTTGTAACGATCTCTTTAATTCGTTCTAAAATTGAAGTTACGCTGTGAATTGGTGATAAATTTTGAACTGAAATAGTGAATGATTGTGTAACAATACATCGTTAATAAAATACTGAAATGGACAACCATGAGTATGGTTTCCATATTATCAAAGTTAATATAAGTGGAACAGCATTGTTATTGTTTATCATCATTTCGTAGCCAAACTCTTCACACTTTTCTACTCTATCTAACCGCAGGAATATTTTAAACTGAAGAGCTCTCACTGCTCCCATAGAGATAACACGGTTGACAAGAGGGGGAAAAAATCCACTTAGAACAATTTTCACGATCGCATTTCTACACCACAGCACTTCGAACAAAAGTGCTATACATTTAATAAATGGGAAATTTGATGAAATGTAGAGATATAGTGTTCTAAGTACCAGTCAGAACAAGGGAAATGAGGCACAAAAAAAATTCTAGCTCCTGATTTAACTTCTGTTTAGCCCATCAATTCTCTTCCCACGGTAATAGAAATATAAGTCGAGATTAATATTGACTTCAAATGTTCTTTTTATTCGATACGATAGCATAGAGACGTTCTTCCGCACTGGGTTATGTTACAGCTTCACATCTTAAGATTGTTACAAGAAGCTCATGAGAAATTTTCTTTCAGGTTATAATAAATTAGTATATTCTTATTTCGCCTTTCTCCTTTTTCAACAGATTTGGTTCTGATTTTTAGATATTCTAACATAATTTAATATTTTTGTAAAGTTAGCCTATATTCAATTCTTCTTCTTCGTCACGGTTTAGGCTTATTTACTAGCCTGTTCCGGCTCCAAATTGCTGCTGTTTCCATCTTTTCTTTTGGTCTTCCCAAACTTCTTCTTCCTCGTGATGAATAGTTGTATGCTGCTTTTGATATTATATTCTCAGTCATCCTTGCTAAGTGTTCTTTCCAGTTTGTTCTGTATTTCACTTTTGTTGTGTTTAATTCCTCTGCTTTCAGTTGTCTTATTTCTGTGTTATATTTTTTGTCAGTTCTTTAATATCCTGCTTTTGGTCTGAGCTTGTATTCTGGCAGATTGTTGTGTTGTCACTGTACATGTTTCGGATCCATAAGTAAAAATAGGAACTGCCATTGTCTTGTATAATTTCATTATAGAGTCTTTCCTGGCTTTATTTTTCATAGTTTTTTTAGTGTTCCTGTTATATAATTAAACTTTAGTTTGTTATTTACATCTGTTTCCGCTGTATATGATATTTTGCAACTCATGAAGTTATATCTTACTACCTGTTTTATTGATTTATTTTCTAATATTATCTTTGTCTGAACAGGATGAGAGCACTTGAAAGCCATTGTTTTTTTATTTTTCTGATGATATTTCCATATTGTATTTTTTTTATATTTAATTTAGTTTATATAGCAATCTTTGCAGTTCGTCTTCTGTTTTTGCTATTAAAATCTGGTCATCTGCAAAGGCTACTGTTTTTATTACTATATTTCCTAAGTTAATTCCCCAGTCGTCATTTGCTTCCATGATCTTATCATGTCGTCAAAATAAATGTTAAAAAGAGTGGTTAGATTTCCTACAATAAAACTGCCTTCACGACCAAATATTTCGTACCTAATATTCACTATAATATCATACAAAAAGATCATTCATGTTTCATTTATTATGTAGATTTCGACATTACTTTAATTCGTATAGTAATACTACTACTACTACTACTACTACTACTACTACTACTACTACTACTACTACTACTACTAATAATAATAATAATAATAATAATAATAATAATATAATAATAATTATTATTATTATTATTATTATTATTATTATTATTATTATATTTATTATTATTATTATTATTATATTATTATTATTTTGAGAATATTCCACAATACAGTGTTTCTCGTACAACCCAAAGTGATTTGTCGATTATTATTATTATTATTATTATTATTATTATTATTATTATTATTATTATTATTATTATTATTATTATTATTTTGAGAATATTCCACAATACAGTGTTTCTCGTACAACCCAAAGTGATTTGTCGCCTAAGATTCCTGCCTACAACATATTCTTCCCTCAAATCTCTAGCTTCCACATTTCTCTTCACTCCATCCATCCATCGTTCTCTGCCTCTTCCACTTCTTCCATTAGTTATCCAATTAAGGATCTTCTTTGGTATTCTCTCTTCTGCCATTCTTGTGAGATGTCCATACCATTTCAAACGTTTTTCTTCTATTTTTCATAATATTTTTTTTTCAACTTGCAAAATTTCTCTTATTGTGCTGTTTGTGATCTTATCCCTTCTTGAAATTCTTGTCGATCGCCTCCAAAAATCCATTTCTACTGCTAACAGCTTGTGGAATTATTAATATAGAGATTCACTGGCATTTTATGAATATACATTATATTTACAATTAAAGTCAGTACTAATAAAATTCATGTTTGAATTCCGTTGAGATATTATTCACAATATAAAATTATAAAAGTCCGTCATGCAGAAACTGCGTAAACGTATCGAATTCCTCAGTAAAAATGACAATTATGATCTGATTTCTATACATACCTTCCTTTTACATAATATATATCTTTTGTTAACCCTTAAATTGGAGAAGCTCAGTTTCTTATTCCAACTTATTTAAATGTGTCTGTCTGCAGTAAAAACCAACTCTGCATAATCGTAAATTATAACCTATAGAATATTGTTGTATAATTTCCCTCAAATTTAAATAATATATACCGACTCATTTTTTCCCCCCATTTCTCTATTAAAAATATTAAATGAATTGAACTATTACATCTTACAGAATACATTACCAATTTAAGGATTATATGAATTGTATTCGATATATTTCAAAGAAGCAAATGTGGCGGTTTATAGAGTGAATTTTTAATTTCGGGTTTCAGGTATACCTCCACTTCCAATGGTTGCATTTCTCTGATTTTTGGAGAATAACTTCTTCGTTTTATTTTAATAGCATATAGGCCTACCGAGTATTGTTGTGAAACATCGAAAATTGTGACTACTAGAGCGATTCTTAAATGTTGGTTTCAGATGATCTTTTACTCCTAATGATCCGATTTTGCTATTAATGAACTCGGATCTTATTTTTTTAATTTATTCATATATAGGCCTAGCAAGCTTGGTTTTGATAAAACAAACATTTTGGCCGCTAGAGCGTTAAAATACAGAGTCAGGCATATATATATATATATATATATATATATATATATACTGTATACTGTATATTAGCCATGGTCATTTTCGTTGCCTACTAGATAGGTTTGGTGGTGATCTGTAATTTAAAATATTTTTTATTCATGAAAACAAGCTTAATAGCTTCATTCCTTAGGAATTCATTAAAATTTAATATCGCCAGTAAGATTCAGTCTCCTTAACGTCGGAACTTCTTAAAACACTGGAGGCATTTCAGAAACGTTTCCATCCTCAGCAGAAGATTGTTTCATTCTTGACTTATCCGTGATTATCTTATGGAAATTACAGAAACACCTTCACTATATTGTACAATGAAAGGAATCCAGCAAAGATAATAATTATACTGGAGCAAATATAAATTCTAAGTAATCGACAATAACTTTATTTTAATCAGGAAAACATAATCACAAAATAAGTCAGTAGTAAAACAACATTCTGCTGAGAATATAACCGGTTCCGAAAGGCCTATAGTATATTATACAGTTGCAACAGTTGAAGAGACTGAATCTTATCAGAATACAATTTAATGGTTTTATATTGTTGCAATCATAGGCCTATTTAAGTGTTTCTGCTTAATCCAGTCCCACAGTTTATGTATATCTAACACATGCACGCACGCACGCACGGGCTTGTCGCGTAATTCCTTAACCTACTAGGTATGACGCGGCATGTTTCCCTCTTCATCAATTTTATTTGATCTCATTCTTCAATGACCATTTAGTCACGCTGGAACATTTAATTAGTCTCCTGGCAATTTTTCTCCTGTAAGAGAGTCTAAGTTACAGTAATATCAACGCAGCTATATATTGCAATGATCTAGTAATTCCAATATTGTGCAACTTAAAATTGCCACTATTACAATTTATACTCCGCTTTATTACTCTGTTCAAAACTCCGTGTTAAAACATGCAAACTTCAAAAGGAATTTATTCATTATTTTTTGTAATGTTACAAAAATTAACACAGGAACAGAATTGACTCCAGAAAAACACTTCAAAATCTTACTCTGCCCTTAAAAGAACTCGAACGAGCAACTACCGGCACTGGAATCCGGTTCTGGTAATTCCATATAAGAGTGTAAATTTTTAATCTGGTATTTGTAATGGCATACGTCTTTTTCCCAGACGGAAGAAAGACCAGACTTTGATTAATACGCAGTTTAAAGCGGTCTTATTGCTATGGAAATAATTTGAAAGCCAATATAAATATGTCAAGATTCGGAATGTTGTTTGTATGGAAATGATCCATTGAATATTAAGTTCGAACCTGGACGGACGTATAACACTGAGGT
The DNA here is from genome assembly GCA_030220185.1 of Diploptera punctata. Taxonomy (NCBI): domain Eukaryota; kingdom Metazoa; phylum Arthropoda; class Insecta; order Blattodea; family Blaberidae; genus Diploptera; species Diploptera punctata. The sequence goes on from JASPKZ010000004.1 coordinate 549,240, forward strand.
TTAGGTAGTCGACTCCTTGTTTATACTAGAGGTCTCTGCATTGTAATATTTTAGAGTTGGGGATCCGTGTCGTCCCCCTAGATTAAAATCTACCTCATTGCACAATACAAATTTAAGTTAATACTCAAAAGGGTAAATTAACAAGCATCATAGCTGGCACAATTGCCCTCTTTAGAGACACAGCCTTCTAGTGAATTTCCTGCCAGGATTCTCTATCAAGACCTATCCTTCGCCAATTTATTCTACCCAGAACTATAACATTCTTTATTTTTCCATCTAAGTTTGGGTATTTCTTGGTCTTTTTTTGTCCTTCAATAGTTACACTAAGTCCTATATATACAAATTAATGTTTGTTTGTTTATTCGTATGTTTGTTTGCTCATTTGTTCGAACTTTATGCGCGGCTATACAGTTGATCCGATTGTAGTAGGTTTTTTGCAAAATGTCCAGGCGATTGCCGGGATGAACATAGGATATAAGAGAGTTGTGACACTCAACTCATACACCCTTACAAATCGTCTTTTGTAGTGGAAAACGTGAAATAAGTAGCACTTTGGACTCTTAAATGGCTTACGCTGCCTAAACCATACGAAATACACAAACTTAATGTACACAGAATTGAATATCTTAAAAAGCTCTACAAAAACGTCCGGGACAGCATATGTTTATCTCTTACGGATAACTGACAATAACCATTTTTATCTTCTCATTGATATCAATTGTCCCGCGCCGTGGCAAGGCAAGAAGTCTTGGCGCATAACTGCTAGACTTACACTGGTTCGAGTCTCCATGGGGAAAGAAATTTTCCTCATGGAATTTCGGCCAGTATGGCACCGGTGCACAGTGGGTCAGAAATGAAATCTAGCTGGAAAAAAACTATTTCCACTCACCCTCATCAATTTAACTTTTTTTTTCACTCTAATATAATTGTTATATGATGGTTCTTAACTTATCTGCAAAGGAGGGTAAAATTCTAATGTTTATGAAGACAATATAAGCATCGGAAGTTGCCGATGGTTAAGAACTCATCTGGTCTATATCCCAGTTGTGTTATTAGCGTTGTGTGTTCAAGTTCAGTGAGCTATTTTTCTTATTCTATATGGATACTTACTAACATATTTGTTAGAATTTTGTACGAAGTGGAAAGTAATGAGATGCCCCTATAGTTGTTGCAATCAGTTTTATCTCCTTTCTTATAAATTGGTACGATAATTGATTCCTTCCATTCATCTGGAAGAGCTTCTTTTTCCCAAATCATACTAAGCAACTAGCGTTTCTTGTCCATCAATTTTTCTCCACTTGATTTTATCAGTTCTGCTGGGATCTCATCTGAACCTGTTGCTTTATACATCTTCAATTTTTCAATCGCCATTTCAACCTCTAATGCACTTGGCTCTGCGAGTAGCATTTCTGCTGTTTGTAAATTATCCTCCTCAATGTCCTGTTCTGTATGTACATTTAATAGCTCATTAAAGTAACTTTTCCAACTATTTAATTTACTCCTGGAATCTGCAATCATATTCCAATTTTCATTCCGAATTATGTTTGTTCTAGCCTGAAACCCTTTCTTCTCTATACTAGTTCCCTGATATAATTCTCTAATGTTCCTATTTTTTGCATTAATTTCAAGATCATTAATCTTCTCTCTCAAATATTCCCTCTTTTTACTCTTTAGTAACTTGGTGGTTTCCCGTCTAATACTACCCAATTGCTCCAAATTTACCTCATTTTGCTCGTGTAACCATTTCATATTTGCTAGCTTTCTTTTCTTTACAATGTCGGCACATTCCTCATCAAGCCATTTCTTGTTTTGCTTCTTTTTTAAACAACCAATGCTTTCTGATGCTGACAATTTAATAGTATCTCTTATAGCCTCCCATTCTTTATTTATATCAGTTTCTTCTTCGTTTGCCACATTGTCATCTGAAGATTCCAGTACTTCAAATCTATTAGTAATTTTGATTTGGTATTGTTGCCGCATTTCATCATTTTTCAAGTTTTTTAATTCAAATTTTATAGAATCATTTTTAGCATTTGTTCCTCTCATAAGCGATAGCCGTTGTCTGATTTTCACTCTGACCAGATGATGATCCGAATTGCAGTCTGTCCCTCTAACTGATCTAACAGCGATGATGCTACTGTGCCAGCGTTTATCCACTAATGCATGATCTATCTGGTTCCGAGTTTCTCCATCTGGGGACGTCCAGGTGTATTTATGAATATCCTTATGCTGAAATGTTGTGCTCTTAACAATGAGATTCTTTGATGTGGCAAATGTGACTAATCTATCCCCGTTGTCGTTACTATCTTCATGAAGACTGAATTTGCCTATTTTTGGTTTGAATATATCTTCCCGCCCCACTTTTGCATTAAAATCTCCTAAGACAATTTTCATATGATATCGTGAAAGGCTACCAAATAAGCATTCTAATTCTTCATAGAACTCATTCTTGAACTTGTCATCTTTATCTTCTGTGGGGGCATGTACATTTACAATTATAAAATCATTTTGTTTGCCTTTTAGAATTATGTATGATACCCTATCACTAACAAACTTAATATCTCGGACAGCGGATAGGATCCTCCTTCTGACTAAAAAACCATTCCAAATGCAGGTCTTTCTGCACCCCCGTAGTATAATGCAAAGCTTCCTGATTCCTGATTACCTTCCCCTGGCCACCTAACGTCCTGTAAAGCGACTATATCCAAGGGCGATTTGTTTTATAATCTCAAAAAATATACGATTATCAAACTCGTAAAAATACTCTTTTTTTAATCTCGAAAATGTATGATTATACATAAACTGATTTTATAATCTCAAAAATATACAATTATGAAACTCTTGAAAATTCACTCGTTTTGTAATTTGAAAAATATAAGATTATGAAACTCGTAAACATTAGTTTGTTTTTTAGTCCCAAAAATATACGATTATGGAACTCGTGAAGAATCGCTTGTTTTATAATCTGAAAATAGGTGATTATGAAAAACCGGTGAAAATCGCTCAATTTTATGATCTCAAAAATAATTTGAAATAAATGAAAATTCACTCGTTTTTATAATCCCATAAATATCCACTTATTATGCTATAAATGACTATGTTTGTCTACTCTATAAACAATTATTTCAAAACATATCTATTTAATATAGAAATTAGCATTGTTTTATTTTTTTACTCTGGAGCAGCAGTGAACGGGTTTTCTGTTTTAATGTAACAAAACAATGTTCAGTAACAGCACGCATCCATGTAAAAATAATTGAATGAAATCTCCACCCGCTGAGATGGCATATAACCTCACAACAATCGTGTCCTGCTCCTTAATTACAAGTGTAATCTGTAACTTAGATTACAAAAGGCATTTCACTATGGGACATATTAATTAAATTCTCTAAATAACAATATTAAGTTAAAGCTGAGGCCGCAACTCATTGGGAAGGCGGGTTTCACATTGACATGCAAAAACAAAAATAAGAAAAATGCATAAACATGCTTTCTCTCCTTGCAAATAATTATATTCAGACATTGTTTGAACTCGTTTAAATACATGGATGTCATGTCAAATAAGAGATTGATTAAAGAGTTATTGTTGACTGAAGAGTGAGTTGAATATCCGTAATATATGTAATGATAGGAGCCACTGGAATACCTAACTCATTCTCCAGAAGTAAGGATGATGAAATCAGCTCATATAACTGGGTATTCTAAGTAATCTTTGAATTTATATCACAAGTTTAACTTTTTTTTTCGATGCAGCTCTTACATTATTCCTAGTTTTGACCTATCTTGAATCCCTTTTAAGAATTCAGCGAAAAATCCATTTTTGGAATATAGCTTTGATACAATTCCTTACTTTCAAATCACATAATTCTCAAGAATTGTGTGTTATTTTAACTATTTTTTTCTAAATAAATATACAAGATTAAATAAAGAAGAAGAATAATACATTTTATTTCATTTTGCAAGTTTCACAATGTTTCACATCTTCCTGCGCCCAATTAATCTATTGTCTAATAATTTTTCCCTCATGCTGTTTATAACTCTATCAATACAAATTATTTTTGGTAGTCTTCTTCTATCACATGATACCCATTTTGATGATTTTCTTGGGAATCTGTCTTCTGTCAATCTTTTTAAATGCTCGATTATACTGAAGTATTTGTTTTTTTTATTAAATCCATGTTAAAGATTGAACATTCATTTTTTGCGAATTCTGAAGGAATGAAGCAATTGAGGTTGTGCTTTGAGATATAAAAAGATTACAGATATTCTCAGATCCGAAAATGATCATGACCAAAAAATACTGTATATAGGCCTAGGCCCCACTTGTGTGTATCCGTTAACGCTCTAGCGGCCGCTTTTGTTTCATTGAAAACAAACTTTTCATAAGTAGAAAAAGTAAGGTCAAGTTCGTTAACCGGGTTCATCTGAAACGAAAATTTAAAAATCATTCTACCGGTTAAAATTTCCGATCCATGAAACTCAGTATATGCTATTAAATAAAACAAATATATTCTCCACATAACAGCAAAATCCGATCATTGAAAGTGGAGGTCTACCAGAAACCCGAAATTAAAAACTGACATGGCAATCGTCATGTTTGTTTCGTCGCAAAGTATACTAAATATGTAAACACACTCAACTCTTGTCCAACTCAGGGTAGGTTCAAGGGATGAGATGAGATGAGATGAGATGAACCCCTATACTGTATATAGAGGTCTCTGAATGACAAGAGTTCTGGCCGACCATGCCTGACGCACCAACACAGGGTCAGATGAATGAAATGAAACGAAATAGATGAGATGAATATGTGGAAATGGTGGAATGAAATTGTGGCAGGGGAAAACGGGAGAAAACCCTGCCCAAGCTCCGTTTCGTCCGCCACAAAACCCACATGGAGTGTCCGAGACTCGATCTCAGAACCCTAGCGGTGAGAGGCGAGCGTCTAACCGCTTGCGCCATGGAGCCGGGAGTAATGTATAATATTCAATTTAATTAACCCTTAAATTGGAAACGTATCCTATAAGAGTCAATACTAATAAAATGCTTAATAAAATTCTATTCAGGTAAATAGCTACAAAACAAAATTTTAAAATAAATACCTGACAGGTTCTTTCGTCTTTAACTAGGTTAAAAATCTTATATTTTTTTAGGTCTTTCGGAAATCGGCTCTCATCTTCAGCAGAATAATATGAGCTACCGAATCCTATAACTTACATTAGTTTAATTTATCTAATATTTTAATAAAATAATAAAAAATTGGAACGGTAGATGTTATTTAAATTGCTGTCAAATTATACAAACCTATTCAAATAGGCAACAACTTACGATATGCTAGATTTGCTTTCACTGCAGTCTGACACTTTTAAATAAATTGGTATCAGAAATTAAGGTCTTCCAATATATATCGTAAATAAGAAAGTAGGACCATAAATTCGGCTTGCTGAAGAAATCGTTTAGTTTATATCTTTGTTTATACAGTTCCTGGGTGACGGACTTTTGTTCTATTACACTGTTTATTATTTTATTTATTCTGGAAATCCCGGTAGAATGCCTCAAAAAATCCATTTCTGCATATTTAACTTACAATATTTAGTCCTACAAAGTTTTAAAACTCTGCCAATAGGCCTAACTGTTTTAGATATGAAGAAAATACTGGAGTTCCACAAATAATTTTAATTAATTTAATTAAATAAAAATAAAACTTAAAGTTTTATGTGATTTTCATATTTTAATTAATTTATATTTGTGATTATACTAATGATAAGCGTAATGTATTTGTATATTATACAGTAATCTACTAATTAATATGTTAATGCGTCACAAATATAATTAATATTGACTCTTTCTTCCTTATTTTAAACTATCCTTTCGTATGTGTTTTTTTCGTGTCACCCGCCTAACGGCCCTTATAGGGAATTTTTTTAACTCTGTATCACGGACATTATGTTTTTTACTACACAAGGAGCATTGGATGAGTGATCAGGACAATGCTGAAGTCATCTCCGAGACAACGCGAACATTTAACACAACATTAAATAATATATTAATCACTACGAATGTGACATTGGAGATTATGATGGCTAGATGGTGTTCGGGGACTATTTGCACCTTAAAATTCACTGACGTTTGCATGATGAGACAGGCCTAGAAAGCTCTTGGCTTACCAGCCAGCCATGTGTCATTGAAAGAAGTCAACCAGTCAGTATAGAGGTGGCATATAGAGCATAACTAAATGTAGGTTTTTAGATGTTTCAGATCTATAAATAAGCATGAAGTTAAAAAATATATATATTTCTTGAAATAGTTACAGTGTTTGCTGGAGGAAATCAACATTTTTGTTATAAGAGAGAACACAATACAAGCTGTGAAATACTGCATTCAAAACGAGCTTTTCTTATAACCTACATAAATATTTAATTAACAATTTATAAGCATATCGAAATCACACTCAGTATTAAATCTGATAACTAAATACATCCGATGTTCGCTTCCATTTATACAAGAAGTTGAAATAAAAAAATCCAAATAGGCCTACTTGTAAAAATGTTAAATCCATGGCGCTACAGGTTTAGAAGATAACTCCATCGTAAACTCTGAATTAATCTGTACAAATTGAATTCTGATCATCTTTATTGAGATGTAATAAATAAAATCAAATCTTAACAATAATTAATCTTTATAGGCCTATTTAAAAATTCAGCCTGCGTATGTTTGTGCTCGCAAAACTCAAAAAGTAGTCGATTGAATACATACACACATCCACACACACACACACACACACACATATATATATATATATATATATATGTGTATATATATATGTGTATGTGTGTGTGTGTGTGTCCCTCGGCGTAGCCGAGTGGTTAAGGCAGGAAGCTGGTTCGAGTCTCCATGGGGAATTGAAATTTTCTCATGGTATTTCGGCCAGTATGAGACCGGTGTCCACCCAGCATCGTGAGGTATTTGTATAGCTACAATAAGTAGCGGCTTCAGGTTGAGAAAACCAGTTATAACGGCTGTTGGACTCGACATGCTGACCACATGTCACCCCTACACTGGCTAGATGATCATCTACCTCTATGATTGACCCATATGGATGTGAGTCCAGCAGTCGGATGGTAGGCTAAGGGACCTTTAGGCCTGTCGCGCCAGGAGTTATAGCCTATAGGCCTATATATATATATATATATATATATATATATATATATATATACGGGCGCTAGAAAATTCAATGGTAATAAACAGCTTAAAGACCAAAGCAATGACATTTAGGACAGGAGGAAGACTGTCACCTCAAATGCGGCGGATCAACTCTAGATTTCGTTAGCAGTTTCAAATAACTAGTAATAACATTACAGACGACTGGAACAGTATTCTCGATGCATTTACAAGAGCCTGCTACTGCTGCGACAAAAGCCATTTATGACATCCCAAAGGTACAAACCTTATCCCTACCAACTGCCATAGAGTTATCCAATCTAAGTTATGTCGGCTGTCACATATGGAATCCAGCTAAAATGGACATATCTAACGGTCAAAAATCTCATGAAGCTTGAAAACATAAAAGCCAGATTTCTAAAGCGGTCTCTCTCAATTTCAAAATTCACAAGACATAGCTATGCCTACATAATAGCAAAGGAATCTTACTTCATATATGATATCAGAAAAAAACTTCGGACTACCAGGTGCAAGCATACAAAACAGTAATCTAGGAGATACAGAGAAAAGCTAGAGAGATTCCGAACGAAATCATGGAAATGGAAGCGCTAAATACAGACGAATGGAAAGGACTTCGCCATTTGTACACACGTTTCGCCGCCCTCGACTTCCATGGGAAAATATGTCACAAACAAAGACACCATGAACCCTAGGAAGACTGCGTCTGCAAACTCTGTAACAAACTCTGTCCCAAGTATCACCTAGTGAAGTGCGGAAAAATAACTCAAACTCTAAACCAATTAATAGCAGAATGGTGAAAATATCATGTATATCATATGTACTGTACACATTGTGTTTAATAAATGTATTAAAACTCAAATATATATATACATATATATATATATATATATATATGGTATGATAAGAAAAATAAATGCCTGGACGGGATTCGAACCCGGATCTCTGAGTCTGTACCTCAGCGTGATATCCATTACACTACCAGGCGAATCCAATTCAAACACTTATTTTTCTTATATATGTATTACATTCTCCATTATTACTAGATGTCGCGAGAACTCGGTCTTCACTGCCATCTAGTAGCTGACTATAACAAGTAAGCAAATTAAAGAGAATATTTTTACCTTATAGCAGTGACGCTTTATAGATGTTATAATTAAATGTTTAACATTGAGCAATGCAAGCTTAATATGGTATGATAAGAAAAATAAATGCCTGGACGGGATTCGAACCCGGATCTCTGAGTCTGTACCTCAGCGTGATATCCATTACACTACCAGTCGAATCCGATTCAAACACTTATTTTTCTTATATATGTATTATATCTCCATTATTACTAGATGTCGCGAGAACTCGGTCTTCACTGCCATCTAGTAGCTGACTATAACAAGTAAGCAAATTAAAGAGAATATTTTTACCTTATAGCAGTGACGCTTTATAGATGTTATAATTAAATGTTTAACATTGAGCAATGCAAGCTTAATATGGTATGATAAGAAAAATAAATGCCTGGACGGGATTCGAACCCGGATCTCTGAGTCTGTACCTCAGCGTGATATCCATTACACTACCAGGCGAATCCAATTCAAACACTTATTTTTCTTTTCTTATCATACCATATTAAGCTTGCATTGCTCAATGTTAAACATTTAATTATAACATCTATAAAGCGTCACTGCTGTAATGTAAAAAATATTCTCTTTAATTTGCTTACTTGTTATAGTCAGCTACTATATGGCAGTGAAGACCGAGTTCTCGCGACATCTAGTAATAATGGAGAATATAATACATATATAAGAAAAATAAGTGTTTGAATTGGATTCGCCTGGTAGTGTAATGGATATAACGCTGAGGTACAGACTCAGAGATCCTGGTTCGAATCCCGTCCAGCATTTATTTTTCTTATCATACCATATTAAGCTTGCATTGCTCAATGTTAAACATTTAATTATAACATCTATAAAGCGTCACTGCTATAAGGTAAAAATATTCTCTTTAATTTGCTTACTTGTTATAGTCAGCTACTATATGGCAGTGAAGACCGAGTTCTCGCGACATCTAGTAATAATGGAGAATATAATACATATATAAGAAAAATAAGTGTTTGAATTGGATTCGCCTGGTAGTGTAATGGATATCACGCTGAGGTACAGACTCAGCGATCCGGGTTCGAATCCCGCCCAGGCATTTATTTTTCTTATCATACCATATTAAGCTTGCATTGCTTAATGTTAAACATTTAATTATAACATATATATATATATATATATATATATATGTACTCTTGATTAGCACAATATATTTGTTATTAAAAGTTACTTTTTAGCCCTCTCCGCAAATGACTCCTCTTAAAAATAAAAAGTTTAAATAAAACTAAAGTATTAATTTAATCAACTATTTGAACTTCATATTTGGGCAATTTTATTGGCTATAATGATGGGACTAGCATCATCTACGGCAGTCATTTGTTATCATAAGTAATGCCAAGAGGGATTTCCAAACTATCGATAAATTTACGAGTCACGAAGTGACGAGTGAATTTGTCCAGAGGATTTGGAAATCCAAGAGTGGCATTTGTTAGGACTATTTAACGAATAAAATTAAGCTGTTTACTCACAAATCGTTATTTAAATATAGTTGTTTTTAAATATTTATATATTTAATGTTATCAGGGATATTTGAAAACAAATAAGAAATGTTTGGTTATGTTTCATTTGTTCATTCACTGCAACTCAATCATATTATTTATTGCCAAGTAGGATCGCAATATTGTAACACCTTAGGTGGAGAATTTTTTTTATTTTGCACGTAAAAGAAATACTTACTTACTTACTCATGGTTCATGGCCGCGCGGACATAAGCTTTCCATACATCCCTATCCTGAGCCAATGCTTTCCAATCATTCCCTGTATAATCTACTTCCCTCAAATCATAGTTAATATTGTTCTCCCACCTCATTCTTGGTCTACCAACTGGGCATTTTCCTTCTGGCTTTCCTACAAGAAGTTTCGAGGCACGTCTTTCATTCTCCATACGCGCAACATGTCCTGCCCATCGCAGTCTATGAGACTTAACTGTTCTTATTATTTCTGGCTTCCTATAAATACCATGTAGCATTGTTAGATAGTCTTCTCCATTCACCTGTCTGTTCATCTCTCTTTGGTCCAAAAATTTTCCTAATAATTTTATTCGCAAATACTCGTAATCTCCTTTCCTCCCTTAAAGTAAGAGCCCATATTTCGCACCCATATAATATAACTGGTAGAATAATAGTTTTATGTATTTTCAGCTTAACGTTTTTTGAAAGGAGTTGGGACGTCAAAAGTCTCTGCAATGCATAATAGCACGCATTTCCAGAATTGAGCCTATGTTTAATTTCTTTGTGCATCTGATTCCTATTTGTGATTATTGTTCCTAGGTCTTTGAATTCAGCCAATTCCTCAAAATTTCCCTCATTTGTCATTAGCTGTCCATTTCCATTAGCCTATATACTGAATTTCTACGTGTGACCATATGTTTAGTTTTGCTGATATTTACTTCCAGTCCTAATTTCTTAGTGTTACTCAATAGTGTGTGCGTGTTGGCCTTCAGTATCTCCTCGCTATCGACCTGTAGTACTACTACATCATCAGCATAAACTAACAGCTTATTAATACCATTCAGTTGTAAGCCTTCCTATTCTCTAAAGATTTAATGGCATGCTCTAGTACAAAATTAAATAATAGTAATCCTTGCTTCAACCCATTCTGGATTTCAAAAGTGTCTGAAAACTGTTTGCCTACACGCACCCTACTCTTTGAGCCATTTAGACACATTCGTATAAGTCTAACTAATTTTTAGGAATTCCGAACTCCAGCAAGATACTATATAACTTCTCCCTCTTAATTGAATCATACGCTTTTTTGAAGTCTACATACAGTTGATGTACAGTACCATTATATTCCCATTTCTTTTCTAAAATCTGTCTTATACTAAAAATCTGATCTGTTGTAGACCTGTTTCTTCTAAATGCACATTTATGATCTCCTAGAATGTCATCAATATAGGGAGTAAGTCTGCTTAGTAATATATTTGTTAGAATTTTGTACGAAGTTGAAAGTAATGAGATGCCCCTGTAGTTGTTGCAATCAGTTTTATCTCCTTTCTTATAAATTGGTACGATAATTGATTCCTTCGATTCATCTAGAAGAGCTTTTTCCCAAATCATACTAAGCAACCAGCGTATCTTGTCCATCAATTTTTCTCCCCCTGATTTTATCAGTTCTGCTGGGACCTCATCTGAACCTGATGCTTTATACATCTTCAATTTTTCAATCGCCATTTCAACCTCTAATGCACTTGGCTCTGCGACTAGCATTTCTGCTGTCTGTAACTTATCCTCCTCAATGTCCTGTTCTGTATGTGCATTTAATAGCTGATTTAAAGTAACTTTTCCATCTATTTAATATACTCCTAGAATCTGCAATCATATCCCCATTTTCATTCCGAATTATATTTGTTCTAGCCTGAAACCCTTTCTTCTCTATACTAGTTCCCTGATATAATTCTCTAATGTTCCTATTTTTTGCATTAATTTCAAGATCATTAATCTTCTCTCTCAAATATTCCCTCTTTTTACTCTTTAGTAACTTGGTGGTTTCCCGTCTATCACTACCCAATTGCTCGAAATTTACCTCATTTGGCTCGTGTAACCATTTCATTTTTGCTAGCTTTCTTTTCTTTACAATGTCGGCACATTCCTCATCAAACCACTTCTTGTTTTGCCTCTTTTTTAAACAACCAATGCTTTCTGATGCTGACAATTTAACAGTATCTCTTATAGCCTCCCATTCTTTATTTATATCAGTTTCTTCTTCGTTTGCCACATCGTCATCTGAAGATTCCAGTACTTCAAATGTATTAGCAAATTTGATTTGGTATTCTTGTCGCATTTCATCATTTTTCAAGTTTTTTAATTCATATTCGTAAAAGAAATTCCATACGCAATTATTATTTTCTTATGTGACATGTAACAGAAACTGGATTTTACTTAAACACAGACAATTCAAGCGGGGCTATTGTAGGTATGCGAGCCGGAGTTTCTTGTCTTGAATTCTTGTCTTAGAGAAATACTTTGAATCCTCTATTTTCTGTGATATAAATGCAAATTTATATTACCAAAATTTCTCTCATATAGTGGAATTCACGATATAGTGCGGCTGCATATTTGATATAGTAGCAGGAAAACTTAAACTGTTTAAACTAGATTCTAAGTAATTAGTCTTTGTGTTATAAGCATGCAATAAGCAAACCATATTTCAAAGCCGGTCTTTATTACTGGTTTAAGTTTAATATTATTTTTTGAATATCCCTTCTTTCAAATAATTAGTCTAAACTGACTGCTCGTTATTTTCAAAATTACACGGAGATTTTATATAAATTAATGCAATCAAGCAACTAACTGAAACCCGCGGACCTAAAGCTCTCCATACATCCTTAACCTTAGCTAATATGTTCCATCCATTCTCTGCATAATTAACCACCCTCAAATCATGGTTAATATTATTCTCCCATGTTCATCCTTGGCCTACCTTCTGAGTGCTTTCCCTCTGGCTTTAAAAAACTATGAACTATATTCTGACTTGATGTCTCCTAAATAACTTAACACTAATACGCCGTAAATGCGTATTTTACTACTAGGGTCAAATACAAACGGGATTGGACTGAATATGACAGCGTTGATCAGCCTATGGGTCCAGACCACTGAGGGGGGGGTCCCCCAATGTGATAAAGGGTTCACAAAAGAATTCAGCTTCAACGTAGTATTGCAATAGGGCCTACATCTAATTTTATTTACCAACTTTATTTTCAGTTTCAATTCCTTACACTTTTAATATTGACAGGTAGTCCGGATGGAACTTCATCCATTGGCTCCTGAGTGTGAAGATTTTCAGGCTCGTAAAAGAATTGCAATCCTGAATAAAATAGGCCTCTGCGTAAAATTTAACCGACCTTCATCCATCCAGGTAGACTAATACCTTAGTCAATACTAGTAAAATTCATATCAAATTCCGTTGAGGTGAATAGTCATATGATAAAAGTTAAAAATTAAAATGTACTGATGGCAAGTGCCTTCGTCCTCAACTTTGTTAAAATATTGTATATAAAATTAACTGGAGTGCTTTCAGAAGTTATCTTCCATCTTCGGCAGGTTGAGCTTTCGCTACTCGTTATAATGGATATTCAGGAGATATTCGTGTTAAGTTTTCGACGCTCGCCAAAATTCGAGTCCAAACTTACTGTCCCACTCGTGCGACAAGAGCTATATCCATATGGGTGTTGCATAAATAAGTAGGCCTACTTCAACACATAGGTCTATAACCATACTAACCAACTAACTCATTTGCTCTATAAACCCAAACATTTATTGCCGCGCGGACATAAGTTATCCATACATGACTATCATGAGCTATTATTTTTCAGCCTACTCCTGTATAATTCATCTCCCTCAAATCATCCTAATATTACTTCTCAACCTCATTTTTTGCCTACTTATTGGTCACTTCCCCTCTGGTTTTCTTCTAAGAAGTTTCCATGCCGCTCTTGCATTCTCCATTCGTGCCACACGTTCTGCCTACCGCAGTCTATGAGACTTAATTGTTCTTATTATATCTAGTTTCCCATGAAGATCATGTAGGTCACTGTTGTGTAAATTTCTCCATTCACCTGTCTGTTCGTCTCTATTTGGTTCATCATTTCTTCTAAGGAACTTATTCACATATACTCGTAATCGTTTCTCATCCCTTCAGGTAAGAGTCCATGCTTCTTATCCATATAAAAGACATGGAGAGAAAAAAAACATGTTTATACATTTTTAGTAGGCCTATCAATTTTTTGATAAAAGTGGGGGTGAAAATAGATCCATGTAATACGTTATAGTATGCGTTTCCAGAATTGAGTGTTTATTTTTTTTCTGTACCTCATTCCTATTCGTAAATGTAATTTCTAAGTAACTCACTGGCTCTGTCGAACCCATAGGTTCATGCTACGCGCACATAAGCTCTCCATACATCCCTATCCTGAGATGTTCCAATCATCGCCTGTATAATCTACTTTCCTTAAATCACGGATAATGTTATTCTCCCATCTCATTCTTGGTCTACCAACTGGGCGTTTTCCTAGTTTTCCTACAAGAAGCTTCCATGCAAGTATTTCATTCCCCATACGTGCCACATGTCCTGCCCATCACTGTACGAGACCTAACTGTTCTTATTATACATATGATGTAGCTCATTATTATGTAATTTTATCCATTCATCTGTGTGTTCATCTCTTTTGGTCCAAAAATTTTCCTAAGAACTTTATTCTCAAATACTCGTAATATTTTTCCTCCCTTAAAGTAAGAGTCTACATAATATAACTGGGAGAATAATTGTTTTATATACTTTCAGTATATAGTTTCAGTGAGGATATTAGGAAGGACTTAAATATTTTAAATTCAACAAATAGAATTGACAACATGAGAAACAACCGGTATGAACATGTCAAGAGAATGCCTACAGATAGAATCCCTCAGCTGTTACTAAAGTACAAACCAATAGGACATAGAAATGTTGGACGCCCATTTACTAGATGGGAGGATTCATTAAATCCCACTTGATGTGAAAACAGGTCAAAAGGCCTAATTTCATGAAGCAGAAGAAGAAGAAGAAGACTTTCAGTTTAAAGTTTTTTGAAAGGAGTTGGGACAAGACTCCCTGTAATGTATAATAACATGCATTTCCAGAATTGGGCCTATGTTTAATTTATTTATGTATCTCATTCCTACTTGTAATTATTGTTTCTAGATACTTGAAATCAGCCACTTCTTCAAAATTTCCTATTTTCCAAGATTTATTTTTCTTTCCTATTTTTATTTTCATAAATTAATATGACAGCATCAACAAATCCGTTGATCAATTTTATATTCGAATTATTTAATGATTTTTCATAATGCTTATTCTCTAATTCATGCAAAATATTTCTGCTAAAATTCCGGATGTTGGAGATCACATTGGGATTCCGTCTTCTTGTACAAATAGTTCATTGTTAAATTGGAAATAGTTTTGACTAGTCAGTGTTTTTATTACTTTGTTTAATTGGTTTATATGCTTTGTATTCAGATTACTGAGTAAACAGCTTATTTTTATTCGTTAAATAGTCCTAACAAATGCCACTCTTGATTTCCATCCTCTACATAAATTCACGAGTCACAAACTAACTCCTGACATTACTTATGAAAAGATAACTGTTTAAATCTGGATGCCGGTAACTAGGAGTTAGAAAGTGCTGAAGTTTGTTAATAAGTGAGAGAGAATGTAATTTACTTCTGCGCTAAGACGAAACCAAGAGATATTATCAAAGTGTACTTAAATGTGGTCATAATGGAGGATGTTGAAAATGTAACGAATGCAAGCTTTGTGAACACTGTATCTGTAGTATCTGCGTCAAGTCGAAATTTGTCATGTATTATTAGTCTCAATACTTAAAGTGTTTGCAATCTCTATGACTCACCTTAATAAAATAAACATTTTAGACAATGAAAACAGAGAAAGTCTTTTTACACGCTTTATATTAGCTTGACCTGTATCTATCTATGTAACGGAATCTTTCAACACGATTTTCACCCACTTAAAAACATTGGATCGACTTGAAACTTTGTATACCTGTAAAGGACCAATGACAATACAACAATTTCATAAATAATATATAAGAGGTTGCGGACTTATCAACTTTTTAGTCCATCGTTGTAAGAAATTAATATTATATCCTCTGGTAAGCTCAGTTGGTAGAGTGGTGGACTGTAGTGGTATATAATTTTAGTAATCCATAGGTCGCTGGTTCAAATCCGGCCCGGAGGATTTTTTTAGAAAAGTATTACTTTTTGCTCATATTACAATAGTATCGAATTTAAAGATATTTACATTTTTATCTTATTGTGTAAAATATTAATGCCAATTTTGTAAACTTATCACATTGTAATATATCTAAAAATTATGAGAAAGATACGATTAATTGTAACTATTAATCTATATTCAAATATTCAAAAAGTTATAATAATATTAGATAATATTAATAATTTTAAACATTAAATATCAATCCATAGTAATTCTGCCCAATGGCAGGTCATTCACTGGAATCATAGCATTATCATTGCTATGCTTTGCAGCTTCACTAGGGAATTATAGGTGTGGTCACACATAAACATACATTATATAATAGAAATATACAGCTAATGACAAATGAGGGAAATTTTGAGGAAGTGGCCGAATTCAAATACCTAGGAACAATAATCACAAACAGGAATGAGGTGCACAAGGAAATTAAACATAGGCTAAATTTTGGAAATGCGTGTTATTATGCATTACTGAGACTCTTGACTTCCCAACTCCTTTCAAAAAACGTTAAACTGAAAATATATAAAACTATTATTCTATCAGTTATATTATATGGATGCGAAACATGGACTTTAAGGGAGGAAACGAGATTACGAGTATTTGAGAATGAAGTTCTTAGGGAAATTTTTGGACCAAAGAGAGATGAACAGACAGGTGAATGGCGAAGACTGCATAACAGTGAATAACATGGTCATTATAGGTAGCCAGGTATAATGAGAACAGTTAAGTCTCGTAGACTGCGATTGGCAGAACATGTGGCACGAATGGGGAATGAAAGAAGTGCATGGAAGCTTCTTGTAGGAAACCAGAGGGAAAACCAAGACCAAGAATGAGGTGGGAGAATTACATTAAATACGATTTGAGGGAAGTAGATTATACAGGGGATGATTGGAAAACATTGGCTCAGGATAGGGATATATGGAGAGCTTATGTCCGCGCGGCCATGAACCTACGGGTTCGATAGTGCCAGTGAGTTAGAGTTAATAATAATTTTAAAAAATATAATTATATTCGTGCCTAGACACTAAAAATATCGTAAGCAATTACGTTTTCATGGGATTCCGGTTTATACAATTAATTAAACTAAAGATTAAAAAATAAATAATAGTTTAATAAATTAAAATAACACGTTTTGTTAGAAAACCAAACTAAAAAAAAATCAAATAAATAATAGTTAAGAAACTAAAACAACACGGTTTATTAGAAAACCGAACTAAAAAATGAAAAATAATTTTAATTTCTAACACGCTTCTGATAAAATTAAAGCGGTCAACAAAGAAATCATCTGCAACACATCTAGAATAAAACTAGAGATATCTACAAAAAAAAATGTTGCCATTATAAGCGTGGGGTGCTTTTTATGTTTTTTTACGTTTTCTTCTTAGAGACTTTACTTTTACCAATATATGTTTTTCATCAAATATATTAATTGATAAAGAGCACCCCACGCTTTTGATGGTAATTTTTTTTGTAGATAACTCTAGTTTTATTCTAGATGTTTGGAGATGATTTTTTTGTTGGCCACTTTAATTTTATCCCAAGGGTGTCGGAAATTAAAATTATTTTTTATTTTTAGTTCGGTTTTCTAATAAAGCGTGTTGTTTTAGTTTTTTAACTATTATTTATTACAGTTATATTTTCAGTTGTGTTTCCTAGATTAAATTTGAGTCTGCGGACAGTTCATTTCCAATGCTTAACATTTATATGGGATAATTACATTATTTACAGCAAATTTGGAAATATAGATGTGTCACTAATTGTGACTAGACTTTATTGTTCCAATACATTATATTGGCTTGTTAGTTTTTATTAAAAGAAAATTATATTTCTTTCAAAGGTTTGATTTGTGGCAATGAAAGCGATATTATAAATTTTACTGAAATTGTTTTTGTTTGGTACTTCTATAGGGTAAAGTGTCACAATATTAGTTTATTTTATCTATTTTTCTCATAATAAGTCATATTACAATAGATTTAATTGGAATTATTGATAAATATATTTAATAGAATTGTACCTAATTTATGAGCATTATATACTATATAGTCGTATATATAAATATATTGCATAGAGTTGTAGCTAATTTATAAGCATTATATACTATATACTCTACATATAAATATATTGCATAGTGCTGTAGCTAATTTATAAACATTATATACTATATACTCGTGTATATAAATATATTGCATAGAGTAATGTATAAGCATTATATAGCCTACTTTATACTCGTATATATAAATATATTGCATCGAGTTGTACCTAATTTATAAGCATTACATACTATATACTGGTATATATATATATGTTGCATAGAGTTGTATCTAATTTATAAGCATTATGTACTATATACTCGTATATTGGCGGTGTACCAGAATTAAGTACAGCTGTTCAAATAGAGAACTATTTTTTTCGAAATGGTCCATTTTCTATAGAAAGAAGAAAAAATGTTTTCCGTAAAAAAAACATTTCCTTTGGAAATAGCTGTAATGACATGGTTGATTTGTATGTAATAAAGTTCTAGTAATGCATATGTAATACCACACAAAGTTTCATTTCAGATAGGAAGTTAAGAGCATTCTTACATTATACAAGATTTTCCATAACAAGATTTTAATTTTTGACTATTTAAAAAGCCTAGTATTCTGGTTACAAAAGGTATAATCTTACACAAAATTTTAATTCGAGATAATTCAATCTTCAAACTACAAGAATAGTTTAATAATACTACAGAGTTAATAATTACGGTATTACAGAGGTTGTCCATAATACGAAAGTAACAGTTATTTATGTTTATCATAATTTTATAATTGCATTCCATCATAAATAATTATAAGCCTACAGTCATTCCTCAATTTGTTTATAAAATGTTTTAAAATACTGAACTAAAATAGTTAAATATATTTTTTCTATCCTCAAAGTTACAAATGTTCGGCTTATTGTAAACGATCAAATGCTGAGGAGGTGGAAGTTTCATAATCGATTTATAATCTTTACGTTCTTCTGTACTCGATACAATGAATTCTTGTGTTCATTATTCACATTATATTCTCTCTTATTTTATTCTAGATGTTCCTATTAAAGTCGTTCTGTATTTGAACATAAAGTTTTATTAATCGTATGTTTATTATTTTTCTTTTACTTCTTGACATCATATTAAAGTTAATAAAGTAGTCACGTAAGACGATTTTATTAAAGTCAGGAGTTAGAATCTATAAAGGAATAAAATCATTTTTGAATTAAATATGAATTAATTTTTCAAAGAAATTAAAATTCATTTAGATGTATAGTTAAAAATGTAGAGAAAAGCGAAAGCTAAATCGAAATTATTAAACTGGAAATCGATTGCCTACGTCCTTCAACCATGAATTCTATGTAATATGGTACATAAATGGATAAGAACAATGTATTAAATTCTTAATTTTCTCAAATACGAACAATTAGAATGTCATGGACCGTGAAATGAATGGATGGTAAAAGATTATCATAAGTAATGCCTCGAGTGATTTCAAATTTATCTGGAGAATTTGGAAATCAAAAGTGGCATTTGTTAGGTCTATTTAACGAATAAAATTAAGCTGTTTACTCACAAATCATTATTTAAATATAGTTACTTTAATATATTTATATATTTAATGTAAACGGCGATGTTTGAAAACAAATGAGAAACGATTGGTACGCTTCATTTGCTTCTTTTTGTTCATCACTGCAACCAGATCATATTTATTTTTGCCAAAGGAACGCAATTTTGTAGAATGCACTCTAGTGGAGAAAAAATGAAACACATCTAACTGTATATTAATTAATTTCTGATGTCCTTTGATGTAAATATGACAATTATATTTTTCTGGTATGTTATTACCTGGGAAAAAATACATTAAATAAAGTGCAAAGAGTGGTTTCTTTTTTTGGTGGTATAATCAATTGCTACAAATGTTTTTATATTAACTCCCGTATGCGCTATGTGTTGACATTCATGCACTATATATACAATCTGGTAGCCGTAATGCCATTTCCACTACACGTAACGAAATCCAAGATGCCACACTTAACACAGCTAATAGAAACACAGCCTACAGATCACACAACATTCAATCAACCACTCTATATAAAAAAAATTCGCCAAACACCTAGGACTCCCAACGCCGAAATCCTATTGGTCAGACAAAAGCAAGATGAGCACAGTCAACTTTAGCACACTATCTGACCTCAAAGAGTTTCAATCGCAGATTCCCACAAGCACGCTTGGCCCAAATGCTAGATAAATCGTTCCTACAGACAAATAATAATCACACACATCCACACAAGCACCGAGAGAGGCCAATGTCGTCGTCCTGGGCGTCCATCCGGACATCGAAATAAACGATGTCATGGAGGAGCTCGCGGCTGAGGGCATTGGTTTCTCTCGAGTCACACGAATACGCAACAACAATGGCAACACACCAATGATCAGAATTTTCACCACAAATCAAGAAACCATCAAAGCCCTCTTGACACATGGACTACTCATGGCAAACCGGCGGTACAAAGTAGCACCACCACGTCATGAAATCCGCCACATCCCATGCAAAAGATGCCAGCAATATGGCCATAACACAACTATACATGCCGTAACGACAGGAAATGCCACGGGTGCGGAGCCATCAACACCAATTGTAATCACTACTTACAAGAAGCTAGAGCCCAATTCTATGCCACATGTAATTCTAACACACACTACACTGGCCAAATGTGCTCTCCCCTATATCCCCGCGACACACCTGTACCCACGGAACCCAAACACACTCCTCTAATTCGCCAGGACCCTCCTCCATCTCATAAAAAGCCAAGCCAATTTAAAACACAAGATTTTCCAGGCCTAAATCCTACCGAGACTGAAGCCACACAAAACATAACACCGGTCACATATGCGGCCAAAGTAACTAAAACACAAACTTCCCCGCCAACTGATTTAGCCATCCAAGTCATCCAGATCCAGATGGAGGAATATGTTAATCAGAAACTGGAACAGTTAGAAACATTCCTAATACAATACGTAGCGGCTGTAGCTAAATCAATGTAAAATATAGCTAAACCTGAACACATGACCAACACTAACACGGTCCAAAATTCACACAGTAAAAAATATTCAATAAAACAGTACAGATGGGTAAGTTCGGCTCGGCCATGGATGTCTACGTGACATCCATGAACAAAGTCAAACAAGACTTTGAAAACAAAATTGAGAAATTATTAACACAATTCACGCCCACACTACAAAATTTACAGCCACCACAATCGGCTACTTCTATGCCACTCACCGACACCGACACCACACTACAGAACAACTCTTATCATGGGGACCATCTACAGGGATAGGGCAACAATCATACACTTAAACATCAGACACCATTATAATAATCACACAGAGTTACAACACTTATTACACGAACATAAACCAGACATTGTTACACTTAATGAAACCAGACTAAGCCTGACACTACAGCTAACATATCAACATATAACATAGACCTATACAGACACGACCTACATACATGCCGCTGGGGCACTGCCATTCTCATTAAAAAACACATTCCCTCAACACATATTCAACTCCCAATTTCGAACACGAAGATGCAGTGTTCTGTAAAATTCAACTTCAACAGCAAACGCTACATGTCGCTACGTACTACAGTTCACCTAATGAGCCTATAAATGTAGGCCTACTCACACACTTAGGCACACACAGGAATCTGATACTCACAGAAGACCTAAATGCACACCATCCATTTTTTAATGACAGAACAGAAAACGTCGAAGGCCGCATATTGGTCAGACACATTACATTACATAACTTAACTTTTTTACAAGTACCAGGCCCTACATGTACACCCATCATTGCCGGTCATCAAGCCACGTCGCCAGATAAAATACTTATACATAGACATCTCCACAGACACACACACAATTGCACTGTACATTCACCATTAAACACGGATCACTGTCCAATAAAGTTCGATATTTTAACACAACGCTGGTACACTAAAACACCTAACACATATACATAATAATACAACAATATAAACAATAGAAAACATTAAACAGGCTGACTGGCAATTATACCAGAACTACATAACAGAACATACACAACACCATGATATGATAACACCAGAACACTTAGACGCAGCCGACTTACACATATCAAACCTAATTACACAAGCACGAGACATAGCGGTTCCAAAATGACGTATCGACACAAAAAACACTAGGCCATTACCTCCATACATAACAGGGCCTACAGGCCATCAGAAACAAACGCCTAGCACATAGGCAATACATGCGAACACACACAGATGCAGACAGGAGAACATACAGACGATTACAAGAAGACACCAAGGCACTTATCACACAATATGAAACACACAGATACAACAGACTTACACTCAGCTTAGACGAGAAACACTTCACGGACATCAAATCCTTCTGGAATAAAATCAAGAGAATCAGAGGACAGGCTAAATACACACTTCCACCATTATTTCACAATAACACACTAGTACATAATACAGACGATAAACTAGACATATTCAGACACAATTTACAAACAAGACACACAGAGCAACATAATCCCAACTTCGATATAAACCACTACAACACAGTAAATGCACATTTACAAACACATCCACATCTATACACGCCTAAACAACAATACACACTGCCTGCAGTACCACATATTACAACTGAACCCATAACCCCCATGGAAATTACTATTGTACTAGCAGGCCGGAAAAACACAGCCCCTGGACACGACTGAATATCATACACTTTCCTCAAACAACTGCCAGCAGCCGCACTACGATTCCTAAGTACACTATACACCGCGAGCCTATATATCGGATACGTACCTGAGCGCTGGAAACACGCACATATAGGCTACTAGTATTCCACAAACTTAACACAGACAATTCTAACGCCAACAATTACAGACCGATATCACTAACACGTACCATTTCCAAACTCGTGGAAAAAATACTCGCAGACAGAATCCATACACGCTTAGGCCAAACCCTCATCCCTCAATGTCAAGCTGGATTCAGACCGGGACTCTCATGCAAACATCAACTCCTACGAGTTTTTACACCAATAGAACACGCTTTCCACAATAGACACACTCCGGTCTTAATCACACTTGACATTGAAAAAGCTTTTTAGACACCGTATAGCATAACGGAATTAGATACAAACTTACACAATTAAACATACCAGAAACAATCACACGATGGATGTCAAGCTTCCTAATTAACCGCACAGCACAAATTAAATATCACGATACACTATCAAACACAATAAACATACAGGCAGGTACTCCCCAGGGAAGTACCATAAGTCCACTCATAGGCCTATATATTATATACACAAGCGACACACCACAGCCTCAGGATCCGAGAACAGGCCCTATACGCTGACGACGTGGCCTACTGGTCGGCACAGCCCTGTCTTATACAATCAGTTGCACGCCTAAACAATGAACTCGCACGCTTCCAACAATGGGCACACATATGGCGTGTAAACATTAACGCAGAGAAAACGCAAGCCTGTGTCTTCAAAAAACGAAGACTCAGGAGGGCGCTACTCGCTAACACTCCCATATGCCTAAATAACGTCCCTATACAATACAGACCTACAATCACTTACGTAGGATACACTTTGGACTCTAAACTCAAATGGGCCAGGGCTGCAGCAAAACTACAGACACAGATGAAGCAGTCCAAGTGGTTCATGAACCCTAGACTCCAAGAACACACTCACACATCTCTATAAAGCATATACGCGCAGTCTCGTATCCCACACATAGGCCTATCTCATGTTCCCCAACATCTGTCGAACCCAGTACCTCAAATTCTGCAGAATTGAGACGAGTGCACTCCGTAAAATCTACGAACCGCCACGCTACTACACCAACTTACAGCTTTACACTGACATAAACCTAACTATACTCCCTGAACATATCCATCCATAGTAATTCTGCCCGAAGGCAGGTCCTTCACTGCAATCATAGCATTTTCATGCTATGCTTACAGCTTTACTAGGGACATATAAACAACATAAATCACAAATTCATACACAACACCCACACACAGGAATACCTTGACCATATTTTCACAAATCCGCCCAATACCGATGGACTAACCACGTTCGAAAAAACCCTTTAGGCCAGCCCTATCCCTAAATTTAAATGTTTAAATTCCGCTCTTTTCTCGGTTATTTATTTTCTCCCCTCCCTGGGCAAGAATCCCTTCCTTTCCACGACATGGCAACACACATTAGTTTCATAAATTTTCCACACACAATACACAAAAATTCACACAAGTGACAAGCCGAAGAGAGCATAAAAATAAGTCCCTAAAGTGGCGAAGGCAGAGCGAAAGCCTGCACTTCACTACACATTACATTTCTTAGAGAGTTAGTCCTGCAAAATAATGCTATGATCTATTCAAAATGTTAAAAAGGAGGTGCTTTCTTTATTATGATAAACTTTAGTTGGTAAATTCTAGGCGAAACACGACTATGATTGGTTGTAAATAAAAAAAATCATTGAAATGTGATTGGTCATTGACTCCCATTTGGGGCATGAGTTAAATAGTTATAAGTAATGCCACGAGTGATTTCCAATTTATCTAGAGAGTTTGGAAATCAAGAGTGGCATTTGTTAGGACTATTTAACGAATAAAATTAAACTGTTTACTCAAAAGTCATTATTTAAATATAGTTAAGCAGCGGGCCCGGGTTCGATCCCCGGTCAGGCAGTTTTTCTGGGTGAGGTTTTTATCGGGGTTTTTCCTCACCTGAAAGACATGTCAGGGAAACTTTAAGGCCCAAACAGTCCCCGAAATCATATGGCCATCATCATCATCCTTATCGTTATCATTATCATCATCATCATCATCCTTCACCGGTGTGGAAAGCAATTATCGGGAAAGCATACCACAACATTGGCATAATTAAAAATTCCCTAGTCAAGCTGCACGCATAGCATGAAAATGCTATGATTGAAGTGAAGGACCTGCCTTCGGGCAGAATTATTATGGATGGATGGATATATTTAATTTAAACGGCGATGTTTCAAAACAAATCAGAAATGTGATGTTATGTACATTCACTGAAACTTGATCATATTATTTATTGCTAAATAGGATCGCAATATTGTAAGAATGCACCCTAGTGGAGAAATAATGAAACGCTTCAAACTGTATGTTATAATCAAACATTGTAGGTTATTACGTTCGTGTTTTTAGTCCACCACTCAGGATGACAATCACTGACTGGGTTCCTCTATTTGCTGATCTGCCATTGGTTGGAGAAAAATAGTGCTCTTGACCTATTCAGAATATTAAAAAGGAGGAGCTTCCTTTATCACAAAAGCAGAAGTTGATAAAGAGAAAGCGATAAAGAACTAGGTGAAATACGACTGTCATTGGTTTTAGAACAAAAATCGTTGAAACGTGATTGGTCGTTGACTACCGTTTGGGGCATGAGTTAAATAGTCAAGAAGAAATTTAGAATTAATTATCTCACGAAGAAGATGAAGACAAAATCCTCAAAAGTTATGGTTGCAGGAAATACGAAATCAATGGATGACAAAAAGGACTACCAAGTATGGGAAACAGGTATGTAATGTTAGAGCAAAATGATAATAATGATAATAATAATAATATAATAATAATAATAATCATAATAATGCATTAAGAAGAAGAGACGCAGCAGAGGCATAAGCATAATAATAAATAATAATAATTAATATTAATAATTAATAATAATAATAATAATGATAATAATAATAATCATCATCATTCGGTATCATGGCAGCTGCCGCCGTCTTCCGGAAACCAAACGCCATTCCTCTCTATCCATCCATTGATCTCCCTTTATTCCTCTGATATTCATAGCTGCTTGTACCCCTTCTATCTAAGTTTTCTTCGGTCTTCCTCTCTTCCTCCTTTCCATTGGGATCCATTCCATAACAATTTTTGGCAAAAAAAAAAAAAAAAAAATATACAAGTCCGTACTGCGCGGACTCTCAACAAATAATCCTGCGCGGGGTCTTATGTTAGTTTTTTTTTTTGTTCCACCCGGGGACAAATCCCAGAGCAGACTACTTTCCCGATATTCGGAATATATCCAACTCCATCTTACAAATGCACTTTACAAGACCAATATTTTCATTGGCTGGACATACATAGAAAACGCCTTACTAGCTGAATACTATTTACTTATGGACTCTGATTGGTCGTGTATTTACACACGCTGGTGATAAGTTTATTATTAATTTACTAAAAACAGATGGACATAGTTTTTTTGCTACTGTCGCCATCTCAACAGGCGGTCTAGTGATTTTTGACACACTAAAAGTTGACCGTCATTTATCAGTCTGGAAGGATGACTCCCAGAGCCGGACAGGGGACATTACATCTCCAGCTGTGAGGCCATATTATTAGGGAAGCATTGTCCCGGGGTCATTAACCGATTTACTTACTTACATGTGTCCATCTTCAAAGAACTTGAGTTACAATGGACAGAAATGTCTATGTATACTGAAGCGTAACAGATTGGAAAAAGTTTCTCGCGAAACTTTTCTGGAAAGTGCAACTATATATTTAATAATAATGTTTAATAATAATAAAATTAATTAGAGAAGTTATTACTGTTACAAGCTTTACTAGGGAATTATAGGTGTGGTAGCTTAATTGCATATACTATCTTACAAATCATCAGCAGTATTAGTATATGACTCCACTCCATGATGCGACAGGCTAGAAGGCCTTTGGCCTATCAGCAGGCTGGCCTCGCATCCACATGTGTTAATCACAGAGGTATAAGATCATCCAGCCAGTATATGCGGTGACATGTGGTCAGCATGTCGAGTCCCCCAGACGTTACAGCTAGTTTTCCCAACCTGGAGTAGCTACGTATTGCAGCTACCCAAATGCCTCACGATGTTGGGTTTGCACCGGTTCCATACTGGCCATAATTCCTTCAGGAAATTTCTTCCCCCCTCCGTGGAGACCTGAACCAGCGCAAGTCCCGCAAACTCTGCGCCAAGGCATCTTGCCTTAACCACTCGGATACTCCGAGGGATAGGCCTATATATGACGATAATATAGAAATGCCAATACTTTTTAAAACATATGTTTAAGACTTTTGAATTTTCACACTTTTTTCCAAACATGCGACAAAATGTGGATTCTGGGAACTGGGGTTGAAATATGAATCGCGTGTTTTTGGACCCATAGTTCACCTCACTGTCGATCTCTTGCCTGCTTCTCCACAAAACATGCAATTCCCGTCATCGTCCTGAGGGACTTTCTGTCCGATCGGTTCTGCTGGATTTGAGATCCCAGAAGACACGCTTAATTCTGTATCTGTTTCGTTGCTGAAACTTTTTTGACGGTCAGTTTTCTTCTTCTTCTTGCCGATCATACCTGTTGATTTTCTCTTCATATCAGATTCGTTGGTATCACTGGTGGTGCCCATTTTTTTAATAAATTGGTTGTTGTTTGGCAATGGCTTTTGAGGCTCTAGAGTTGTTTTATTTGATGCTAGTGTCTTGGTTTAAAGATTTCATTGCATCTTTGTATGGAGAGGTGGCTAGCACAATTGCTACAAACCTTTACGGTTTCTGTTTGAGGTCTTCTTTCGTCTTCGCACTTGGCACTGGCGATACAACAGGCTTGCTTTCTAATGTCTTATTCAGTAAACTATTGGGATCAACATCTTTCTTCACATTGTTGCAGAGGTATTTATTCCCTGTATCATAAATCCATACCACCATTTTTGCCTCAAAACCTTTCAATTCTTCAAATTGACCGCCAATTTTAAAATTAGTGATCTATTCACGACCTAAAAAATGAATACAAAATTAATGAATAAATCATTTTGAAGTTCAATTAATAAACAATTATTTAAAATAGAAATAAAAAAACACGTCACTCATATTAATACAAGTAGTAGAAGTAATGGACAGGACATGTGGCACGAATGGGGAATGAAAGACGTGCATGGAAGCTTCTTGTAGGAAAACCAGAGGGAAAACGTCCAGTTGGTAGACCAAGATGAGGTGGGAGAATAACATTAACTTTGATTTGAGGGAAGTATATTATACAGGGGATGATTGGAAAACATTGGCTCAGGATAGGAATATATGGAGAGCTTATGTCCGCGCGGTCATGAACCTACGGGTTCGATAGTGCCAGTGAGTTAGTTAGTTAGTTAGAAGTGATGTTGAATCTCGTCTTGCTAAAATGTTTAATTTGCGTCAAACACAGTACTTGCACTCACAAACGTACACAACATAATACTGAAGTTTCTAACAGTTAAAAGGGAAACCAAGGATGGAAATTAGAGTGATTTCTACAAGAGCTACCTGGAAGAAATATGCTGTTTTCATTTTAAAAACCCATTTCACAATACCACCTCCACCCTTAAAAATATTAATGATTCATTAATATTATTATTATTACTATAAATTAATGATCTTATTATTATATTAGACTATTATTATTAATATTGTATTACTATATTATTATTATATATGATAATATCATATTATTATTATTATCATCATTATTATTATCATTATTATTATTATCATTATTATTATTATTATTATTATTATTATTATTATTATTATTATAAAATAATTAGGAATGAAAATGGGGATATGATTGGAGACTCCAGGAGTATATTAAATACATGGAAAAGTTATTTTAATCAGCTATTAAATGTACATACGGAAGAGGATATTGAAGAGGATAATTTACAGACAGCAGAAATGATAATCGCAGAACCAAGTGTATTAGAGGTTGAAATGGCGACAGGAAAATTGAAGCAGTATAAAGCATCAGGTTCAGATGAGATCCCAGCAGAACCGATAAAATCAAGGGGAGAAAAATTGATGGCCAAGATACGCCAGTTGCTTAATATTTGGGATAAAAAAGCTCTTCCAGACGAATGGAAATAATCGATTATCGTACCAATTTATAAGAGAGGTAATAAAACTAACTGCAACAACTACAGTGGCATCCCATTACTTTCAACTTCATACAAAATTCTAACAAATATGTTAGTAAGCAGACTTACTCCTTATATTGATGATATTCTAGGAGATCATCAATGTGAATTTAGAAGAAACAGGTCTACAACAAATCAGATTTTTATTTTAAGGCAGATTGTAGAAAAGAAATGGGAATATAATGATACCGTACATCAACTATACGTAGACTTCAAAAAGGCATACGATTCAATTAAGAGGGAGAAGTTATGTAGTGTTCTGCTAGAGTTCGGAATGTGTCTAAATGGCACAAAAGTAGGGTGCGTGTAGGCAAACAGTTTTCGGATACTTTTGAAATCCACAATGGGTTAAAGCAAGGAGATGCACTATCTCCACTACGATTTAATTTTGTACTAGAGCGTGCCATCAAATCTTTAGAGGATGAAGAAGGCCTACAACTCAATGGTATTAATAAGCTGCTAGTTTATGCTGATGATGTAGTAGGCTACTATTGGGTGATAACGAGCAGATACTAAAGACCAACACACACACACACTATTGACTAACACTAAGATATTGGGGCTGGAAGTAAATATCAATAAAACTAAATATATGGTCACACATAGAAATACATTATATAATGGAAATGGACAGCTAATTACAAATGAGGGAAATTTTGAGGAAGTGGCAGAATTCAAATACCTAGGAACAATAATCACAAACAGGAATGAGATGCACAAAGAAATTAAACATAGGCTCAATTCTGGAAATGCGTGCTATTATGCACTACAGAGACTCTTGACGTCCCAACTCCTTTCAAAAAACGTTAAACTGAAAATATACAAAACTATTATTCTACCAGTTATATTATATGGATGCAAAACATGGACTCTTACTTTAAGGGAGGAAAGGATATTAGGCGTACAAGTATTTGAGAATAAAGTTCTTAGGTAAAATTTTTGGACCAAATAGAGATGAACATACAGGTGAATGGAGAAAAAGATGAACATACAGGTGAATGGAGAATACTACATAACAGTGAACTACATGGTTTTTATAGGAAATCAGATATAATGAGAACAGTTAAGTCTCGTAGCTTGCGATGGGCAGGCCATGTGGCACGAATGAGGAATGAAAGACGTGCATGGAAGCTTCTTGTAGGAAAACCAGAGGAAGAACACCCAGTTGGTAGACCAAGAATGAGGTGGGAGAATAACATTAACTATGATTTGAGGGAAGTAGATTATACAGGGGATGATTGGAAAACTTTGGCTCAGTATAGGGATGTATGGAGAGCTTATGTCAGCGCGGCCATGAACCTCCGGGTTCGATAGTGCCAGTGAGTTATTATTATTTTTATTATTATTATTAATATTAATTCTACAGTAGTCTTGCGCCTTAGCCGAACGGTTTAAGCTTGATATAGGACTACGGGCGCTGGTTCAAGTTCCCAATGGGATATCGTGAGGAATTGGGATGGTTAAAATTAGTAGCCGCTTGTGATTGTTAAAACTAACTATAACGGCTGGGAAACCAAACAAACTGACCACATGTCACTCCTATACTGGATAGATGATCGCCCAACTCTTTAATTAATTATTACATGTGGATGTGAGGCTAGCAGCAGAATAGTAGGCCAACGACCTTCAGTACTTTACGTGCCATTAATTTTTTTTAATCCTACAAAAATCATAACCGAAAACATGTAGATTCACGTTGTAATATATTTATATGCAGATTTATTTTAAATGTGTAAAGCGTCAGGTAGTCCCTATTTCTTCCAGTATACGGAGGCCTATATATAACAAATCCTAATGAATCGATCAATACCATACAAAATAGTTCTAGACTTATCAAGTATATGATAAATTCGTTAATTTGCATTAGCCTTGAATTTTAACTTTTCCTTCTTCCTAAAACAGAAGAAAGTCAAGAAGAGTATGTTTAAACACAGTACACATACTTAGTTACTCGTATCTCTATTGAGAAGGCACGTGGTCTAACTTGGAACAATAGAATTCCCCTCGTAGGTTAAGATTTCTAATCTGATTTCTGGATGTAAAGAGCCGCCGTGACTCGGCAACAAAAGCGCATTTTTATTCTTTCTTGAAGGGGATTTGTCCCTCAGGGTATTTCTCTATGCCACTTAAACCCATTGGCAAGCTTATAATTCAATTCAGTATAACTTTTTTTTTTTTGCTATATAGGCCTACATAAGGTGTACACTTTTTTTCGGGTACTATTAAAGTTGTTTTATTCTGGTACAGGAAAGGTACTAATATAAAATAATAATAATAATAATAATAATAATAATAATAATAATAATAATAATAGTAATAATAGTAATAATAATAATAATAATAATAATAAACTAATTCACTGGCACTATCGAACCCGTAAGTTCATAGCCTCGCGAACATAAGCCCCGGACTAATGTTTTCCAATGTATAATCTATTTCCCTTAAATCATGGTTAATGCTTTTATCCCACCTCATTCTTGGCTGGCCTACTGGGCGTTTTCTGCCTGTTTTTCCTATAAGGAGTTCCCATCCCCCTCTTTCATTCCCCATTTGTGCCACATGTTCTGCCCATCGCAAGTCTACGGTAGGTAACTGTTCTCATTATATCTGGTTTCCCAATAAAGAACATGTAGTTCACTGCTATGTAAGTCTTCTCTATTCGCCTGCCTTCTCTCTTTGAACCAAAAATGTTCCTAAGATAATGGTAACAATAATTATTGATAATTTATCCATCAATAATTATGAAAAAATTGCCCCAATTTGTCTAGGAGCAATGTCGTTGCCTCAAACTCAGCTAGCCCGGTTAAGATTCCAGGTCGGGACAAGTTTCTTGGATGGGCTTTTATTAGGGTTTTTCCTCACCTCATACTGTAAAACAAATGTCAGGAAACTTTAAAGCACAAATAGTCTCCAAAAACTTTCTGGTCATCATAATCACTCATATCATATTCGCCTTGTTTGGTATCAACGTATGATTGAATGGTGTGTCTTACATGCTCGTGTTTGTCTCGGAGATGTCCTAACATTTAGCTGGTCACTCATCCGGGGAGCCGTTTCATATTCTTGTGTGGACAAAATGAGAGAGGTCGTTTTACGTGTTCCACGCGATATTAAGTTATCATTTTCCTCTTCATCTGTAAAATAAGGTATATAAACAAGAATAATTATTTTATATAGGCCTAAGTATAAGGCTTCTATCGGTCGCGTTCTAGTGATTATATTCCCTGCCTCTAGTCCCAAGGGTCGCGGGTTCAAACCCTAGCTGAGTCGAAATGTTTTTAGAATGGATACATCTAAAGGACAAAGTCCTCCGACAGAGACTTTTAGCCGTGGGTCCCGAGTGTGAAAATGTTGTGGCTCATAAAAGAACCGCAAACCTGAATAAAAAAGCTTCTGTGCAAAATTTAACCGACCTTCATTCATCCACTACCTTAGTTACCTACTAGATGTCTCAATGATGCAATGCACTAACCACATGTAACGCATTGACTACTATAGGTGAATAAGCGTAACTAAATTAGCCTGGTTAAGAAACTCCCGCTAGAGAGTACCCGTGTCTCCACGCGGGACGTATAGGGGTATATATACATAAGGCCTAATAATATTGACTCTGAAACCAAATACAAATGGAGGTATTAACTTTATAATTCACTAAAGTTGTAATTTATCAAAATAACACATAACAATAAATATTAGGCTTGACATAGGTATTTCAGGTAGATGTATGATATTAGCCTATAAGTGTTATGTAGTAGCCTACTTGTACACAAATAATTTTTAACCTTATGTGCTCTATAACGATTAATGATTTTCATCTCTGAAATGTAATCTAAATAATCAAACCTTATATTAAGTGTGGTGAAGTCAAGCATTTTGTGTATAGCCGATACAGGTGATTAAAGTCAAACCAGTAGCGATATACCTTGACTTTGCTACCTGGCTTTTATTTTTATGATGCCACTGTATATTGTTCCAAGAGAAAAGAATTATAACTCGGTTAAGAAGAGGAAAGTATATTTTTATTAGAATGAAGTAAGCAGACAAGTATATCTAAAGTCGCTTTTCGTAAAGACGCAACCGCGTATCTGAGGAATGTTGTCATGTCTTGAACTCGGCGGGACAAATGTGCGACTCTTTCACATTGTTCTTATTCAGGGTTGTCAAAACTACCTGAGAATGAGTGATACTTTCTGAGACTATTAGTCCGCTTAAAATGTCATAAAATTAATCAGTATTCTTATTTCTTCCATATCACGTCAAATTTAACTTTTATTTAATTGGAATGGTTTATTATCTTTGTCGTATAAACATGGGGAATCAATTGCACATTATTTTTTCGCTGTTATGATTTACCTATTGAATCGCGGATCTAGGACATTTTTTATGACTACTAAATTAATATGCTATTTCCTCTACTCCTTTATATTTATTTTTCTAACAATCAAATAAAATTAATTCCATTTTTCTTTATTTATTTTGATTATTTTTATTTTCTTTGCATTCAAAAAGAAATTTAAACATTCTGCTCCTAAATATATTAATGTGTCCACCGCTGTGGTCTCGAGATAGTGTGCTGCCTTGTCACGCAGCGGGCCCGGGTTCGATTCCCGGTCGGGACAGTTTTTCTGGGTGAGGTTTTTATCGGAGTTTGTCTTCACCTATAATACAAATGTCAGGAAAACGTTAATGCCCAAACGGTCCCCGAAAATATATGGTCATCATCATCATCCTTATCATTATCATCATCATCCTTCACCGGTGTGAAAAGCAACGGGAAGCTATCACACCTACAATTCCCTAGTAAAGCTGCAAAGCATAGCATGAAAATGCTGTGATTGCAGTGAAATACCTGCCCTCGGGCAGAATTACTATGGATATATATATATATATATATATATATATATATATATTAATGTTATAATAAATCAGATTTGTACCATTATCTGTAATTTGTTTAATAGGTCCCTGTGGACTGGTGGTTATAACGTTTGCCTATGGTACGGAGATTACCGGATTCTAATCCGACCGTGGTCGATGGATTTTTAAGGGAGTAAAAATCCTGAGTATTGATTTCTTCGGAAGAGGAATAAAACTATAGATTTACCATATATGCAACGACACGTAAAAGAACTTCAAGCTTGAAAGAAGAGGGATATGAGGAACATTTTGTTGATCCTTTCATGCGTAGATTTGAATTAAGTTGCATAAGATGTTAAAGAGTGATGCTAAATAAAATACTAACTTCATTTTTTTAGTAATAAAAATGTTTATCTACTTTAATATAGTAAATATAGTCAAGTTTTGAGTAGGGCTTGCACCGATTCGGTCAGCGGTATGAGCTACGAGTTCTCAGGGATCGTTTAGGCGATATGACTTTATAATCGGGATAATTTAAATTGCATTAATTAAAACTTCTAAAAATTGTTCTAGTACTTAATTATTATAACATTTACGTTCGTTGATACAGTTCTGTTTATTTAGTAATGGAGTAGATGAAATGAATTAGATCGCGAAATATCATTTGCAGGATAATTAAAATATTTAGTTATGTTCGAAGTTCAAATTACTAAAATATTTTAAATTTAATTTTCTTGAATATATATAAATTTCTAAGTCCAAACTATTCTTAGTCGAAATATTTTAATGTTAATTTTCCCGAGACAGTATTTTTTATATGTCCTAAAATGTTATTTTAAATTTAGAGCAAACCGCGGGTGTTTCTGATCGGAATCGGAAATCACAGAACAGATTAATACTTTGTTGATCGAGTTCCCATTAGGAAAAGGATAACCACGCCTATGGTTCTAATATTCATTCACCCACAGTTCGCTACAGATATGTAATGATTTAATATTTCTACAAGAGTGTATCATTCACATGTACGTAATAACTAGGGCTCGGAAGTTTGAGAACCTATAAAATGCCAAAATATGTAATGATTTAATATTTCTACAAGAGTATATCATTCACATGTACGTAATAACTAGGGCTCGGAAGTTTGAGGACCTATAAAATGCCAAGATATGTAATTATTTAATATTTCTACAAGAGTATCATTCACATGTACGTAATAACTAGGGCTCGGAAGTTTGAGGACCTACAAAATGTCAATAAATATGATTAAAAAGAAGTCCTAAAAATTGGAAAAAGGACGTTAAAAGTGTTGCCGTTGCTAACTGTTGGATAAAGACAACCTCACTGCCTTCACCCTCTGCTCGAGGTAATTTTCGCAAAGTGCAACTTCTTAGAAAATTTGAAGTCGAAATACAATAGTTCAGGCGGTCAGTAGGCGGGTGGTTAAACATAATGGGATATTTCGTGAAGGTTCAATAGTTTCTCGCGGAACAAAAGGGTCTGGAATGTGAAATGTCTTTGGAAAGTAAAACTAGAAGTAAGTCTAGACTCTGTGGATTCTTGAATTATACAAATACAGTAGTATAAAGGTAGTCAAAAGAAAGTCATCATCTTCATCAATGCAAAGTATTAAAGCCCAGCCGCTGGATCATCGGCTCTGACGTTTAGGTTGTACGAGGGATAAAAAGAGAAACTCCCCCTCTACTGCCAATAAGGGAACAGTTGAGTGGGAGTAGACGTCTGCCACAACCAATTACTGCTATTGACGCCGCTATAGCGCGCTAGTAAGGTTTGAAATTGCTGAGATGTTGTCAGCTGTGTTTCTGCTAACCGCATACACAAAGTGGCTCCTCCCACTGAATATCCATATCGGCAACACTGTCGTGAAATCGTCAGAGCCGGAGGCTCAGTGGCTGGACTTTAGGCCATGTGGCCTGTAACGATCTCAATGAGGAATTTTCCATCCAGCGCTTTTTTGAACGTCCCAGCGATCTAGGTAAAGTTGAAAAAAGCCATTAATGCCTTTAAAAGGCTAAAAATGGATCAATTAGCCAAAAAAGTTAAAAAAAAAGACAAATAAAACCCACCATCATCTGGCCTACAATGACCTAAAATGTATTATATTATGTTAGGTGTCGTCTTTAGACATTAAATAAAAAAATATATTTCCTCAACTTCCAAACCCTAGTAATAATATTGCTTCTTAGAATTCCAAAAGATGGAGATGTTAATAAATTTTTAGAGGACTCACAGTATAATTGGTTTCTGATAATTATGATAGATACCTGGGCAGTCGATTCCTTAGATTCGTCGCCTGTCACGCTAATGCCAGAGACATTTTCATTCCTAACATATTATTTTACGGAGAGAGAACATGGTTTGTTAATTGTGTAATCAGGCGGACATTTAGCAGGAGGATAATACTTTTTTTTTTTTTTTTACATTTTAACTCCCTGGAAAGTTTTAGATTAGACTGTCATGAATATATACATTGTTAATACTGATTGAATAATTATGTAATTGAATTATAGCATTAATGTTATTTTCATAATCCTTGCATATTTGTGATTACATTGATATGTTATAGGCACTAAGGGCCGGTTTCACCAACACAGGTAACCGTGTTACCGGTGAATTAAACGGAGCGTTTCCCAGCTTCACTACAATTTGCGTTTCACCAACAACAGTAACTTTTCACCGGGAGTTATTTCGTCGTATTTCGTTAGTAAACCGTAACCGCACGAATTTGGTCGGTAGAATCGGAGGGTGATATTAACGGAGGGTGATTCCTATATTAAAATGGCGTGTGAAAGACTGGACATTTTTAACATTGAACGTGAATATGAATATGAATTAGAGAATTGGTGAAATCAACAACTGAAAATAAACTGAAGATGAATGAAAAATTCATTCAAAACCAATGGTCTTAAATCAAATAAATTTGAAATTGTATGAGGTGAGTTATTAAAAATATGTTCTCCACTCACTATTAACTTTATATATATGTTTGGTCCCACAATATTAAACAGAGGAGGCCAAAATAAATGAAGATGATGCTCTCCTTCATAGTAAAGTTTCAGATACAAGGTAAGAATTTCAGATGAAAATTATGCAAATGAAATAAAGATATATGTAAAAAAGTTTTCAGGTTTATAAATGCCATTTCAAAATAGAGAATTGAAAATATCCGAAAATCTATAAATACTAATGCAGAGATAGGCAAGGATATGTAAGGCAAACACACCAATAGGCAGACCAAATTGTCCAAAACTGGTTATGGAACACACATCATTTAAGGGTCCTGAAAGCCATTATAGCATAAAGAAAACAGAAGTTGTATTTACCTGGCGAACTGTGTATTTTTAACAACGTATAACGTGTATAAAGACAATTATTCTGAAAACTTTATATCTTCTGAAATGTATTAAACCATTTTCATAACACAGTTCAACATTTAATTTGGATACCCCAGAAACGATTCGTATAGTATCTGTGATGAATTTACTGCTAATAAGAAGTCGCTCCTGTTCAGTTAAGTACCATTGCAAATGAAGAGATGAGGCTGGAGATAGAGAAGAAGGTAATGTATCTTGAAACTGAAAACAAGGTTCACATAGCAAGAACTGAGATTATTTATAACGGCCAGAGGGAAGCATGGAAGAGAAGTACTAAATTTATTTCCATGGATTTTCAGAAAAATCTCCCCTGTCCAAACATCAATATTACAAGCAACGATTTAGCTACTTTTCTTTCAACATTCAAAAGTTGTTTGATAACAAGGTCATTTTCTATATTTATTCTGAAGCTCATGGTAGGAAAGGAGCCAATAAGGTAACTTCATTTCTTATTAATCAGTATATTACAAACATCCTTAACCCAAAAATCTAGTAGTTAAATATATTCTGTGAATCTGCAGGAGGGCAAATAAAAATTACATGCTCTTTAGATATTACACTACATTGTTCATTAGAAGACACATTTGCAGTCAGTTCTTGTCACATTCCCAATAAGTGGACCTACATACCTAGAATGTGACAAGGGTATGGGTCTGATAAAGTCAAACATTTTTAGTGAAATTCGTTAAGACTGGGTTGCAGTATTCCAAAGTGCAACAATGAAGATAATGAATATATGTAAGACAAAAAGAAAACTCTCACTGTTCTTATAATAGGTCCAGGAACAACCAAAAAATTGAGCTTCCCAAGATCTACTCCAAGTTTTACAAATTAAAACTAATCTGTTCCATCACAAGTTCATCCGCAGACAGGACGTTCCTATATTATGATTACACCTGAATAACCATGAAGCACAAGGGTTTGTAATCTAGCATTTCTATGCATTGAGAGGAGAAATGTTGGAATTTTTTTTAAGGACCTCTCATCAGATTTGTTGCTTAATGGCTCCAAATCACATATATATATATAATATATATATATATAATATATAAACATGGCTTGCATTATCATAATCATTTTGCATGTTATTAAATAATTCTTCCAAGAATGAGAGTTTACAGCAGCAACATTTTCAGGAGATGGATTAGATACTTTGTAAACACTGTAATACATGGTCCCAACCAAAATAATTGCTCTTCTTATACCATTAAAATGGCTTGTTCCATGAAAACTTTTACATAACCCAAATATACTAAAGCATTCCAATGATGATGATGATGATGATGATAATACACTACCATATTATATTAATGTAAAAGTGTTTTTAAATCAATCATTAGGTTAATTTAAAAACAGGCCTAATCAAGAAAAATATTTTTCGTCGTTACGCATGTTTATGGATAGTTTCTTATTTCCTATAGTTTCAACGTTTCTATATTAATTCTATTATAGTTTTGAAAATCTTTCGTTGGACATGTTCTTTATTTCTGGCAAATTTTCCACGTGTAGGCTACTAATATACGAGGTGATCTGTGGAACGTGTTTGTGTTGGTTCAATGTGTTTATTTAGGTTTCTATGGTAACGCGATAAGTAACAACCAATAGCATTTCTTTCCCCTCCTACAAATTTGTTCCGCTTGAATATGAGGTATGAGAAATATACGATTCAAAATAATTTTAACGGTAAACTGCCCGTTTGTTTACGTCGGTGTTATATGGCGTGGTGAAACGCAAACACGCTTAGTTATTTTTCACCCGGTTATGTAACTCGTCGTGAAGGTTAAATTTCACCGATGTTGGTGAAACCGGCCCTAAGACAAATTTATCTTGTAGCATTATTTAATTTAATATTTGTTACATTCTATAATTAATTCCCTGTAATATTTCAATTGTATAGGCTGCTGACCTTACATTCACCATGTCCATTTATAGAGGAGTACGGACATCTAGCCAGTATAATGGTGACATATCCTCAGCAATATTGAGTCCCACAGCCGTCATAGCTGATTTACTACATCTGGACAAGTCCCGTAGTTATTCACCATAGCATAATGTCTTTAGACCGCTCGACACGGGGCGGGACATACTTTAGACAGGTGTGCCTAATATACCATATTGATTTTTCTGTATAGAATGGTATGTGAGGATAGGGTATGGGAAAATTAAATTATGTATAATGATTGAAAACAAAGAAATAAAAATGTACTTCCATTATTATTTTTGTCTAATTACTTTTTTTAGGGGTTTGTTTCTAAATTCCGGGATCCGCTTTTATTTTTCTTTGAAGGGAATGTTCGGTTGGATTTTCATTATTCCGAACTATTTTGTCATAAATTCATTTCATAATTCAATGAAAAATTAATCATTAAACATTGTAAAAGATAATAATAAAACATGAAACACATATATATATATATTTATAATATAATCACATGCATATAAATGCACGCGATGTTTTCTAGAGCAAATCCAAAACTCCTAAATGCAATAGGCCTACTATATAGGATGTTGAAATATCTCCAGAATGAAATAATAGAAAAATGAATGTGTTCAAAGGCCTAAGCAACCACGTATTTTGTGTAGAATTCTGAATCCTACATGTATACTATTTTTATTTTCTAGAATTTATGGTGGTGTGAGGAGGAAGGCTATCTAATTTTATTCGTCCAAGGAATTCCATTGTTCCAGTCAAGATTCGACCTATGAATGTATTTATTATTAAATGGCTAAATCACTTTCACATGATTCAAGCTCTTTGTCGGCATGCATTTTCACGATAAGAGGACATTATCGAAATTGAATTAACTGAAAAGTAAATCCAACCTATCTTTACATCCATATAAGCAAGCCAATAAAGAAAATTATTTACAACTCTAAATTGTGCACATTTAAAACTTTAAGAAGCGTGCAACATTATTATCTGGAATTTTAATGTTACAGTGAATGGATGTCCTATACTTTTGATAAAACGTACCGAATTAAAAGGCATATGTTAATGCAGAGTTCTGTATAATGACACTGAACTAAAGAGGATTCATATCTTATCTATATTTCGGTTCTGAATTAAGGTAATTTTATATTTAATTTAAAATTAGATTGTCTCATAACTAATGTCGGGTTTAATGTAATGTTGTGTATCTGGTGGAATTTTGAAGGTGTAATTCTTTGGAAGTTGGTTTCAAATTGGCGTGCAGTCGATGTGGATATTTATTCTTAAACAAATCGGGTGTATACATGGAATTTGAGGGTCGCGGGTTCAAACACTATCGGACCACATACTCACGAATAACCATGACAAAAATTCTGGAATTGGAAGAAATCTAACCGCATGATCTCGCGCCTTCAGATTACCATCTGATTTGATCCATAATTCATTTCGTGCGTGGATTTAGAAAATATTGAATGTAGTGAAGCTGTGGAAGTGGATCTCAACGAATTCTTCCCCTCAAAAACCAGAGACTGGTATCGTAGCGGGATAATTAACTTGGCTGAATGATGGTTGAAAACTATTGAATCTGATAGTATCTGCTGTGAACAATAGTTTATTTTCTTGTCAGAAAACATTCCAAATAAAATTTTGTTAATAAAGACAACAGTATCTATAATTTACTTAACTGTTTTGCCTATCGACTTGCCATAAAAACCATATTTCTGGACCATGTTCGAACCTGGCACCTTCTAGTTCATCTATGAGCGCGTTACTCAGACAAAATTAGAGTAACCGTAAATCTATTTAATATTTGAATATACTATGAATTTTTAAATAATAAATTTATGAATTAAGTTGATGTTTTTACAGTGCTTTATTATAAACAACATAAATTAAAGTCAATTTTAAGGAATAATATTAATGTGTTTACTTGAAGTAAACTTGGAAATCTTGTAATGTGTCATACTGCTCATACAGATAGTAAACTAAAAAAAAGAATTAATACATCCTAAAGAGATTCTGTATCATGATACATGAATTTGAATATAGGCAGATCATAAGATTCGGGTAAATATACTTCATTATCTGCCTTGATATCCTGAAGAAGATCTACTTAACAATAAATTAAATATTACTGTATATTTTTAACACCAGCTACTGTAAAAATGAGACCGTAGGGTAAAGAACTAATATTAGCAAAATTAAATTTCTCAAAATTGTATAGTCGGACATGGTAAACTAATAGTTACTGTGCTTGTCTTCCTCCGAATGGGATCCTACGAAACGGATGTAAAGTCTTGGATTTACTGAAAATAAAATAACCTCAAGCCTGAAAAAGAGGCCTCTGATCAAAATGCATTGTTCTCTCCATACATCCCTATAATGAGCTAATATTTTCTAATCAATCCCTGTATAATCTATTTCCCTCAAATCATAGTTAATGTTATTCTTCACTTCATCATGGCCTGCCTGCTGGGGGCTTTCCCTCTTTCTTTTTTTTTTGCTACAATGAGTTTCCATGCCTTTTTTTTACATTCCCCATTAGCCTATATTTAATTATTTTTATTATATTTGCTTTCTTATAAATATCATGTAGCTCACTGTTAAATAGTCTTCTCCATTCGCCTGTCTGTTCATCTGTCTTTGGTCCAAAGATTTTCCTAAGAAATGTATTCTCAAATACTCGTAATCTTTTCTCTTCCCTTTAAGTAAGAGTATCGGCTATGATTTTCGCCCATATAATATAACTGCGAGAATAACAGTTTTATATATTTTTATAAGTAATGCCACGAGTGATTTCCAATTTAGGCCTATCTAGAGAATTTGGAAATCAAGAGTGGCATTAGTTAGGACTATTTAACGAATAAAATTAAGCTGTTTACTCACAAATCATTATTTAACTACAGTTATTTTAAAATATTTATATATTTAATGTAAACGGCGATGTTTGAAAACAAATGAGAAACGATCGGTACGCTTCATCTGCTTCTTTTGTTTATCACTGCAACCAGATCATACTATTTATTGCCAAAGGAATGCAATATTGTAAGAACGCTCTCTAGTGGAGAAAAAATGAAACACATCAAACTGTATATTAATTCATTTTTGATGTCGTGTGATGTAAATATGACAATTATATTTTTCTGGATTATTACCTGGGAAAAAATACATTTAAGGAAGTGCAAACAGTGGTTTCTTTTTTTTGGTGGTATAATCAATTGCTACAAATGTTTTTATATTAACTCCTGCAAGCGTTCTGTGTTGACATCCATGCACTATATATACAATCTGGTAGCCGTATTTCTTATGGGGTCAGTCACTGCAAAATAATGGTCAGACCTGTTCAAAATATTAAAAAGGAGGAGCTTTCTTTAATATGGTAAATTTAATATTGAAAAATATTTGGTGTAACGCGAATGTGATTGGTTGTAAAACAGAAATCATTGAAACGTGATTGGTCATTGACTCCCATTTCGGGCATGAGTTAAATAGTCAGTTTAAATGTTTTTGTGAGAGAAGTCGATACGACAAAAGTCCTTATTACACATAATGACATTAATATCCAGAATTGAACTTATGTTTAATTTATTTCTACACTCTATTCTTGTTTGTAAAAATTGTTCCTAGGTATTTTAATTCAGCCACTTCTTTAAAATTTCGTTAATTTGTTATTAACTTTCCATTTCCATTATATAATGTATTTCTATGTATGATCATATATTTAATTTTTTATGTCAAATTCCAGTCCCAATTTCTTAGTGACACTCGATATATTTTGCAAGTAGTAGCAGATTGAAAATAGTATGTTTGTAAAGAATTTCATCTTCGCACCATAAGGAGAGACTTCACAAAAGAAATATCATGCAGGAGGAACATGAATCCAAAATGTAAAAAAATAATGCATGAAAAAGATAGTTCAATTTGTCACTGAATTTCTAACCTATGATTCGAAGATGGGGGGGGGGGTTTAGTCTGGAGGAAAAACAGATATAGATTGGAATTTTTAGAAAAAATAAAATCTACAGTAAATTATGGTGTTGGTAGATCATAGCCTGGAGGTATTTGCAGCGTTTGGGTTAGGCAAAATTGTAATTAGTTATGGGAATATACATAGATATATGAGATAAGAGTATCACGATTCAAATCGATATTTTACTAATTTAAAAATTTATATATAAAAAAATACTCTGCAACGAAATTTTAAAGAAAGTTTAGAAAGTCAGGTCTTGCACAATATTTTTACGTCCACGCTCAGGCTTTTGTTCTTATATGGTCTTCACTCGACCAAAAGTAAATTATTATGTTGATATAACACCTGAATATTTCAGAATCGCCTATAATACGATAAGCACACTGATGCTTTTAAAATTAATTTTTAAAACTTGCCGTTAATTACCAGCCTAATACTTTTCTTAGTGGCTAATAGGTCGCTCGCCTGCGACCGGCGAAATATACGAGTCCGCACTGCCGGGAACTCAATCAATTAATTTTGCTCCTCTCGGGAGTCTTGGGTTATTATCGCTCCGCTCGGGAGTCCTTCCCAGAGAGAGCAGACTACTTTCGCGATATTTTCCAATATCCACACTCCATCTTAAAAACACAATTTCCAAAACCAATATTTTCATTGGCTGAACATATAATGAACATATATAAAAAACGCCTTACTCGCAGAATAATATTTACGTATGGACTCTGATTGGGCATTATAGTTCCCACTCTACTTAAACCATAATCTCGGGGAAATCATTGGTCCATGTATTTCCAGGGTGTGTTTTTCACACGGCTGGTGAGAAGTTAGCTAACGAAGGCGGAGATTGGTCATTAATTTAGATATAAAACAGATGGACATAGTTATTGGCTACTGTCCCCATCTCAACAGGCTGTCTAGTGGTCTTCGACACCGAAGACTGACCGTCATTTATCGTAATGGAAGGATGACTTCCAGAGCCGGACAAGGGACATTTCCTGTCTCCAGCAGTGAGATCTTTTTACTAGAGAAATAATTCGTTCCAGCTGTAATACCATTTAAACGAACATGTGTGTTCATCTTCAAAACTTGAGATACAAAGACAGAAATGTCTTCCTAGTATTTACTCAAGCGTAACAGATTTAGTAAAAACTTCTCACGGAATCTTTTTTGAACAGTGCAACTACATATTTAATAAACATGTTTAATAATAAAATTAATTAGTGCAGTTATTTCTGCTACATTGTACACAACGATTTCATAAAATAATTAAAAAAATAATAAATCAGTGACATTTCACGAGAGCATGTAACTACACAATATATATAGTTGTTCCCATAATATTCTGACCATTGTTTCTGAATAGTTTTAAACTTTTGTAACGTGGAATTCAAATAAAAATACTACTTAATTTAAAATAATACAATTTAAAATTCTGTACAATATAACATAAATAATACACTGTGTCATATATATAAAAAATGAAAAAACCGTGTTAATGTATCATAAGTACTGCCAATTCAAAGAATACAGTATTTTGTAAAACTAATATAAAATACCTATCTATTTATTAAAAGAATGTTTTCTTTAAGTAATGATAGACGTAAAAACAGCAAACCTAGTATTAATGGTAGCAACTGTTATAT
Source organism: Diploptera punctata (assembly GCA_030220185.1). Classification (NCBI taxonomy): domain Eukaryota; kingdom Metazoa; phylum Arthropoda; class Insecta; order Blattodea; family Blaberidae; genus Diploptera; species Diploptera punctata. Next base: position 594,167 of record JASPKZ010000004.1, read on the forward strand.
GCTACATACTGGTTACAACTAAAAATTCTATACAATATATTATGGAGATGTTAAAGGGATTATCTTTAATAAGCATTAAGGTTACATAAATTATATTGAAAACACTTAGTGTAACTTTTCTTATAAGAAAAGAAAAAGTAGGTCTGGATGCTGTGAAACTGCTTTCGAAACGATTTTTTATTAGAATTTTTAAAAAAAATGAGGAAATCGCATTAAATATAAAACCGATTAGAAAATACAGCTAATTTACGCTTTCTATGACGTTTACATAAGATAGTAAAATAAAAATATCCAATTAAAATGTAATTAACTTGTAGTTCAGTTTTAAAACGTTCGTTTTTAGTTTATAAGTAGTCACTAATCCTCTACGTTAGATAGTTTCGGTAGTAATGACGCTCTTTCATTCTGTAGATCATTAATACCTCAATTCGAAACTGGGCGTGAAAGGGCTGAAAAATGTATTCAGAGATCTCATATTTCGTGATTGTGTAAACTAGGAATTTAAACATGCCTAAAACATCCTAGGAATGCAATATAATATTTTTTTCTTCTTCAGACAGCCAGAAATGAATCAACTTCACCATTATTTCAACAGACTTCTTTCATTTTATACTGAATATATAATATTAAAAACTGGAAATTTAATACAACACAGCCTGTATAACTTCATAGCCCAAAAGGCCTAGAAGGATTTTGACCTACCAGCCGCTGGTTCAAACTCACATATAAATATCCAGTATAGATACAACGCAGCCTGTATAACTTCATAGCCCAAAAGGCCTAGAAGGATCTTGACCTACCAGTCGCTGGTTAAAACTCACATATAAATATCCAGCATAGATGACTAGACTTCGGATTTGAAGGAAAATGCCTATTTAGTACCGAAAAGGAGATATAATGATAATAATAATAATAATAATAATAATAATAATAATAATAATAATAATAATAATATCTACCGCTGTGGTATCGAGGTAGCCTTGTCATGCAGCGGGCCCGGGTTCGATCCCCGGTCGGGACAGTTTCCTGGGTGAGGTTTTTATCGGGGTTTTTCCTCGCCTGTAAGACAAATGTCAGGAAACTTTAAGGCCCAAACGGTCCCCGAACATCATATGGCCATCGCAATCATCATCATTCATATTAATCTTAGATTAAGTTTAGGATTAAGGACTCTTCTGGCGCACCACTATCACCATAATCACCCATCATATCATCGGGGCAACGTAACTCCGCCATCCAGGAGCCACAAACTCAGAAGTGGGTTACAATTACACCAGTGCCAGGAGAGAACACCAGAAATGTTCAAAAGGACAACCTGGGGCATTAAAAATAATAATAATAATAATAATAATAATAATAATGTAATAATAAAGTAATGTAATAATAATAATAATAATAATAATAATAGAATTCCGAAGAAGATCAGTGATTGGAGAGCTAATAGAAGAAGTGGAAGAGGCAGACCTAGAGAACGTGGGATAGGTGGAGTGAAGAGAAGTATGGAAGCTAGAGATTTGAGGGAAGAAGTTGCTTTAGACAGGAACCTCTGGCGACAAATCACTTTGGGTTGAAGGAGAAACACTATATTGTGGAATATTCGTAATAAAATAATAATAATAATAATAATAATAATAATAATAATAATAATAATAGGTAGCGTGCTGCCTTGTCACGCAGCGGGCCCGGGTTCGATCCCCGGTCGGGACAGTTTTTCTGGGTGAGGTTTTTATCGGGGTTTTTCCTCACCTGTAAGACAAATGTCAGGAAAACTTTAAGGCCCAAACGGTCCCCGAAATCATATGGCCATCGCAATCATCATCATTCATATTCATCTTAGGTTAAGCTTAGAATTAGGGACTCTCCTGGCGCACCATTATCATCATCATCACCCATCATATCATCGGGGCAACGTAACTCCGTCTTCCAGGCGCCCCAACCTCAGAAGTGGGTTACAAGTACGCCATGCCAGGAGAGAGACCAGGAATATCGAAAGACAAACCTAGGGCATTTAAAAATAATAATAATAATAATAATAATAATAATAATAATAATAATAATAAGTAGAAAATAGAAAATGAAATAGAATTCAAACGCTGTAGATCTATTGTTAAGAGGGAAGTGAGAAAGACACATAGGAAAACATGGTTAAATTTTGTTACACATTTAGAATCGGACTTGCATAAGCTCCAACCAATTGCCTTCAAAATATTAAAACATTTGAATAAAGCTATTAAAGAATGTACCAAAATTAATTGCGGAGTAACAAAAGAAGATTTTTTCAATTATTATAAAAATCTTTGAACTGACAATAGTTATGAAGATACAATTTTCCAAAATAATAATGAGACAGATTCCTGGAAAGAACATATTGATAGAATGCCAGAAGGAAGATTTCCAAAATAATTGCTAAATTATAAACCGCACGGAAGGAGAAATATTGGACGCCCAGACAGAAGATGGTCTGAACAATTTTAACAATTCTAGCTTTCATGAAACCGGAACGAGCCAACAGGCTTAATCCCTGGATAATGATGATGATGATGATTCCATATAATTGGAAGAATTGAACAATAGTTTAAAGAAATTGAAAAATGAGAAGGCAATTGGCACAGATGGCTTGAATTCTAAATTATACAAATATGCAGGCAAACAGTTCCATGAAAGACTTGTCCTTCTTTAATAATTATTCAAGAATGCAGATATACCACAAGAATGGAAGACAAGCATTGTTATACCCCTGTTCAAGAAAGGAGACAAGAGAAATATGGACAACTAGAGGGAATCAGTTTGTTAATCACATGCTACAAAATTTATGCAAACATTTTAAATGGAATGTTGAAAAGTTTCAGCGAAAAATTCCTTATGGAATGTCAAAATGGATTTAGGAAAAGACGATCTTGTATTGATTCAGCATTTTCTGTTAAACTATTGCTTGAAAAAAGAAGAGAATTCAACTTAGAAATACATTTCTTAGATTTCATAGATTTCATAGATTTTGAAAAAGCATTCGATACAGTCAAGAGATCAAAACTCTTCAATATATTGGAAGACAGAAATATACCAAATTTACTTCTGCAGAACATACAATTTTTTTACAAAGACAACACCATAAAGATTAAATTAAATAACAGACTTTCTGAAGAAGGAATTATAAATCGTGGTGTGAAACAAGGCTGCCCTCTATCCCCAACACTCTTCGCGATTTATATCAACGAAGTAATATGTTGCTGGAACAAGAAATATGAATTTGGAATAAGAATATCAGAAAGTACAAAATTAAACTCCCTATTGTTTGCAGATGACCAAATAATAATTGCAAATTCAAAACATAATCTGCAGAAAGGTCTGTATGAACTTAACAAAATTACAGAAGAATGTGGATTGAAGATATCTTCAGAGAAAACACAAATTATGGCATTTCAAGGTGTAGATCCTGTCAGAAGTAAAATTGTACTTGACAATAACATTTTGGAGCAGGTGAATAATTCTACACATCTAGGATGCAATATCGCATATGAAAAATACTGATAAAACAGTCCAGATGACATTTAGGAGAGGAAGAAGAGCTACAACAGAGGACAATCTGACGTTAGGAACAACACCCCTGAGAACAGTAAATAAATTCAAATATCTAGGACTGACTCTACAGACTACAGCGAAATCCTTCAGCCAACATGTACATGGCAAATCAATAGCTGCCATCAAAGCAATTTACAGCATCAAGAACTTAGCGAGACTATCCCTGCCGACAGCTATGATTCTGTTTGAGACCACTATTTCGCCGATTATCACTTATGGAATAGATCTGATATGGGAAACAATGACTCTCAGCGACCTTAGGAAGATAGAAAACGTGAAAGTCCGCTTCCTAAAAACAGCACTGAGAGTGGGAAAACTGCACCCTCACGACTCATCTATGAACTCACAAAGGAAACATACCGCATACATCTACGACTGAGAATGTTACTACCATCTACTAACCCTTACCAAGAACTTTTAAACAAGAAGAGGGAAAAACAGAGAATGATAAGATGCTGATTTCTACACGTCAGGAGCTATGCTGGACAGAAACTAGACGAAAACCAACCAACAGCTAAGACATGTTTTAACACGATATGCGATACACGGCCTTTCATCATAAGCTGTACAGAATGAAGAAATATTACGAAACTAGTGAGAAGTGCGTGTGTGAATTGTGTGGCGGACAGTGCGGCCGATATCATATACCGAAATGCCCAAGAAACACGAAATCGCTGAATGACTACAGCAAAGACTAAAGAACAACCAATGCACATTAGCGCAAACCTTTCTTCTTATTATTAATATCGCATATGAAGAATGGAAGGATGTAAATGCAAAAATATCAACATTTAGAAGAATTTTAGGGTTAATAAATTCTATTTTCAAGCCACAGTTAATCAAAAAAACATTCAAGACTAAAAGTGTATAAAACACTGGCTCTTCCAACTCTTTTGTATGGTAGCGAAGTATGGACGTTGAAACAGAAGGATATACAGAGTCTTAGATCTGCTAAACTGAGATACCTTCGGAGGACTGTAGGATACACACTACTAGATGACAAAAAATGAGGACATCTTAGAAGAATTACACATGGAACCTTTAGAAAAGAAAATTTCTGATTATAAGTCAAGATGGATGCAACACGTTCATCGAATGGAAGATCACAGGATATCCAAACAAATGTTAAGATATCAACCTTCAGGAAGAAGAAGACCAGGATGTACACTCAAATGACTTCTAGATGGTGTTTCTCTTAAGGCCAAACAGGTCAACAAATGGCCTAAATTCGTGAATATCCTATGATAATAATAATAATAATAATTTATTTATTATGGTAGAATTTAGTCCATAAGGCCTTCTCTTCCACTCAATGAGCAAAAATACATGTTTAAGGTATAGATTATATAAATAGGCAATATGGAAATATATCAGTAATAATTACAGATGAGGACGATTCATAAAAAAGGTAGGTCAATATAAAATAATTTTATAGTGCATAAAATGTCCTAAAATAAAGGTTAGTGCCTATTTGAAGTTTTTCCCTAATCTTGCTTAAAAGTTCTAATTTTTACGGGATTTATCTTAAAATTTAGTGTAGTTTTTAGTCTTTCTGAATGTTTTTACCATAGAAGGATAAATTTATTGTGTTATTTTATACATTGAATTGTATTCAACCTTTATCAATAATTCAAACTAGATATTTTTTTTCGCCTTCGTCTATTCTTACACAATGTTATCGACCAGGATCAATATAATAATAATAATAATAATAATAATAATAATAATAATAATAATAATAATATAATAATAATAATAATAATAATAAAGAGTGCATATTAATGTTAAAAATATTAACTATTATTTTTTTAATTTATTTTGAATTTTTAAAACATATCTTTGTTATCCCAGTCGGTAATTTTTAAACCTATTTCTGCATTTTCCATGCCTAATTTTATGTTTATATTGCCTATTTTTGTTATTCCGGTGGGCAATTTTTAAATCTATTTTTAAATCTATTTTTGTATTTTTTCATGCCTAATTTTATTTTTGCCTATTTTAGGTGCCTAAACTTACTTTTTAATGCCTAAAATTTCTAGGTCTAGGGATGACATGTGATAGGCCATGAGAATATTTTTTCTCTCATGGATTCGAATCAGTATTATGTACGCAACGCAAGATGCCTGGATCGGGACAAATGCAATGTACATGGAAAATAAAATATGGTGGCATGTACTACAGGTGATTAAACATAACTTTGTCCATTCAGGAGATTAAATTCCTCTTTGATAGAACTCTTTTTTAACACCGTGATATTCTATAAATCATCGATCGCTGATCGCTGTGGATCGTTGCCAAAAACGCAGCGGGCCGGCTTCAATTTAGGCCCGGTACAATTTTCCAAGGTGAGGTTTTGGAGAGTTTTTCTCGCTAGTAATACAGATGTTAGGAAACTTTAACCTAAATTGTACCCGAATACCATCTAGCCTTCATAATCACTCTTTAAAATTCGCATTTTCAGTATAAATAGGCCTACATCATTGAAAGATGAGTATTGTCTTAAATGTTTGTGTTGTCTTGGAGTTGGTCTTGCATAGAGCTGATCACTTTTACGATAATACCTTTTATGTCTTTGTGTGGTTAAATTATCTAGAAAGAGTTATATAAGGTCCGAGTGGCGTGGGACACGTAAAAGTACTTCCAAAGGGAGAAGTGAAACTAAGAAAAAGAAAGAAATGTAGTTTTTTAAAATCTCATTAGTTAATGAATTAAAACTTAAGGATTAAAAATAGTAGTTTTACAAATAACAAGACACACAAATCGTCTTTTTTGTTTTAATAAGCAGACATTATGCCATAAAAATAATTGTATGAATTGATTTAGCTGCTGAGATATTTGCACCCCTGCATGGGGTTTAGATGCCAAAGAACGTTTACCTTCTGGCGTTCGCATATGCATTACAATTTATTATTACAATGGTCCTATTTATATAAGTAACAATGTTATGGGCAGCATTTTTCATACTCTTTTTTTTTCTCCCCGTACATGTACGTGACTGTCTTGAAGTTTAATCCAATCAGACTTTTTCTGCCTCATATAAGTCTATGTTTTTTTCCTTTCTTACTTTCAGAAATTTAATCATCTATGTTATTTCCTACGGAGTCCATTGAAAATCAGTTTTCTAATTAGCATAAGTATACGGACTTACCACAAACAGTTGCTTGTGCTAACTTTTTAGCAATTACGAAATCTAGCAGGTTACTATATACATTTTTCCTCCTAATTGACGTCCTCCATTGTGATAAGCATAGCTGTTCACACGCTGCAGAATTTCAAACGACGTAATACGTAGGTGATCAAATGATCATGAATGTGGATATAGAAGAAACAAGTGTACAATAATCAAATTTTTAGTATAAGACAGATTTTATAAAATAAATGACAATATAATGGCACTGTGAATCAACTATATGTAGACTTCAAAAAGGCATACGACTCAAGTTAGACATTTTCAGCTTCACCTTAAGCACCACGTCGCTCCGTCTACGCACCTACATATCATTGTACAGACTTTGGGGAAAAATGAAAAGTTGGGCGACAAAACGTCTCCCGTGTGCGTCCGCCCTAAACATTTTTCCACAGAAAGTGTTTCGGTGATTCGAAAAATTCTATCCCCTAATATTCAAATTTGAATTTTGATCTTAGGCGTATTTAACTAGCTACATGTTCTTTATGTTCTTTACAATGTATAAAACTCCATGGCTCAACATGTCAACAATGAACTTGGCTCGCCAGTTGTCGCTGGCCTCACTTCTACATGTTTCAATCACAGAAGTGGACGATATTCTAGCCAATATAGGAGTGACATGTGGTCATTATATGTATCCCCCAGCCTTTATAGTTGGTTTTGTCAACTTTGATCTACTACCCACAGTAGTGACCTAAATTTCTCATGATGTTAGAGGCGCACCGATTTCGCATATTGGCCGAAATTACACGATAAAATTATTTCCCAGTGAGGAATGGAAACAAAGCGTGGTGCACAGAGCTACCCCAAGGCTACGATACACCGTTCAAACTGAATGGAGAATATTTTAGTGACATTTATTATAAATATCTTAGCCTAAAAAATTAAATGAGGATTAAAATAAAATGAAACAAAATTTAATGACATGTATAATACTGTAATGACTTTTTTGGCAGGGGAAAGGGAGAATTCATGAGAAAAATCTGTCCTCGCTCCCATTCGTCTACCACAAATACCATATGGAGTGATCGATACCCGAATTCGGGACCAAAATTAGAGGGTGGCTGTTTAATCACTTGCGTCACAGAACCGTCGGTAGAATTTAATTAAGCCTATATACCACACAAACATTAGCTAAACAACAATCAAATTATGCTAATAGACAATTTTTATTTAAATGTTATTTATAGATGGTTTTACACCTAAGTAAGGATATATGGGCATATAGTTTTTAGAATATATATCGTTTCTAGGATATTTGGTTACTTCCAGTAGACTGGGTATTCTATTAATATTTTTGTCTGTGTTTTTTGTGGTAAAATCACTAATTCATTTTGTATAATATTATTAATTAGTGACTAAGACAAAGATGGGTTTTGATAATAAAATTCCAACCATTCACTTCCCTTGATGACAAAAGTTAGTCGGCTTCAATCTCGGGTAGGCCGCTCTGTAATATAAGTGCCAAACACTATCGGTATAGCCAACTCGCTAGATAATAATATATCATAATTAATAAAACCAAATATATTTAATTAAAAATAAGGATAAAATGTTGTACGGTACGTTTTGCGTATATATATATATATATATATTATATATATATATAACCACTCTGACTGCTACCATTTGTGCAGTTTTCTTTTGGATCGTCTTTTTGTTTCCGTTGCATATATTAGCGTAGAGTTCATAACATCCGAGGTTATTAATCAAAAACCTTTGCCCGGGCCCATAGGAGGCAAGGATTGATTCATCTTTCTTTCCTAAACACTTAAACATGAATCAACAATAGATCTCAAAACAGTAGAGTAGTTTATGATTCTGATTTTAAACTGAATGTATCATTATTGTTATTAATCATGAAAGCTAGACGGAAAATAAAGGAAGCTAGAATGATCTCCTAAATAAGTAAGTTTCCGTACAGGAATATCAAACAGCAGCATGCACATAAATAACTTGAACATTAACCAGGATATATATAAAAATGATGTTTAATATAAACAAGACGTCTGAAGTGGATGAAAAATATAACAAATGTAAATACTTGATCATTCTACAACAAAAGAATATAAATAATAATCCTTAACATCACAAAACTATATCATACCTCACACCACATTCATACCACGGTCCAAGCCAGGGTAGTCTTTCCCCGGTCCTCAGGACCAAAACTTAAACCCCGCCACTCGCGGCTCCAGACGACGTTGTCTCAACTCAAAGATCCGATCGAATGATAATGTTCAGCCTGTGCATAGAGTATTTGAGCGTTCCGAGCCAGAAAGGGAGATGCGCAGCACAAACAGCGCAACAGGAGAGGCAAAAAGGAGAGTAGGGGTAGATGCATAGAGAAAGGATATTGGCATAGTTCACGAATCTTTCTGTTCAGGGAGGATAACGGCACTGCAGTAGCGAACCGAAAATCGCACTTTCGGTTCAATGTTATATTAGTATTTATAATTAATCAACTAAAAAATTAACAACACGGAAATAAAACAACAACTAAAAATAGACGAATTAAACACAACAATAGTGAAATACAGAACAAACTGGAAAGAACACTTAGCAAGGATGACTGAAAACAAAATACCAAAATCAGCATACAACTATTCACCACGAGAAAGAAGAAGTCTGGGAAAACCAAAGAAAAGATGGAAACAGCAGCAATTTGGAGCCGGAACAGGCTAGTAAACAAGCCTAAGCCGTGACGAAGAAGAAGAAAAAGAAAATTAAAATTTGGTTTAACATTTCAGAACACACATAATAACATATAAGTTTAAGAGTAGAATGAACGGCGTATCCTGGTAATCTTACAATAACAAATTTATATTCATTTTTCTCCGGAACCAGTTTTGATAATGCAATTAAAATTTTACAGTACAAGGATTTACTATATAATTTTATAAATTCACTTATGTGCTTTCATGCAGATATGTTTATTATTTTATTTATTTATATCTCGCTCCAGAACTAAGTAAGTTTATGAAAGTAGGCATTTACTGTTACAATATATCATCAATCTATAATGTAAAATTTCATGAAATTATCTTAAACGGTTCCAAAGAAAAATGTGGCATAAGTTTGATTAATGTAACATTGCTGGGATTCACTTTTCATGCTTCGCTTATGGCTGTTTCATTGTCAAAATAATGGTAGGGCCACGAAATATCCAATGTGCAAAAGTATTGATTAAGTATTTAGGAATCCGAATAAAAACAATCTAAAATGGTCAATATTCTGTCCATTCTTCACCTTCCAAAATCCCATTAAAATTTGTTGTAACAGTTAATTATATTGTAAAATATATAGTATATGTTGTGCATTAATTTTGTTGAATGGTGGAAGTCTGAAGAGTTGAAAATGAATACGCAGCTTAAAATGGAATGTGAATGTAAACATTTATTCTGTGACGTCGGCGCGAGTTAAAATAGTTCAGGAGGCTTACTCATGGTTTCATGTGATATTACGAAACAAATACAGTATTTCAACACACATTAAATATCCAAACAAACCTCTACTTAGAAATAAATGTTTAAATAAATATATTTAATACAGGTTGTCCCATTCTTCTTGTGTATGTATGATAACTTTTATACCTTGTTCAAGATACAAGTGACGTCATAACTATAAAAAACTTACATACTTACTTATTCACTGGCACTATCGAAACCGTAGATTCATGGCCGCGCGGACATAACCTCTCCATACATCCCTATCCTGAGCTAATGCTTTCCAAATCTTCTCTCAAATCATAGTTAATGCTATTCTCCCACCTCATTCTTGGTCTACCAACTGGGCGTTTTCTCCCTGCCTTTCCTACAAGAAGGTTCCATGCAAGTCTTTCACTCCCATACGTGCAACATGTCCTGCCCATCGCAGTCTACGAGACTTAACTGTTCTTCCTATAAAAACATGTAGTTCATTGTTATGTAAGTCTTCTCCATTCACCTGTCTGTTCATCTCTCTTTGGTCCAAAAATTTTCCTAAGTACTTTATTCTCAAATACTTGTACGCCTAATCTCCTTTCCTCCCTTAAAGTAAGAGTCCATGTTTTACACCCATATAATATAACTGGTAGAATAATAGTTTTATATATTTTCAGTTTAACGTTTTTTGAAAGGAGTTGGGACGCCAAGAGTCTCTGTATTGCATAGTAGCACGCATTTCCAGAATTGAGCCTATGTTTAATTTATTTGTGCATCTCATTCCTATTTGTGATTATTGTTCCTAGGTATTTGAATTCTGCCACTTCCTCAAAATTTCCCTCATTTGTCATTAGCTGTCCATTTCCATTATATAATGTATTTCTACGTGTATATTTAGTTTTATTGATATTTACTTCCAGTCCTAATTTCTTAGTGTTACTCAATAGTGTGTGCGTGTTGTCCTTTAGTATCTCCTCGCTATCGGCCAATAATACTACATCATCAGCATAAATTAACAGCTTATTAATACCATTGAGTTGTAAGCCTTCCTCATTCTCTAAAGATTTGATGGCATGCTCTAGAACAAAATTAAATGGTAGAGGAGATAGTACATCTCCTTGCTTCAACCCATTCTGGATTTCAAAAGTGTCAGAAAACTGTTTGCCAACACGAATCCTACTCTTTGGCCCATTTAGACACATTCATATAAGTCTAACTAAGTTTTAGGAATTCCAATCTCCAGCAGGATACTATATAACTTCTCCCTCTTAATTGAATCGTATGCTTTTAAAAAAACTACATAATTTATTCATTGTCACTCATTGATGGAAGATCTCCATGTCCTTGTGCGGTCTAAGAAGTATGTGTGCGATCTATAGTTTAAAAATCCCTCTCCTGTATGGTCGTGCTACTTTAAGATCCGGGTGGCTTTTAAAAGTAGATAAAATAAGGTGAGAAGTTAAAACAAGTTAATTGAATACAATTTATTCTCTTTAAGAAAGTTAAAAAATATTTTATTTTCTAAATTAACGAATAACTTACTTTCTAAATGATAATTCTAAAATCAGTAGAAAGTTGTGTTCAGAGCACCACTGTAAATTGCCAACCATGATTGACACACTGCATAACATTTAAAATCAAATGTCGCATTAATAAAAAATGTCATTATGGACGTTTAATTGTTCTAGGTCACCCAATGAAATTGTACCTACAATGTCCATACAGTGTCCTACAATGTCCATAAGAGAACTGAAATCTAAATTTTAGCAACACAATATGTTGTTTCAGAATTGAGGGGCTCAGTTGAATAAGGGCCCATCCCAAACAATGGTTGATTTTTAGTTATTTGCAGATTATGTATCCTATGGCCATCTTCTGTTAATCTTTAGAACCTCATAATTCTAACTTTGCTCAAAAGAGGGTAAATGAGACTTTATGTCTAAGAAAAATTTCTAACTTCTTCACGCGCGCGGGAAATAAAGGCCCATCCCAACTGCTGACACGTAACCGTATTTTGTCCGCTACTCTGTAGTCCGCTGCAATACTGACTAGCATTGCCGGCAAATATCAGTAAATGCATAATGGCTGATGCGGCAGGTTCTTGTGCAAATGGAAATAGTGTAATAAAATATAAGAAAAGAAAAATAAATGTGCAAGAGTGGAATAAAACGAAGCAGAACATTTTACCCAACAGTGGAAAGGAATATATATCGGCCTGAATCAGTTGCTTGAAGAGGTGCGGACGAAATTCTAGTTGTTTATTAAAAGCTGTGCCACTGATTGAAAAATGTGCTAATAAAAATAAACTTATAATGTATCTAGTTATTCATGTGTTGTTCAAAATAAGAATCATACAATAATGGGACTTTGGCTTTACATGATTGATTGTGGTTGGTTTGAAGAAATTGAACATAAATTTCTTGTACCAGGTCACACTTTCCTTCCCTGTGATGCGACTTTGGTGTGATTGAAAAAGTTAAAAGAAAAACACAACCGGTTTATACACCTGAAGATTTTAAAGATTTGGATAACTTAAATGTTCACAAAGAGAAATGTGACGCTGGACAAGCATAAGGTAGACATCAGAAAAGCATCTCAGTTTCGTTTTGTGGAAAACAGACATGTAATGTACGTAAAATCTAGTTTCGGTGATTTGGCTTTAGAGGAAGTAATAGGCCTTTAAAAAAGGGAAAGGAAAGTGTCCTGTATTACGAGATGTAATATTGAAAACAAAATATCCTAATGGTAGGATGATAAAGAAGACATCATGACTCTCATGACATTTGTACCACCTGAACACCAGACATTTTAACAGTAGCCTTAAATCAGATGATGATAATGATGATGATACAAATGCTGTAAACGTAGAATACATAGATTAATACTATATTCAAGTTAAAAAGTGTTATTTAATTTGTTTATTTATGTTGTATTTTTTTATATTCTCGATTTTCTTTTTCTTTGATTAGACACATGAAACAACATAGTGATCTATACATTTGCAGGCAGAAAGCTTATTTTATGTACAAGACATGTACCAAATATTATCAATGTGTGCTCTATATATTTTACTCAATGTAGAATTTAATAAAATTCAATTTTTCTCCAAACTTAGTGCAGTTGGGATGGGCCCATATTCCACTGACCCCCTCAATTATAAATGTTGTTCCAAATAGTGACCATTTACATCAACACAATATCTAACGCGTTCCCAGAATGACCGTACTGATTCCTGAGTATTTGGAGGGTTAATGGTCTCGCAATCCTGTGTTTGGCTTGCTGGATATCTTCTGGTTTGTGGGATTGTTCTGATACACTATATTCTTTACCCAAAGGAAAAAGTCTAGCGGCGAGAGGTCCGGAGAAAATGCAAGTCACTGCAGTGATACAAATCGGAGAATCCACCGATCAAGAAATTTTCTATCGAGAACCGCACACACTCTGAGGGCACTGTATGCTGTACAGTCGTCTTGTTAATATCACATTTATACTATTATTCTGTTTCTCAAAAATATATCTTCCAACAAACCAGGCATATTTCGTCATAGAAATCCAAGGTATCCAGTAGAGGAACTTCGGATAATTTAGATCCCTATTTTGAATTTGTTGTTTTTCTTCTTTTAATTAAGGGATTTGAATTTTGTTTAATTACAGTGATTATCATTACTGTTGTAACTATGAAATAGCATTGTTATTTTATTCAAATATGGAAACATCTTCATAATTTATATATTTTTTTACATTACAAGAAAAGACCACTTTAACCACCATATTCGGATAAAATGGACCCCAGAGTCCACCTTAGCTTTTAGACCATTTTTAAGTTTATTTACTCTATTAATTTATACAGACAGACACAGATTAATCTGAAAATATTTATGACTGATTAAAAAGCGTTGATATTTATTTAATGTTTTGAAAAATTATTGTTGATTATATAGCATTCACAACGTCATTCAACTGCAGAAAGCGACGGTCTTTGGGTTTACTAAGATTACAAGCATATTAAATAATATTAATTGAGTGAGAGGTTTTTACAGATAGCATCCTCATTGATAAAATAAACGTATTCGTGTAAAGTGGACCAAGGTCCTCGTGGACGGTCCACATTAACCGAATTCCTTTATGTTTAATTATTTTATACAGCCACCATATCACATATTATCAAACTAAACCCGTCAGTATATTAAAACAGCAATTACATAATATAATATATTTAGGAGTTTTTTCAACATTTGTAATATTCAATAGCAGAAATTAAGAATCGATTCTTAAGTTGAAAACTTTTAAAGTGGTCATTTTCATAAATATCAGAAACAAACCCTCATTCGCACAAAGAATAAAAGAAACTGGTCTTGAACCCGTCAAAGTTGATGAAGGGAAGAAGTTAAAATAGTTTTTGTTCGAGGGCAACACCAATTAAAGAATATATTAACAGGGTCCACTCAAACAGAAGGGTCCACATTACCCGAACTTCCCTATAACATTTCGAATACCACCGAACAAGTTTAGCCCAATAATGGCATTACCAACAATACCAGACCAAACATTTACTTCCACCTGTGTTCGAAATTCGTATCTTTGAAACGCGAACCCCGGGTGTAAAAATTCCATCTCATTTAACAGTCTCTGTACAACAAATTTCATGCAACAGGAAGTGTCGAGCCTAAGAAACCACACAAGCCGCGTAGCGTACTCACAGAAGAAACAATAGACGACATGTTATCGATCGGAACAACTAGGCACCTTTTGCAACAAGTAGAAATTTCTTAAGGCTGTATACAAAGCTACTAAATTGTTAAAATTGCATCCATATAAAATGACCAAGACACGTACTCTTCAACCGGGTGGCTGTTCCAGCACCTGCGTCAATAAAGTTGGTAATTACGACAATTTGTAAAATAGTTACGAAAATGTGTGTGATTGTATCACCGCGATCTTACGCTGACAGTTCCCAACCGCGAGTGCGTCAGCGGTGTACAGTGAAATCCCCACGTCTGCTGTCCAATGCTATACTTATCGCACTGTATCACTCATCTCATAAGTCTAAGTCTACAGCACGTCGCTGTAGCATACAATGTATGTCCTGTATTGCAAACAATTTGTTTGGTGTGATTAATGATGGTAATGACTTCTTGGTCATTTGTCGTCGCAATACATGACATTTTTGCTAGGTTATGCAAGTTCTGCGATCCTCGTATATAGTGGGTCCGAAAATATAATTTTGAGCCATTTGTTTTGAAATATCTTAACTTTCTTTTTGTGACAATCAGTGAGGATATTCTAGGCTTCACAACCATACAGTAATATGCTCCGTACCATAGCTTTATAGAGTGTCAGCTTGGTACGAGTAGATAAAATAATCGAGTTGAAAAATGAATATAAAAGTGCAATAGCAGCATTAAAGTGAAGGATTAGATGTTGAATATGAATTTTGAATGTAGGCTTGTAATCCAGATGGATTCTAAGATAAAATGACTGACGTCTCAAGACGCAATCGATGAACTCCCAAGGTAAGTTAGACGGGAGAACGTCTATGGGTTTTTGTGAATAACATGGTTTTCGTCTTATTCACATTTAGTTTGATATTCCACAGACATAGCCAGAAATGTAAACTCTTTAGAGCTGTTTGGACAATGTATATGTGATGAGGTAATGTACTGCGGCACTGGAGAATCGACTGCAGTTTTCTCAGAGGTTCTGTTCGGACGTTTCTTTCCATGTGTTCGCAAAACACTGTCACTTGCTATTGCTTCATTTTTTTTAAATTCTACTAACAGTACATGACGATACACCAGTCGCTGCTGCAATTTGTCGATAACACTGGACACAGCAACAATTTTCTTTCTATATTTTATGGCGTCGTATTCATCAATAAAAAACTTGTGAACATTAACAATCATCTCTATGCCATCAGATTTCGCAGCTTCCACACGGTTTCCAACACTGTCTACTATCATTATAATTAATAACAAGAGCACAATGCTCAATACAATGTTCAAATACATAGTATAACTCTCCAACTCCAAAAAAGTATTTCTTCCAATTTTGTACAACACGATCACAATAAACAAACCCTCACTTCTTATATAAATTAACTCACTCTTATACAGCAGTACACCACTGAGGCTTAGCCGTGTTTAATTAAATACGTTACAACGTGTTATGAGGGGGGGGACAAAAGAAGACCATACAATAATTTATATTGTGAATACTGTTAGACAAGAATGTCACTCAAGGTTAGAAGAGGATAGTAGAAATCATATCAAATCCTCACAGCATTAAAATATTCAAATATATATATGGTGAATCCTAATGTCAGCAAAATGTGATAGTAGAATCTTGTTTGTGGAAACCTTTTATCAATTATACATTATATTTTACTTCAGTTTTGTTTGTATTTTGTTTTGACCGATAAATTACTAAGTTGTTTCATAACTTAGTGTTTGCACATAATTTATTTCATTTCAGTTTTATTTCTCGTTAAAAAAAAGTCGCTCTACAAGGCTCTTTATTTCAGATTTTAGGACGGATAAAAATCCGATTTATTGATTTATTGAATTTAATTCAAATAACTGACAACACAAAGATACATTTAAAAAGGTGGCTGGGCCAGGAGCTCTAAGGTAAATTTACACCTCTGGATACTCTCCCAAGGCAGAGAAAAATTAAAATAACTCTCTGGAACCTGTCTAGAGAAATGAAATTACGCTCCCTAGGAGATTTCTTCGCGATGGTTATGAATTCTAGTGACTATGATTTATAGATGTCAAAATTTCAATTACTAGTTTGGTTTTTAATTTTTTATAGATTACAATCCAAATTAAAATAATGTAATAAATGTAGACAAGCTATTTCATTTTTTTCCTTTTTTTAAAGTGATGGTAACGTTAAACAACGACTTGATTGCAGAATCGTGTATGCTTGGAGCACTTAGTCCCTTCGCATTACTAAAATTGCCTAAGATATATTTTCATTGTAGATGCTATTCACTTAGGGAACGGTAAACGAAATATAAGATGAAAACTGTTTTTAATCTTAGACTTGACCACAACAATCGCGGTAAGCAAATTCCATATGTGACCTTGACATAAGGTTCGTTATCTAACTTGGAAATAAATCTATGTCTGGGGTTGATGTGTTGGTTTCCACTGCCGGGGAAACAGTTAAACTAATTTTTATGACCAGAGGTGTATAAAATATTCTCTACAGTATGTTAAAAAATGGTACGTTGCAAACAAGGAAACGCGCAAGGGAACTAGTTTACAGACATATAGAGGAACTTCGGGTAATTTGGACCCATGTTTTGAATTTTCTGTTTTTCTTCTTTTAATTAAGGGATTTGAATTTTATTTAATCACAATGATTATCATTAGTGTTGTAACTATGAAATGGCATTGTTATTTTATTCAAATTTGGAAACATCTTCATAATTATACAATTTTTTACATTACAAGAAAGGTCCACTTTAACCTCCATATTTGGATAAGTGGACTCTAGAGTCCAACTTAGCTTTTAGTCTATTTACTATATTAATTTATACAGACAGACACAGATTAATCTGAAAATATTTATGACTGATCATAATTAAAAAGCGTTATATTTATTTAATGTTTTGAAAAATTGTTGATTATATAACATTGACAGCGTCATTCAACTGCAGAAAGCGACGGTCTTTGGGTTTAGTAAAATTACAAGGATATTACATAAAATTGAGTGAGTGGTTTTTACAGATAGTATCCTCATTGCTAAAATATACGTAAAGTTGACCAAGGAACTCGTGGAGGGTCCACATTAATTGAATTCCTTTGTTATGTTTAATTATTTAATACAGCCACCATGTCACATAATATCAAACCAAACCCGTCAGTATATTAAAACAGCATCTACATAATATAATATATTTAGGAATTTTTTCACATTTGTAATATTCAATAGGAGAAATTAAGAATTGCTTCTTAGTTTGAAAAAAACTTTTAAAGTGGTAATTTTCATAAATATTACAAATAAACTCTTCTTCACAAAAAGAATAAAATAAAATGGCCTTGAACCCGTCAAATTTGATGAGGGGAAGAAGTTAAAATATGTTCTTTTCGAGGGCAGCACCAATTAAAGAAGATACTAACAGGGTCGACATTACCCGAACTTTCCTATAATATTGTAACCCTTGAATTTATGTATATATTTCAATAAATCAACTAAACACATAGTCTTCAGTACCAAGGGCGAATTTGGTATTTAAAGTGGTATCCCCCAATCACAGCCAAAATTATTCTAAAATTTCAATAGGTAGAGGTAACACGATCCTACTACAAGTTTAGGAGTCTATCGCTGTTGTCTAGTGGTTATGTTCCTTGTCTCTGGTGCCGAGGTCGCGGGTTCAAACCCGGCCGATTTCGATGGATTTTTAGGATGACTATTTAACTCATGCCCCAACTGACAGTCAATGACCAATCACATTTCAGTGAATTTTGATTTACCACCAATCGCAGTCTTTTTACCTCGATTTTATCACTTTAATTTTATCGCTTTCATTATATCAAGTAGCTTCCAGATTGTATATGTAGTGGACGAATGTAACCAGATTCTGCTTGCGAGATATAATATAAAAGCAATGGTAGCAATTGATTATACCACAAAAAAAAAGAAACCACTATTTGCACTTTCTTAAACGTATTATTTCCCAGGAATTAACGTTGCAGAAAAAATATTATTGACATATTTACATCATAGGACATCAGAAATTAATTAACCTGTAATGATGTTTCATTTTTTCTCCTCTAGAGTACATTCTTACAATATTGCAATTCTATATGGCAATAAATATAATCTTGTTGCAATGATGAACAAATGAAACATAACGTTTTCATTTGTTTTCAAACATCGCCATTTACATAAAATATACTATATAAATATTTTAAAATAACTATATTTAAATAATGATTTGTGAATAAACAGCTTAACTTTATTCGTTAAATAGTCCTAACAAATACCATTCTTGATTTCCAAATTCTCTAGATAAATTTACGACTCACGAAGTGAGGAGTGAATTTATCGATTATTTGGAAATCACTCATGGCATTACTTATGAAAAATCCAAATGTCAAGTCATCTGAGTGGGACTTTAAGCCCTTAGTCTAGAGTCTGAAGATTTTCGGGTTCGTAAAAGAATTTTAAGTCTGAATAAAAGCATCTGAAAAAAAAATTAACCGATCTTCATCCATCCTAGTAATATCTTAGTTTCCTACTGCATATCTCCTTTAAGCGATGTATTAACCACATGTCCCTCGCTGACATCTGTAGGGAAATAACCGTAACCAAAAATAATCTTCCAACTAGGGAATCACCCAAGCGGGATAAACGGTGTTCAATCATCACAAGTTTAGGAGTCCCTTAGGGTAATAGGAGGTTAAGGCTCCCTCGTCTAGACAATCGGCACGAGATGTCAACCCTATATGACTGTTGTCTTTACCTTTAGAACATATGGCTACAGCTTATTTTCGTTAGAGGCTGAGTCGATTCCACGGCCATGATTCCTTTGAAGGTTTAGCTCGATTTAAAAATCCTCCCCCCGACGGGACCCAAACCTTGACCTTCCGGATAGTACTTTATTGCTTTAATCAACTACGCTGTTGCTCGAGCGTGCCTTCCGATATTTCATAGTAAAATTACATCTCGGAATTATAGGTATAGAAAAAGGGTTAAGTTACCTAAAATTGGTCACAAAAATATAAAATAAGTCACTAAATAGAAAGTTCCTAATGAAATTTACAACTAAAATATTAATTCACAAAGATTTTTTGTTAACAATTTGCAGCACAAGTGATACTAACAGTATTTTTTCTATTTTTTAGAATTCCTTCTGTTTTACAGGCCTATAGTTAAGAATATATATATATATGCCTATACATATTGTATATTAAAACAATGTATTTTTTCACAAGTTGGCTTACTTAACATTCACTTAAAGTGATACAATTCCGCCTTTTGTCAATTACAATGAAATTAAATCAATATATATATATATATATATATATATATATAACCTTATGAACTTGAATGTATTCTGAAAATAAGAGGCATAGTGTTAAAGAAAAATTTGACTTGAGAATTTTGTCTTCCATTACCAGACCTGTAACGTTTTTGTCTATAATAACTGTTATCAATATAGATATAACTACTTTCTATTATTTTGTGGAATTACCCCTCAACTTGGGGTTCTACTCCTTCGGAGAAAGATAAATGGGTTTCATGTTAGAATTAAGTTCATTCCAAAGAAGAAGAAGAGGAAGAAATGGGGAAAACGTTTTTATTTATGCTGTAGTAATGAAACCATCAATTTTAAACAGTTTTTGGATGATAAAAAATATTTAGGCTTAATGAACATAATTAAAAATTACTGTAACAAATATTTTACAAATTGTGCACACTTACATTTAAATATTTTGATTTGCTCTCATGGGATATTTATTTTATTTGTTTATTTATTTAGCCTCGTGGAGTTAAGGCCATGTGGCCTTCTCTTCCACTCACCAGAACAAACATATGTTGCATCAGAATATAACAATCATAATTAAATCTAATATTAAATACTAAATAAAGATTTGACCAATAAGATAATATATATTATATTATGATCTATAATACAACCACTTAATGACACTTAAGACTAAAACTAATAATACAATGTATTCTAACAAGATAAATTAAATTGTTGGTAGATCGCCCCTGTCTAACGTAGGGGCCTATATAAAATAAAGAAAAATAATGAGATATAAAAAACTAAATTTACGGTTATACAATATTTAAACAAATGAAAATATTTGTTAATTTTAATATTTTTTTCATAAATAATTATATCAGTGAGGTGTATAAGTTAGTTTGTTATTAAATAATTCTTTACTTTGTTTTTGAAGGATGTTGTAGTTTGACAGTCGCTGACATAGGACGGAAGGGAATTCCATGTTTTAGAAAATGAGACTGTAAAAGATAATGAATAATACAAGGTGTGATGAGGAGGGATATAAAGGACAATGTGCTGATGGGTACGAGTGTCAAGATTATGTGTGTCGGATAGTCTGATGAAGCGGCGTGATAAATAATTAGCGATGATGTGTGAAGTATTTTATAGAGAAGGGATAGGGAATGGACAGTTCTACGATCTCTTAGACGAAGCCACGATAATTCTTCCAGGGACGGTGTAGCGTGGTGAAATTTGCGAATACCATAAACAAAACATGCGCAAGAATTACGAAACACGTTGAAGTCTTTGAGTCAAAATAGTATTTAAGTCTGTAAAAAGAGTATCACAATAATCAAAATGGGGCATTGCCAGTGTTTCTACTAACATTTTCCTAAGAGCCAATGGCAGACAATTTCTTACGAGATTTAATGAATGAATTATTGAGAAGACTGTTTTGAATGTATGGTTTATTTGTGTATTCCAATTTAAGTTGTTGTCAATAAATACTCCTAGAATGTTTGCTGTCTCACAGACATATGCCTGAAAATTCCAGGTATAATTATACCATAAGAAAGGAGCAAATAGCATAGACTTAAAAAAATTACAATAGAACATTACTTGGACAGTATACTTTAAGGAACTGTAAATCATAAAGTGATATGACTAGTTAATAAGTGTTAGGATAAGAACATCATTTTAAGGAAGTGTAAATATTGATCATGACTTGTTAGGATTAGTCAGTGCTATAAGTGTAAGTAGGAACTATATAGCCTAATTTGTTAGAACTAGTAAGGACAGTAGAATATTTAATCAACAGTAAATTACTCATAAAATGTTAGAATTAGTCCGTAACTTAAGTGTAAATAGGAGCTATATCTTCTTCGATTAGTAATGGATAGAATATTATCTTAGCGTGTAAATATAGATTATAGCTTGAGAGGATTAGTCAATTTAAATGTAAATAGGAACCATATTTTGTTTGGAATAGTAATGAAGAATACATTAATTTAACCCTTAACTTATAATGTATCTTATAAGATACATTGATTTAATTTATTATTGTTTATTAAACAGTAAAAATAAAACAAATTATCATAAATTACCTAAGATTGTGTCAAATTACGCTAAAAATACATTAATAACTTACTTTTACATGATTTTGTTTTTCTTTGCGGTCCGAAACACTTGAGTTAAGTAAGTGCTTATACGAACAATATCAAGCAACGGTAAATATTAATCATAACTTGTTAGTGCCAAGAGGAACCATAACTTGCTTAAGTACAATTAACAGAGAGCATTGTTTGAAATGCAAATAACAACCATAACCAAATAGAACAATTTAGCGTTACAACAACTCAAAATTATATTTTAAGGAACCGAAAATAGAAAAATAATAACTTCACACTTTAGAACTAGTAAAGAACACTATAAATGCATAGTCAGGAATATCAACACACATAAAATGATAGAGATGTTTTAATATTGCTAAACCAAAGCATGTAGTACTGCAGAAAACTGTAGTGGAGCATGTTGTCATATTAAGACTCTTAACCCATTCGATTCAGGTTTAAATGCTCAATACATTTCCCCAGAAACCGGATTTACGTTACCGTAAATTATATTGTCTATTTTCAGATATTCAAAACAAGCAAAATATAACGGTACATGAGATCACAATAAGGGTGAAGGCAAAAGTACATTCATCTACTATTCATAAATGTTAACAAAACATTACTCTGCCAAAGGATGTACAAAATATTGCAAAATATATAACAGCAGAGTCTTCTGAGTTGACGGCCATTTAACTGCCGGCGAGTCTGCCCCGTCTTTTGAAAAAAGAAAAGAAAGGAGATAAAACTGATTGCAACAACTACAAGGGCATCTCATTACTTTCAACTTCGTACAAAATTCTAACAAATATAGTAGCAAGCAGACTTACTCCCTATATTGATGACGATGACATTCTAGGTGATCATCAATGTGGATTTGGAAGAAACTGGTCTACAACAGATAACATTTTTAGTATGGGAATACAAAGGCTCTATGCATTAACTATATGTAGACTTTAAAAAGAAAAAACATCAATTAAGAAGGAGAATATTTAATTTTAGGAAGTGATATTTTGAGGTTATTTTAATTTAATTGTTTTCAGTCTGTTCACCTTACCTCAATATTAATGTTGATTTGTTCTTGGACATGTTTCAAAACAATTCTGTTTTATCGTCAGCTTTTCCAGACTTCTTTTCTGAGTCTGGAAAAGCTGACGATAAAACAGAATTGTTTTGAAACATGTCCAAGAACAAATCAACATTAATATTGAGGTAAGATGACCAGACTGAAAATAATTTAATTAAGAAGGAGAAGTTATATAGTAGGCCTATCTTGTTGGAGTTCGGAATTCCTAAAAGGTTAGACTTATTCGAATGTGTCTAAATGGCACAAAGAGTAGGGTGCATGTGGGCAAACAATTTTCGGATACTTTTGAAATTTACAATATCTCATCTAATATTCAATTTGTACTAGAGCATATCATTACATCTTTAGAGGATGGATAAGGCCTACAACTCAATGGTATTAATAAGCTATTAATTTATGCTGACGATGTAGTATTATTAGATGATAGCGAGGTGATACTAAGGGCCAACACACACACATTGCACACACACAACACAAACGCTATTGAGTAACACTAATACATTTGGAGAGGATGTAAACATGAATAAAACTAAATATATGTTCACACGTAGAAATAAATTATGCAATGGAAGTGGACAAAGAGGTAAATTTTGAAGAAGTGATTGAATTCAAATATCTATGAGCAATAATTACAAATACAAATGAGATGAACGAATAAATTAAACATGGGCTCAATACTAGAAATGCATTCTATTATGCATTACACAGACTCTGGTTGTCCCAACTTCTCTAAAAAATATTAAAGTGACAAAATATATGAAACTGTTTTTCTCCCAGTTATATTACATGGTTGAGAAACGTTTACTTTAAGGGAGGAGAAAAAAATAGGATATTTGAGAATAAAGTTATCAGGAAAAAACTTTTTGGACCAAAGAGAGATGAACAGACAGACGAATGGAGAAGACTACTTATCAGTGAACTACGTGATCTTATAGGAAAACAGATATAATGAGAACAGATAAGTCTCGTAGACGCGATGGGCAGGACATGAGGCACGAATGGGGATTGGAAGAGGGGCATGGAAGCTTCTTATAGGAAAACAAGAGGAAAACCCCCAGTTGGTAGACCAAGAATGAGGTGAGAGAATAACATTAACCATGATTTGAGGGAGTAGATTATACAGGAATGATTTTAAAACATTAGCTCAGGATAGGGGTGCGTGGAGAGCTTATGTCCGTGCGGCCATGAACTTACGGGTTCGATAGTGCCAGGGAGTTACTTTTAGTACTCCGTGGGATGACAGGCCTAGAAGATCCTTGTCCTTACAACCGGACTTGTCGTCTCATTCATATGGTTTAATCAAGATCATACAAGGTGGAAGATCGTCCAACTAGTGTAAGGGTGACATATATACTGGTTATTAATTTTTAAAAAGACGCAATTCCCATTATGTTTATAACGTTGCCTAGCAACTGCAATTTTTATAGGTAAATTGAAAATTAGTAATTTTATATTTTCACTAAATTGGAATTTCAAACTGTAATTCTTATTTGATTACACCTTTTTGTTGAATTTTAGTTTAGACTCTTCAACATATTTTTCATATCGTTATTATTATCTTTGTGCATGCCATGTGTATATATCCATACGTACTTACTTACTCACTTACTCACTGGCACTATCGAACCCGTAGGTTCATGGCCGCACGGACATAAGCTCTCCATACATCCCTATCCTGAGCTAATGCTTTCCAATCATTCCCTGTATAATCTACTTCCCTCAAATCATAGTTAATGTTGTTCTCCCACCTCATTCTTGGTCTACCAACTGGGCGTTTTCCTTCTGGCTTTCCTACAAGAAGTTTCCATGCACGTCTTTCATTCCCCATACGCGCAACATGTCCTGCCCATCGCAGTCTACGGGACTTAACTGTTCTTATTATATCTGGCTTCCTATAAAGACCATGTAGTTCATTGTTATGTAGTCTTCTCCATTCACCTGTCTGTTCATCTCTCATATATCCATACGTTTTATACAAAATCGATTTTTATTAATTTTAATAATGATTAATCGTGAAATGGATCTTGGTAATAATATTCCAAATCAGCATATTTAGTTTAAGGTCGTAGAAAATCTACAAAAATTCTAGATCTGATCATGCATCTCCAAAATAATAGTCTCAAATCTAAGGCATTTTTTTAAATTTTGTAATAATTTATTAGGAAATCTGTCAATTCCCGTAGCTTGGATGAAAGGGTCCCTACCATCTCACTATTCCTCATTTCTTTTTTGTTTTGGTTACCTGTCTCTGTAACTTCCTATCCTCTTAAGAATGTTCAACCAAAAAACAAATAAAACTAAATTTACTTAATTGTAGATAATATACGAGTATGTATATATATATATATAATACACACAACTCACTGGCGCAGGTTCATGACCGCGCGGACGTAAGCTCTCCATACATTCCTACTCTATATTCCAATTATCTCCTGTATAATCTATTTCCCTCAAATCATGGTTAATGTTATACTCCCACCTCATTCATGGCCTACCAGAGAGGGATTTTCTCTCTGGTTTTCCTGCAAGAAGTTTATATGACCGTCTTGCATTCCCTATCCGTGCCACGTACCCTGCTCATCGCAGTCTAAGAGACATAACTGTTCCTATTAAATTATATCTGGTCTCCTATAAAGCTCATGTAGCTCAGTTTTTTTTTTTTTTGTATTCTTCTCCGTTAGCCTGTCTGTTAATCTCTCTTTGGCCCAAAAATATCCCTAAGAACTTTATTCTAAAATACTCGTGTTATCTTTCTCCTTCCTTAAAGTAAGCGTCAACGTTACGCATCCATGTAATATAACAGGAAAAATAAGTCTTAAATATTTTCAGCTAACGTTTTTGAGAGAAGTTGGGACGACAAGAATTATTGAAATGTGTATATAGGCTATATAGTCACACACACACACACACACACATTTCAGTGGTTCTTGTCGTCCCAACTTCTCTCAAAAAAAGTTATTTTTCCTGTTATATTACATAAATGCGTAACGTGGACTCTTACTTTAAGGAAAACCAAAATTTAAATCTGGTGAAGCTGAACTTTATGAGATAATGGTATATTACGATGCGAGGTTGGGAAGTGGTTTTTACAGAAGCTAGGAAATGTTTAAAACCGAGCGATAGCGAAATTTTAATTTCCGAAATTCTGTAAAACTCTTCACAAACGTGCGTTGTACATTATTTTTTTCGCGATGGTGTTTTCAAAATAATAAATAATAAAAAATTAATAACATCTTTGTTGGAAATATTTGCATTCGTTATAAGCAACTGACTAACGTTAACAGAGCAGTGTGGGCAATGTTTATTAGTTGAGACTACAGAAAGGCCATGACACCAATCAGTCATAAAATGGCGGCAAGTAGGTATTTATTGTTTTATATTCTTTCGAATAAATTTCAGTTCATTTAAAATGCAGTGATTTGTTTCATATAATGTATATTAACACTACCTTTTGGATATTTTTTCTATACACATTTTACGTAGTATACATAAAGGGAAGTGGTTTTACTTCCTTCACGAAGTTTGTAATATGTAATATTACAGTATAGTTATTTAGGTTGAAAATCACGAAATGTAGGAAGTTGAACTTTCAATCATGCTCGTCATTGCTGTAAGTACGACAAAATGCACTATCGCGCAACAAATCATTATTATTATTATTACTAAGGGCTGGGATTCCTATGTACTAAAATTTAAGATTGCAACACATAGCATGTATTATTCAATAGTTTGTACGTGGTAATAAGACAAAATATAATCAAAGGTTCTTCTTCTCTTTACACGCTTTATATTAGCTTGACCTGTATATATCTATCTATCTATCTATGTAACGGAATCTTTCAACGCGATTTTCACCCACTTAAAATCATTGGATCGACTTGAAACTTTGTATACTTGTAAAGGACCCGCGACAATACAATAATTTCATTTTTGTTCTAAAATCCTGGCCAGAATCATCAGAAAAAAAAAGTGTCTTTGTATCTATGTAACGGTATTTTGAACACGATTTTCACCCACTTAGAAACATTGGATCGACTTGAAACTTTGTATACTTGTAAAGGACCCGTGACAATACAATATTTTCATATTTCGTTTCTAAAATCCTGGCCAGAATCATCAGAAAATCAAAATAATAAAAACTGGTATAATAGTTTGCGGACTTGTCGACTTCTTAGTCAATCGTTGTATGAGCTCAGTTGGTAGAGCGCTGAATTCTAGTGGTATGTAATTTTGGTAATCCATAGGTCGCTGGTTCAAATCCGGCTAGGAGGATTTTTTTAGAAGAGTATTATTTTTAGCTCATACTACAATAGTTCGAATTTTATCTTATTCTGTAAAATATTAGAACTAAAAAATAAAAAATAAAATAATAGTTTTAAAAAACTAAAACAGGAAAAATGAAAAATAAGTTTAATTTCCAACACGCTTGGGATAAAATTAATGTGGTCAACAAAAAAATTATCTCCAACACATTTAGAATAAAACTAAAGTTATCTACAAAAACAATAATTTTACCATCAAAAGCGTGGGGTGCTTTTTATGGTTTTTACATTTTCTTCTTAGAGTCTTTACTATTACCAATATCTGTTTATTATCTTCTTCTTCTTCTTCCTTCCAAGTATTAGGCCAAGGCCTGTTACGATCCTATAGAAAATTTCCCCTCCAGCGTAAATAGTTTGATCCTTCCGGAAAATTCTCATATAAGATTTGAAAGCATAATAATTGTCCCTTCGATTGGTTGCTGGCCAAAAGAAGGCAAGACCAGTATAGCCTCTGGTCAGGCTTTTCTGGAGAAGAAAAGAAAATAAAGGAAAGAAGAAATGGAAGAAAGGAAAGACTCCCTAGCCCTCGGATGCCCTAATAGCGTCGGGGTCGAAAAAAACAAGAGTTAACCAAGGGAGGTTAGATAGTAAAGTTAAAAGAGTGCAAAACACAAGTAAGTGGAAGAAATGTTTTGCTCAGCTTGGGCACCTTGTGGTCGCCATCCACATATCCTCTAGATGAGGACCCCTGAGGGTCTGTTTATTATCAAATATATTAATTGATACAGGCTTTTGATGGTAAAATTATTTTTTTTGTAGATAACTCTAGTTTTATTCTAAATGTGTTGGAGATTATTTTTTGTTGACCATATTAATTTTATCCCAAGCGTGTTGGAAATTAAAACTATTTTTCATTTCTTAGTTCGGTTTTCTAATAAAGCGTGCTGTTTTAGTTTTTTTTAAACTATTATTTATTATACTAAGTTGCAAATCTTAACCTCTAGCACATAAAAATCCTAGCCCTGATTATTACCTTCCACTCCAGCGACCGAGGTTCGATTAGCGGCGAGATAGTGGTTTTTAAATCTACAGCTTTGGTCTGGATGTGTTCTTCCACTCCACTCCTTGGCGCAATAGATTTGGAAGGTCCTTGGTGCACTGTCCAGCTGCTGGCCTCACATCCCCATACGTTATTCACAGAAGTTGTAGATCATCCAGCCAGAATAGGGATAGCTGGCTTTCTCAATCTGAAACCGTTAATTATTGTAACTATCCAAATTCCTCATGATTTGGGTAGGCGCCAGTCCCATACTGCCGAAATGCCACGGTTCCCTCTTAGGTACTCGAGCCAGCGTTCTGCATCAAGACACAGCGCCTTAAACTCCTCAGCGGGGGTGTGTTCTGTGTTTGTTTGAAGAAGGAAACAAGTTTGAATGATAAACAATGTAAAAACAAAATTTTAAAGTATTCAAGATAAAAAAAAACATAAATATAAATCTTGTAAAGTTTTGTAGTGTTGTCAGACTTTTAAAATTAATATACGTACTTTCACATATAGCTACTTTGTTTAACCGCACCCACTACATTCATGGACTTTTTAATAAAAGTATAAATTTTCACCTATATCAAAATATATATATATGTGTGTTTTTAAATAGCTTATTTTAAATGCATGAAACGTTATAAGAACATCTAAATTTATTTTAGTATTTACCTTTTCTTTGTAGATTTAAGCTTTGGAATATTGTCGGCTATTTATAAGGTCTACTTTTTGCTGCAATTGCAGTTGCTGGGAGGAACAGTTTGAAATGTGTTTATGCCATTTGTTTTCAAGAATTACATTTCAGATTTATTTTCCTGTTTATTTATTGCGAACACATTAAAAGTGATTTTTTTCGTGGATTGTAAATATATCTACAAAACATCAAGAAAGCCGATAAACATTTCTTTAAAAGGCATGGAGGTAAGTTAGAGAATGTCAGGTTCCGTTGGATGGATTTCGGTAACACCTACTAGAATACAAACGGTCATATTTTACTATTTTTCTTTTGTTTCTATTCATGACTCTTGGTTAGACACATCTCTATTCTTTGTTAATGGGATTCGATTTTCAATTTCGGGCAGGAATAATTTCTTCTTTATCGAGTGTTGTTTGCATCTACGTACGAGATACAAGCAGGCTAATGTATAGGCTATTTTGCATTAGTTCAAAAATCGACAGATATTGCTTTGAAAACAAATAAATAATATATATTCTAGAAGACACGACATCGCTAGTTGTTTTAATCCTCACAAAAGGACACTGCATAAGTTGATTTTATTATACGCATGTCTGCGAATTTTCAATTGCATAAAACTATTAGGTATTTTAAGGCAAGGATAGAAAATGGAGATTAAATTTAAAGGAATTATCTTTTTTATACAGTACACAACATGAAATCATCTATAAATAAAGTTTGGGTGATTTTATCTTCCAGTTTTATCAAATCCTGAATGGATTGAGCTATTTAGGCTTTTCTTATAAACATATTTTTGAAAAATATTTACATGTCTTTATCGATTGCATTTAGTAGATACTCAAAATTACCATGACCAAAAATATATATATATATATATATATATATAATTTTTTTGAACAAAACTCGAAATATAGCAAACAATTAAGAAAATTAATGTCGATTTCGTTAATCAGAAAAATCGGGCCATTAAATAAGGGGTGAGTGTTAACCTGAAGCGATCGTTCAAAAATTCCTCTAGCAAACGTCACATATGATTTCTGGCAGTACATATAATTTAATTGAAAATTTAATCAACCAACAAAATGGAACCAGAAATTCGACTTGCTGAAGAATTTTCTTAGTTTACGTAGTTCTTGCGGATTGATTTTTTAATGTATGTTCCTTTTTTCAGCCACATCTGTCTGATTGAATTCCTTTTTTTTTTTTTTTTTTTTTTGACAATATTTGACATAAATCTCGATAATGTACGTTATTTTATCGTAGAAAAAAATAAAAACAATAAAATTAAAAGAAAGTATTAATAAACAATCAAGATCTTGAAAAACTAGTGTAATTGTTTGGAGTTCAGTGTCAAAATTAAGTACTTGCCATTGGGTTCTGTTGATGTAGGTCAGGGCCGCCCAAACTTTTTAATGGGCCGGGCCAGTAACTGATTTTGCAATTCGTCGCGGGCCGGAACATAATTATCGTTACTATTATTGCTGCTACTGCTGCTTCTATTGTTGTTATTATTATCATTATTATTATTATTATTATTATTATTATTATTATTACTAAAATAAAATTACATGATCATGCAGAAGATTATTAAAACATTTGTGGATCCACGCTGCAATTAAAACTGTAAAAAAATGGTACAAAAGTGAATAGCCTATACTTAGGGCCTAGGGCCTACCTAATGAGAAGAATGGATAAAGATAAACAATCGACGTCGGGTGTCTGCTGAGTAGTACTGATAAATAAGACGGAGATGTTCGCCACTCAAGCTTGACCTGAAGCGAGATTTTTGAATTTTCATTTTAGAAAATGTTTGTTCACACAAGCATGTCGAGGAAAATATGCAGATCAAACTTCGGGCGTGTTCCTTTAACCCTAAATATTATTCAGGTAGTAACTTGTAGAAAACTTAATGAGATCTGTAAGACCGTAAACTCCTTTCATTGCATCATTACACTACAAATATATTAGTTCAAATTGCAACATTGCTGGTGCTTTGTTAACATCGAAGGAAAATGGAGACCAAAACAAAGAAATGTCTGGTTCCATATTATTGAAATAACAAATCTATTAGAAAACTCGTCTTCAATTCTTTCAATAACTTCCACAAAATAATCACTTCTGAAACACATTTCAGGATATTCATTTTGCAGAGCATTTACACTTGGAAAATGTACGCAGTTTTTCACAGACACGTGCCTTTCCAATAGCTTCAGTTTCAATTAGAAAGCCGTTATTGCACAGTAAACTCGATTGATTAATTTGTCTTTACCTTGTAAAATTATGTTCTAGTCATTCAAATGCTTTGCCATGTCGACAAGAAATGCTAGTACTTGCTGGTCCAGGATTCGTTAAACTTCCAACACTCGGAATCAGATTTGCGTGTTTTTGAAAGCATTTTCTCACTTTAACACTATTTTTACAACTATTACGTGCACATGCTACTGTTTGATTGACAATACAACAAACGAAACAAGTAATGTTCAAAGTTTCGAGTGGGGGAGAAAACGGTAAATAAGGGATGAATCAACTCTACTACTTTGTCAAGAGAAGCGGTGACACCTCAACCTCACATTCCAGAGAGCTGAATTTCATACAGGGATGTCCTAACTTATGTTACATTTTAAAATCTAAATTAAAAATACAAAATTAATTTGTTAATTTCAGTGCTTACGCGGGCCATACAAAAAACTATGGCGGGCCGAATGTGGCCCGCGGGCCGTAGTTAGGACGGCTCTGATGTAGAGCAATCATTTTCGTTGTACATATATTCTACATGCTAAGATTATGAAATTTTGAGTGTAATTATTTTCAATTATTTGTTAACGCAGTAAAGTGAAATGGGAAGTGATTAAACATTACTTTTTTTATTTCCTTAAGCCCCATTTCAAATTTTGTTTAATGTTCCTCTTTTTTATCCTTTTTAAAGAGCATTATTAAACTTCTAAATCCGGTCTTTAGTCTGTAGCGCATGGAACACATGGATTCAATGCCACATCCACTAAGACTCTCCATTGGTCCCTATCCTCAGCCAACTGAATTCAATTCATATCTCCAACTATCCCATTTCCCTCTGTGTCCGTATCCGGCATCATGCCAAGTCAAGAGGTGAGGTGAGATGCAAATTCTACTATTAAAAGCCTATGATTCACAAGAATACCGGCTTACTAGACCTATCACATCATCACAAGGACAGATGAAATTAAATGAAACGATATGGATAATACAAGTATGAAGAAGTGTTGAAATATATATATATATTTTTTTTTGGTAGGAGAAAGCTGAATAATTCCCAAGAAAAACGTTCCCTGGCTCCAATTCGTCCACTACGAACCTCATATGTAGAGACCCAGATGCGAACTCAGGACCCAGAGGTTGAGGCCGAGTATTTTACTATTTGCAGCTAGTAGCCGTCCATTTTCCTAAATCAATCCAAATATTATCTTCTCACATAACCGAAGGCTTTCTTAATGGTCCTAGCCCCAAGAGTTTCACAATAAAATGTCTACTGTCTCTCATTCGACCTAAATTATCAGCCTATCTCAATCTCGTAGACTTGATAATCCTGACAATATTAGAACAACAACGATACAAATTATGGAGTACCCATTGTGAAGTTTTCTCCATTCTCGTCGCAAATGGGACCTAATATCCTTACATGCACTTTTAAAACATTAACTTGTTTTCTTCTCATTCGTAAAATACTACAGATAAGATTATTCTTTCATATTTATGATCTTTAGATTCTGTGACAAAAAGCTAAGAAGACAGAAACTTAATAGTAACACGAATTTCCCAGTTTTAAGTCGGTGTTATATTTCTTCATATCTGTGATTTTGATCTGTTAACAGTAATCCTTGATATTTGAATGTTATCACTTTTTTAAAATAAAAATATCGATGGATTTAAAGAAAAAGTTGGCTTGCTAAAGTTTTTATTAAAAGAGTGACGGTGCTAATTATATGTTGGCTCCGGTGGACCATGCTCTCCTCTGATACCGAGGAACGTGAATTTACATCCTACCGAGGAAGATGGATTTTCTATTACATTTTTATCCTTTTCTGTGAGCTTCAGACCTTTTTTCTCCTTTCTTTCCGTAATCCGGTTTTCTGTCTTTTTTTGACATATTTGTGTTGCTTTTTTAATATTTTTATATGGCGAATTCTGCCATTCAATTTACTTTACATTGTCCAATGTATTAGATTATTATTTATCAATCTTAAATCAACTTTTCGTCAACTTGCCATGAACATGGAGTAGTGAACCTATCTGCTTTCAGTGAACATAAGATTGAACAAACTTCCCGGAAATATCGAATCTGGAGTTAATTGCCGCGCGGATATAAGCCCTCCATTCATCCCTATCCTCAGCTAATATTTTCCATTCATCCTCCGTATAATTAACCTCCCTCAAATCAGTTTTAGTGTTAACATTTTTTTTTGTCTAATGCCACCAGGTTTTCTTTTATGGCATTTCCGGTTGTTAACAAATGTAAATATGTAAATATAGTACACCTGTAACAATGTAAACATTTCGCTTTTTTTTAATAGCTGAAGTCAATAACAGTAAATTTACACATTACAATTATTGACAAACTTGCAATGAGTTTTATTCTGATTGAAATTTAAATGAGGATGTGAGATGTAAAATTTTCACAATTTTGAGAAATCGCTATTTAAAGATAAAATCATTTGGAAAACTACCTGAAAGATTTATTTCTGGAAATTGCTTATTTAATGGTTGTACGGAATATCTCAAGTATTCATCAATATTCTTGTGAAAAAAAAGTCCATATCCATATTATCAAAGCGCAATGATGAGATATGTCCCTTGTACCACTTCATTTCCAAAGATAAATACATAACAAAGGTAAATCAGATTACAGAATGCCAAATAAGGAGTTTATTTTACAATCACTTAATCAATCAATTAGCGACGCTTTCCAAAATATCGTCTTCACCTTCCACAAATGTAGAATCGCTATCATTGTTTAGCTCGGCCTCTATGTTACATTGCTGTCGCCCTGTCTCACAGGATTAACCTTCATGTTATACACAGAGAAAGGATTTAATGTTATGTTGTAGAACAGTGAGAATTGATCAGACTTTTTAAAACATTGCATATTCTGGATACCTTTCACTGCTTCGGCATACTGTTTTCTAAGGGATTTAATCAGATTAATTACTCGTTCTGCATGCTAGTCATCAAAAATAACTTTAGATTATTTAATAACAACATCCATCTGATCTTTGGGCACGAATATTCTTCTGTCATATTGTTTGCGAACTCTTTCGATGACACCAAAGTTTTTGTCATAGCCATTGTGTGATAGTAAGTATTTGTAGTATCCCTGTTCATTATGTGTGGTACTATGTACTGCTGAAATTTTACAGTGAAACTACTTTTATTTTGACCACCTGTATTGTCGCTAAAGAATGTTAATTTTTAATAGTTGCAGGAAGAATCTTGATGAATTTCAATAACCAAGACAGTATCTTTTCACAACCGCTTCTGGCCTGTTCATGTCACATGAACATGGAAGCACTGCCTGTTACCAGATTCTTCTTCTTTTTCTTAAACATAATTTAGAGGATTTTCATCCTGTTTATTTCCAAAATCACTCCTCGGAGGAAGACATTGGATATGCATTCACTGTTACCAGGTTGTGTATACGAAAGTTGTAGTCCACAGTTGTCGTGAATAATACATTTTTGAGCAGATCAAAATAGGCGTCAGAAACATTTTTTGAAGGTCAAAACAAATTGTTATACGACTAGGATAATTTTCAATTAATTCTTGGGCTTTCCTAGCACTTCTGTACTGTAAATTTAACTTTTTTACATCTAGGTTCTGCTTGTTTCATGTGGTACTCGATTGAAAGTGGAGTTCTGATGTCTGTAGTATCACATGTGTCGGAGTGTGAGGTTTGAGGAAGATTAAATTAAAATGTGGTTAAAAAGATTGGCGATTATAATTTCCCCTAACTGGTTCGACTTGCTTTTCTTGGCAGAACTCTGTGTCTAACTAATGTTAAGTTGGTGTTTTGGTACTTCCTACTAGGAACTTGGTTACGAGAGTGATGACTATTGTATCATGGAAAAGAAAGGATGTGCTTTTTAGTAATGTCAACTTTTGTATCATCCAACTTATTTCCAGTGATTCTACGTCATTTGTTATCTTTGGGAGAAATGTCTATGGCATAATTGCTTTTCTTTACATTTCTCACTCTCTTGTTACAGATATCCAGAGTAGAGATAAAGCACTTTTTGCAAACTCTCTTTCCAAGCAAGTGTAATTGGCAGTTGAGAGACTCCAATCCATTTCTCTCTTTTCCTTTCTAGCAGGCTGCTCAACAGACAGACAAGAGTTCAAATTGGATGATTATAGTTCCAAATTTCCTAGCCCCCGGTATTAGTTGAAAACTTATTGTCTCAGCTGATTATCAATAGTGTCATTACAAAAAGTAATGGACGATGGAGATTGGAATGACAAAGAGGTGTGGAATGACAGTAGATTAATTGGACGCACGAAGATGTGAAACATTTTGTAACCTGCTAAATAAAAATACTTTAGTATATCAATATAATAATATACCGATAATAAAATAAATTTAACAAGAAAACGTTTATCTTTAGAATTACTTATATGACTCTGCTACTACTTTTAATGGCACTGTCACTTTTATTTTCTGTCCAAATGTGGAGAATCTAATTAACTAGCCTTCCACGAGGCGTTAATATACATCAATTTATAGTGTATAAAAATATATATACTAATAAATAATAAAGTAATCCAAATTAAATGAATGCGTACCTTCACATGTTTCACAATTGTATATGTACATGGTTGAGATATTAAATAAATGTTCACTGCTATTCACCTTTTTCTTTTTAAACCATGGTCGTGTTCGATTTATTTTTGGCTGTAATACAAAATATGCCTACATTTTCAAATACGTTACGGTTTTCTGAGTCAGGTTAATTTTCAGGATTTTTCTTCACCTGTAAGACATGAGATAAACAATGTTCGTGTTGTCTTGGAGGTGTCTTGGTATCGAGCTGATCACCCATCCAGAGAGGCCCTCCATGTCTTTAGCTGTGTACAAAAGTTTCAAATTCTCTCCCGCAGGTCATGTCCCAGTCCGGGTAGCGTGGTGCATGTAAAAACACCTACAAAGGAATATAAAAGGAGAGAGATACATACAGTGTTATGGTTTCATTAACTTCCTAGTTACATTGTCCAAAATAAAAAGATGGACAATTCTGAGTACGATTTCGTTCGGAACAGAAGAAAAACGTGAGTCTTGTGTCATAGAATTAAGGCACTCTAAGACTGAAATCTGAATAAGAGGCCTCTGAACAGTGTTTGTTACCCCTTTCTCGGCGGGTTTTGATTTTCGAGCCCCTGGCTGTTAAATAGTGTTGTTTTATAAAATATAACAAACCCCACATTAATACCCCTCTGGGCCAGCAACCCATTGGGCGAAAAAAATTTACATTCGCTTTCAAGTCTCAAACCAAGCCTCGAATGAATTAGATAGATCAACCTTTTGACAACCTTTGCGAGGTTTTGATGACACGACATGGAAGAAGGAAAATATTTTAAAATTTGCAACCTGGAATGTACAGGGAATTTCCCATAAAGAGGACCAATTAGACGACATTCTGGCAAAGAAGGGAATTGCATGTGCGACAATTTCTGAAACAAAAAAGAGATTAAAAAGTTCGAAAGAAACATAAAATTATTTACAGTTTATAGCGGAGTAAATCACAATACAAGAGCAAGAGCTGGAGTAATGTTAATGATACACAAGAAATTTAGATCATCAATAGATGAAAGAATGAAAGAATCATTCAAGTAAGACTAAAACTCTCGCGAGGATACTTAACAATAATAGGAATTTATGCTCCAAATAATGAAGAACAAATTATACAAATATCTTAACAGCCTCCTCAGCGAAGAACAGAATGACTTTCGTAAAGG
Organism: Diploptera punctata; assembly: GCA_030220185.1. Classification (NCBI taxonomy): domain Eukaryota; kingdom Metazoa; phylum Arthropoda; class Insecta; order Blattodea; family Blaberidae; genus Diploptera; species Diploptera punctata. Next base: position 631,495 of record JASPKZ010000004.1, read on the forward strand.
TCAATCCTGCTGTGATGATTATTTCTTGATGAAATTATTAATAGAAAAACACAGGGAGTTCAATGTAAAAACATATTTAGCTTTTGTGTGCTTCAAAAAAGCCTTCGACAAAATTAATAGGAATAAACTGTTGGAAATTTTAGCAGACGACAATCTACCACAACAGCATATTTTAAATGTATACAACATCTATAAAACAAATTTTATTTCAGTTCGAATTAATAACACACAAACAGAATGAACCGAAATTAATAGGGGCGTAAGACAAGGATGTGGCTTCTCGCCGATGCTCTATATCATATACATGGATAGAATACTCCACGATTGGCGACAGATGAGACACGGTTCTATCCAAATTAATAGAAACCTAAAAATAGACTCCTTAGACGATTTGGTATTAATAGCTCCAACAGAAATGGATGTACAGTATTCTATAACACAATTTTGATATAATTGCAAAAAGGTACAATATGGAAATCAAATCAAAGAAAACTAAAATGATGGCCTTTAGTGGGAAATACCTTATACCTAGCAAAATTGTTTTGGATGATGAAATTTTAGAATGAGTAAATTAATTTAATTATTTGGGTTATAATTTAACATTTCAAGATGAAGTTGATATATCAAAGAAAATCACAAATTTCACAAAAACAACGGGGATAATTAACAGTATAATGAAACCATCTTTAGTACAGAAAACACAAGATTACGGCTTTATAAGGTTCTCGCAAGACCAGTATTAAGATATGGTAGTGAAGCTTGGACAATACGAAGAAGAGATGAAAGCCGGATAACAGCAAATGAGATGTGATTTATGCGCTATGCAGCAGGCTATACAAAGTGGGACCATAAAAGAAATGAGGAAATTATGGAAGAGTTGGATGTAGAACCCATTCTTCACCATATACAAAACTACCAGAACAACTGGAAAGTCCATCTTCAACGAATGCCGTCTCTTAGAATTCCAGAAGCCATGCTTCGTTTCTGCCCCCAAGGCAAAAGATCGCTGGGTAGTCCAAAAAGCGTTGGATGGAAAACTCCTCTTTGAGACCGTAACAGGCCACACACGGCCTAATACTTGCATGGATGAGATGAATGATGATATAAAATATACCCATAGCCAACGATGGGAGTTGGCCATGAATGAATAACAGAAAGAAGATCCGCTGATACCTTGGTATCAGAGTTAATAATTAGGCTGACTGTGACATTTGGGTGCTTGAGACGTTATAATTTACTGATGATCAATCTCATGATCTTGTAGTTAGCTCTTCTGACTACAGTTCATTAGGTCCTCAGTTTGATTCCCGGTCAGGCCACAGGACATTTTCCGTAAAGGGATTATTCTTGTGGTTTCACAAGGTCTGGAATTCGGTTTTAAGTTTAGGTTTGAAGACTCCCCTGGCCATTCACTATCATACTGCTAAGAGGTGACGTTGCCTACCATAATCCACTGTGCTGCATGTGTAACCAGATGTGGCTCCCTGGCAGCTAATAACTTTTTGAATATCGGTAAGGGGTTTAGTCACTTAACCCTCGCATATTTAGCGGCACTGGAGTTCAGCTCTGTGACGATGAAGATTAGAATGACATGAGACCACCTCATAACAGGGCATCGATAACTGTACTGCCGTCGAGCTCTGGCTGAAACCGTAGGATAGAATGAGCAACACTGCTCCAACTGTGCAAACGACACTCATTTCATGTTGCTGGGTCCATCATGAGAGAGGGTTTGGCAAATACATTCCGGAAAACAGCAATATCAGCCATAATACCATCGGGGTAGTGTAACTCCGCCTTGCAGGCGCCTCAAGCTCTGAGTTGGATTATAATTCCGCCAATGCCACGAGTGAATGTCGTAAGAGAACCTGGTGGTGTTTGGACAAAAAATACTGATATTAATTTAAAGAATTAAATTTTGAATTAATATATATATATATATATATATATATATTAATTCAAAATTTAATTCTATATATATATATATATATATATATATATATATATACATATACTTACTTACTTACTTACTTACTCACTGGCACTATCGAACCCGTAGGTTCATGGCCGCGCGGACATAAGCTCTCCATACATCCCTATCCTGAGCTAATGCTTTCCAATCATTCCCTGTATAATCTACTTCCCTCAAATCATAGTTAATGTTGTTCTCCCACCTCATTCTTGGTCTACCAACTGGCCGTTTTCCCTCTGGCTTTCCTACAAGAAGCTTCCATGCACGTGTTTCATTCCCCATACGTGCAACATGTCCTGCCCATCGCAGTCTACGAGACTTAACTGTTCTTATTATATCTGGCTTCCTATAAAGACCATGTAGTTCATTGTTATGTAGTCTTCCCCATTCACCTGTCTGTTCATCTCTCTTTGGTCCAAAAATTTTCCTAAGAACTTTATTCTCAAATACTCGTAATCTCCTTTCCTCCCTTAAAGTAAGAGTCCATGTTTCGCACCCATATAATATAACTGGTAGAATAATAGTTTTATATATTTTCAGCTTAACGTTTTTTGAAAGGAGTTGGGACATCAAAAGTCTCTGCAATGCATAATAGCATGCATTTCCAGAGTTGAGCCTATGTTTAATTTCTTTGTGCGTCTCATTCCTATTTGTGATTATTGTTCCTAGGTATTTGAATTCAGCCACATCCTCAAAATTTCCCTCATTTGTCATTAGCTGTCCATTTCCATTATATACTGAATTTCTACCTGTGACCACATATTTAGTTTTACTGATATTTACTTCCAGTCCTAATTTCTTAGTGTTACTCAATAGTGTGTGCGTGTTGGCCTTTAGTATCTCCTCGCTATCGGCCAATAGTACTACATCATCAGCATAAACTAACAGCTTATTAATACCATTCAGTTGTAAGCCTTCCTCATTCTCAAAGATTTAATGGCATGCTCTAGTACAAAATTAAATAGTAGAGGAGATAGTGCATCTCCTTGCTTCAACCCATTCTGGATTTCAAAAGTGTCTGAAAACTGTTTGCCTACACGCACCCTACTCTTTGAGCCATTTAGACACATTCGTATAAGTCTAACTAACTTTTAGGAATTCCGAACTCCAGCAGGATACTATATAACTTCTCCCTCTTAATTGAATCATATGCTTTTTTGAAGTCTACATATAGTTGATGTACAGTGCCATTATATTCCCATTTCTTTTCTAAAATCTGTCTTATACTAAAAATCTGATCTGTTGTAGACCTGTTTCTTCTAAATGCACATTGATGATCTCCTAGAATGTCATCAATGTAGGGAGTAAGTCTGCTTACTAATATATTTGTAAGAATTTTGTATGAAGTTGAAAGTAATGAGATGCCCTGTAGTTGTTGCAATCAGTTTTATCTCCTTTCTTATAAATTGGTACGATAATTGATTCCTTCCATTCATCTGGAAGAGCTTCTTTTTCCCAAATCATACTAAGCAACCAGCGTATTTTGTCTATCAATTTTTCTCCTCCTGATTTTATGAGTTCTGCTGGGATCTCATCTGAACCTGATGCTTTATACATCTTCAATTTTTCAATCGCCATTTCAACCTCAATGCACTTGGCTCTGCGACTAGCATTTCTGCTGTCTGTAACTTATCCTCCTCAATGTCCTGTTCTGTATTTACATTTAATAGCTGATTAAAGTAACTTTTCCATCTATTTAATATACTCCTAGAATCTGCAATCATATCCCCATTTTCATTTCGAATTATGTTTGTTCTAGCCTGAAACCCTTTCTTCTCTATACTAATTCCCTGATATAATTCTCTAATGTTCCTATTTTTTGCATTCATTTCAAGATCATTAATCTTCTCTCTCAAATATTCCCTCTTTTTACTCTTTAGTAACTTAGTGGTTTCCCGTCTAATACTACCCAATTGCTCTAAATTTACCTCATTTGCCTCGTGTAACCATTTAATTTTTGCTAGTTTTCTTTTCTTTACAATGTCGGCACATTCCTCATCAAACCATTTCTTGTTTTGCCTCTTTTTTAAACAACCAATGCTTTCTGATGCTGAAAATTTAATAGTATCTCTTATAGCCTCCCATTCTTTATTTATATCCGGTTCTTCTTCGTTTGCCACATTGTCATCTGAAGATTTCAGTACTTCAAATCTATTAGCAATTTTGATTTGGTATTCTTGCCGCATTTCATCATTTCTCAAGTTTTTTAATTCATATTTTACAGAATCATTTTTAGCATTCGTTCCTCTCATAAGCGATAGCCGTTGTCTGATTTTCACTCTGACCAGATGATGATCCGAATTGCAGTCTGTCCCTCTAACTGATCTAACATCAATGATGCTACTGTGCCAGCGTTTATCCACTAATACATGATCTATCTGGTTCCGAGATTCTCCATCTGGGGACGTCCAGGTGTATTTATGAATATCCTTATGCTGAAATGTTGTGCTCTTAACAATCAGATTCTTTGATGTGGCAAATGTGACTAATCTAACCCCGTTGTCGTTACTATCTTCATGAAGACTGAATTTGCCTATTGTTGGTTTGAATATATCTTCCCGCCCCACTTTTGCATTAAAATCTCCTAAGACAATTTTCATATGATATCGTGAAAGGCTCCAAATAAGCATTCTAATTCTTCATAGAACTCATCCTTGATCTTGTCATCTTTATCTTCTGTGGGGGCATGTACATTTACAATTATAAAATCATGTCGTTTACCCTTTAGAATTATGTATGATATCCTATCATTAACAAACTTAATATCTCGGATAGCGGATAGGATCCTCCTTCTGACTAAAAAACCCGTTCCAAATGCAGGTCTTTCTGCACCCCCATAGAATAATGCAAAGGTTCCTGATTCCTGACTACCTTCTCCTGGCCACCTAACTTCCTGTAAAGCGACTATATCCAAGGGCGATTTATCTAGTTCCCGCGTTAATATCTCTAGTGCCCCACTATTGTATAAAGTCCTAACATTCCATGTTCCTAGGAACATGTCCCTGTGTTTGAGCCTTTGGCATGGGTTCCCTGAAGTAGTCCCCGCCCGGAGAACCGAATGGGGGACTATTTGACCTCCGGAAAATTTTACCCTAGATGAACCCATGTCCGCATTTCTTGACGGTTGTATTTTTACGGTGAAAAATCGTCACATACATAGTAATTCTGCCCGAGAGCAGGTCATTCGCTGCAATCGTAGCATTTTTATGCTACGCTTTACAACTTTACTAGGAAATTATAGGTGTGGTAGCTTCCCGTTGCTTTCCACACCGGTGAAGGATGATGATGATAATGAAAAGGATGATGATGATGGCCGGATGATTTTCGGGGAACGTTGGGCCCTAAGCTTCCTGACATGTGTCTTATAGGTGAGGAAAAACCCCGGAAAAAAACCTCACCCAGGAGCCTGTCCCGACCGAGAATCGAACCCGGGCCCGCTGCGTGACAAGACAGGACGCTACCTCGAGACCACAGCGGTGGATATATATATATATAATAAAATACGTAATGATAAACTAAAGTATTTTTCATTATGGCAATTTGTGACACTATTTTCAATTATAATAGAATGTTAATTGTTTTAGTCGAAGAAGAAAAGTAGCGCGATTAATCATCCAGTATTATTTCTGAAGCGAACAAATTACATAGCTCATTAAAAATAAAATTGAAAAGACAAGATTTGTTGGATCCTGGATCGTTAAGATAAGAAATCGAAATGTTACAAGCGGTAATTTGTTCAAAATAACATTTCGCTAGAAAATTGTCTAAACAATTTTAGCACCCAATAAATTCCTTGACATCTAATTGTTTGGTATTTACATTGTACACGCTTTATTCTAGTCGTAAAGAAAACAAGTTTCAAACATCAAGACATCAATTTTTTTAAAGAATTCGTGAGTATGATGATTATTCCAGATGTTTTCTCGTGGTTCAATGGCAATTATCTTGCCTCATCATCGTTATTCGGAATCGTTCCTGTTCCAGTAACATAGGTGTTGCTCATAATCATATAACAGATGTACTTATATGAGTTAAGTTTTATACTTCTCAGAAGATGTAATAAAATATGCAGTATTGTGTTATATATGTTACTGCTGTGTAAATGCTACTAATTGATGGAAACAAATTCTGACGTCGGCCTGCAGAATCTTATGGAATAAATTTGACCTTTATACCTGAGCGTATTATCCATTGCATTATTCTGATGTTGGCTTACAGAGTTCTCTCTCTCTCTCTCTCTCTCTCTCTCTCTCTCTCTCTCTCTCTCTCTCTCTCTCTCTCTCTCTCTCTCTCTCTCTCTCTCTCTCTCTCTCTCTCTCTCTCTCTCTCTCTCTCTCTCTCTCTCTCTCTCTCTCTCTCTCTCTCTCTCTCTCTCTCTCTCGAGTTTAACTTCTCCCCTTGAGGGTTCTTTTATGCGCTCGAACACACCCGGGCCTTACAGGGTGACGACGACCTGTCTTGACACACAGGGACGTGGAGGACCTCCCGGATGAATGATCAGCTCAATGTCAGGGCCACCTCCGAGACAACATGAACATTTAAAACACGACATACCATACACGCATACATTCATTCTGAACAAAACGAATACAATATGGATGATTATGACGGTCAGAAGATGTTTGGGCCTTATTAAAGGTTCTCGACATTGCCTTACATGTGAGGAAAGACTCCGAAGAAAAATCTCATCCAGGAAACTTTTCCCGTCCTAGGATCGAACCCAGACTGTTGCGTACGAGGCAACGACGTTATACCTAGATAATTACATGGAATAAATTAGAAAGATCTGTAGATATTCGAGCATATATCCGCTATGTTAAATAATTGTCTGTCTAGGGGTGCTCCCTTGCGGAGTATACTTAATCAAGCAAATTTAGTTATGGTTTTTTCCAGTGGCGTGAATTCAACTCCAGCTACCCCAGCGCTGCTGGAGTAATTACTATATTCATAATTTTAGATTAAAATAAACTAATAGATTTACCAAATTCCATTCAAATCAATTATGCGTGAACATTACATCTCAAATTTCCCGCCTTTGCGAACAGTCGTCTATCGCAATCGGCTTGACGGAGCTTGCTGTGTTCACATTACCCCTTCTAACTCCAGCTATTAAATTACAAATTAATTTATGTTTGGGTATTTCGATCCGTGGCTGATAAACCATCGATAACCCACACTAGTGGGTTATCGCTGCACTAGACGAAGCTTGTGACTAAGTCATTGAATACCAGCTAGATGGTCCTGACGTCACAACTCGAAAGTGAAATATACAAGTTGATCGATAACCGTAAGGTCGAATGAGGTTTCGATCTATCGATTCATGAAGCATTCCTTTGCTGATGCGAGACGAGAAATGCGATTGGATGATTTGCAACGTTTTGAAAAGTACAAGTATCTCAATAACATAATTTTTCGAATTAATATTTTTATATTCATAATATTTGATGTATACAAGTTATGCTTTTACAAAACAAAGAGAAACAATTGATAGACAGATCATCGGTTGATTAATGTCTTTGACATCGTCCGATTCCTAATAGTCAATTTTGTCGGTCCATCCAATCTACTGGTTGTACATGTTTCTCCTTCATATATAAACATATTCCCTGACTCCAGGAGGTTTTAGGTCTTCCTCTGCTTCGTCTTCCCTCAGGTTTCCATTCCAAAACAGATTTTGGTAGTCGATCTTCTTCCATTCGCTGGACATGTCCGTACCATCTTAATTGCTGAGTTTTAATATAATCTAAAATAGTGTCTTTAATCTTCATTTTCTCCCTTATAACTGAGTTCCTAATTTTTTCTCTTCTTGAAATTCTTGCGGCACTTCGTATAAAATCCGTTTCCGTTGCCAAAAGGTACTTATTTGTTTTTGTTGTTAATGGCCAAAGTTCTGCTCCATACGTAATGATGCTTTTAACAATTGTATGATATATATTCATTTTATTTTCATTACTTATATTTTTATCCCACAATATTCCATTGAGGCAAGCAATTGCAAATTTTCCTTTATTATTTCTATTTTTTATTTCCTCTTCATAACTCCTATTTTTATTTATTTTAATTCCTAAATATGTGATCTCACTACAAGATTTTATTGTTTCTTCAGTCTCCAAAATTAAATTTTGTTCTGGTTCACCAATTGATAAATATTTTGTTTTTTTTTTTCATGTTCAAATTTAATCCCCATTTTTCATATTCTTCTATTAATGTTCTAGTCATATATTCTAAATCTTCATAATCTTAGAGAAACAATATAAAATCAAATTATGTGGTATACTTTTCAGCTATAGCAACCTATTAATTTAAGAAGTTTCATGTATATCATCTAATGAATAACTGAACAATTGAATGATTAATGTGTATATATTATTTTCGGAAACCAACAGCTAAAATAATTTAATATCGGCACTGAGTTTTTTCAAGTGCGGTATTAATTTGCTTTCACGAGTTTTAGTTAGTGTTACTGATAAATATGATTTCTCTAATTACTAAAAAATGGAATTGAGTAATTATATAATATACTCTACAGACCCATTTTAAATATCACTGCATGTTTTATTGAATCGTTCTTACATGAGTATGAATTGTAAAATATTATTTTTTTATATAGTCTACTATTATGGCAGGTTTCTCGAAACACAATTACAATAATAAATGTTCTTACTATTTCTAAACTGAATAATTTGGAACATAAGTTGTTATAAACCATAAGATACAAGTACATTTTCGTCATACAGCTGGGGTAATTGCTGTGACCATCGCATGACACTGTTTTTTTCTCTACAAATATCAGAGGAAAATATTAACTCATCGTCTCAAAGAGACAACTAGTAGGCAACTAGTTGGATGCGAAAGGTTAATTAAATATTGCTCAGAGTCTCTAATGCAGTCTTTAGGGTCTTTTATGAGCTAGAAAATCTTCAAAATCGGGATCCATGTCTTGAAATCCCTCCCGAATAATTTCTACCTTGGATTTTTCCATTCTAAAAATCAATTGTGTCCTGCCGGATTTGACCCTCGGGACCAGAAGCAAGCAACTTAATCCCTTGGACGTACCGAGGCAGATATGTAAGAATTACTTAATTACATTATAATAGGCAACATTAAATAATGAATTATTATTATTATTATTATTAATATTAGTATTATTATTATTATTATTATTATTACCATTATTATTGTTTTATACATATGTATAAACTATAAAAGGCAACATTAAATATTGAATTATTATTATATTATTATCATTATCATCATTATTATTGTATACATATGGCTACCCTTATGGTCCTTTGATCAGAATTTCTGATTATGTTCCTTAAGATTCCCCCTCGGAAAATAAGAATTAGGTTAAATTTAGGTTTAAGGACTCTCCTGGTACTTCGTTAACATATATCATCCATCATATCAACGGCAAACATAACTACGCCTTCCAGGCACCCCAACCTCAGAAGTGGGTTACAATTCCGCGAATTCCAGGAGAGAATACCAGACATGTAAGACAACATGGTGGTGACTTTGGACAATAAAAATGCATACATAAGTTATTATCAATATACATTAATCAAATAAAATCGTTTTTAATTCTTCATCCTATACAGTAAGGATAATGAAAAGTTCAGATAAAGTTAAAGGAGTGGGTGCAATATGGACATTGAACTGAATCCGGTAATTCAAGTCCGCTGGATCTCATACGACACCTGAACGCTGAACGAGGTTGTCATTCCGCGCCGCTGGAACTTGACAACCAAACCGATCCAATAGCCAAATATGGCATTGTCTCTGTATCATAACATGTCTTTCCTTTTAAAACGTCTTTCACAGTGTCCTTTGCATTGTCTTGCCTTATGTAACTGGAATTTCTGCTGATAGGAACATGCAATGCTCTTCTGCATAAACTTCCTGTCTGAGAGCGTGTGGGATATCTACACCAGTTTGTTAAACAAATTAATGATAACTAACAATGTGACAGCACTTTAAAATAAAGCTATCCCATCATGCGTATGTTACTGACAAAGTACAAAATTCATACGTTATATAAAATTCCTGTCAAATTTTGGCGAAGTACACGGGCACGCTGGGGCATGCTGTAGTATTTTGCTACAAACCGGAAGGTAGAGGGTTCGAGTCGCGGTGGGGTCAGGATTATAACTGACTCAAACCTTATGGTAGCACCATGGCCCTGTGGTCGACTCAGCCTCTAACATAAATGAGTATCATGTGCTTATTCTGCTGGTAAAGGCGGCTATTATGCAGAGCTGACAACCCGGCTGACATCAAGTACCGATTGTCTAGAAAAAAGGGGGAGCTTTAACCTCCTACTACCCGAAGGGTCTCCTACGACCTTTTTTTACAGAATTAAATATTTGTTTTAAAATTTTCCTAGTCATTGAATACAGGGTGTTCAGAAATATCCATTTCAAACTTCCAGGGCTTGTAGAGGGAACTGAATATTCAACGTTTTGAATAAGAATCTTTGTCCGGAAACATAATGTTTTCGTGTTTCGGGTACAAGTTCGCATTTAAAATCTTCTGCATCTGTTGGGAATAAATCGATAGTAATTTAATGATTTGTGACTAAATTAATTAGATTCACACAATCCAACATTCATTGATTTCGTGACAATGTCCAATGTGAAAGGAAAATAAAGAACTCTACGTTGTCACTGTAATAATAAGATAGGGAGAGTAAAGAGAAGTAGGCCTATATGGCGAAACAATACTTTGACTTTTTCGGTTTTGCCATTCTATAAAATGCCTAAGAAATAAAATATTTCATAATTTACCTTCTCACTTTTAACATTCTATCCAATGCTTGATTTTAAACATTGCAACTAGCATTTATATTTCATTGAATTATTATTTTTCAATTAACACATTCATTATATTCAAAATATTGTTATTATCATGAATATAGAATGAAAGAAGGTCATTGATGTAGAAAAACCAAAAGAAAAGCGCATAGTAGGGACTAAATAAGCCAGGATTGAGGTGGGAAAATTATGATTTGAGGGAGGTGAATTGTACACGTAAAGATTGGAAAACATTAGCTCAGGATAGGCAAGTATGGAAAGCTTATGTCCGTACCGCAACTGATATTGGATGGATCCCAATATGTCCTTTTTCGTTGGTAACAGTCATATTTTTTTTGTGCTATTCTACGTTTTTAAACCTTTTTATATATATTTTTTAATTCTTCAGTTATTGTAATCTATTGTCTAGTAGAAAGTAGAAGTAACAGTTGTACAAAATATCTTCACTTTATAAAGAACAAAGTGTTTAATTTCCTTGGTCATCGATAATATTTTCACTGCGATGCGAATATCAGAAATTTACAATATTTACAATATTTATCAAACTACAAAACTTGCTCTGAACCTTGATTATAATAACTATAACTTATAATAAATTCGCGATACGACTACTGTAACTGAAGTGAATTTAAACATAGGTATAACTAATTCACTGACACTATCAAACCCGGCGTTATAATGACCGCACGGACATAAATTATTCATATATGCCTCTCCATGGCTAAAGTTTTCCATTCATCAATGACTAATGTTTTGCATTCATTGCCTGTGTAATTCTTACTTCAGATCATGTTTAATGTTAGGCCTATTCTTCCATATAATTCTTGGCCTACCTTCTGGATGCTTTCCCACTGGTTTTCCTACAAGAAATTTCTCTAACTCCCTTCCATTCGTCAATCGAGCCACTTGTCCTGTCATCACAGTATGTTTGACTGTAATATATTATTATTAATAATAATAATAATAATAATAATAAAGTCATTGGAACTATCGAACCCGGAGGTTCAATACCCCGCGAACAAATGTTATCCATACATCACTATCATGAGCTAAAATGTTCTAATCATTCCCTGTATGATTGATCTCCCACAACTCATGATTAATGTTATTCTCTCACCTCTTTCTTGGCATGCCTACTGGGAGCTTTCCCTCTAGTTTTCCTACATGCACTTTTCATTCCTCTTTTTATTCCATATTCGTATCAACGTATTTTGACCTTCGCATATCTCTGAAACTTAACTGTTCATGTTATATCTGGTTTCCCATAAAGATGATGAATCACACTGTTAAATATCTCTCCATTTACCTGTCAGATGCCGACCAATATTTGTAAAAGTAAAATCGGTTAAATAAGGAAAAATAAATATAATTTTATATCGTTATTATTTTTAGATACCCTGTGCTGATTACCCGGAGTCGCCTGGGAATATACGCATTCTGATGTACTTGGCATAAATGAGCTGAAAGACAAAATTCGTTATTTTGAGTTATCCATAAAATAATACCCGCCGTGCGCTGCTATGCTTGCCCTGGATTCTGAAGAGTTTTTTTTTTTAGATATTCGATTCTGTCTACATTAATTTTGTGTAGCCTATTTGTTATGCTTTTGGCAGCGTAAGCCATTTAAGGGTAAAAAAAACGGACTTTTCAAGTTTATCACTACGAGGGGTGTTTTTTAAGGGCGTAGGAGTTGAGTATCTCAACTCTCTTATAGCCTATGTTCATCCCGGGAATCTCCTGAACATTTTGGCAAAACCCCCATCACAATCGGATCAACTGTATGGCCGCGCATAATGTACTAACAAACAAACATTAATTTTTATATATTAGATATATTTCATAGCTTGCGTTGAACTAATGACAAAGATGATAACGAGGAACACAATCCTAACTGCATAAACGCTCTACGCCGTTATTTAGTGTATACAAGGGTACAGTGATCCAGTAACTTTTTATGTCTGTAAGTGTACCCATATATTTGTGTTTGTTTTTCACTGCACATTTTATACCTTAACGATTCATACTGAGACGATACGAACGTAATGTATAAACTTAGAACACTTTTGTTTCATTTTACATAAAATATATTTACTTAACATATTTGGTTTATTTATATATTTTAACTGATTTTAAAAACTGTATTAAACCTGAATACTTTTCTGGATTAGTTCTTATTTATTCAAATTTAGTTTTAGTATCAGTAGCAATAAACCAGATGAGCTGCAAAAGATCATTAACTGATAGTCCAAATAGTTTGTAACGTCATAGCTGTCAATAGTGAATTTATTCGCATGTCACAATGAGTGAAGTGGGCACACGAGGGCGAAGCGGATCTGCCATACTACATGTAGATGGAGAACTGCTGCATAAAATTCGTTCTTAATGTTAACTCAAGTCATAATTCACCATCAAATGTCAATAAAACATTTTTCGACACAATGTGCTCTGCCAGTCCGCTTTAACATTCCATTTAATATACATTTCACTTTACGTGCCAGGTAATAAAAATGAGACCAAACAATTACATAGGCCTACCAAATTTATTCATATAATTATTTTTTAACACACACACACACACATATATATATATATATATATACATATATATTGTTATGTGCGCTCACCATGTCGGGCAGGTCAATTGCGAATAATCTAGACTTAGAAGATACCTTGGTCGAAGGAGTGAACATCTTTCACGGTGAAAATACATCCATAAGAATGCGGACATTAGAGCCTATTTATTTATTTATCGTTTTTTCCAAATGCCCCAGGTTTGTCTTTCGACATTCCTGGTTTCTCTCCTGGCATGGCGTACTTGTAACCCACTTCTGAGGTTGGGGCGCCTGGAAGGCGGGGTTACGTTGCCCCGATGATATGATGGATGATGATGATGATGATGATAATGGTGCGCCAGGAGAGTCCCTAATCCTAAGCTTAACCTAAGATGAATATGAATGATGATGATTGCGATGGTCATATGATTTCGGAGACCGTTTGGGCCTTAAAGTTTTCCTGACATTTGTCTTACAGGTGAGGAAAAACCCCGATAAAAATCTCACCCAGAAAAACTGTCCCGACCGGGGATCGAACCCGGACCCCCTGCGTGACAAGGCAGCACGCTACCCCGAGACCACAGCGGTGGACTAGAGCCTATTTATTGTTGTAGTTATTATTGATTTTATCACTGTCATTGTTAGTCTTAGGCTATATTATCGCCATTATTATTGCATTATTATATTTTTTGTAATCATTATAATCATAATATTTGCCACCATTATTATTATTATTATTATTATTATTATTATTATTATTATTATTATTATTATTATTATTATTATTTGACCTACAGTTTACCATTGTGGTCTCATGGTAATGTCGTTTTCTCGCACGCAAGTAGTTCGGTTTCAATCCTCGATCGGGACAAGTTTCCTACAAGAGACTTTTCGTGGATTGTCTCACTTTTAATGCAAATGCTGAGAAAGGTTAAGGCCCAAACAATTAGGCCATCATAAGCGTCCTATCATATTCGTTTTGATTAGCATGCGTGTGCAAGTGGATATCTTGTCTTGTCTTAAATGTTCGTGCTATCTCAGAGGTGACCCCATATTGAGTTGATCCCTCATTCCGGAAGGCATTTGTGGTGCAAAGTTTGAAGATACTCTCCCGACAGGTCGTGACACTGCAAGGCTCGGGTGATATGGGGTTCGTAAAAGTGCTTAAAAGAGAGAGATTAAACTACAATAACAATGAGAAAGAAAGAAAGAAAGAAAACTATTATCATTATTTGTTATTTTGTTGAAAATTTAGATTAACTGAAATTGTCGGAGACAGTCAATTCTAATACATTCCATACAGAATGTACAAAACTGCCATGGTAAGAAAAGCATCAAACCCACAATCTACCGTATATAAATTCTAAATTAAGCTTTTCAGAAGTAGTACACCTTTTCCCTACAACTTTCGTATTGCTCGCAATCCATAGTAATTCTGCCCGAAGACAGGTCCTTCACTGCAATCATAGAATTTTCATGCTATGCTTGCAGCTTTACTAGGGAATTGTAGGTGTGGTAGCTTCCCGTTGCTTTCCACACCGGTGAAGGGTGATGATAAGGATGATGATGATAAGGATGATGATGATGGCCATGTGATTTCGGGGACCGTTTGGGCCTTAAAGTTTTCCTGACATTTGTCTTACAGGCGAGGAAAAACCCCGATAAAAACCTCACCCAGAAAAACTGCCCCGACCGGGGATCGAACCCGGGCCCGCTGCGTGACAAGGCAGTACGCTACCTCGAGACCACAGCGGTGGACTTGCTCGCAATAGTGGAAATAATTTTCAATATCGGTATTGACTATGAGAATAATAATATAGATAAATCTTATTGACTTCTACATCAAGCAAAAATTCCATCTTATAGGCCTAACTGTTAACACGTCTTTTTGTTATTCCATAATCTCGATTTCCAGCTAAGCCACAGAATATTTGTTTTGTATATGGGATTTGCAGTGGGGTTTTTCAGTCTCGTGAATACATGAAATGAGAAGTAGAAAAAATCGGTTAATAAAGCTGAATTAAACTTCGAGGGATTATGTTCCACTAACCACGTAGCCTCTGAAATGTTTTCTCTCAGTGACAGCAACCAATTCAGTTGGCTTCAGATCTTTGCATTTGTCGTGCAAAGGATCTATTTATTTATTTATCTATCGAAAAAAGTTATTATTATAATTCTAAGATACAAATACGTACAAACATACATACAGACCTATATATGGCCACAGGGAATACGTTAAGCGTAAAATCACAAATTTTCATGGAAACACTTTTTTAGACCAAAACACACTCTTAAACTAAAAATCAAACATCTTTATATATCGAAAAGTATTAGAATCGTAGGTTATCACAGTGTGTTGAAAGCTTGGGAGATGATCACAGTACACTGAATTTATTTTGATTTCTTTCTAATATTTTTTTGTTTTTATGTTATTATTATTACTATTATTTATTTATTTATTTATTTATTTATATTTTCTTTTTCACGAGTTGAATTCATTAGTATACATTTCACGTGCGTTTGAATGTAAGTTGCTCAATAAATAATACATGACAATGAAGTTCTGTAAGCTAACGATATATGATTGGCGTTATATGGTCCGAGTTTCAAACAGAGACATTATTGCAAGTTATCTAAAAACAATACAATTAACGTAATGAATAACAAGTGTTGGGTTGCGACATTACTTATGATTTGGATCTAACATAAATTAAATATATATCAAATTATGTGTGGAACAATTAGAAAACATCGAAAACAACACGAATAGACACTAAAATGAAGTAGACTAATGGCAGTGCCGGCTTTAAACAAATGCCAGCGAGTCCTGGAAAACAAAGAAAAAAATTATAGTCGTATTCAGGCGTCGGAAATGAGGTTTTTAGATCATTATTGGGATTACAAAATTGGATAAATTAAGAAAATCAAGAAATTAGAAATTAATTAAATATATTTCAAATAAATAAAAAATAGAAGAATATAGACACATAAATTAAAGGAACATTTGGAAAGAATGGATGATAATAATTCTGTCATATAAACCAAGAGGACGGCGAGATCCTGGACGACTAAGACAGATCGAATGAGGCCGGAACAGTCCGTTCAGGCTAAACCGTGAAAGGTGGAGATCCAATGTAGGTTTATTGGTTTCTTTATGTTCCCACTCTCACCTAATACTTAACGTAACTCACCTCCAAGTTGAAGAAGAGATAAGTGTAAAATAGATGAGGTTAAATATATATATATATTTCTGGGATTTCGTTTACAATGCCGTCACTTCATATATGACGTGGCTTCCCTTAGATATTTCCCCAACATTGTGTTAATAGAGAAATAAATGTAATATTTTAGTATAGTGTATTTCTAAAAAGGAGCCTTCGTGGCGCAAGCGGTTAGTCACTCGCCCTGCACCTCTGGGTTCCAATTTCGCATCTCGATCATACCATGTGGGATTCGTGATGGGTGAATCATAGCCACGTTAGGTTTCTCTCGGAGTTTATCTACGTTTTCACCCGCCAGAAACTTCGTTCCGCCATTTCTACATAATTTGTTTCTGTGATGCTGCGACAAACTGGCATCTGTGTATAGGTCTATCACAGATTTTCAATAATGTGAACTTCATCTCATCCATCGATCTGGCATTACACCAGACACGATTAAAGAGTAGCCTACTATTTATGTACTTTTCATAAACAGTCGAAATCATTATCGTCTTAGGGATTTAACATTGTTTTATCATAATAATGTAAAGATATAAATATTTAATTTTTTTATAATAGCCATTCTTCTTATTAAATCCCAAACTAGTACATCACATCATAAGAAAAAAAATCTTTACGAATTTATTTAATATGCGTACAATACGTAGTGAAGTCACATCGTCTATCCTTATGAACTAGTATCACAAAACAACTCCATGGCGCGACAGTCCTAGAGAACCCATGGCCTACCAGCTAACTGCTGGCCTCACATCCAGTGTGTTAATTACATAAGTGGACAGTATAAGAGTGACATCTGATGGACTCACCCGTTATAGCGGGTTTCCTCAACCTGAAGCCGTTACTTATTGTTACTATCCAAATTCGTCACTATTCTGGATAGGTACCGGTCACATATTGGCCAAAATACCATGAGAAAAAAATGTCCCCCATGCATACTCGAATCATGCAAGTCTCATCATAGCTTTGCACGAAGCCATGATGCCTTAAATCACTCGGCTTAGGCTCGGGACCTTGTATCATATATTAAGCTTAAGCATTTTCCCATAGTTGTTTGATTTATCTGAAGTGTTTAACATAGCCTATGTATTTTAAATTGAATTCACTACTGATAGGTTAAAATCATTTACGGCACTGTACTTATAATCATAATTATAATTGTAATAGGTTAAAATACGTTAAATGAATAAGTCCTATTAAGTCCTGAAGTGGATTACATAAATGAAAATTTAATATCGTGTTTAATGGATTTTTTAACTCAAGATAGACCTAATATTAAATTTGAAATCAAAATTTGTTCTTGAGCTCTAAATTTAGGGGTCAACTAATTTGTAGAGTTATTATTTGGTTGTTGATAAATTAGTTATCTAACTAACTCATTGGCACTATCGAACCCGTAGGTTCATGGCCGAGCGGACATAAGCTCTCCATATATCCCTATCCTGAGCTAATGTTTTCCAACCATCCCCTGTATAATCTACTTTCCTCAAATCATGGTTAATGTTATTCTCCCACCTCATTCTTGGTCTATCAACTGGGCGTTTTTCCTCTTATATTTCTACAAGAAGCTTCCATACGCCTCTTAACACCAGTTAACAAGATTACTTACTTTTTTACAAAAAAATAGGGAAAAATTTGATGGAAATTATGTGTTTATCATTTATGATATAGTATATTTTTATTAGTCGGCTGTGATGGTCTAGTGGTTATGTTTCCGAGGGCCGAGGTAGATGGATTTATAGGGTTGCTAAATCCAAGAGACGTGTCCTCCGGAATTCCGAGTCATGGATCCCGAATCTTAAGTTTTTCAGGCTCATAAAAGATGCTGCTGAGCTAAATTTAATCGATTTTCTTCCATCCATATAATTACTTAGTTGCCTATTACGTGTCTCATTCAAGCGGCATGCTGACCACATATCACTTACAACATATTTAAGGAAATAAAAAAATCAATGGCGCGAAAGGCCTAGAAAGTCGTTGGCTGCTGGATTCACATCTACATAATATATTAATCACAGATATAGATGATCATCCAGCCAGTGTAGGGTAACATTTGGTCAGCCTGTCGGATCCCTAGCCTTTATAACTGTTTTTTTTTTATCTAGGACCACTAATTATTGTAGCTACCAAAATTCTTGACGATGCTGTGTGGGCACCGGTCCCATACTGGCCAAAATTTCATGGGAAAATCTTCCCCCTTGGGGACTATAAATCCAGTTCAAGTCCCTGGATCAAGGCGCCATAACTGAAACCGCTCGGCTATGGCGCGGAACATGAAGAGAAATCGCATAGATTCGTATAGGAACTCTAAAGGGGCGGCTGAGGCTAGACTCAAAGGGTCGTAAAGCCAGAGAGAGAGAGAGAGAGAGAGAGAGAGAGAGACATTTAATCTTTTTTACGATTTACAGTACTCCCTTCTAACGTTAACAGATATAAAGTGGAAATATGAACCTTAATGACTGTTATATAAAATCATTATACAAGTAATCACAGGGATCATGAGTTTTTTATAGAGTGAGAAAAAATTCAATCTCTCATGTATCATAATTATGAGATAATAAGGGACTGAAGAGGTTAATTATGACGATTCTAATTACGTTGGTAGATTTAAAATTTAACAACTAGCGATTATCAAATCTGAAGCTTGGTCACATTACATTGGCTAAAATATCACAATACTTCCTTTTACGTAGACATATATACCATTTTCATAACGTCATGTCAATTTTGTACATAAACTGACTTTTTGTGTTTCTGCATACTTCATAGGTTGCACTATGCACAAATGTAACCACCCGGCTTCAGAACATTCTTCGAATCACTAATAAATTGCGTTAAAAGTGGCTAGGCCCTAATTGTTATTAAACATACTCTTGTTCACTCAAAAATGACGGTCTTAGATTAGTCCCCATAAATTTATGAAAATGGACAAGAGACTTTTGAAATCAAGCTCCTACATATTTAAAATAAACTTCTTTTTTTTAGAAAGTTGTTAACATTTTCCCCTAAATAACTGGAAGGTTATTGTGTACGGAATGACGTATTATTTTTTCAAATCTAGCCTTTTTAATGTAATACGGACTTTGAACCAAACTATTACAAAAAATAAACTCTCTCATTGTCAGAACGATCTATTGTCTATGATTAGAGGATGGCGGGATAAAACAGTCTCAGCTCTAATTAGAGCTGAAGTTTTCAGTCTTAATTTAATCTAAGCTACCATGATCTTAAATAGAATAATTACTTACTTACTTACTCACTGGCACTATCGAACCCGTAGGTTCATGGCCGCACGGACATAAGCTCTCCATACATCCCTATCCTGAGCTAATGCTTTCCAATCATTCCCTGTATAATCTACTTCCCTCAAATCATAGTTAATGTTGTTCTCCCACCTCATTCTTGGTCTACCAACTGGGCGTTTTCCTTCTGGCTTTCCTACAAGAAGTTTCCATGCACGTCTTTCATTCCCCATACGCGCAACATGTCCTGCCCATCGCAGTCTACGGGATTTAACTGTTCTTATTATATCTGGCTTCCTATAAAGACCATGTAGTTCATTGTTATGTAGTCTTCCATTCACCTGTCTGTTCATCTCTCTTTGGTCCAAAAATTTTCCTAAGAACTTTATTCTCAAATACTCGTAATCTCCTTTCCTCCCTTAAAGTAAGAGTCCATGTTTCGCACCCATATAATATAACTGGTAGAATAATAGTTTTATATATTTTCAGCTTAACGTTTTTTGAAAGGAGTTGGGACATCAAAAGTCTCTGCAATGCATAATAGCATGCATTTCCAGAATTGAGCCTATGTTTAATTTCTTTGTGCATCTCATTCCTATTTGTGATTATTGTTCCTAGGTATTTGAATTCAGCCAATTCCTCAAAATTTCCCTCATTTGTCGTTAGCTGTCCATTTCCATTATATAATGTATTTCTACGTGTGACCATATATTTAGTTTTACTGATATTTACTTCCAGTCCTAATTTCTTAGTGTTACTCAAATGTGTGTGCGTGTTGGCCTTCAGTATCTCCTCGCTATCAGCCAGTAGTACTACATCATCAGCATAAACTAACAGCTTATTAATACCATTCAGTTGTAAGCCTTCCTCATTCTCTAAAGATTTAATGGCATGCTCTAGTACAAAATTAAATAGCAGAGGAGATAGTGCATCTCCTTGCTTCAACCCATTCTGGATTTCAAAAGTGTCTGAAAACTGTTTGCCTACACGCACCCTACTCGTTGAGCCATTTAGACACATTCGTATAAGTCTAACTAACTTTTTTAGGAATTCCGAACTCCAGCAGGATACTATATAACTTCTCCCTCTTAATTGAATCATATGCTTTTTGAAGTCTACATATAGTTGATGTACAGTACCATTATATTCCCATTTCTTTTCTAAAATCTGTCTTATACTAAAAATCTGATCTGTTGTAGACCTGTTTCTTCTAAATGCGCATTGATGATCTCCTAGAATGTCATCAATATAGGGAGTAAGTCTGCTTACTAATATATTTGTTAGAATTTTGTACGAAGTTGAAAGTAATGAGATGCCCCTATAGTTGTTGCAATCAGTTTTTATCTCCTTTCTTATAAATTGGTACGATAATTGATTCCTTCCATTCATCTGGAAGAGCTTCTTTTTCCCAAATCATACTAAGCAACCAGCGTATCTTGTCCATCAATTTTTCTCCCCCTGATTTTATCAGTTCTGCTGGGATCTCATCTGAACCTGATGCTTTATACATCTTCAATTTTTCAATTGCCATTTCAACCTCTAATGCACTTGGCTCTGTGACTAGCATTTCTGCTGTCTGTAACTTATCCTCCCCAATGTCCTGTTCTGTATGTACATTTAATAGCTGATTAAAATAACTTTTCCATCTATTTAATATACTATTGGAATCTGCAATCATATCCCCATTTTCATTCCGAATTATGTTTGTTCTAGCCTGAAACCCTTTCTTCTCTATACTAATTCCCTGATATAATTCTCTAATATTCCTATTTTTTGCATTCATTTCAAGATCATTAATCTTTGCAAGTTTCAATCCTACACAACAAACAACATTCTAATATAATACTACTACTACTACTACTACTACTACTACTACTACTACTAACTAATAATAATAATAATAATAATAATAATAATAATAATAATAATTATAATCTATCTATCTTCGGGTTTTTTTACAGCTGCTGCCGTCTTCCCGTGCCAAATCTCCAAAGCCTACGGTCTTGGGCATCTTCGATGCTTAGCCCTCTAGCTTGCATTACTGTCTTCATGTTATAATAATAATAATAATAATAATAATAATAATAATAATAATAATAATAATAATCGATGAAATTTTGATTGCCTAATAAGAAAAAGGACGAACAAAAAAAACTACCACAGTACCAAAAATGGTATGCACTAATTTCACCGCATGCGCAAAGGTTCCCACAGAATAATTTGTCAGAAGAATTAGGATGACAGTATTTATGAGAGAGCTGTATTTATCAATGGACTCTTTTGTCTGGTAGAGACTGAAACCTGTTCGGTGTCTCTTTGCAAAGAATAAATAACAAACATGTTCAACAAACCAGTTGGATTTTTAAAGACAATCCTTCAATCAGATATCGCAAAGTATTTTCTTACTTACAATGCACTTATTTTAACAACAGTAGACTACTTAGAAAAAACATTAAAAAACATGTGATGCGAATGGAACTCTATGCAAATTAAATTGTATGTGGAAGATAGACATGTTGCACATACGAAATTGTTAAATATCACACAAAATGATGGATGCGAAGTAAGAACAATACTTTAGTTCGGTGTTTTCCAAACTTTTATGAACCCAATTTCTTCGGACTAACTCACTCACAGACACTGTCGAACCCGTAGGTATATGGCCACGGGGACATTAACTCTCCATACATTTTTATTCTGAGTTAAAGTTTTCTAATTGTCCCCTGTATATTCTACTTCCGTTAAATCATGGTTAATGTTATTCTTCCACGTCATTCTTGGTCTAACAATTGGGAGTTTTCCCTCTGATTTTTCTACAAGAAGCTTTCATGCCCCTCTTTCATTCCCCACTCGTGTCACATGTCCTATCGATCGCAGTCTATGAGAGTTATCTGTTCTTATTATATATGGTTTCCTATAAAGATCATGTAGCTCGTGTAGCTCACTGTTATGTAGTCTCCTCCATTAGCCTGCCTCTTCAGCTGTCTATTGTCCAAACATTTTCCTAAGAACTTTATTCTCAAATACTGATAATATTTCCTCCTCCCTTAAAGTAAGAGTCCATATTTAGTATCCATATAATATAACTGGGAAAATTACAGCTTTATAGGCCTATAGTTATTTTCAGTTTAATGTTTTTATTTTATTTTTTTTAGAGAGGTTGGAACTACAAGAGTCCCTGTAATACCTAATAGCATGTGTTTCCTGAAGTGAGCCCATGTTTAATTTCTTACCGCACCTCATTCCTATTTGTAATTATTATTCCTAGGTAAGTTATTTGCATTCAACCACTTCTTCGAAATTTCCTTCATTTGTCATTAGCTGTCCATTTCCAATATATAATATATTTGTATGTGTGAACGTATTCAGTTTTATTGATGTTCACTTCTATAGTCCTTTCTTGGTGTTATTCAATAGAGTGCGTGTGTTGGACTCAGTATCTCCTCGCTATCGCCTAATAATACCACATCATCAGAATAAACTAACAGGCTTATTAATACCACTGAGTTATAGGCATTCTTCTTCCTTTAAAGATTTGATGACATGACCCAATACAAAACTGAACAATAGAGGAGATAATGTATCTCTTTCTTTAATCCTTTGTGAATTTCAAAAGTATCCGACATATTCGAGTAAGTCTAACTTTTTTTAAGAATTCCGAATTCCAACAGGATACTTATAACTTTCCCCTCTTAATTGATTCGTATATCTTTTTGAAGTCTTACGGGAACTTAAAACAAATTCACGAATCCTCAAATATATCCTCTGATTCTTTATTTCTTCGAAATAGACAAAATGTCCCTTAAAAGTAAAAGTTTCCCTTTCTTTCTTTTACTTAGTTTAACCTCTCTCTTTATAGATATTTTTACGTTTCCTTAGCTACCCAGGCCTTACAGGCACACCATGTAGAGAGAGGATCTAGATCACTACATATTTTTTTCACCATACATAAACAAGGAGAGTCTCTCCGGACGAGTGATCAGTTCAATCCAATCCTAAGAGAACATATACATTTAAGACAAGACATAATTTTATCTTTTACATCCGTTATATGTGTATTATTTTATGTTTATTTTGTAGCATGAATTTTAATATAAAAAATACGTAAGTCGCACTACAAAGAGAGGCACATAATAATAATAATAATAATAATAATAATAATAATAATTTATTTTAGCTGGCAGAGTTAAGGTCATAAGGCCTTCTCTTCCACTCAACCAGCGAATAGTAAAATTATACAAAAATTACGTACAAATTACAATTTTAGGATATTATTAAAATACAGACTAAACAAAATACAATGATGATGTAATCTAATACTAGCTAATACTAACAAAAACATAGAATATAATAAAATTGAAATGATATAAAATAAAGTAAGTAGCTTCCTAGATGATTATTAATGGAATGCTCTATATAGTTGTTATGCAGTTAATGTTTTCATTGTGTCGAACTTAAGATATCAGTTAATAGATAGGTGCATGGATGAGAGAAATGAGGTTATAGTAGGCCTATACCTGTTCTTTTTATATATTGGTGCAGATGTATATGGGGGTTTAAATTCTCTCTCTCTCTCTCTCTCTCTCTCTCTCTCTCTCTCTCTCTCTCCTCCTCTCTCTCTCTCTCTCTCTCTCTCTCTCTCTCTCTCTCTCTCTCTCTCTCTCTAGATATACATATATATATATATATATATATATAAGTTTATTTATTTCTTTTTTGCTTTAGTCGTAAAACAGGAATAGGCAGGAACGGCGAAATAGGTCCGTGCACATTATCATAAGTAATGCCACGAGTGATTTCCAAGTTATCGATAAATCACGACTCACGAAGTGAGGTGTGAATTTATCTAGAGAATTTGGAAATCAAGAGTGGCATTTGTTAGGACTATTTAACGAATAAAATTAAGCTATTTACTCACAAGTCATTGTTTATCTATAGTTATTTTAAAATATTTATATATGTAATGTAAACGGCGATGTTTGAAAACAAATCAGAAATGTGAGGTTATGTTCATTCACTGCACCTTGATCATATTATTTATTGTCAAATAATGTTGAGTGATTCCGGGTTATGTGGCCGTGGTCCATAGTTGGTGTTGATACCAGACGTTTCGCCCTCAACTGCGGAGGGCATCTTCAGTGGCGAGTGCTTCTATGCGTGTTTCCTGGTCGGAAGATCTACTTAGAATGAGCGCTGTGGACGTAGAGGACGTTGTATTAGTGGGGGTGCAGGGTGAGTGGGCGTGGTTCTTGCTGATTGGCTAATAGTCGTCTCCTTGTTGTCACTGGTGTTAATGCATTTATTTTCTAGTGTATGAAACCAGGCCTTAGACAGTTTGATACCTTCTTCTTTTCTGTTAATATTTCCCTTATGCTTGTGTATTTCTATAGCCTCTCGGTATAATCTAGGGAAATAGTAGGAAGTTGTGGCTAAAACTTGTGTATCGTCGAATAGAATCTGGTGTCCATTCGTAATGGCATGTTCTGCTACAGCTGATTTATCCATTTCTCCTTGTCTGCAGTTTCTTTTATGTTCTGATAAACGGGTGGCTATACTTCTTTTCGTGGTCCCACGAATCGTTATACATGCCTCCAGCCTTGTTTAAGAATTCTATAACTAGACAAAATGTCGGACATCAAGATCAACTGATTGTTTTCTTATGATATTGATGAAATTTTCCTTAAATTTAACCCAAAATGCAACACTTTAACGACTGTTTGATGGATGCACAGGGCACAAAATAATATTAATAAAGCTCTGGGTAGGAAAATAAAGGCCTCATAAAATGCCTTTCGTTACACTCATTCTCGATTAGGCCTAAAAATATTTTAAAATTGAACATTGAATCACAAAAGGATATGTTCTACAATAATTGCTGTGAGACAAGATTTAACCTGAATGCAGTTTAAATGCTTCATAATATTATTTTAAGAAGACTTTCTTGCATCTTTTAATACATAACCACACACACCGTTATAAAAATGTATTTAAGTATAGAGGTACTATTATTGCAGCAAGCTGCATGTTAACTTGGTAGTCTTGTGGTTAGAGCTTCTGACTACGATGCGTGAGGTCATAGGTTCGATTCCCGGCGAAACTATAGTATTTTTTTTCGCTTGAAATGTTATTTTGTTGTCGGTAACATTTCCTACTATTTTGAACGTTTTCTAACGCATCTTAAAACACTGCATATAATTCATAAGTAATGGGAAAAGCTTTTATTATTTTCCAAGAATTGGTCGAAATTCTTGACGTTAGATGGCAGTACATTATCTGTGAAACCAATTCTACGATATATTTCACATAGCGTAAAGGGAAATGTATATAAATTAAAACACACTTATTTTTTCCGTTCCTCCTCAATTAGGGAATCTCTATTAATTCTTATGCATATTCATTTCTTACACAATTAATCACTAGTTGATGTTATTTTATTTCTGTTACAAACTGCGAGTAATATTGTTCTGACGTCATTATGATGACGAATATGTGACGTAATGTGTGTAACTGCTGTTTTGTTATATAGCTCCGGCACACCGTTTATTAGTAAGGAAATTATACGTGATCTACATCAGGCTTATATATTGTATAATTAAACAACTGATGAAAGCCTGAATTAGAGATTTTTATTAGTAAGACCGTAAGAGTGCACCCAAGTGGAGAAATAATGAAACACATCAAACTATATATCATAATCAACATTACGGGTTATTCAATCATTTTTTTAGTAAACAACTCAGTAAAATCAAGGAATCTTTTCATTATTTGCTATATTCAATGTATTTATTGGAGAAAAATAATGCTTTGATCTGTTCAGAACATTAAAAGGAGGAGCTTTCTTTACCACAAAAGCAGGAGCTAATAAAGAGAAATCGATAAAGAGCGAGGTGAAACACGACTGTGATTGGTTGTAAATCAAAAATCATTGTAACGTGATTGGTCATTGACTCCCATTTGGGGCATGAGTTAAATAGTCAATGTAAATATATGTATTTTTTATATTAATAAATTCAACACAAGGTAATAGGACGAGTATGGTATTGATGATTATGATGGTCAAGCATTGTTCGGGGACTATTTGGACTTAAAAATTCCTGTCTTTTACGACTAAAGAAAGACTACGAATAAAACCTCGTCCAGGGAACTTATACCGACTGGAGTTAGAACCCGGGTCTGTTACGTCTGAGGCAGCGATGTTACCACTAGATCTCAAAGGGAATTTTTTTCTGACTGGAGATCAAGCCCGGGCCCTCTGCATCTGAGAGAACAATATCTGTATTCAAATAAAATTATCTAAAAAATGATAAAATTTAGATAGTTAAAGAATGGATAAACTGATTGCATTACGGTTACCCACCTGTGTCAAGAACACGCAACTCGGAGATGTAGATACCATGTAAGGATGTAAGTGGGTTTATTGCAGTAGGACGTATTCTGGAGGTGTCATGATCACGTGGGATGTACTCTTTCAAATGTTAACCTGACTCATATCACAACATACAACTTCATCTGAATATTATTGTATCAACATTTGATGATCCAGATAATAGTTAGCTTTATTTATTCTTCATTATTATCATAGTATCTTGCTTAATTCCTCACCATAAGACATACCATTACTCCGCATTATATCCTCTTCCCACAATGTTAATGTCCTATCGAACTCATAGGTTCATTGCCGCGCGAACACATGCTCTCCATATATCCCTATCCTTTGCCTTGTCGTGGTGGAGTAGCTTGTATGCTTAAATGACCGCGAGAGCTATGCCGGCGGTAGCATTGCTGCTAAAAGGGTTACCCGAGCCGGACAGATCGAAGGCGATAAGCCAGACATCTTTAATCTCTACCACAAGAAATCAAGGGCCGCCTACGTTAAAGTCCTTTAAAATAAATTTATATTTGCATTGACAATCTGTCGGCAGTGACTGTGTCTTGATGTGCTGTGTGTGTGCTCTACAACCCATGCTTGAAAATGTGGGAAAAAAGTGATATGTGGAATAAAGAATCGTTTTGAATAGTATATTGATTCATCCTGATTCGTTTGACATATAAATCTTATGTGTAGCTACTAAAATTCAAAAGTAATTAAGTTTAGCATCATCAGACAAAAACGCGGCAAACAAGGCTGCTTTCTTTGTATGCTTCTCAACTCATACCTGGAAAGGTGATAATATACCGGTATGTGGATATATAAATATTAAAAAACTGTAAATCAATATATCCTGATAAATTCAACAGAATATTTCCATTTGTATTATTAAATTATAAATAGATAAAAGACCAGCAAAATTCGTAAACATCACGGCAAACTGGGTAGCCATCTTGGTACCAGCCATACTGACTGTCACTGCATAGCAGATACAAAGACCTGTACTTTTGTGTACGAGGTGCCATCAGAGCGGCAAATTCAAAATTGTTTTAGTAATAATAATCACTAGAGAGAAGCCATCCAAGTATAACATACTACATCGTAGCAGACATAAGACTAACACCTACATCTAATTACATGTATATATAAACATACATATTAACTAAGCATTAGCTTAATTATAATACAATTAAAAACCCGACTACATTATACAAAGAAAGACAATCACCGTGTGCAATTCCACATCATTTGGGCCCAATAGAATACCCATAAGACTAATAATATATATGTATATATGTAATAGTAAACACTAGCTATTTAGTAACAATAATCATCAACAAGAAGAGAAACCACCCTCATATAATAACTGTTCAACATAACAGTTATATAGACCACACTCCTATATCAACTAACATATAGACCCTATAGACTAAAGATTAGTTTTAGAGTAGTCTACACATTAGACATTAACAATCATCACAAAAAGAAACCATCCAAGTGTGATATTCTACATATGCAATGCATCTTCTATACTATAGAGCATTAAAACACACAACCTACTAACATAATGAACACGGCTGACCAATCTAACAGAAAACGAAGACAGTTTCTCAGACTACCTAGAAGCCAAACTCCTAAGGAAACTACTCAATACAGTAGCAGTGATGACTCGGCTGAAGAGAGCAACGCAGAATCAACCTCGGCTGTACAAAAGAACTATTCACGGCCTGAACCCAGGACCGAATGAGCAAGAACCTCTCTGAAGAAGTAAGAGGACATAAGAAGAGGGGAAACTAATCAGAATAGGCAGAACCAAGATGAAGAGGATGGAAGGTGGCTCCTACAACTCCCCGTGTACAAAGCAAGAACCATGTATTGTCCAAAGGCCCGTCAGAGTACACAGCAATATGTTGGACCGCGAACCGTCCAGATGGTAAAAAAAAAGAGCTGCGACAGTAACCAAGAAGTTGAAAAGAGCAGAACCTGAAAATGATTCTCTCAGAACATCCATCTCACGCCTAGACAACATCGAAGCCTCAGTCCAGATAGATCAGGGAATTTGTGCACATAGCTCCAGCACAAGCTGCAGCGCCTCCGACGGAAACGTATGCCCACAAAGCTCGAAAATTGATTTCTTGAGGCCACTACCCATCCGAAGCTAGACATAGAAGAAAACTGTAATAATCTCATTCCCTCACATATTCTGGACTAACATGCGACAAGAGGAAAAGAAATAGTGACCAGGAACATAAAAGAAAGCAACAGAGGGTTGGCAAATAGTCCAGACACCGAAGCACAACAGCAGGAAAGCTCCGCGTGTAGACATCCAGAGAGTCGCAGGCAATTGCACTCAGTAGGTATTAAAAACTATAAGGTCGCAAGGGATTACAGCATAGATAGCAGGGAAAAAGAAACCTAGGATTATACTTTACGACTTACCCAAGACAATGGACGAAGACCAGATTCTGGAAGCAATCCGCCAACAGAACTTTTAAATCCCAAGAATTTTACCAAATAGGCCGAAAAGGAAAAAGTCAGGCAGAAAGGAAGGCTAGAGGAAAAATCAATAAAGAACATTGGGTAATGTCAAGTTACTCCAGAACTCATAAAGGAACTAATAGCAAAAGGAAGACTGTATGTAGAATTTTACTCGTTGCCGAATTGATGATTATGTGAGGCGGGAACCGAAGGATGGGGAATAATGCCATGCATTCATGCACCCAGCCATACTACTGGCAAGAACGATGGTAAGCGGCAGAAACATGGACGCATAACATACGAATTTCTGCCTAACAGCAAAGAAAGACTAAGCAAACCTTGGATCTCAACCAAATCAGACAGATACAAGAAACTCCTGAGCAGCCAACGGGCTCTGTCAAACTCAAACTCCATGAAAGAGGCCTCACACGAACACCTCATTACGATTGCTTCGGAACAGAGCTGGACACTGTACAACATGTCCTGTACGAATGCATCAAATATGAGGCCAGACGAAGAGACTTACGTGAGGCTGCACTTAACGGAGTTCTGTTTTTTACGGTTTTGGACAGAAAAACAGCCATATCAAGCAGTGAGAAAGTTCATCTGATGGGTCCTTACTCAACGCCAAGAAGAGGACATCCGCAGACAAAGAATGAGGGATTAGATGTAAGCTAGCAATAACTTAGTTGTAAGTTAGTAAATTAAGTATTAGTTTTAGAACTTAGGTTAAACATCTCCATGTAAATATTTCTAGATTAGATAGTAGATTTAAGACTTAAGTTAGGGATTAATATGTAAACATAACTGTTTATATAGGTAGTATTAAGAATAAATACCTGAAACTTGTATCCAGAAAAAATAACAAAATAAAAACAGCAGAGAGAAATTAGAGACAAGAGCAGACTTGGGGATATGGACATTTAGACCGAGGAAAGCCAAGGGGATGGTGGTGAGGCTCTTAATAAAAAAAATAACCTTGGTTTGTATATTATTGTATTCATGCTTAATAGAGCCTATGCATGTATTAATTGTAGGTTCTTCTTCAGTTATTATTATTATTATTATTATTATTATTATTATTATTATTAATTAACTAACTCACTGGCACTATCGAACCCGTAGGTTCATGCCCGCGCGGGCATAAGCTCTCCATATTTCCCTATCCTGAACTAATGATTTCCAATTATTGCCTGTATAATCTACTTCCCTCAAATCATAGTTAATGTTGTTCTCCCACATCATTCTTAGTCTACCAAATTATTATTATTATTATTATTATTATTATTATATTATCATCATCATCATCATCATTATCGTCGTCTTCCTTCCATGTATTAGGCCCGGTGGCCCGTTACGGTCTCTTGCCACCTTCTTTTTCTTCTTCTTATTACTGTTATTATTATTATTATTATTATTATTATTATTATTATTATTATTTTATTATTATTATTATGTAGCAGGTTTCACAGTGTTTCACAAAAAAATTCCTGGGCCCAATTAATCTAGTGTCAGTCTTCTCCACATCCCTCTGATATTCTAATCTCCATCGGCCATTCCTTTTTCCCCTCATGCTGCTCAAAACACCATCAATCCACGTTATTTTTGACGGTCCTCTTTTTCATGTACCAAGTGGTACCCAGTCTAGTATTCTTCTTGGGAATCTGTCTTCTGTCATTCTTTTCACTTGATTATACCATTTTAATTGTTTGTTTTTATAAGAAATCCACAATTGAAGTTTGGTCATTCATCTGTTGTATAATTACACTGTTTCTTGTTTTATCTCTTTTAGAAATTTCAGCTGAATGACTCCAAAAATCCATTTCTACACAATTTAATTTACTTATTGTTCTAGAATTTAATTCCCATGTTTCTGTGCGGATTATCATTGTATTCATTATTGTATTAAAAGTTTGTTTTTGTTTTAGAACTTGTATTTAGATCCTACAAAACATCATTTAATGTTGATATTGCAGATTTGCCCTTATTTAACCTCTCATTAATTTCAGCATCATGACTAATTTTTGTCCCCAAATGTACATATTAATCGCATAGTTTTATTTTTCCATGTCCGTCTTTTGAAATCAGAATTTATGATTTATTCTGCTTGTCATATACTTCGCTTTCTCCAAATTTATACTTAATCTCCATTTTTCATGTTCCTCCTTCAGTTTTCTTACAATGTACTCTAAATATTCGTAATCTTCTACCATCAGCTGATCGTCAACAAATAGCAACGGATAAATTGCATCTTCTTCTACCTTTATTCCCATTTGTTAAAGAGTTTTGTGGATATATTTTGAGTAAGATCCTTGTCTTAACCCTTCAGAGCGGATGGAGTTAAATGGCCGGGAATACTCTGATGCGGGAGGAAGTTCACCGGTATTTAAGCTCAGCCGTTCAGTGCCAGTATTCCAATAACGCATTTAAATTGATATATCTTGAATAATTTAAATGCTTTTTTGCAATTCGTTTATGGTGAACCCTTAATATAATATTTAATTAAATAAATTTGTTACGGTTCTCACGTAACATCTCTGCATTTTTTGCAGACTTATTTATGGTTGTTGTGCCACAGTTGAAATAGGTCCTTTTTTTAAATTTCTCACATAAGTGACACAGTGAATTGCACTAGGGATTCTTTAAAGAATTCAGAGAACCGGCTTTACCTAACAACAAAACGAAATATTTACACAAAGAGAAGGGTCTTAGAAAAAAAGAACTTCAAAAATTGGTGTGATAAATTTTCAAAATATAAACCAGCTGTTTGACACTCGGGCAACAATAAGTGTATTTTTTTCCCTTGTGTTTACTTTGTTCATGTTTATTACAAACACATTGCTTCTATGCGCTGACCTTCTTTCTTGTAGGGGGGGGGCAGCCTTCTCCAAATGTGTCTTTCTAACACTTTGGAAACATTATTTTAGGTCGCGTGCCTTCAAAAAATTGTCTTTCTACACATCAGACCTGTTGTGCTAAAAGACCTTCATCAACCCTAAATTTCAATGTATTTCTTCTGGTTTCCAAACTGAAACCAGTTGATGAAATATGACTATAATAGTTTCACCGGAGGTGTGGACTTAAAAGATCAACATGCTACTAGCCGGAAGATCGAGGGTTTGAGTCCCGGTGGATCAGGATTTTTTAAACTGAACCAAACCTTCAGGCGGCACTGTGACCCCGGGATTGACTCAGCCTCTAACTGAAATGAGTACCAGATGCTTGTTATGGGCCGAATGACAGAGATAAGTACTCGGCTTATATCAAGTACCGATAGTCTAGAAAAAGTGGGAGCCTTAACCTCCTAATATCCCAAGAACCTTCTAAGTTCTGTAGTGGACCACTTTACCTTTTAGATACTGACTGAACTGTAGACTAACTACCTTTCCATAATGTAAGGATATCGTCATTTGATATATATATATATATATATATATATACTGTATATATATCTGAAATTTACTGTTGTGGTCCTGTACTATAGCGTAAATCGGAAATAACTTTGTTGGGCCTTTATATATACTGAATTTTTGCGACATTATTAATAAAAATGAAGAGATTTGAAAATAGATTCAATTTGATAGACAAGCTAATCTACAAAAAAAGAGAGGCGAATTTAGTTTTATAAGAAATCCTTTATCAAGTTATAAATTTAAGAAAAATGTCAGAGGCCGCAAGAATAAATGCAAATATAAAATTATTTTAACTTGTTACTGAGGGCCGTAATCAGTTAATATATGCACTAATATAAACTTTGAAGTCTCTACATAAAATTTGTATAAACGGTAAATAGTTAATGTAAACATAAAGGTCATAATTATAGTTTAAAGCAGTGCTAGCGTACACGTCACGTCGTTCCGCATTTGGTGAAGAATTCAACTTGCGTACATGTCACGTCGCTCCAAGCTGACGGGTTAAACCTTTAGTATCTCCAAAACCCGATGTAATAGTTTTACCCATTTTTACTATAGAGTCATCTATAACTATTTTATCTCCTGTATGTTATTATTTATTGTTACTGTATGTAAAACTTCTTATAATTTAATGTCACATTGGCGTAAGTTGTCTCTAAATCAATAAATGGTAGGTGAATTGGTAGTTGGAAGGTGGATTTTTTTCTCAATTATTTGTTTAAAACTAAATATGTAATCAATAGTAGAAACCTATCTGTTTTGCTGTTTCCACTTTACTATATTTTTGTTCCACAAAATATTTTTAAATGTTTCCAAAAAATATCGGCTGAAGGTGTTTGTCACAGAAATTCCTCTATAATTCTCGCATATATCTTTCTTTCCCTTCTTGTGTATAACTGATGTAAGTCCTCTCTTCCAATCATTTGGGAATATCTTCTCTATTTGTACATCTTTCATAAAGGATTCTTATTAATTCATGTAATTTGTTAGTACCCCATTTAATAAGTTCTGCCGGAATTTCTCCAACACCACATGTCTCATTATTTTTTTAAATACCTAATAACAAATCTCATAATTTCAGAGTCTTTTTTCTAATTCTTCTATCATGTTTACTAAAATATTCTGCCTACATTAAGTTAAAAGTTCTTTGAAATAAGCTCTCCATCTTTCAAGTGAAATACAATCTGTAAAATATTTGTCATTTTTTTTTTCAAGTTATTGTATTTATTGATTATTTTTTGTGCTTCTCTACTTCTTGCACCTCCAAGATAATGTTTCCACAGTAGAACACGCCTTCTGCCAGATCTCATGTTTTTTTCTATAACTTTTCTACTAATTTTTGCTTGTATTTCCTTATATCTCATTTTATATTCTAGTTTGTATGAATTCAACCACTTTTTGTATATATAATTTTTAATTTGTATTTATTGTTTTATTTCTTCACTTCAATATTATAATTTATGCTTCATTTCAAATGTTCGTTCTCCTAATGCTTCTTCAGTTGCTGCGTGGATACTACTTTTAATGTGTTGATATTGATCCTTTGTAGTAACAAACACTTGTGTTTCCTGGTAGTTTTTCATTTAATATTCTTTTATACAAATATACTGTACTGACATCCTTTTATTATTATTATTATTATTATTATTATTATTATTATTATTATTATTATTATTATTATTACCATCATATTCCTCGTCGTAGTTCAACATCTCACCTTATAGGTACTTTTACGTGGTCGATGCCGATCGGATTACACACACACATGATGTTAGATGTTATCATTGTTGTTTGATGCCAGAGGAAGACAGTTTATGAGACCAGACGTACCATCCATGGATCTAGAGATTAAGTGATTAATGGTTTGTATTCGTGCATATCCGAGACTTTTAAAACATAATAAATTGCTCACGACACAGTATATGGAGAGGGAACTTCCGACTCCCCCAGTCGAGACACTTACAATATCGACATTTCTGGCCATCAATTTTTCCCAAATGAGAAAGTAGAGGCTCGTAGAGATCTCTGAAATGAGAGCCTAGACATTTCGATGATATGCGCGGGTCTTTCAACTCGCGAGTCGGCGACTCACGTATCTATTTCTACCAATGCGAGACCACTATTCTCCCCTTCGCTCGCAAAATTCAAACGTCGTTATTACGACGCGTCACATGATGTTCAATACTTCGGATTTAAGAGTGGTATGAATGTTTTAGATACTGTAAAATTGGCAACTATCACAGTGGTATTTTTTTCTACATATTTCCAAAACTCGTTTAATTTGATTTTACTAAGTGGTGATTTAGCAGGATTTTGTCCTGTAAAAGGTAAGAACAGTTCTGCGGGATATTTTTATTTCAATATAACGTTTGCACTTATTAGGAGCGAGAATTTTGTTAATTAATAACTGAGTGGTGAATAAAATCACTATGATATGTGTTGATAATATTTTTCGTAATGCTGATAAATGTTCACAGTTACATAATAATTCAACGTTTCCTTGGGCCTTATTTTATTTAGGAACCAACTCAATGATACTATCGAACCCGGAGGTATAATTATATAAATTATGTATTATTTTGTTTTTTTTCAATGCCCCAGGTTGTCATTTCGACATTTCTGATATTCTTTCCTGGGGTTGGCGTAATTATAACCCATTTCTGAGGTTAAGGCTCCTGGATGGCTGGATTACGGCTACCCTTATTGTATAATGGGCGATTGTTGATGATAGTGGTGCGTCAGGAGAGTCCTTAATCCTAAATTTAATCTAAGACGAATGTGAATGATGACGATTATGATGGCTAAATGATGTTCTGGGAACGTTTAGGCCTTAAAGATTCCTGAAATTTGTGTTAGAGGTGAGGAAAAACCCGAAAAAAATCTCATCCAGGAAACCTGTCCCGACCGGGAATCGAACCCGGGCCCGCTGCATGACAAGGCAGCACGCTACCTCGAAACCACAGCGGTGGACTGTTATATAAAGTATACCCATGTATAGGCCCTAATTCATATCCTTCAAATCACGATTCATGTTATTCTCCGATCTAATTTTTGACGTTTTCCCTCAAAACTACTTTCGTAAATTCTTAAATAAACGGTATAAATTACAAAACTTCTTAAATTAAGAATATTTTGTAAGAGGAATCACCAACTCGCACAGCTAAGCCTGTCTACGGTTTTTAAAATGTGAAACCATGTCATGTCTTAAACTAAAAGACTTCATAGCGTGACAGGTCCAGAAGTCCCTTGGCCTACCAGCCGGCTGCTAGCCTCACATCCACTTGTCATTTACAGAGACAGATGATGATCCAGCCAAATTGGAGTGAGAATCTCGAGTCCCCCAGCCGTTATAGTTAGTTTTCTTAATTTGGAGCCGCTACTTATTGTAGCTACCCAAATTACTCATGATGCTGACTTGGCACCGGTCTTATACTGGCCCAAATTCCATAAGAAAAGTCTTCCCCCCATGTGGACTTGAACAACAAGTATTAAAGCCTAAGTCAATACATTAAATCACAGGTTTATGAATTAGTATATGTCTACTTGAAAATTAAGGCATATCACAATTAGGCCCTATGCAGAAACAGAAATAATAGCATAAATGTTTAATTTTAAATGTTACTCTCTCATTCTTCCATGAAAGACGACAGAAGTTAGATTTGAGTTCTTTAAATAAAATAATAAAAACATACATTTATAACTTTTAATTAGAGCATTTTCAAATTAAACTTTTAATCTTGGCGTTTTAATATTTGTTGTAAATAAGTATGTGAGACAACAGAATCGAAATGGTTACTGTCACTGGCTATCAAATTACAATGGGCTATAAGAAGTCAGGTGGCCTTAATTTTAGTTTGCTTAATCATAGTTTATAAGCCACACACGCTAATGGTTTGAGCATCACCGTAAAGCGATCTTAAATAGTTGTTAGGCATTTCATTATTGTAGTAGTTTCAAATGTTACACTATAGTGGAGGCAAGCGTGTGGGAATACCAGTGTGTCAACTTTGCAATATCCAAGAAAAGATGTGACTTAATATAGAATGAGCCACCCACTTTATGTCAAAGCAGAAATATTTCGTGCATAGTGAAAATATCATATGGATATTTACTTCAAACGAAGTTCCTTCCGAAGAAATTGATGAAGTTGCCTCATTTATTAACCTCAAGGAAGGATTCAGATAAACTGCCTTTTGTCTGCATATTTATTCATTAACAATATTATTATAAAAATGTACAACATAATAAAAAAAGTGGTTTAGTTCCAATAAAAAATTCAGTCGGATGTAAATCTACCAGATCTTAAAAAATAGGTTATGAATAAATTTTATGATTATCGCATTTTGATATCACATGTAATATTCATTATTTCCTTTCTTAAGCCTGTATATTTTTCTTTATTGTAATCATTAATATGTTTTTTCAAAGTTGATATAAAATACAGTTTTATACTATTTCGCATTTAATCACTAATTTTCATAACAAGTCAGAGAAAAATTATAAATGTAAGTCAATAAAATTAATTGTATGATACTATTTTATTTTTCTTTAAAGATTTATTACCAATAATACAAAAACAGATGCCAACAGGAAATGTCCAGATTTGTTTTTAATTATTATTTATAGACAGAACTAAGATTATATCATATCTAAGATCTTTATTTGTTTTCAGTAAGCTGTTAATTTTTGTTTTTTTGTTTATCATGTGTTGTATATATAGAAGAGCAGTTATTTCGTTTTAATTACGAAATAGCGATTAGGATGAAATGGACCCTGGTATTAAAATTCCAACCCAGAATTTACTTTGAAAAGTGAGGAAAATCAAGAAATACCCTTACACAAGTTGGTCGGCACTGAGATTTAAAAAAACGGACATCTCGAATACGAGTTTTAAAAATACTCCTGAGCCAACTCGGTGATTAATATTCAAATTTCCATCCATCCATCCATAGTAATTCTGCCCGAGGGCAGGTCTTTAACTGCAATCATATTATTTCCATGCTATGCTTTGCAGCTTTACTAGAGAATTATAGGTGTGGTAGCTTCCCTGCTTTCCATGCCTGGTGAATGATGAAGATGATAATGATAAGGATGATAGTGATGGCCGGATGATTTTCGGGGACCGTTGGGCCCTATGCTTCCTGACATTTGTCT
Organism: Diploptera punctata; assembly: GCA_030220185.1. Lineage (NCBI taxonomy): Eukaryota > Metazoa > Arthropoda > Insecta > Blattodea > Blaberidae > Diploptera > Diploptera punctata. The sequence continues at coordinate 669,706 of JASPKZ010000004.1, forward strand.
TACAGGTGAGGAAAAATCCCTAAAAAACCTCACCCAGGAGCCTCTACCAACCGGAAATCGAACCCGGGCCCACTGCGTGACAAGGCAGAACGCTACCTCGAGTTGTGATGTTAATAACACCACTTGGCCCATCCCAAAAATCCTCAAAACGAAATTTAGACAACAGTATCTTCTTCATCAGACGAAAAAGCATCATCAATTATTTTAGATTTTTTTATGTTCCTCGAAATTTCAATGTGTTATTTTCATTTCAATAGGAAATTATAAAATCTCTCTGGGTAGCTCATTAATAGACATCGGGAGTTTTTTACTATAAAATGTGAATTTAGATACCGGTACCTAAAATTGGCTTCAAAACCATGAAATAGGCATTAAAATATTACTTTAGGTTTTAAAAATCTGTAATACAACTTAATATCACAGGAATTAATTAACTGTAGTAGTAAAAGAGAAATTATTGTCGTTTTTACATTATTTGTAGTTCTATAAAGTAAAAGTTAAAAATATTAATATGTGTACTTGAGATCTCAGTCGCCACAAATAATTATACTTTCACTTTAATCACTTGATCAGTTAAATCACTTTGAACGCCTTTCAGATACAACATTTAAAATGATACTCTAAGAGGGGCGACTGAGATCTTAGGTGGGCAATATTAATTTTAAAAGCATTGACTATGAAGTAAATTGATCCCACTACAGGTCATAGGAGACCCTTGAGGTAGTAGGAAGTTAATACTCCCATTTTTTTTAAGAATCGCATGAAATGTCAGCTGGGTTTATCAGCCCTGTTTGATGGCCATCTATTCCCTCGGACAAACGTCTGGTACTCAATTTCGATAGAGACTGAGTCACCCCAGGGTTAAGAACCGCCAGATCAGTCTGAATCCATACCCCACCCAGACTAGAATTTCCAACTTTATGTCTTGTAACATATTGCCTGAACCAACTACACTAAAGCGTGCCTATGTGATAAAATTCCCAAGACGTGACCACGATGACTTCGGGTGAATTGTGTAAATTCAATTTTTTAAAAGCAATTATTTGATCAAAATCACAAAACATGTACTAATGAGTAAAATAGGCATTTTAGGCACAATTAAACTCTACCGGGTTGTATTATTTTTCAAGAAAATTGTACCGATATTATAAGTTTTCATTTATTTCTTCACGAAAAAAATAATAAAAATCCCAGGTTTATTCATTATCAATGTCCTTGCCAATAGATTCGTACATCAATAATTTAAATTAGGCTAAATTGACGAACTTTAAATTTCTAAAATAATTTCGACCGCAAACAGATAAATTCCTATATATGGAATGTGCATATTTTATAAAAAGTCGCAACATAACCGTTTGTAGCTGAAGCTACTGTGAATATCAGCAAAAATCGGTATAGTATTGTTTTCTTGTTTTCTGATTTTTCTGCCCTCTCACTATCCTTCCACACCAACTCGCCCAACGCCGCTTAAAAAAAAAGTCTGATTATATAGAATTTCCTCTAACTTTACCGCTCAAGGTCATGTGCTTTTTATCCCCACAATAATTTGGAGGGGGTTGTTTCTTTCAGTATCCGTTCCCTAAAAGGCAACTGAAATCACGTGCTTTCTGTTGCCTTTCCCAGTGCAACGGAATTTCCATTCTTAAAGTCATTACAATAGCCATATTAGCCCTGAACTTGTTTGGCAGTATAAAAAAAACAGGAATCGATGTAATTGTATCTCATTCTCTGTCTTTCACTGCATGTCCTTGAGTGGTTAAGTAAAACTAAATGCCCTATAGGCTAAATATTGTCACCTTCGCAACGACTCTTATATATGTACGCCTACTGTAAACGAAAAGAGGAAAAAAGTATACCCCTGTATCTGCAACAGTGGGGAACATACACATACGTATATACTTACTCACTCGCACTATCGAACCCGCACAGACATAAGCTCTCCATACATCCCTATCCTGAGCTAATGCTTTCCAATCATTCCCTGTATAATCTACTTCCCTCAAATCATAGTTAATGTTATTCTCCCACCTCATTCTTGGTCTACCAACTGGGCGTTTTCCCTCTGGCTTTCCTACAAGAAGCTTCCATCCAAGTCTTTCATTTCCCATACGTGCAACATGTCCTTGCGCATCACAGTCTACGAGACTTAACTGTTCTTATTATATCTGGCTTCCTATAAAGACCATGCAGTTCATTGTTATGTAGTATTCTAAATTCACCTGTCTGTTCATCTCTCTTTGGTCCAAAAATTTTCCTAAGTACTTTATTCTCAAATACTTGCAATCTCCTTTCCTCCCTTAAAGTAAGAGTCCATGTTTCGCACCCATATAATATAACTGGTAGAATAATAGTTTTATATATTTTCAGTTTAACGTATTTTGAAAGGAGTTTGGACATCAAGAGTCTGCAATGCATAATAGCACGCATTTCCAGAATTGAGACTATGTTTAATTTCTTTGTGCATCTCATTCCTATTTGTGATTATAGTTCCTAGGTATTTGAATTCAGCCACTTCTTCAAAATTTCCCTCATCTGTAATTAGCTGTCCATTTCCATTATATAATGCATTTCTACGTGTGACCATATATTTAGTTTTATTGATATTTACTTCCAGTCCTAATTTCTTAGTGTTACTCAATAGTGTGTGCGTGTTGTCCTTTAGTATCTCCTCGCTATCGGCCAATAATACTACATCATCATCATAAACTAACAGCTTATTAATACCATTCAGTTGTAAGCCTTCCTCATCCTCTAAAGATTTGATGGCATGCTCTAGTACAATTAAATAGTAGAGGAGATAGTGCATCTCCTTGCTTCAACCCATTCTAGATTTCAAAAGTGTCCGAAAACTGTTTGCCTACACGCACCCTACACTTTGTGCCATTTAGACACATTCGTATAAGTCTAACTAACTTTTTAGGAATTCCGAACTCCAGCAGGATACTATATAACTTCTCCCTCTTAATTGAATCATATGCTTTTTGGAAGTCTACATATAGTTGATGTACAGTACCATTATATTCTCATTTCTTTTCTAAAATTTGTCTTAGACTAAAAATCTGATCTGTTGTAGACCTGTTTCTTCTTAATGCACATTGATGATCTCCTAGAATGTCATCAATATAGGGAGTAAGTCTGCTTACTAATATATTTGTAAGAATTTTGTACGAAGTTGAAAGTAATGAGATGCCCCTGTAGTTGTTGCAATCAGTTTTATCTCCTTTCTTATAAATTGGTACGATAATTGATTCCTTCCATTCGTCTGGAAGAGCTTCTTTTTCCCAAATCATACTAAGCAACCAGCGTATCTTGTCCATCAATTTTTCTCCCCCTGATTTGATCAGTTCTGCTCGGATCTCATCTGAACCTGATGCTTTTTAACATCTTCAATTTCTTAATCGTCATTTCAACCTCTATTGCACTTGGTTCTGCGACTAGCATTTCTGCTGTCTGTAAATTATCCTCCTCAATGTCCTGTTCTGTATGTACATTTAATAGCTGATTAAAATAACGTTTCCATCTATTTAATATACTCCTGGAACCTGCAATCATATCCCCATTTTCATTCCGAATTATGTTTGTTCTAGCCTGAAACCCTTTCTTCTCTATACTAATTCCCTGATATAATTCTCTAATGTTCCTATTTTTTACGTTCATTTCAAGATCATTAATCTTATCTCTCAAATATTCCCTCTTTCTACTCTTTAGTGACCTGGTGGTTTCCCGTCTAATAATACCCAATTACTCTAAATTTACCGCATTTGGTTCGTTTAACCATTTCATTTTTGCTAGCTTTCTTTTCTTTACAATGTCGGCACATTCCTCATCAAACCATTTCTTGTTTTGCCTCTTTTTAAAACAACCAATGCTCTCTGATGCTGACAATTTAATAGTATTTCATATAGCCTCCCATTCTTTATTTATATCAGTTTCTTCTTCGTTTGCCACATTGTCATCTGAAGATTCCAGTACTTCAAATCTATTAGCAAATTTGATTTGGTATTCTTGCCGCATTTCACTACTTTTCAAGTTTTTTAATTCAAATTTTATAGAATCATTTTTAGCATTTGTTCCTCTCATAAGCGATAGCCGTTGTCTGATTTTGACCCTGACCAGATGATGATCCGAATTGCAGTCTGTCCGTCTAACTGATCTAACATCGAAGATGCTACTTTGCCAGCGTTTATCCTCTAATACATGATCTATCTGGTTCCGAGTTTCTCCATCTGGGGACGTCCAGGTGTATTTAAGAGTATGAATATCCTTATGCTGAAATGTTGTGCTCTTAACTTTGAGATTCTTTGATGTGACGAAGGTGACTAATCTAATCCCGTTGTCGTTACTATCTCCATGAAGACTGAGTTTGTCTATTGTTGGTTTGAATATATCTTCCCGCCCCACTATTGCATTAAAATCTCCTAAGACAATTTGCATATGATATCATGAAAGGCTATCAAATAAGCATTCTAATTCTTCATAGAACTCATCCTTGATCTTGTCATCTTTATCTTCTGTGGGGGCATGTACATTTACAATTATGAAATCATGTCGTTTACCCTGTAGAATTATGTATGATATCCTATCACTAACAAACTTAATATCTTCGATAGCTGATAGGATCCTCCTCCTGACTAAAAAACCCGTTCCAAATGCAGGTCTTTCTGCACCCCCGTAGTATAATGCAAAGCTTCCTGATTCCTGACTACCTACTCCTGGCCACCTAACTTCCTGTAAAGCGACTATATCCAAGGGCGATTTATCTAGTTCCCGCGTTAATATCTCTAGTGCCCCACTATTGTATAAAGTCCTAACACTCCATGTTCCTAGGAACATGTCCCTGTGTTTGAGCCTTTGGCATGGGTTCCCTGAAGTAGTGTCCGCCCGGGGAACCGAATGGGGACTATTTGACCTCCGGAAAATTTTACCCCAGTTGAACACATGTCCGCATTTCTTGACGGTTGTATTTTTACGGTGAAAGATCGACACTCTTTCGACCAAGGAACTTTTTTCGTCTGGCTTATCAGCTTCGACCAGTCCGGCATGGGTAACCCTATCGGCAGCAATGCTACCGCCGGCATAGGTCTCAGGATCATTTAAGCACGCAAGCCACTCAACCACGACTAGGTAAAGATACCATGGAGGGACATACATATGTAGGACGAAATGAAATAAATTTATCCTCATTACATCTACAAGAAAAGTTAAATTATTGATGCTTTTGAGAGAAAACCTTTCAGAAAAGTGGTCGGACCAGTATGTTCTAATGGGATATGAAGAAATTGATATATTAAAGAATTATGCTCTGGGAAGAAGTGATTGATTGGAAGACACAAAGATCATTGGGAAGACGTGGTTGGAGAGGATGTTATCAAAAGTTTCCACATCCGGAATTATAAAACAGCAGCAATATTCAGCAAAGAATGGATGAAAGCAGTTGGGGATGCCATGCCCCGAAAACGGTCGAAGAACCACTGATTTATTTATTTATGTATTACATAACATCTACATAAGTGATTTAACCGTTGGTTTATTAGTTTGTCAACTAGTTAGTAAATTGTACAAAATAAATGTTGACTTAAACAAATGTTTTGTTTATAGGTAACTTAAACACTTCGGAAGGAAGGACGCTGGACAACAAGACGGCCCAGTGGTTTGGAGCAACAGTTCAGAGTTCTGGTGAAGACGGAGTGGTGGTGGTAAGTTATACATTATTTTATTAATATTCAATTATAATTGTATTGCTTTAAAAATAGAAATAAATACTTATAAAAAATAAAATAAATTAATCTAGGTATTGCTGGACATAAAATTAATAGCCTACGTTTTGATCTGACATCAGCGAACGTATTCCTTTATTTTATTATAAATATGGACCGGATTTTCATGCAATTGTATTTTATTTCCCAGGATTTAAAACTGTAAACTATATTTATGCATTCTCTGAAAACTTTATGAATATTGTGTTACACATTATCAATAAAACCCAAAATCACCAAATTAAAATGTTAAAGTAATCAACGCGTTTCGATAGCGACAGTCATCAAGACTAGATATCGATTGAATAAAACTGGCTAGAATGTATAAACACGATATCAGTTACAATTTTGATTTCATTACATGAAGTTACTGACAATTTATTTCAAATGACTTATTGACATCATTAGAGCTCGGACTTCATGGCCTTTTCATTGCCGTGTCGCTTTCAAACAGTTGACTACACAGGTAGTTAGTCCTGTCATGTGCGCAGTGCCACATTCAGTGGCGTCTTTGCTGTGCTGCTACAAGTATAGTATACACTCAAGTCATAATACCGATCACCACGAACTGATAAATGATTACAACATGCCGAAAACAAACACAGAAGATGAATTCACTTGTACCTGAGTACGGCCGTGAGTTTTTTTTGCCTAAAAGAAGATAAAATATTTTGTAAATTGTGTAATATAGAGTTGAAGGGGGAGAGAAGAATTTTTATCAAGAGCCATTGTAAATCTAAAATACACATTGGAAATGTAAAACATAAGCTTGACGATGAAATACAGTCATCTGCACAAGGAGTTTCAGACACTTGTAATCATCGTGAATTTTACAAGGATTTATGCGAAACGATTGTTTCCGCAAATATTGCTTTCAATAAAGTGCAAAATCGAGCTTATAATATTTTTGAGAAATATATGGGAAGAAATATTCCTTGTGAAATAACTTTACGCAGGTATTATTTATCTCCTTGTTATGAAGACGTTCTGAAATACATTATAAATACTGTGGCAGATCATAAAATATGGGCGTCAATCGATGAAACCCAGGATGTATCGAGAAGGTCTGTAGGAAATGTGATAGTGGGGATATTATCACCTGAAACACCCGGGAATATTTTTTTTGTTAACTACCGAGGTCTTAAATAAAGTCAACCATTCTGAAATCGACAACCTTTTTGAAAATGCTATGTATCTTGTATGGCCCAATGAAATAAAAAGAAACAATTTTTTTCTATTTGTAACGGACGCAGCCCCTTATATGTTGAAAGCAGCTTCCAGTATTAAAGAACGATATCTGAAAATTATACATTTTACTTGCTTGGCCCATGGACTTCACCGAGTAGCCGAAAGAATTAGGTTGCATTTCTCTGATGCGGACATTTTGTATCAAGCATGAGAAAATATTTTTAAAGGCCCTTTCTAGGAAACAGAAATTTAAGGAAAGTCCATCACAAATCCCTTTGCCACCTCAACCTGTTTTAACTCGATGGGGGACTTGGTTGCAGACCACTGCATACTACTTACATTATAATGAAGTGATTGTTAAAGTAGTTAATGCATTTGATGCTGAAAAAAGTTCGGCGATAAAAATTGTGAAATCTCTGATGTCAGGACAACTGTATCAAAATTTGCTAGTAATCAGCAACGTCTACAAATATATACCTTTAATAATAATAAAAACTGGAATCTTCACATATAGCATTGACTGATTCCATAAAACTGGTAGAAAATTTATCGCGACATTTTGATGAAACAGGAGGTAGTTTTGGCATATGAAATTGCAAAACAGAAATCGCAAAGTGTATTGCTGAAAAACCCTGGATACTCAGCTATTTGCAATATAAAGGATTTTCTAATGGAAAACAAGAACGCATGTACTCTCTCCATGTTAGATACCTGTGATATACCATACTTTCGTTTTGCATCAGTTACCTCATGTGAAGTAGAAAGACGTTTTTCTAAATATAAACTTTGTTTGAACAGTCACCGAAAAAGTTTTTCTTTTGAAACTTTACGGAAATACATTGTTATTCATTGTAACAGCTCTACAGAAGCGAAACGAGTTTAACTAACAGGGATTTAAAAATATTATGTACAGTGCACATACTTTTTTGTGTTACCTCTTTATTTAAAACTGTACGAAGAAAATAATTGAGCAGAAATAATGAACTTGTTATTTTTTGTAATACTGTATGCAGCATTGTATTTATAGATGCAAAAAAGAGAATTAATGTACGGAAATTATAAATTTGCTTGACTTTTTATTATACTGGAGCGTTCAATTAAAAGTTAAAAAATATTTTACGCAACGAAATAAACTTGTAATCCACTATTAGCTACTTATTTCATTACCCGCCAACACCTCCTATAAACAGTAATACACAAATGTCATACTAGTCAGACTGGTGCTACTACACCTACCACTCTCTCATCAAGCAATATTACGTATAGTAAGAGTGCACTTAATCTAAATTCATGTCCGAGCCCTAGACATCATCAATTTAATCCTCCTTTCTTCTAATTGAAGAAAATAAAGCTCTGCCAGGAATAGGGCCCCTCTCATTATTCATAATTATTTTATTTATCATAATTAATGCCATGAGTGATTTCCAAATTATCGATAAATTCACGACTCACGAAGTGAGGTGTGAATTTATCTAGAGAATTTGGAAATCAAGAGTGGCATTTGTTAGGACTATTTAACGAATAAAATTAAGCTGTTTACTCACAAATCATTATTTAAATATTGTTATTTTAAAATATTTATATATTTAATGTAAACGACGATGGTTGAAAACAAATGAGAAACGATTCGTATGCTTCATTTGATTCTTTTGTTCGTCACTGCAACCAGATCATATTATTTATTGACAAAGGAACGCAATATTGTAAGAATGCACTCTAGTGGAGAAAAAATGAAACAATGAAACACATCAAACTGTATATTAATTCATTTCTGATGTCCTATGTAGTAAATATGACAATTATATTTTTCTGGGAAAAAAAATAAATTTAAGAAAGTATAAACAGTGGTTTCTTTTTTGGTGGTATAATCAATTGCTACAAATGTTTTTATATTAACTCCCGCATGCGGTATGTGTTGACATTGATGCACTATATACACAATCTGGTAGTCGTATTTCTTAGTGAGTCAGTCATTGCAAAATAATGCTATGACATATTCAGAATGTTAAAAAGGAGATGATTTCTTTATTATGATAAACTCTAGTTGGTAAATTCTAGGCGAAACACGACTGTGATTGGTTGTAAATAAAAAAATCACTGTAAGGTGATTGGTCATTGACTCCCATTTGCGGCATGAGTTAAATAGTCTTTATACATCTCCAAACTCTCAAGGACGTCAAGGAATTTAAAACCAATTACGAATCTAACCAGTATAATTCCATCCTTTATTATGTAATTGGGAGCACGCTTGAGGGTAGTTGGTTAAGGCAATGCGCTGCAAGTTGGAAGATCACGAGTTTTGAGTGCAGGTTGTGTTAGGACTTTTAAACTGGTCAAAACCTTTTGGTGGTACCATGGCCCTGAGGTCGACTCAGCCACATCACCTCAAGGTCCACCTCATAAGTACTATAGTGGGGTCGCTTTACTTTTGCTGTTATGTAATTGTGATAGAAATTATGTTCTGGCGGTTACGCGCGACATTGTCACCATTGTACGACGAATTCGGTGAACCCTCAAAAACTAATAGTTGTTAATTAGTAAAAAACGATTAAAATATCTAGTAAAAATAGAGATTTATGTAGTATATGTTGTTAAATGACATAATTGCACAAAATTAACATTTGATATAACATCTTAATCAATTGAAATACCAACAATTTATAAATTAATCAATTGAGTTGGTGTTTACTTGATGAAAATGCACTTTAAAAAGTTGAACATTAATGTGGCATTTAAAATTAATAAAACTTTACAAAATATAATAAAAAACAATAAAACCAAAATAAAGAAAGAAAAATTATCAGGTGTATATAAATTGAAGTGTGGCACATGTGACAATGTCTATATAGGACAAACTGGTAGACCTTTTATCTCTCGGATAAAGGAACACATGAGAGCATATAACAGAAATTTAGGATATTCAAAATATGCTAACCACCTATTCCAATTTAATCATTGTTTCGATCCAAATTTTGAAATTTTACATGTTTGTGATAAAGTAGGAAAGTTAGATCTTTTGGAGGCTGTAGAAATTAATAGATTTAAAAGTAGTAAAAACTGTTAAATTTTCAACTTGATTTGAATGAATCCTCTTTGTTAAATTAAAAAATTTAAATAAATATTGTTGTATTGTTGCTTAGATCAGTTGGAACACAATTCATAATTAGGTAACATGTCTGAAGAAGGTACAGTGTACCGAACAGCTGTCACTGAATTATATAATAAATATGAAAATCAAATAAAACTACGTTTTATTTTTATTTAATTTATAAATTGATTAAAGGACCTAACAAAAAGGAATTTAGTACCGGTATTTTTCGAATAATATTAACGAACTTTAGTAAACTACAATTTGAAAGAACATCGTAATTAAATGGAAGGAACTAAATTTGATAGTTTCAATGTATATTTTTAATTAAATTTTATTTTGAATATTTCCTGACAAGATATTTAATTACTCTTCAAAGTAGATTCATCAGATTATGTGCCCTTGAACCATTTCTCAGCAAAGTTTATTACCCCGGGACGGTACCAGTCTCTGATTTTTGATGCGAAGAATTCGTTAAGACCCATTTCCACAGCTTCAACTTTTTCAATGCTTTCGAAATTTCACGCAAGAAATGAGCAGTGGATCGAAACAGCTGCTAATTTGGAAGGTCCAAGATCAGGGCTAAATGCTGGGTGTGCCAGGAGTTTGATTCCTCCTAATTCCTGAATTTTTGTCATAGTTGTTCATGCAGTAGGGGATGCATTCGGGTTTGAATCCGCGGCCCTAAATATCTCAAACTCGTACCTGTTGTTAAAAATCCACATCGAGAGCACGCAAGCTTGGAACAAATCCGAGTAAATCATATCTCAAAAAATTCCACCAGACACATAACATTAAAAACCGACATTACTTTTGAGACAATCTAAAAGTTTATTTTATTAATATTTTATTTCAATTGGCTGAGTTAATGCCACAAAATACTTTTTTTTCACTCAAAAAGCAAATAAATTATTATGACTACATAGAAACAAATTCATAAGGAAATATTTATACAAATTAAATTGAAATTAATCAAATTAATATTATAGTCCTACTTGCTGAAAAAAATATATGTAATGTAGTTTAATCCGTGAATTAGATAAATCACCCTTGGATAAAGTCGTTTTACAGGAAGTTACATGGCCTGGAGAAGGTAGTCAGGAATCAGGAAGCTTTGCATCATACTATGGGTATGCAGAACGACCTGGATTTGGAACGGGTTTTTAGTCCGAAGGAGCATCCTGTCCACCATCCGAAATATTAAGTTTGTCAGCGATAGGATATAATACATAATTCTAAAGGGTAAACAACATGATTTTGTAATCGTAAATGTACATGCACCCACAGAAGATAAAGATGACAAGATCAAGGATGAGTTCTATGAAGAATTAGAGTGCATATTTGATAGCCTTTCACGATATCACATGAAAATTGTCTTAGGAGATATTAATGCAAAAGTGGGGCTGGAAGATATATTCAAACCAACAATACGCAAATTCAGTCTTCATGAAAATAGTAACGACAATGGGATTAAATTAGTCACTTTTGCCACATCAAAGAATCTCATTGTTAAGAACACAACATTTCAGCATAAGGATATTCATAAATACACCTGGACGTCTCCAGATGGATCACGTATTAGAGGACAAACGCTGGAACAGTAGCATCATTGATGTTAGATCAGTTAGAGGGACAGACTGCAATTCGGATCATTATCTGGTCAGGGTGAAAATCACACAACAGCTATCGCTTATGAGAGGAATAAACGATAAAGACGATTCTGAAAAATTTGATGTAAAAACTTGAAAAATGATGAAATGCGGCAAGAAACCCAAATTAAAATTGCTAATGTATTTGAAGTACTGAAATCTTCAGATGACAATGTGGCAAACGAAGAAGAAACTGATATAAATAAAGAATGGGAGGCTATAAGATATACTATTAAATTGTCGGCATCAGAAAACATTGGTTACTTTAAAAAGAGGCAAAGCAAGAAATGGTTTGATGAAAATGTGCCGATATTGTAAAGAAAAGGAATCTAGCAAAAATGAAATGGTTACACGAACCAAATGAGGTAAATTTGGAGCACCTGGGTAGTATAAGACGGGACACTACGAGGTTACTAAAGAGTAAAATGAGGGAATATTTGAGAGAGAGGATTAATGATCTTGAAATTAAAAAAATAGGAACATTAGAGAATTGTATCAGGGAATTAAGATAAAGAAGAAAGGGTTTCAGGCTAGAACAAACATTATTAGGAATGAAATGGGGATATGATTGCAGATTCCAGGAGTATATTAAATAGATGGAAAAGTTACTTTAATCAGCTATTAAATGTACATACAGAACAGGATATTGAATAGGAAAATTTACAGACAGCATAAATACTAATCGCAGAACCAAGTGCATTAGAGGTTGAAATGTAGATAGAAAATAGTTGAATGCAGGCTTTCACGGCCGGTAATCATGATGTTGAGTGATTCCGGGTTCTGTGGCCGTGGTCCATAGTTGGTGTTGATACCAGACGTTTCGCCCTCAACTGCGGAGGGCATCTTCAGTGGCGAGTGCTTCTAGGCGTGTTTCCTGGTCGGAAGCTCTAAGTAGAGTGACTCTAAGTAGAGCTTCCGACCAGGAAACACGCCTAGAAGCACTCGCCACTGAAGATGCCCTCCGCAGTTGAGGGCGAAACGTCTGGTATCAACACCAACTATGGACCACGGCCACAGAACCCGGAATCACTCAACATCATGTAGATAGAAAAATTGAAGTTGTATAAAGCATCAGGTACAGATGAGATCCCAGCAGAACTGATAAAATCAGGGGGAGAAAAATTGATGGACAAGATAAGCTGGTTGCTTAGTATGATTTGGGAAAAAGAAGCTCTTCCAGATGAATGGAAGGAATCAATTATCGTACCAATTTATAAGAAAGGAGACAAAACTGATTGCAACAACTATAGGGGCATCTCATTACTTTCAACTTCGTACAAAATTCTAACAAATATATTAGTAAGCAAACTTATTCCCTATATTGATGACATTCTAGGAGACCATCAATATGGATTTAGATGAAACAGGTCTACAACAGATCAGATTTTTAGTCTAAGACAGATTTTAGAAACGAAATGGGAATATAATGGTACTGTACATCAACTATACGTAGACTTCAAAAAAACATACGATTCAATTAAGAGGGAGAAGATATATAGTATTCTGCTGGAGTTTGTAATTCCTAAAAAGTTAGTTAGACTTATACGAATAGCCTATGTCTAAATGGCACAAAGTGTAGGGTGCGTGTAGGCAAACAGTTTTCGGATACTTTTGAAATCTAGAATGGGTTGAAGCAAGGAGATGCACTATCTCCTCTACTATTTAATTTTGTACTAGAGCATGCAAACAAATCTTTAGAGAATGAGGAAGGCTTACAACTCAATGGTATTAATAAGCTGTTAGTTCATGCTGATGATGTAGTACTATTGGCCGATAGCGAGGAGATACTAAAGGACAACACACACACACTATTGAGTAACACTAAGAAATTAGGATGGAAGTAAATATCAATAAAACTAAATATATGGTCACACACACAAATACATTATATAATGGAAATGGACAGCTAATGACAAATGAGGGAAATTTTGAGGAATTCAAATACCTGGAAACAATAATCACAAACAGGAATGATATGCACAAAGAAATTAAACATAGACTCAATTTGGAAATACGTGCTATTATGCATTACAGAGACTCTTGACGTCCCAACTCCTTTCAAAAAAGGTTAACCTGGAAATATATTGTATTTTATTGTATTGTATTGTAAGCCTATGTTTTCCCTTTACAGGGATTTAGGCGCTCTCCTCCTACAGGGAAGAATTTGAACCATACTAATTTAGTTACACTTGTTTTCGTATAGATGTCATTTTGAGTGGTACGTGGTCAGCGTTCCGCCTCTAGGAAACCAAGGTAGTACTAGGACGGGAAAATTCGGTAAATTTTGCTTAGAGGCCTTTTCATTCAGGCTTAAGGATTTTTTACGAGCCTGAAAATCTTCAGGCTCGGGACCCACGGCTTAAAGTCCCTCCCGGAGGACTTGCTCCTTGGAATTTTCCGTCCTAAAAAGTCCATCGACCCCGGCTGGGTTTGAACCCGCGACCCTTGGGACCAGAGGCAAGGAGCATAACCACTAGTCCACAGCGGCCGATTCCTGGAAATATATAAATCTAATATTCGACCAGTTTTATTATACGGATGCGAATCATCGACTCATACTTTAAGGGGGGAAAGGAGATTACGAGTGTTTGAGAATAAAGTTCTTAGGAAAATGTTTGGACCAAAGATAGATGAGCAGACAGGTGAATGGAGAAGACTATTAAACAGTGAACCACAGGGTCTTTATAGGAAGCCAGATATAATGAGAACAGTTAAGTCTCGTAGAATACGATGGGCAGGACATATGGCACGAATGGGGAATGAAAGAGGTGCGTGCAATCTTCTTATAGGAAAACCACAGGGAAACCGCCCAATTGGTAGACCAAGAATGAGATGGGAGAATAACATTAACTATGATTTGAGGGAAGTGGATTATACGGGGGATTATTGGAATACATTGGCTCAGGATAGGGATGTATGGATAGCTTATGTCCGCGCGGTTATGAACCTACGGGTTCGATAGTATCAGTGAGTTAGTATTTTGAACAATAATATACATATCTTGATTAAAAGAAAAGAATAATGAATTCAAAATTTCTCCTACAATATAAACTAGAAGAGACATTGTGTGAACATTCAAAATATGGAATTAAGAACGCAACAAGTTGTAATATCCTCTGCCATTCCATCGTCCTTCTTTCCTTCATTGATGTATAAAACCCCACCAATCCGCGTTATTTTTGGCCGTTTTAGTTTTCTACCAGGTGTATTTTTCTTGGTGATCTGTATTCTGTCATATTTTTTTACATGAAAATGCCATTTTGTTTACTTTTTGTGAAACCGCAATTCAAGTTTGAAAATTAATTTTTAAACAGAATACTATGTATTAATAGAATTATTATTATTATTATTACTACTATTATTACTACTATTATTATTTTTATTTTTATTATTATTGTTATTATTATTTTTATTTTTATTGTTACTATTATTATTATTATTATTGTTATTGTTGTTATTGTTATTATTATTGTTGTTATTGTTGTTGTTGTTATTGATGTTATTGTTGTTATTGTTGTTCTTGTTGTTATTATTATTATTATCATTATTATTATTATTGACAATATGTTAATAATGTTTTCCTTAAAAACTACCATTCTGTATCTACTGTATTACATTCTCTGGTAGCTTTAACTCTCGGCTCCTGTATCTGACGTTTGCGGATCTAAATCCTGCCCATGTCTATGGATTTCTTCATTACTAAAATCCTGTACAAGACTTTTTTTTCAAAAGCGTAATAAAGTCCGTATTATACTGGGTGTAGATAAAATAATATAGCGATTTTAAAGATGTTGAATTATATTTTAACTAACTATGACAAAAACAAAACTCATGTTAATTGAAAGAGTAACATATCCAGTTTACATTGTAAGTTCATACAGTAGGTTTTCAATGTGAGCCCCGTTTGTTGCATGACACACATCCAACCTGTTGGCTAATTCTTCCCATACATTAATAAGCATGTCTGGATTGATGGCAGCAACAACTTATCGAATCCTGTCTCTCATCTCGGGTAGGTTAGCAAGCAATGAAGACACGTAGACTCTATCCTTTATAAACTCCAAATGAAAAAAATCGCATGGGCTGAGATCTGGTAATCTAGGAGGCCACTGGAGATAAGCCCTTTCATCTGGACCATGATGACCAATCCAGTAATGACAGTGTGGAAGGTCTTACAATTGTTACAGGCTCTAAAAGCCTACCAATTACGCTGGCTTTGCGCTGGAAATGTTGGAGCAGCAACATTCTCCTCAGACGGTCTTCGTCGTCCCACACTTTTGCCTTTACACAGACAACCGGTCGTTGGGAACTGATTATGCCATCAACAGATGTTGTTGGCATTGGGGGGGATCGCGATTAAACTGCCTACGAAACGCACATTGAACTGTCAAAAATGATTTACAACTCCTCAAACTGCAAAAACACAACGTCTAGAGCTCCTCTATTGAGGAGTTGCATCTTTGTTATTATTGTTGCCATAGAAACAAAACCAAAAGACCGCTCACTCACACAACTAAAACTATATTCTTTCCTGTTTCATTTCAGTTTGCACACAACTTTCTACGCTTCATCTGAGTGATAATACTATTACTTGAAACTACTATATTATGTTATGTAGGGTCTACAAGCTGTATATTGCAGTTTTAGGATATATATATAGTAGCGAGATGAAATTGTTATTAGTCGTTTATGAAAATATTCAGGGATTTTTTGTTGTTATTTCTCGCTGAATTCTAATATAGTTTATTTGTTCCTGATTTAATTATATATATGTTTTTTTCTTTCACTAATATACACTTGAACAATATAAAGCTATCCGCTCACTCACACAACTAAAACTGTCTTCTTTCCTGTTTCAGTTCAGTCTACACACAAGTTTCTACGCCTCACTTGAAGCTACTATATTCTTTTACGTAAACACTGTAGATTTAAGAAACTTGGATGAATCTCTAACCGATTTATTTACGTATTTGAGTAAAATTTTAAAGGATGTCTATAACTAAGTACAGTCTGGTACAACGATAAGAACATTTCGGTTTGAAACACTATATATATATATATATATATATAATATATATATATAAATTTTTCTGTCCATGTATATGTCACTGAACTCCTAAACGATTAGACCGATTTTGATGAATATTTTGTGTATGCTTGAATGGGTCCCTGGATGGTTTCACTTGAAGTGAAAATTTAAAAATCGCTCTAGCGGTCACAATTTCGGATGTTTCGCAACGAAACTCAGTATATCCTATTAAAATTAACCGAGTTACGTATTAACAAAAAATAAGCGAAACTTGACAATTAGAAATGGAGGTTTACCTGAAATCCGAAATTAAAAACTGACTAGCAACCGCCATGTTTGTCTCGTCTCAACATATACCATATAATTAAATTAGCCATCAATATTTCATTTATTTAACTAGTGTATATATATATATATATGTGTGTGTGTGTGTGTGTGCGCGCGCGTGCGTGTTTGCGCGCGTGTGTGTGCGTGTGTGTGTGTGTGTAACATATACCTAATGAAGGGAGTTGGTGGTTTAGATAGTATAATAGAGTTGCTTCTTTAAAGAAAAATAATATTAGGCCTAGGCATAAATATTTGGGTAAAATCGTAGCGGAGACGAGAAAAAGTGACTTAATAATAAACACATTAATCTGATTTTTTTTACCAGACACATGAAGGTGCAAGTTATGGTTTAACCCGATCCAAAATTGTAGGAATGAAGTCTTATTTTAGAAGTTCCATTTCCTGGCAGATGGATCGCTCGCTATTTTACAAACAACGCTCCCGTTTAACAAAACAAACTTTCCCCCAGGTCGGCTGTAAATGTATTTTATCAACACGTGTCCTAAATATTTTAAAATACATTTACATTTTGGTTTACATTTGGGATTTATATAAATATTTCATATAGTTTCGATTTAACTTACTTCACACAACTCTACAAGTAACATTACACGATAGATATAAAAACAGATTTCGGTTAACCATTGATAATATTTTAACACAATATTTTCATTTGTTAGGAAGACAAAATATTTAGTAGCAGGCAGAAAAAAACATCAATGGAATCATATACTGAAATTGAAGGAATGAAATTCGAAAGTTTTTATAGCTTTGAATACCTAGGATCAATTGAATGAAGAAATGAATAGGAGAATAAATAATATAAATAGATGTTATTTATAGTCTAGATAACTAACTTACTCTAACTCACTGGCACTATCGAACCCGTAGGTTCATGTCCGAGCGGACATAAAACTCTCCTTACATTTCTATCCTGAGCTAATGTTTTCCAATCATTGCCTGTATAATCTACTTCGTTCAAATCAGTTTTTATGTTATTCTCCCACCTCTTTCTTGGTCTATCAACTGGGCGTTTTCCCTGTGGTTTTCCTACAATAAGCTTCCATGCACATCTTTCATTCCCCATTCGTGTCATGTGCTCTGCCCATCGCAGTCTACGAGACTTAACTGTTATTATTATATCTGGTTTTCTATAAAGACAATGCAGTTCACTGTTATGTAGTTTTCTCCATTCACCTGTCTGTTCATCTCTCTTTGGTCCAAAAATTTTCATAAGAACCTTATTCTCAAATATTCATAATCTCCTTTCCTCCCTTAAAGTAAGAGTCCATGTTTCGCATCCGTATAATATAACTGGTAGAATAATAGTTTTATATACCTATTTCAAATTTAACGTTTTTTGAAAGGAGTTGGGACATCAAGAGTCTCTGTAATGCAAATAGTACGCATTTCCAGAATTGAGCCTAAGTTTAATTTTTTGTGCATCTCATTCCTATTTGTGATTATTGTTCCTATGTATTTGAATTCAGCCAATTCCTCAAAATTTCCCTCACTAGTCATTAGCTGTCCATTTCCATTATATAAAGTATTTCTATGTGTGACCATATATTTAGTTTCGTTGATATTTACTTCCAGTCCCAATTTTTTAGTGTTACTCAATAGTCGGTGCGTGTTGGCCTTTAGTATCTCTTCGCTATCACCCAGTAGTACTAGGCCCTACATCTTCAGCATAAATTAACATCAAATCAGTGAGTTGTAGGTCTTCTTCATCCTCTAAAGATTCGATGGCTTGTTCTAGTACAAAATTAAGTAGTAGAGAAGATTAGTGCATCTCCTTGCTTCAACCCATTGTGAATTTCGAAAGTATCCTAAAACTGTTTGCCTACAGGCAACCTACTCTTTGTGCCATTTAGATACGTTCGTATAAGTCTAACTAAATTTGTAGGAATTCCGAACTCCAAAAGGATACTATAAAACTTCTCCCTCTTAACTGAATATTATGCCTTTCATAAGTATATGTATAGTTGATGTACAGTCCCATTTCTTTTCTAAAATCTATATTATACTAAAAATCTGATTTGTGGTATACCTCATAAGCATTTCAAATTCAAATATCTAATTCGAGGTATTAAATTCCGTTTATTCAAAACAATCATTAAATAGTGTTGAAGTTCAGTTGTGAAACTTAGAAATTGTCACAACTGGATATACCGAAACTTGCACCTTTGAATGAAAGATATTGCGTAAAATATAGGCCCAATTCATGATCCAAAAGGTTGGAGGATTAGATATAACTCGGAAATATACAAACTTTATAAATCATCAGTTATTGTAGCCTCAATATCACAAGTATTGAGATGGGCTGAACATTTACAAAGAATGGATACAAAGGAAATACCTAAGAGGCGATGCAATCAATGTCAGTTGGAAAGAGGTCGGCGGAAGACCAATGCTTAGATGGTTGGCTGGAGTTATTAAAGATATGAAGAAACTTGACATTATCAACTGGTAGAAGATCGCCCATGATAGACATGCATGGAGTTCTTTCCTGCGAGCAGTCCAAACCCAACTTGGAATGTTATCCTAGTAAAGGATGATTTTCACTAATCATCATCATCATCATCTTCACGGTATACGCTCCATGGCCTGTTCCGGCTCAATACTCCATCGTTTTCTTGGTCTGCCAGGATCTCTTCTCCCTCGTGGTTTGTACACCTAATCCTGCTTCGGAAGAGTGTTATCCATTCGATGCAGGTGTTCAGTCCATTGCTTCTTGTAATTACAGATTTGATATGTAATTGGCATTACTCCTAATTCTTCTCTTATAGTTTCATCCCTTATATGATCTCGTCTTATACATCCCTTAACTGCTCGTAAAAATTTTCATTTCAGTCGATTGGATATTCTTAATTTCTTTCTGTCTCAGGACCCAGTTCTCACTGCCGTATAATAGAGTACCGACTGCCATAATCTTGTAAAATTTCAACTGTGTTTCCTTTCTCGTTTTATTTTCAAGTGTTCGCCTAATTGTGCCATACATAATTTGGTATCTGGAAAGTTTTGTTTGGGGGTCTTGTTACACACGAATTTCCTTAAATTAATTGCAAATAACAAAACACACGAAGGAACAAAAAGTGGGGATGCCTAATAAATTATAATATGACCAGTTATTTGTCACATATATAACAGGCTATTAAAATCTTGAAAAACATCTCCAAAAATCAATTTTTTTTCTTCTCCAAAGTTATGTAAACAATTAGAGGAAGATCAAATATTGCATCGTAACCAAGAATTTAAAATCTCGAAATATATGGAAATGAGACCTCTAGTAATTTCAGTATCAGATTCACACATTAGATCAACAAATATTTATTTAGAAAATACTGAATGTTGATCCATTATTTTTTCTGGTATAGATACTAAATGAGCAATTCTTTAAATGGGTATAGAAATGAGAATCGCAGATTGTGATTTTATAAGAATTCTAAGAATTATTTTTTTTATTATAGAATCGGAGAGCAGATAAAATATAATGTTTCATTGTGTTTTTGGACTGAATAAATTCATGGAGTAGTTTTGATAAGTATTATTCATAACCAGAAGCAGAAGCTGAATGGCCACAAGAACATAACTCACAGACTGAATTGTTTAACCTTGTGATCCCACGTGGGACCACCCTGATGTCAAATCGAGTTTTGATGACTTCACCAACCTCTAGTCATTAGAGTGGCGAAGTGATCAATCAGATGTTTGTGCACAGTAGGGAATCTATTGTTATGCAATGTCTAGCAGTGTGCTTTATCTTTATCCACCCATTCAATAAACTACATATTACACATTAAGTAGGCCTATTGCAGATCGTTATAATTTCTGCTATAACGAAAATCAGTAGATTCGATATTGCAAGGATTTTCAAACTGCGGCACGCCTCTGTTGAGTGTCATGATAATTTTAAAAGAGGATCATAAAAAACAAAACTATCAATTATTATTGTAAATAAATATATTTATAATGGAACACGTATATTTAATTCTATATGCTGTAAATTAATTTTTAGTCCAACGCTGTGATCACATGGTAACGTCGTTGCTGCGTTCGATTTCTGGTCGGACAAGTTTCCTAAGTGAGGTTATTTATCGATGTTTCCTCACCTGCAAGACGGAATAATGTCATGAAACTTGTAAGGACCAAATGATCCCGAACATCATCTGGCGATCACAATTGCACTATCACATTTGCCCTGTTTAGTAGGAATGGATGAGTGAATAGTGTTGTACCGAAATCAAGATTTCGATACAGGGATTACGTCATACTGCGCAACCTATACGTCATCGCGTCTCCATTTCGTGTGTGATATTTATGAACAGTGCCAAATGCTCCCCTACCTACCCCTTCCTTTCCTAGTACGCACCGCGTGCTATCGCGCATTCTCCCCTCTCCTTGTGAACTCTCATAAAGAGCCGTGTTTTCTAACATCAGATCATCATCAGTTTATCTACAGTATGAGTCTGGTCGATATAGCTCAGAAGAGCTAGTTTGGTTTATTAGTCCTTCAGGCCAGGGTGGGGCTGCAAGGACCGTGCACCCCGACCCCAGGCTGGACTATTGTGAGTGTCATGTTGTACGTATGTTTATTAATATTATTTTTGTATAGATGATCAAGGATAGCATTATTTTCTTTGTTAAATTAATTATTTATTCATTTATTTTCAATGTTATATCTGACTATACTTTTTAACTCGCATTAAAACTTTAGTTGTATATTTTACTTAATTATGCCTATTCATTTAGCAGCTAGCCTATGTCAGATATGAAAGTAAAAATTCCAAAGCTTACTCAAGCGTGTGTGAGTTCCTCTTTCCTTAAAGCTTCCATGATTATAGCTTGTAGCTTTCAACACATTACATGTTTGAAAATGTATTAAGGAAAGTTGAATTAATATTTGCCTTTTATGGGCCCGGGCAAAGATATCTTAATTTGAGCAATCTATATTTTCTATTCAAAATATTTATCAACAATAACGGTTTGATCCAGCACCGCCGGTGCAGTGTGTCTTGTATACAATGTTTGTGTTGTCTCGGAATTAGCCTTGGCATTTAGCTGATAACTCATCCAGGGAGGCCCTCCATGCCCTTGTGTGTACTCCGGAGCTAAAAATCCTCTCCCGACAGGTCATGTCCCTTTGAGGTCCGGGTGGTGTGAGTCATGTCAAAAGGACTTGCAAAGGATAATAAGGGTAAGAAAAAATAGGTAAATTATTACAAAATGAACTAAGTTGACCAAGTAGATCTCAGAGGCGGCGCGTGGAATTTCGATAAGTGTTAGCCGGCGTTTTATTTACAGTAATATGGATATAATATTGTGTTTATTATATTATTTCTAATAAGTAAATGCATTTCTAAAAATAACGGCATACAATGTTGCAAGTATCAAATATAATAAACTATTATAGCTATAGTGCTTCAAGAAATGTAAATGGATAATTTGACATATTAGTAGTTAATTAAATATATAAATGCATGATTTAAAAACATAGATATTCGTCTCCACTTTCAGCTGGTTTCTAGAGCTTACAAGTGAATTCTATACGTCGGGAGCCTGGTCGTATTTCAGAGATACTAAGGGTGAGATCTCTTGTTTTATTTTATTGAATAAAGTGATGTAGAACATATGAAGTCGTTTTGAACATCATGCGATATGTCAACGAAAAAATTAGAAATTACCAAATTTTCTTAACTTCTCATCTGTAGTGCAACAATTCAATATAATTAGGTCTTTATTAGATTCGGAGTTTTCTACATGGCCCCTAAGTGGTAGCACTTGTTCGGCCAAGAAGCACATAGCGACTTAATAATGTACCTGTTTGATTTTAACGTTTCCTTTATGCTTATCCGTATTAATTTTGAAAGCAAACATTCGAGATTCTTCAATTCAAGTGTTTCCAAACTTATGTAGCGCTATTTTACAGTTAACATGGATTTAGATAGTTCATGACGTTTTTTCAGCACATGTAAACAACTTCCATCAGAAACCACCTTTGTTGTGCCAACATTTTTCTTTGTTGAAAATGGAAGGCAGGGCTAACAGTGAAGGGGCATGACTTCCTGCAGCCATATGGGGCAAGTAGCAACAGGGGTACGTTGTAACAATCTTAAATTCTCATATGAAGAAACCTAGCAAGTGCTACTATCCTGCAGGAAAATGCTCAACTACATCCCGTAAATGTGATGGCCACAGTTCCCGCGATTGAAAGTTATCCCTTATGTTCTAATGATTTATTCGAAATCTTCACTGGTGAGTAACTTTCAACAACTCTTTTAATTAACGATTTACTTTTTGAAAATAGAGTGAAAATTTACAACCGATTTCTACAGTGAACGTTACAATTTAATAATGCTATAAGTAATTTAACCTGCGAATAACTGTTAGGAATAAGACATAGAATTTATATAGGAAAGTGGATAGGGGCGTGTTGCAACTGATGTTGCAACTTACTCCGCGAAATTTTTTGGTGCATTTTTAGTAGCGATTTTTTTAATGCATAAGTCTCATAATCACGTTATCAAGAGTGTAATGTTTCTTTCCAATTACTAAATAATGAGGAATTATAAACCCAAGACAGGCAAAGGCACTGCACCTTTAGATGTAATGGACCGGGCAACAAATCTTGTCGTGGAAAATGGTGACCCGTTTTACAAGTGTATAGAATGTTTAAATAAAGAAGACAATAATTGTGACACATCAGACCCATGAAAATTGATCTTTTCATTTGAATTCTTCTGACTGTTGCAATGTTTCCCTGTTACGGAGTAAATTGCAACAGGTCACAGTTTTTTTCTCATAAATCATCAGATTATGATTTTATATATAAATGTTGGAATGTGCGTACTTTTGTGACAGTGGCATAAAATTTAACTCCGAATGTTTAATAAAACGACACACTTTTTTTTTAGTTACATTGCTATTTAAGGGGGGTGATGAGTGAAATTTCTATTTTCTACATTTTTTGAGCTAGAGACTTGACTTTTTGAACAAATATTCACTGCATGATACATAATGATTGTTTATGTTTCATTCTAAAAAATCATTTAAAAAAATCCATATATTATAATTAAATGGGTTCCACAATTTTTAGTAAAATGTCTGATTTTTTACAACACCCCTAAAATATTTAGAAAAACATCATGCATTAGAATTTATATAATGGGAATACAAAGGGAGAAAAAATTGTTGTACCTCATGCGTGGAATTACAAAAAAACAATAATTGCATACATTTTATTTTTTATTTCTTAAAATACTACTTCAATAGTGTAACCCATGCACTACTTGGTTACCCAGTGGTTTTAATGCATGCAGTAAATATTTTTGAACTTTCTACGACAAAATTTCTGAATTACATTCAATTTTGAATGTACAAAAATGCAGTAGAAATAAAAGTATGGAAAAAAAAAGTTTAAAGATTTGCAAGCAGGTAATATTTAACTGGCGCAGCCTTTTAACTCTAACGTAATTTAGGGCACTTAGAAGCGCCATAGGCCTCTGAAACTTTGTCAACATATACATTTGAGTACAGGCTATTTTTAGTACAAAAAAACAAAAAATGCCAATTTTGATCTCAAATGGTCAATTTTTCACCCATCACCCCCCTTAAATTAGGAGTTGGTTTACCTCGGTACATAACTTTTTTTTTCTCAACAAACCTTCGGCAGGAAAAGGGATGACTTAACAAGTCTTGAATAACTCAAGCACATTCCTCTCCCATGATAACATTTATTTAGTGGTTTAATAATCGTATTCGATACGCTCAGAAGCACTATACAGTCATATATACACAGGACTTACTGGAAACAACTGAAATCTCGCTGTCAGCTGTTTCTGGAGTGCTAACAGGGCAGCCACAGATTAGCATTGGGCATCCTGCTACTCGGCCTAAAATGCAGCACGATGTACTACCGATAAGCTTGAATGCGCCTGCGCAACTAATCCTCAAGTTCTTGTTCCATGCAAGCCTCGGAAGCCGGCTAACAGTGTCAGGATTTAAAAACGTTGAAACAAAGTTAGTCCAAAAGCATTCAAGACTGAAAGTGTATAAAACACTGGCTCTTCCAACTCTTTTGTATGGTAGCGAAGTATGGACGTTGAAACAGAAGACTTAGATCTGCTGAAATGAGATATCTTCGGAGGACTGCAGGATACACACTACTAGATCACAAAAAAAAATGAAGACATCTTAGAAGAATTACACATGGAATCTTTAGAAAACAAAATTTCTGATTATAAGTCAAGATGGATGAAACATGTTCATCGAATGGAAGATCACAGAATACCCAAACAAATGTTAAGATATCAACCTGCAGGAAGAAGAAGACCAGGACGTCCACTCAAAAGACTTCTGGATGGTGTTTCTCTTGAGGCCGAAACAGGTCAACAAATGGCCTAAATTCGTGAATGTACTATGATGATGATGATGATGATGATGATGATGATGATGATGAAACAAAGTTGGCAGTAATTAAAACATTTTGTCTGTTCATTCTTACCTCTTATAGTTGCTTTTGTCGAACATATGTTTCAAGGCTTGATCCGCATGATCCAGACTACACACCCTTACCTGAAGATCGACCAGGTGGTTTCAACTGGGGGGAACGCCCTCCAAACCAATAGTGACAATCAAAGGCTAAACTTTCCAGGGATGGAAACAATGTACAAAAATATATTCCAAGACTTGAAACATATGTTCGACAAAAACAACTATAAGAGGTAAGAATCGACAGACAAAATGTTTTAATTATTAAACAAACCTCCTTAAAACATATGTTCGACAAAAACAACTATAAGAGGTCAGAGTGAACAGACAAATTGCTTTAATTATTAAACAAACCTCTTAATGTTACTTCCTATTATATTTTTAAATAAATTTTATAGTTTTAGAATGCTACGTATATACGCATACAATATATATATACGCTATCGAACAAGTCTAGTACAAACATATATATATATATATATATATTATATATATATATATATATATGTAATTAACTTTTTCATTAGAGGAGGCAGTCGACAGCGGAGGCCTATCTTCGCAGAGAATTGTTTGATTTAATATACCGAGAAAAGTGATTGCTAAAGGCAATAAATGATCCTCTATTAATAAATTACAGTTAGGGGATGTTCGGAGAATGTTTAAAAATAATTTTAAAACATTTTTTAAGTGATTTTCTAAAACATAAGAAGTTGTGCGAGAGAAAAAAAAGTTAGATTTCTACTGAAATATTCTGATTGGCTGAAAGTAAATGTAAACATTCCCGTTATTAAGAATTTAGAAAACTGATAGTCGTTGGAAAATCCTTTTCCATCTGCTTATGGAATTGTAAGACCCAAAATATCTTTAGAAGAGGCTCGAATAAAAACAAAAAAAAAAGTCTTATTTCGGCTGATATGTCTGTCTTGGCAAAGCTAGCATAATAAACTTGCTTCCCTAGAAGCAACATCTCTTTTTGACACCTAGTCTCATGTTAATAAAATCGACATATTGACATTTAAACATGTAATTGTCAAAAATACAATGCTTCGTCCGACATTGAAGATAGGGAGTTGAGCGGGGTGATTTGTAATGTTTATTATTACTTTGAAGCTATTTTTTGTGTGTCTTTAAAACATCAGCAGTATCCCGTTTACCATAAATTTACCAAAGTGATATTTCTGTTGCAAGAGCAAGTTCATCGCAAGAGAATTCCTGCTTAAGTGAACATTTATTTAATTCCAGCCTCTTCGAAAGTTATTTTGGTTCTTCCAATTCCATAAGCAGATGAAACAGAATTTTCCAACGACTGTCATTGTTCTAAATTAATTCTTCATAACGGGAAAGTTAACATCCACTCCTAGCCAAACAGAATATTTCATTCGATTTTTTTTTTCTCGTGCACAACTTCATACGTTTGAAAAAATCGCTTTTCAAAATAATATTGATTTTTAATATAATTTAAAACATTCTGCTAACATTCCCTACCCCTAATTTGTTTACTAAATGATAACATATTGCCTCTATCTAACATTTTTTTTTCCATATTCATTCAAACAATTATTCTCTGCGCGCAACGGTAGGCCTCCGTTGCTGGCTACCTCCTGTAATGAGAAAGCTAATTTTAAAAAAGCAATAATTTACACACATGTTATTGTGCGGGAATTAATGTCCATAAATCACTCTATATTATAACTAAAATTTGTACTACTTTTCAGAACTGTTTTCTTTGTAGCACAATTGAAAATAAGTTGATTGTGTAAATTTTTTAGTGCTTGGAAGGTATGATTCCACATGTATTTAACATAATATCTGGTAGTTACATAGAAAACATTAAATATATCGATAAAATTACAAACATTGAGGTCAAATATCTATATAGAATAAGAAGAATAGCTCACTGAACATGAACACACAATGCTAATAACACAACTGGGATATAGACCAGATGAGTTTTTAACCATCGGCAACTTCCGATGTTTATATTGTCTTCATAAACATTAGAATTGTACCTTCCTTTGCTGATAAGTTAAGAACGATCATATAACAATTATATTACAATGAAAAAATAAAAGGTTAATTTATGAGGGTGATTTCATTTCTGGCCCACTGTGCACCGGTCCCATATTGGCCGAATTTCCATGAGAAAAATATCTTCCCCCATGGAGACTCGAACTAGCGTATGTCCCGTAGTTTTGCGCCAAGGCTTATTGCCTTAATCACTCTGCTACGGCGCGGGACTCTTGGAATCAATGAAAGATAAAAATGGTTATTGTGAGTTATCCGTAAGAGATAAACATATGCTGTCGCGGACGTTTTTGTAGAGCTTTTTGAGATATTCAATTTTGTGTACATTAATGTTGTGTATTTTTTATGGTTTAGGCAGCGTAATATATTTAATCGTCCAAAGAGCTACCCTTTCACATTAGAATTGTACCCTCCTTTGCAGATAAGAACGGTCATATAACAATTATATTAGAGTGAAAAAAAAGATAAATTGATGAGGGTGAGTTAAAATAGTAGGCTACTTTTCCAGCTAGATTTCATTTCTGGTCCACTGTGCACCGGTCCCATCCTGGCCGAAATTCCACGAGAAAAAGTTTTTCCCCCATGGAGACTCGTACCAGTGTAAGTCCCGTAGTTATGCGCCAACATGTCTTGCCTTAACCACTCGGATACGGCGCGGGATTGTTGGAATCAATAATAAAGGTGAAAGGTTCACCCGAATGGGCATTATTCTCTTGGTATTAATGAAATACAAAAATGTTTATTGTGAGTTATCCGTAAGAGATAAACATATGCTGTCGCGGACTTTTTTGTAGAACATTTTGAGATATTCAGTTCTGTGTACATTAATTTTGTGAATTTCTTGTGGTGTAGGCAGCGTAAGCTATTTAAGAGTCCAAAAGAGCTACTTTTTTCACGTTTTCCACTACAAAATACGTATTTTAAGAGTGTAGGAATCGAGTGTCACAACTCTCTTATAGCCTATGTTCATCCCGGGAATCTCCTGAACATTTTGCAAAAAACCCCATCACAATCGGATGAACGGTATGGCCGCGCATAAAGTACGAACAAACAAACAAACATTAATTTGTATATATAAGATAACATGGTAGCGTTAAATAATAAACTGTAAATAAATTTGGCATTAAGGAAATTTTGGCTAACCCTAATGGAACAATATCCTGCTTTATACATAAGTTTAAGACAAAAAGTGTTTTGTCTCTCGGACTTTTCATTTCTGAAAGGCATTCCAATCAACATTAGCTGTTGTTTAGAACGCTTCTTCAATTATGGAATATTAAGGCTTTCTTCTTTTACGAAACACCGACAGCTATGCCCATTTGACTAGAAAGTGAACAATGCTTCAATCCAGAAAAATAAAAACCATGATGTCGTTGCCAGAATGTTTTATCTTTTCTTTTTCTTAATTTTTTCCCCTGTATGAGCGGCGTTTTACTTCAAAAGGCTGGAACTAGTGTATTTTTTCGAGCAACATTCTGAATTGTGCGAAATAGTTAGCTATTTCAAGCATTCATATTTTATGACTTCATTCCTAGAGTTCTGTGCAAGAATAATTCAGCTGTTATTAAGATTAAAAGTTACTCTCTTACATGCTATATAAAAGAAAAAAGAGTGGTGCATTTTAAATTCGTAAAATATTACAAATTAGGCCTATAATTTATAAATAACATATAGCAACAAATCATACAATAAAATTTAAGAGAAAAAGTAATCTCAAGATTTCAAATAATGTCGGATCTTATTTTTACACGCTTTATATTAGCTTGACCTGTATCTAACTATCTATCTATCTATCTATCTATCTATCTATCTATGTAACGGAATCTTTCAACGCGATTTTCACCCACTTAAAATCATTGGATCGACTTCAAACGTTGTATAATTGTAAAGGATCCGTGACAATACAACAATTTCATTTATTTTCTAAAATCCTGGCCAGAATCATCAGAAAATAAAAAAAGTGTATTTATATCTATGTAACGGAATCTTTGAACACGATTTTCACCCACTTAGAAACATAGGATCGACTTGAAACGTTGTATACTTGTAAAGAACCCGTGAGAATACAATAATTTCATATTTTGTTTCTAAAATCTTGACCGAAAATCAAAAAATGAAAACTGGTATAATAGGTTGCGGACTTGTTGACTTTTTAGTCAATCGTTTTAAGAGCTCAGTTTGGTAGAGCGGTGAACTATAGTGGTAAATAATTTCAGTAATCCATAGGTCGCTGGTTCAAATCCGGCTGGGAGAATATTTTTTAGAGTGTATTGCTTTTAGCTCATACTACAATTGTATCGAATTTAAAGATATTTATATTTGTATCTTATTCTGTAAAATATTAAACTAAAAAATAAAACATAAATAATAGTTTTAAAAAAAACTAAAACAACACGCTTTATTAGAAAACCGAACTAAAATATGAAAAATAATTTTAATTTCCAACACGCTTGGGATAAAATTAAACTGGTCAACGAAAAAAGCATCTCCAACACATATAGAATAAAACTAGAGTTATCAACAAAAAGAAAATAATTTTACCATCAAAATCGTGGTGTGCTTTTTATGATTTTTACATTTTCTTCTTAGAGACTTTACTTTTACCAATATGTTTATTATCAAATATATTAATTGATATAGAGCTCCCCACGCTTTTGATGGTAAAATGATTTTCCTTTTGTTGATAACTCTAGTTTCATTCTACATGTGTTGGAGATGCTTTTTTGTTGACAACTTTAATTTTATCCCAAGCGTGTTGGAAATTAAAATTTTTTTTACATATTTTAGTTCGGTTTCCTAAAAAAGCGTCTTGTTTTAGTTTTTTAAAACTATTATTTATTATATATATATATATATATATATATATATATATTTAAAATTTATTAGCAACTTTTGAAATGTTTTTCTAGTTCAAAAAGTGTATTTATTTTTCAAAATTGTTATCACTTTATTTTAAATATTCTAGTAGGATCTGTTGAATATATGCAACATACAGACATATGTAACTGTGTTTTCACTAATTCTGACAACCCGGCTGACATAAAGGGCCGATTGTCCAGAAAAAGTGGGAGCCTTAACCTCCTACTACCCCAAGGGCCTCCGGGCCTGTTGTGGGATCACTTTACCATATTCTTGTTACTTATATCGGATAATATATCAATACATTAATTTATGAGTTCAAAATATATGCTATGAAACTCTGAAAACGATATTATTCTTCTAAAATACTGAAACAAGATTTCAGTTTGTATTGGCCTATGGTAAAAAATAAAGTTAGACCTATAGTTATTTATTTTACAAGGAGTGAAGTGCAGGTTTTATGGATGAGTTGACGCCGAACCTTAGCTGAATTTCGAAAGAAATTACTCAAACATTTTTAATTCTTAAATGTACATAATTTTGTTTCATACTAAGTTAAATTTAATAATTTTAATATATATTAATATAATGTACTGCTAAATTTCATAGATATACAAACGACGCTCGTTATAAGTGTGGGAACTGTTGTAAGCCACGGATCAATCATGGAGGGATGAATATTTTGAACTACCAAGAAATACCAGAAAAATGTAAAGAATCAGTAGGAAAATTAACGCAAAATAAATCAAAGGAACGATACAAAAATAATTTCAGGAATTCTGTCCATAAAACAAGTTAATGAGGAGGTTATGTTAGCACATTATGTCAGATTTGGTAAGCATCATAGATTCGTAGTTTGAATTTAATTTTATAATATGCGCACTGATACTTTTTAGATGTTCTGATACGGTCAATTTTTTTTTTTCAATATGCTTGAAATATTCTATGCTCAAGTTAATTTTATAAATATTTGATTAAAATATTCTGTTCATAGGATACCGGGATTCATGGACATTCGGCAGTATGGTTTCGATGTCCACCTAACATTGTTAGGAATTTGGGTTGCTTAAAAATAGCGGCTCCTGATTAAGATAAGCAGCTATAATGGCTGGGAGATCCGAGATACTGACTACATCTTAACCTTGTACTAACTCAATCGTCCACCTCAATGTTTAACACTTGTGGATGTGAGGCCAGAACTGACTCGTAGCCCAAGGGCCTTCTCGGCCAATCTCGCCATTAGGAAATGTAGGCCCTATCAGATAGTTGATATTACGATAGGAGAAATGTAGAAACAAAATCAGAATCTCATGGTTTGCCTAATTCTGGAATGGACATTGTTTCTGCCATACGTCTAGAAAACTAGGTGGGGGAAGTAGGGCGGAAAAGCGCATCTGTTGCAGTACGTGGAAGATTCTATCAAGTAGCCAGGCAACTGAATCCTTTGAGGTACCGTAAAGTTTTGTGTTTTAATTTGAGGAAAGCACTAAAACTTGTATTTATAGAGAAATTATATAAAATATGTATTTACGTAACGTCTAAAAATCATTAAAACATTTGCAAAATGTCGGAAATATTTATTCACATAGAGATACCAATTTAAAAAAAAATATTTTGATGTGAAATAAAACTTTTATTATACACTCGTCTGGCCTAGGGATATTAAACTTTGTTTTATATAATCAGGAGGAAGAACGTGTATATTAATACAAATCAGGCCCTAGATTATTAACTCATCTAGTTTATGAGGTACGCAAATAATTAAATGCCCATGTGGCTCAAGAAAAAAAATCCACGCCCATATTTACTGATACTTTTCTTTCTTCTATTACAGTGTACGTTTAACTTATTCGCTAATTACAGACTCTATACAAATGATATGTCCCATATCGCAGCACAGAGGTCTAAGGTATTATGCCTTGGCCCATATTTTCATGATGCGCAATGGTTCGAGTCTCCCTGAGAAATACATTTTCTCGTGGAAGGCTATCTAGGACTATCGCGACATGGAGTTTGGTAAAAACCATGCAAAGAACTGACGGCAGCCTCCACTTCACATTGTCACATAAGCTAATTGTTAACAAATCTCTCTGTGTGGTCAAATTGTATAGTAAAATTATGTGATGCCATGGGTAACTTAACAGTTATAAACGCCATTTAACGGTATGAAATGTATAAACGTCCTGCCGCTAGAATGTGGAATTCAGATTGTATCGAATGTCTTGAAAAGAAAGAGTAAAACAATTTAAATCATACGAGTATTTTAAGAATTTTTATTCCCATTAACCGTCCTCTGGGATAACTAAACACTTTTTAAAGATTCATATAAACAAATGACGAATTATTGAAACTGCTATTCAGGAAGAAAAATAACAGTTTTATTTAATTTATAGCCACAAAAGAACAGTTGGAGATATCGTAAGATACACGGATGATTCAAAGAATGTTGTTTTATTTATATATTTTCCAGTAAAGTATTTCACCTAGTCTTATGAAATATCCGAGACCGGTATGTAGATAATGTATAAATCAACTCAAAACCTATTCTGTTTTTTTTTAGTAATGAGCACATGCTATCTCAAAAGTCAGATATTATTACCATGCTTCTTTTCGCAAATATACAACTTAATAAATTTCAGATTATTATGATAACCTAAATGTCAAGAGAAGAAAAACTGAAAGAAAGAAGTATGTTAGTGAGCAACGCACATCGAAATGCATTTAAAAGAATAGAAAAATCTCCTCAACCCTTGTCCGACACAGGGCCAGGTCGAGGGATGAGATGTGATGAAGCCTTTACTTTGGACTTCTGTGAATAACAAGGATGCTGGCCGACCACGCCTGACGCACCAGATGAAATGAAGTGAAAATAAATTAATGAGATGAGTGTTGAGAAATGATGGAATGAAATTTGTGGCAGAGGGAAAAACGGAATAAACTCTGAAAAAACCTGCCTAGACTTAGTTTCGTCCACGATGAAACCAACATGGATTTACCGAGACGTGAACACGTAACCCCCCACCAGCGAGAGGCGAGCGTCTAACCGCTTGTGCCACAGAGCCGCCTAATTCTAAGGAAAACTAAGCGAATTAATTAAATTCTTTTTTTTTTTATTTAATATTAATAGCACACACACATTTTGACTCCTCTCAAAAGTAATATTAGTAAAACAAGGTAATTTAAAATTTAAACTCTTGAAAAAATAATTTAAAACATATTGATAATAAATTATAGAAAAATTAAAGCCGTCTAAGAATAGCGTCGTTGTCTCAGATGCAGTTCGATCTCCTCCGAGACAACACAACATTAAGACGAAACACACACATTCATACTAAACATGGCGAATATGATAATGATACGTACGATGACCATATGATGTTCAGGGACCGTTTGTGCCTTAAAGTTTCCTGACGTTTGTCTTTCAGGTGATGAAAAACCCCGAAAAAACTCATAACCCAGGAAAATTCACGACCAGGGATCGAACCTCGAAAGAGGCAGCGACGATACCCGCCCCCCCAAAAAAACATTAGTATAGGTATAGAGAGAAAAGAAAATGCATCGTTTACAATTATGAATATAGTTAATAACAATTATGCCTAAAGCAAGCAATGTTGGGGAGGAGGGAAAAAATGTACAATTTGTACAAATATAAAATGTAACATAAATATTAGGCCAAAATACAAGAAGAAAATAAAATAAAAGTTACATGCTATAAACTGTAAAAAATGTTGCTGTGTCACATTTGTTTACGAATATTAGATGGCATATCATCTAAGAATTAAACCAGTACTGAGGTAATGCAGGATAATCAAATAAGAGAGATTCTTTAGGCGGTAAGTGAAATTATAAAATGAACAAATGTAATTTCACCTCTTTTTTAAATATATGTTGCCTGACGTAAATCCGGAGATTAGATGTTTTATTATTTTAACATTGTAGAGTGAGATTCTTGATGGACGCTACAGTTTACCTACTCTCCCGTTTATGAGAGAGGGTACTTCTAGAGCAGTGATGTAAAACACGAGGCTCCATGAGACGGTGCGCACCGATATGCACCAGGAACGCTCCACTGGACAGGTTACGCTACCTGGTGACTTGGTTCAGTTTTACTCGTCAAACGCAATGATGATCATGGCTACGTTCAGCGTGGAGACTTTGCGAGAATTAATCCTTCGTATTTATTTGGTACAGAATATCTCTCCCAATTTTGAAACGGTTGATGAAAAACAAGTCAAAACACAAAAATCGCCTTTAAAACTAACAAATTCAACAACATCGCATCAAATAAAATTGAAGTAATAAATAAATACGAAAATAAAGGTATTTATTAACTAAAGTTCAAAATTGCGATAAGTTTTACATCGGTAGAACAAGAAATTTTAACACAAGATATACTCAACATTTAAAAAAATATTCATTATTATTATTATTATTATTATTATTATTATTATTATTATTATTATTATTATTATTGAATCTCCAAATATTTTGAAAGGCGTGTTAGAGTTGTAGCTTATTATAACAATATTATACTATACATTGTAAAACAGAAATATTGTCTTATGGTTTTGAATGGGTGTTATGAATTACATAAATCGTCTATAAATGTCTTATAAAATACTACATATTGTTATGAATGTGTGTTATGAATTTTATAAAATGTTTATAATAATTTTGGTTCTTAAAAATCACTTCACACATTGAGGCAGAAGCCTCATCATCATTTAAAAGTAAGTGTAACCAGAATCGTTGTCTTTCGAATATAGGACAATCAAAAAAACATGTTTTACAGATTGTATTCATTCTTGACATTTACAATTATGATCACTCTCTGGGTTAATATTAAATATCTTAAATAACTTCCAAATTTTCCATGGCCAGTCATAAATTGTGTTAAGATGAAATTTGGAATTAAATGTTTTATATTTAGCCTATGGTGTACTGTAGGAAAGAAAAGCTCTTTAGTCTAAGCACCATTTGCACTCGTTATCGAATGTTCATTCCAATCAGTGACGATATAGTCAAACAGTTTATTTTTACATAGGATATTTGACACTTTGAAAATTAATAATGAAGCTCAGAATATGCTGCAGATTTAGTTAGTTGATCAGCACGTTTATTTCCCACAGTTTCCTGGTGCCCTCGTATCCAAGACAGGCACCGGTGTTTTGTGTAATTTTTTATGTTATGTCATTTGTTATGTTAACATAACATAAAAAATATTAATAACGAAGAAAAATCAGTTTTGCCAAACATATACTAGAAACGGTTCATCAGATCGATAAAATCGATAATACTATATTAAAATTACACAGAAAGTATAACAACATCTAGATTAGCATCCTAGAAGACACAGATATGTTTAAAGCTGAGAATAAAGACTTGCTCAACAAGAACACGCCCGCAGATCTGAACCCGTTGTACGACTTATACAACAACATTAGTATTGTAGTCTCACTATTTTGGTTGTCCAGCGACTCGCTTTGTTTCCTGCAGGTGTTATATATAATTAAATACAAAGATGCCGACTACCGCCACTATAATAATTTCGCATGTTAATCATTGTCAAACAGTGTCGCGCCACCCGCTTTTATATAAATGGACAACCATCATAGTGAGGCGATAATACCAGTTGATTAACAGAAGATGAAACATTGTTTTGAAAGGCCATCATAGTTTTAACTACTTGTAGAAGTTTTCAAACAGAACTTTATTTTAGATGAGAACGACTGGTTTATCAGGTAATAATTTTTAATGTTTAATATTAAGTTAGTAAATGGGAGTAATTTACGAATAAATAGTATTGCATTTATGTCATCTTCTGGTATGATATTAGATCCCACAATCCGTTTTGAGACTCATAGTAGCCAACCTGTGGAAGTTGACTCTGAAAAGAATACCATATATGGGACAACAGTTGACTATTACAAAGATAAATGCCAATTAGATAGTATAACTCTCACAGGATTGATGATCGGGGCAAGAGGTACTGTACCAGGATTCTTAGCTAAATTTTGGAATTTCTTAGAATTGGAGAGAGTGTATCTTTCTAAAATTGCCATCGCTGTCATTAGAGGATCAATTTCAATTTTAAGAAACCATGTTTTCAAAATTTCTACTTTATAGAATATTCTTCAATTACAATTTGAAATGTTTTAATGTATTTTATCAATTTCGAAAATTAATTGTCTGTATCACTTTGTCCTTGTGGCAGTTCTCTAATAAGGAAAGTTTTATATAAAAAATATAATAGAATAAAAAAAATGTCAAATGTCAAGTACGAGTAAGAATGCCCGGGAAGTAGCACCCTGAAAAGAGGTGATTTATTTTCCTACAGTAGGGACAATTAATATATCCACTATTTTTTTTATCCTGTACCAAGAAATATTACATCGTGTTTGTTAAAATGGTGTAGAAACACATGAACATTTTAAACGTATTCTTATCTTTTGTTTTGTTTGTACGTAGAGGCCTGTAGTTTTTTTTTCAGGCAAATATTAAATATTGCCGGTTAAAATCTTTTCAGGTATTATTTAACACTGTAAATCCAGTTAACACTAATCATTAATAAATGTTTTACTTCTGTTTGTGCGTTATTTTCTATTTCGATTCTTCCTGTTATATGCGTTCATAACAATGGTAGTCTTTCGTACAGGTCCGCCGGAGAAGTAGCAAGTAGAATGCATGTTCCAGAGTTAGTACCGCACTCCGCACGGAACGTGGAGCTCTGAACTATGACATGCCTGTTCTAGAAGAACGATACACCCTACCTGAAACTACTTTGACCGGCCAGCATCTACGGAGTACAACTTCAGTTCCGTCGAGCTGTTTCGTTAGTGCAGGAGAGTTATCTTTCAATTATGACAACTTACAGTTTAGAACAAAGAGTCTTTATTGTGAAAACTTATTATCGATATATTTCTACTAGCGAATGTCTTCGCAAATACAAACTTGCATTTTCAGGTGAAAGAGTTGCTGAACGACCAACAATTTACCGATTGATAAATAAGTTCGAGGAAACGGGCACCGTGTTGAATAAGAAAACTGAAAGGAATTGTACAATGTTGACTGAAGAAAAATTAGATGAAATAGGCGCCAGGTTTGAACATAGTCACTAAAGCGAAAAAAAAAAAAAAAAAAAAAAAAAAAAAAAAAAAAAAAAAAAAACTTGAAATCAAAAGTGTACCACAGTAATCCACAAGCAGATGAACTAAAAGAAATTATATCGGTTGAAATTCAAAACATCTCGTTTGAAATTCTGCAGCACGTGAACAGAAATTTCTTTAAATGGCTACAGCTGTGCCTTACTATTAATGTAGGACATTTTCAGCATCACCTGAAGCACAAGTAACTGTGATAAATTTATGCTAATTAAAAAAAACTGATTTTCAGATACTTCTCAAATAAATAATAAAAATAATAATATTAATAATAAATAATAAACACTTCAGATATTTATAAAGTAAATAATAACAATTATTATTAAAATATAAAATATTTCAGATACATCTCAAATAAATAATAATAACTATTTTAATAATTATAAATATTAATGCTAGACCTATACAGTTCGGTTAAGATGCAGTAGAATAAAATTTTAATTTTTCATTTTGAGAATTTTCCTCATCATTGAGGGTTTTCTCCAACCAATCTCAGTAATTAACATGAATTAAAAATAAATAAATATAAATGACTACGGACTTACAGACTATCAGTTTGTAACAAACTTTCACAAATTTCCCTTAATTAAATAGAATTAAATAATAATAATAATAATAATAATAATAATAATAATAATAATAATAATAAACATCATTAGATCTCCCACGGGCTATATATTGTCGTGGTGGAGGGGCTCTAATGACCCAGACCACTAGAAGATAGGGAAGTTTGGTTTTTAATTAGCTTGCTATCTAGTAAGAGGAGAAGGGAAGCGAACTAGCTCCAACGCAGGAACCTCAACGGCTTCAGAAGCGGAAGAAGAATATTGTTCTTAACGGTAAAGAAGGCGGAAGAAGAAACATGCAAGACAAGTGGTAAATGGGACTCCAAAGCTTTGGTTATCAACCCGTCTAGGAGAAGGAAATTCCGAAATAAATCCGCGATTCACCAGGGAATGTGGTCGTTCGTCTGGGCTGCTAACACGACCACGTAAAAATTTCCAAACCTATCTCTCTCACAGTATTCAGCCGGACGGATTTAGAATTGTGAGGCGGAACAGGCAATTTGCCTAGCCCGTGAAGGGAAGAAGAAGACGAACATTGGACCATATACACAGACCTTACGGGGAAATGATTTGCATGTTATATGTAATAAACACTTCTACATCTACAGAAGATGGCAAGCGGTTGGGTCCTTCAAGAATCGTACTGTAGCAATGAAACGGTAAATTTACAGGCTGCTGAAATCAGGAGATGAAAACTAATTACAAACTATATCGATACATCTCGATTAATTTCTGTTATACCTTACGCAACCGACATGGTTATTCACACTTCCGTATGCTTAACGTGATTTTTTTCGCCCACATTCAAATTGCAATTCATAACAACACTTATTAATAATATAAATAATAATACAAAATACCGGTAATTCAACATGGACAAATATAAGGTTAGAAAGAGTAATTTTAGTTAGCTTTTTAAATCTGACATGACCTTCCTTTTCTTTTTTTTTTTTTAGTTTGTGATCATTGCTCTTTTGTTGTACTCATAATTAATACTTACTTACTTACTTACTTACTCACTGGCACTATCGAACCCGTAGGTTCATGGCCGCACGGACATAAGCTCTCCATATATCCCTATCCTGAGCCAATGCTTTCCAATCATTCCCTGTATAATCTACCTCCCTCAAATCATAGTTAATGTTATTCTCCCACCTCATTCTTGGTCTACCAACTGGGCGTTTTCCCTCTGGCTTTCCCACAAGAAGCTTCCATGCACGTCTTTCATTCCCCATACGTGCAACATGTCCTGCCCATTGCAGTCTACGAGACTTAACTTTTCTTATTATATCTGGCTTCCTATAAAGACCATGTAGTTCATTGTTATGTAGTCTTCTCCATTCACCTGTCTGTTTATCTCTCTTTGGTCCAAAAATGTTCCTAAGTACTTTATTCTCAAATAAATGTAATCTCCTTTCGTCTCTTAAAGTAAGAGTCCATGTTTCGCACCCATATAATATAACTGGTCGAATAATAGTTTTATATATTTTCAGTTTAACGTTTTTTGAAAGGAGTTGGGACATCAAAAGTCTCTGCAATGCATAATAGCATGCATTTCCAGAATTGAGCCTATGTTTAATTTCTTTGTGCATCTCATTCCTATTTGTGATTATTGTTCCTAGGTATTTGAATTCAGCTACTTCCTCAAAATTTCCCTCATTTGTCATTAGCTGTCCATTTCCATTATTTAATGAATTTCTACATGTGACCATATATTTAGTTTTATTGATATTTACAATAATTAATAGCAATCTTATAACTTGATGTCTTGTTATATGACGTTTTCTAGGTTATTTCTATCTCAACTTCTCATTCAGTTCCCAGATATTTTTCCTTGATTTTTTCACACGAAAAATAATATATTTGTGTTCACACATAATTGTGCCTTACCCGAATGGTTTATGGCGTGATGCCTTGGCTCAGAGCTAAGAGACGTGCGCTGCCT
This sequence comes from Diploptera punctata, assembly GCA_030220185.1. Classification (NCBI taxonomy): domain Eukaryota; kingdom Metazoa; phylum Arthropoda; class Insecta; order Blattodea; family Blaberidae; genus Diploptera; species Diploptera punctata. The sequence goes on from JASPKZ010000004.1 coordinate 709,788, forward strand.
CGAGTCCCCAAGGGGGAAGAAATTTTCTCATGGAATTTCAGCCAGTATGGAACCGATATCCACACAGCATCATGAGAAATTTTCGTAGTTACAATGAATAGAGGTTCCAGTTTGAGAAAACCAGTTATAATGGCTGGTGGACTTGATCCCTATAATGACCAGATGATCTTAAACTTTTGTCATTAATACATGTAGACGTGAGGCTAGCAGCCGATTGGTAGTCCTTCTAGATCCGTCGTGCCTTTGAGTTTTTAGATTATACACGTAATGATTCCTCATATCGTTATTCCTATACTGTTACAATAACTTGTGCGTTGTTTACTATTTTTCTTCAAATTTCTGTACACTGTCATTTGCACTAGAAACTCCGATTTTTAATATAATTCTCCATATAACCTTAATCGCTTTGAAGTTATCTATACAAATTATATATCACACTGTAAACATAGATATTCTATGTAGGCATATTTTATAAATTTGATACCGCATACAAGAAACAAGAAAAAAATGTCCTATAGGTCTTAATTCAAGAACTCATTTCACGATATAGAATAAATCCAAGTCATGTCGGATTCATCATGCTGCGTTATAAAGCAAAATATTACATTTTTTATGTAAGACTATAATTAAGCACTTAATCGGCTCTCCCACTTATTATGTAGAAATCTTGAATATAACTGGAGAAATATTTAAGAAAGGAAACAGAGCTCCTTAATGTACGAACTTATAGTGGCAATTTAAAACATATTAAAACACTTCACAGCCTTCACGATAACGAATTAAACCTCTTATTAAACATCTTGAAGTGTATGAAAGATCTTCAAGAAACATCTTTATTCGAAGTATGGTATGAATCTGTACAGCTATGTCAGCCCTATCTTAATTTTTTTTCAGAAAATTTAATGTTCTCTCTCTACTTTATGTGATATAAAAGCATGCCAGACTAGTAGCCAAAGATGCAGTTTCGATTCCAGGCTATAAGCTTTCCAGGTTCTGGAACTCTAGGTACACTCAGAATAATGATGATAATAGAGTAAGTATTTGAAGACAGAAGCACAGAAATGCAATTAAGAAAACTGAAATTACTATTTGAGACAGCCATGTTAACCACATGACTCTCTGTACAGCTATTGCAAGAGAGTGACAGCAACTAACTACTTCAATAAATTATTTGGTGCCCACTTGCAATGGATTTAACAATTACATAACATTTCAATAAAATATATATATATATATATATATGTGTGTGTGTGTGTATGTGTGTGTGTGTGTGTGTGTGTGTGTGTGTGTGTGTGTGTGTGTGTGTGTGTGTGTGTGTGTGTGTGTGTGTGTGTGTGTGTGTGTGTGTGTGTGTGTGTGTGTGTGTGTGTGTGTGTGTGTGTGTGTGTGTGTGTTTGCCGGCATAAGTCCTGAACGCCTGAAGCAATTTCAACCAAATTTGGTACACATATAAATTACATTCTGGAAATGTGGCTGTAATGGATAAAATACCCTTAAGCATTCCTATAGGGATGAGAGTGTATTAAAATGAAAAAAATGATCGAATATAATTCTAGAATTTCAATATTAATTTCATCCAAAATCGGCATGCATATAAATGGAAAAGGTTCCATAGGGGTGAGAGTCCTTTAGCGCCTCCATGACGGGATGAAATCTAGAATTAACCGAAAACAAACGATTTTCCTGTCGAATTAATTGTTTTTGTGGTCGCTAACCCCATTACTGGCACTTCCGGTGACATTTAAATCCAACTTTAACCTATACCACCCCTATGAGGTAGACGGGGAGGTAAAGGTAAAAACTAAAATAAAAAAGGATCGAGATTAGTGTCGAATTCATAATTTTCGTGGTCGCGTGTCTCATTGATTAAATTTTTTTCAATTGTGACTTCTATCATCCCTAATCGGGGTAGGATGAAAAGGGGTGCAAAATAAAATTTCAAAAAGTGTCCGACATTAGTGAACGAATCCATAGTTTTTGGGATCACTAAGCCAATATCTCACAGTCCCGATGATATTTAGATTCAGATTTGACCCCTAATAGTCCAAAAAAGGATAAAGGGATGAAAAATAAATTTGCAAATGTGAGCGAGGTTAGCGTTGAATCGTAGTTGTCGGGGTCGTCAAGACGATTGATGACAGTGCAAATGACACGTAAGCCCAAGTTTGACCCATATCACATCTAAAGGCCAAAAAATAATGTCTAAAATGGCCGTCATTAGTGTATAATCCATAGTTTTTCGAGTCGCTAAGTTCATTCGGCGCTATATGGATGAGATTTAAGTTACGTTTCAGCCCTAGCATCCCCAAAGGAGTTTGAGGGGATAAGGGATAAAAATAACATTTCAAAAAGTGACAGAGATTAGTGTCGAATCCGCAGATTTTGGGAACGTTAAGCACATTGATCACTGTACCGATTACATTTTAGTCACAATTTTATCCCTAGCATCCCTATAATGAGAAGGAGTGAGATGTATAAATATTCATAAAGAACCGATATTAGTTTCGAATCCATGGTTTTCAGGGTCACTGAGTTGATAGTGACATTCCCAATACCGGCTCCAAATTAAGCCACAACTGCTTGGGGATTAGATGGGGATGAAACAACTCCAAACTGACCCAGGATAGTGCCAATACTATAGTTTTCGGCATCATTAATCCTAGCAATACCAACCCATATTACAAAACGTATACTACCAACGGCGGGTACTTTATGACCACTTAAAACAATATATATGAGTAATTTTTTGAACACATTTTAACATATTTGTTTTAAAATTAAATGCTATAGAATGTCATGGTTATTTATGTAATATTTAACTTAGTTTTACATTTTATTTTTCGTTGATCACATTACATATTTAGACTGATATAGTAGTCTGCGTTTTAATGTAAGTAGAACATTTGTGCAAATTAATTATTGATACTTGTAGAAACAATAAATTGAGGACAATGCCCAAATCTAATTATTGATGGTATAATCCCTGAGTATGTGTCACTCATCACTCTCCTTAGAACTCTATTCACATTATGAACAAATCACCGTTTTCTTGCTATGCCTCCCACAAGTATGCCTGTCACACAAATTATTGTTGTTTTACTAACTTTGTAGTATTTTTCTTTATTACACCTGCACATTGAATGGACACATTCCACGAAATAATGATAGAATTTCATCAACTACTGTATGAATCCCATCAGAAAAAAATATGTTGGCTAATATTGGTTAATTTTTTTCAAACACCTGTCTTATTGCTGCACACTTACTGCATCTTGTTCCCTGCGTTCATATCGGATTTCTCTATCATCAAATATAATTATTTTAGTTAGTTGCATAAACCTGTTCCCACTCATAGTTGAAGTATGTATGAATCTGCCAGAAATATTAGATCAGAGATCTGAAATATAGGTGCGATAAGAAGCTATAAACTTATATATATATATATATATATATATATATATATATATATATATATATATATATTTGTTGCTGGTATATTTATTCTTGCTGCTTCTTCATTAGTGTGTTTTATGATGATGTTTATAATTTCCGATGTAAAGAATTTTTCAAATTATTCTCTAATGGTTTTCACTTTCGATGGACGTGAGACCGGAACAGGGCGCATTGACCTAATCCTGGAAAGGAAGAAGTTTTCACTTCTTAGTTCTTCACATTCTTTTACAGCATTGTGTGCTATACGTCTTGTGGGCTGAGAAGGTTTTGATGTGAAAATTCTTCCACCGCTGTAACATATCTGGCACCGATGTCATCATTCTTCATTACACTATTATTATAATCCTCATCGTCATCGTCAGAATGCTTCGTCAACTTCCTCACGCACAATGTTTTCATCTTCTATTTCACTCACTTCTTCATCACTATCATCAAATTCAAAATCTGAAACTATTTCATTATCAAATATATCCATAATTTCCTTGTCTGTCAAAGGACGTCGAGGCATTTTGAAATAATTTTGTTCATTCACATGTGTGAAATACTATAATTTCACAAAAGACACTGAATACTGAATAAGTAAAAAAAAAAGTGTTATAAGAGAACAAACTCTCAGACTAATGAAAGAATAAATTATATAACCCAAATCCATTGATGGTAAAAACAGAATTAGAGATATAAAACCATTATTGAAGAAGACAAGAAAAGAAATTCAAGACATGTAATGCATCACAAGAACTTACCAACGGGGGGGGGGGTACTTTATGACCACAATAACAGATCATTGTTTCATAAAATAACCAACAATGAAAACTTACACTTTTCATTGCTAGAGACTATGATTGACAATAACTATTAACTTCATGCTTATAGTGAAATAATTAAAAGACATAATATATAATTAAAATTATAGAAGATGGTCATAAAGTACCCCCCCCCCCGGTTGGTAATGCTAGGGTTAAGCTCATTGGTGCCAAGAAGACTGGGATAAATACGCGGGAAACGCTATCGACTAACTAACTCACTCACTGGCACTATCGAACCCATAGGTTTTGGCCGCGCGGACATAAGCTCTCCATACATTCTTATCCTGAACTAATGTTTTCCAATCATCCCCTGTATAACCTACTTCCCTCAAGTCATGGTTTATTTTATTCTCCCACCTCATTCTTGGTCTAATAACTGGGTGTTTTCCCTCTGGTTTTTCTACAAGACGATTACATGGTCCTCTTCCATTTCCCATTCAAGCCCCATATCCTGCCCATCGCAGTCTATGAGACTTAGGCAGCGGGACATCGCTCGCCCTGCCATCTCATGGCTTTATAACAAGTATGCATTTAAAGAGAAAGTTTACTTTATAGCTGCAACATCGAAATAAATAAGCGTTACTGCTATAAAGCAAACATTGTCTTTAAATTCTTACTTGCTATAGAAACCATAAGATGGCAGGACAAGCGATGTCAAGCTGCCTCAAATGTTATATAAAGAGAAAAATAGATATTTGAAGAGAAAAATTATACGCTCAGACCGGGACTTGAACCCGGGACCCTTGGTTCTCTAGACCAAGTGCTCTACCAACTGAGCTACCTGAGCAAGTACCGATCTAAACGCAAATCTTTCTCTATATACATTGTAATTCCCGTCCACCAAATGCTGTGAAGCCATGCTTCTATCTTGCAAATGGCGGCTCCTTTATTAAGAAGACATATTTGGGAATTATACATTACAGCCAGTACGGCTTTTTCCAAGTTTTTATAGCATTTGGTGGACGGGAATTACAATGTTTATAGAGAAAGATTTGCGTTTAGATCGGTACTTGCTCAGGTAGCTCAGTTGGTAGAGCACTTGGTCTAGAGAACCAAGGGTCCCGGGTTCAAGTCCCGGTCTGAGCGTATAATTTTTCTCTTCAAATATGATTTAACCATCATTGAGATGTACGAAATCAATAATAAAAACTTAGAAAAATAGATGTTTATGCTAGGAGCCTGAGTGGACTAGTGTTTATGTTACTAACGTATAAAGTCAGAGGTAGCGAGTTCAAATCCCGGATCAGGCGTTCATTTTTATTTTCATGTCATATTTGGCCTTCGTTGTTAAACGCCAAAATGTAATTATAACATACACTAGCTACTATCCGGCGTGCATTGTTTCGCCTAAATAAATGAAAAAATTAATTTGTTTTTATGTTTAGTTGAATAATTAAAAGGAAAAATAATTATAAATTTATATCGTAATTATCTTTAGATATCCCGTGCTGATAATCCGGCATTGCCCGGGAATCTACTTATCCCGATATTCTTGGCATCAATGAAAGACAAAAATGGTTACTGTGAGTTATCCATACAATATAAACATATGCTGTCGCGGACTTTTTGTAGAGTTTTTTTGAGATATTCAATTCTGTGTACATTAATGTTGTATATTTGTTATGGTTTAGGCAGCGTAAGCCATTTAAGCGTCCGAAAAAAATATTTTTTCACGTTTTTCGCTACAAAGGGTGATTTTTAAGGGTGGAGGGGTTGAGTATTACAACTCTCCTATAGCCTATAATCTTCCCGGAAACCCTTGAACATTTTCCAAAAAGTCCCATCACAATCGGATGAACGGTATTGCAGAGCATAAAATACTAACAAACAAACAAACAAACATTAATTTATAATATATATATATATATATATATATATATATATATATAATGTGCCTGTTAATGCTCTAGCAGCCACAGTTTTTACTTTCTTGTCGGAATAAAACTCGGCATATAGCATTAAATTAAATAAAGTAATTTCGAGTTCGTTAACCAGCAAAATTGGACCTTTAGGAACGAGGGAAACTAAGCGATAATTTAAAAATTGCTTTAGCGGCGCAATTTTCGATCTTTCTTAAGAAAATTAGGTATATGATATTATAATAAAACGCTAAAGGCATTCTGAAAAGAAAAAAAGCGAAATTCAAAAATCGCTTCAGCGGCCGCCATGATTGTTTTCTGGCAAAGAATCTGTATTTAAACAATTTAATTAAGGAAAGAAATATTCCGTAAATCAGCAAAATTGGACCATAAAATGGAGTTACTGAGGGATTAATTTAAATTGCAGTTCCTGGTTGTCGGACATTTTTTTATTAATCATGGAAAGCTGTCAAAACGTCAAATTTACATATTTTGGAGAGCTACTGCTTCCCCCCCCCCATCACCGACCACGTCACTCATTTTCCATGTATAAGTGGTAACATTTATACCCCTCGTCTAAACTCTGGTTGTAGTTGTCAGAAGTCCAAAGATTCGTCAATTACAATGCGGATAGATATTTAAAATGCCATGCTCTAACCGGTAATTGAACCCAGCTAACCAGAGTGGAAGATAGTGATTCTACCGATCACACCATGGCTACGGACGTAAAATAATTCAATAGTAACATGAATTTTCTGTCTGTTATATGAAAGTATATAAACATAACGAATATAGCACTACTCCATCTGCATCAGACGTCTGCTCAGTGGATTCTATTTTAAGTCAAATATATACAAACATGCTTTAATCCAGCCTCCTCTTGTATCAACAAAAAACCTTATTCTTATTTTAATTTCAAAGGCTTCAGCGCTTCCTTTTTAATGCACAAGATAGTATTCCTTCTTTTCTACATCACGTTCTGTTTAAAAATTCAAACTTTTCTACACAATCGTTTCATAACTCTCATGAGTTTATACACTAAACTGTTGAAAGGAAAATCAACAAATGTATACAGACTCTCAGCTAACATTGTGCATGTTACTACCACCTATACAGCATGTTCAAAAAAAAATATATATACCGAGTTCAAGTATGGGGAAACAGCAGCCATAAAAATTAACAAATTACATATAATTGCTTGAATATACAGTAAATTATATATGTATCATTATGATGATTTATAAGACAAACACTCCATGCAATGAAATAGAACCTAAGTTGCTTAAAGAAAAGGTTTCAAGAACATGCTTGTTAACAATGGACAATTCATTGACAATACCAAAATAATCGTAACTCGTCTTTTCAATCAATACATTTTGGACTACTTCAAATCGAACTTGGTTTTTTGTCACATTCACAAGAAGATCCTCTACAACCCGCTTTGTCCAAATGGTCTACTCGTGGGGGATCCTGGACATATAGTCTTTCTAAAGTAGTTCTGGTCTGCCAATATTGTTTTACCTAGTGGATAGTTGTTGTCCATAGCTATATTTGTTAAATTATATATTTTGGACATAATATATAACTAAATCTTCGTAGTCTTCAATTCTTCACTTAACAGAGAATACGAAAGAGAAAAAAAATCTAGTAAAATATATTTCCTTAAGCAATGGATTGGTGTAAACCCTACATTATCAACGGATGAAAAAATGATCTTATTTAAGAGTAACATAGCCTGTTTGTTAGTGCTTTATATGACATGGAGAGGTTATCTTGATACATAGCATTTTAAGAGGCAGAACAAAACTTTTCTGCCAGAAAATTTAAAGAAATGTTTAGTTATGTAGTGTAAAAAAGTTATGATGGAATGATTTATAAATGGTATTTCAGTAATTGATACTGGATTAATGACAATATACAGTAAAACTTGCTCAAAGCGGAATCGCATGGGCCTTTTTTCACATTGGATAAAATTCCGCATTATAAAAAAACTAAAACTTATTAATAATAATGTAATAATAATAATACTTTATTTATTCTGGCAGAGTTAAGGCCATAAGGCCTTCTCTTCCACTCAACCAGCACAAATACAAATAAATATTTGACAAATGTAGATATACACTATACTAATTATAAACAGTTAAAGATACAATAATGTAGCAATGTAAATGTCATGTACAAACAACATTTTATAGGGTAATAACAATAATGATACGATAATAATAATAAAAAAATAATAATAATAATAATAATTATAATAATAGTATAATATGATACATTATACGAGAAACACCAATATTAATATATATACCTTACACTGGATAATAATGAAGTCGAGTTTAGAGCAAATATAAATTTAGATTTATTTTAAAAGATGCCAATGTCCTGCAGCCCCTTATTTCTTGTGGTAGGGAATTCCAGTTGCGAGAAGTGAAGATGGTATATGTCATGGAGTGATGTGATGTCCTATGTTGCGGTATATTAAGCAAGAGACTATGTTGTGATCTTGTGTTTAAGTTGTGGTTTGAGGATAGATACTGGAAACGGGATGATAAATAATTGGGAATCGAGGTATGTAGGATCTTAAATAGGAGAATTAGACAGTGCGATTTTCTTCTTTCTTTTAGATGTAGCCATGAGAATTCGTGGAATAATGGAGAAATGTGATCGTATTTTCGAACATTAAATATGAATCTGATACACATATTATGGACACGCTGCAGTTTGTCCGACAATCCGTCACTTATGTCAGTTAGTAGAACGTCACAGTAGTCAAAATGCGGCATCACTAAAGTTTGGATTAAAATTCTTTTAAGAGTTGTAGGAAGAACATGTTTAAGTCGCTTTAGGGAATGCATTATGGAGAAGATCCTTTTAGATGTTTGGTTTACTTGCACATGCCAATTTAAATTAGAATCTAAGTAAAATCCCAAGTTTTTAACGACGTCGGTATAGGGAATTTGTTCATTATCTAATATGACAGCCGGCATATTGCCATTGTTTATGAAGTGTAATAGCCTTGGATGTCCGATAATTATTGCTTGCGTTTTGTTTACATTTAGTTTCAGCCCATATTGTCTGGACCATAAAGATATATGCCTGAGGTCAGTGTTTACTTTGTCAATATATTCATTAATTTCGTCAGGCCTAAAGTGTGTGTAAATCTGTAGGTCGTCGGCGTCGTAAGTAAGATGATGCTTGCAGTTTTGTAGTTTCTTGGTCACGTCATTAATATAAATCGAAAAGAGAAGAGGAGCGAGGACGCCGCCTTGAGGTACCCCTTTCCTCACCAAGCGCCAGAAAGATATGCGATTATTAACAGAAACTGATTGCTGACGATTAGTGAGGTAAGATCTAAACCAATCAAGGCAGTTTTCCGACAGATGTAGTAGTGTCTTTAGTCTCGCTAGCATTAAGTCTATATCTACTGTGTCAAAGGCTTTGCTGTAGTCGAGTAGGACTATTGCGGTGAGTTTGCTTTTGTCCATTGAGTCTCTTATGTCCTCTACAATCTTACATTATAGAGTACCGTATATGCCTTTGTATGTATCTTGTATTAATTGTGGTTCCGCTGTCGTTGAAAAGTGACGTATAATATGTATGAGCGATTTGGACGGTAACGCACGAAAAAACAGTCCCATTTCGTCAGCGTTAAAAATGTCTTAGGCGCGTATCCTGAAATTAAGTATGCAGTTTCGGTTTTCGTTTACTAACTACACTTTCGTCCACATCCTTTGATTCCCCGCAAATTTCATTCCATACTACACTGTGTCGTCTTTTAAAACTGTCCAGCCAACCTGAAGATTCCTTGAAATGGTTTATTCCCTTAGGGATTTAACAAGAGCTAGAGCTTGACTTTGGAGCTGGACTTCGAAAATCCGCTTGACGGTCCGGAAATGTTTGGAGATTTATCTTCAATCACTTTCACTTTTTTCGCTTAATGAGAATGATACATAAGTTTCAGCCATCTTTATTCCGTAAATTCAGAACGCTACCTGTGAAAGATCGGTCTCAGAATTAACTAATTTAAGACTTTACAGCGCAATTGTTATTTGCAAGATAGGTATCTGGGTTTCGCATAACGGGTGTGCAATGAGGCCGAATCTATACAGGTAGAATCTATATATCAAAAGCTCCTCATTTGCGGAGGGTATGTTCCGCAAATATGCCGCGAGTACACAAACCGCGAATATGGAATGGTAATTTGTATGGGTATATAGGGGATTCGTTCCAAGGTTACAGAATAAAGTAAAAATTATCAAAATAAAATAAATTAATGAGAGATTTTGAACATTTTCTATTAATTATTACTGTCAGGTTTAGGCAAGGACTTAGAGAACTTAGTAATTTTTCCTGCGTTGCCGCTTTTAAAAAACATTTCAATTAAGATTGATATTCAGCTGAGAATTCTGCGATATAATTCCTTATTTTGTCTTCGGATTTCTTGATTAATTAACATTGAAACAGCGTGATATAGACGGAACGCATATAAACGGTCAAGCATTTTTATTTTTACTTTAAGCGGCAACACTAATTTTTTTCTCTTCGGTACTAATTTTTTTTTTCTTTTACTCGACATTGTAAACTCGGAACGAAGCACAAGAGACACGTGTTATTCAATCAAAATTATTGCAATGAACACGTTGAAACAATGATACTGATCGTGGTGATGGAGACATTTATCAAAGTACATATCGGGCATGTGAAATACGACAACAGCTTTTAACAATGAACTTTAGGGTCAGTGACAATTAGATTTGTTTTATTTTGATATTTATTTGTCCATTTGGTTTGAATCACTATTTGTAAAAGCCGGCTTAGCCTTTAGTAAAAAGAATTGCCGATGGTTAATATATATATATATATATATATATACATACATACATACATACATACATACATACATACATACATACATACATACATACATACATACATACATACATACATACATACATACATACATACATACATACATACATACATACATACATACATACATACATACATACATACATACATACATACATACGTACACCTTTCCGCCTTATAAACATTTTTTCATGAATTGTGTAGAAATATCCTTCCGTTTCCGCGTTGGACAAATTCCGTTTTATACAAAATAAATACACGTAAAATTACTATTATTTCACCGGGATCAATACATTTGTTCACATTGGACAGATTTCCGCATTATTCACGTTCCAGATTAAACAAGTTTTACTGTATTATAATTTAAATTAGGAAATAAATTCAATGAAAGGGTAACATCATTAAGTTTTACTGTATCATTATTTCTTACGTGCATAAATGTGTGAGAAAATTGTGAATTTAATTGAAAATTGACACTTTTTCCTGCATATTTCTCATTTTTAAAGCATATTTCCATCGTTTTCCTACATGAATGCGTGAACATATTCAGTTTTAGTGTAGGATAAATTTACCCTCTAGTTATTTCAAGAACAAATTTTAACTTCGATCTGTATAACATTTTTGTTCATCTTCTTCATTTTATGACGTCCTGAAAATATTCTTATAGTCTATAAAATTATTCCAACCATCTCTTCTTTGGCTCTCCCAACGATATTTTTATGATTTGATTGGTACTTTAAAATTGCCTTAAGAACACATGGTCCATTTGCTGACGCCATTTTGCTGATACTGTATATATCTATAAACACACGTGGGGCAAAGGTGCTCCCTTGCTGGAGTTATTTAACCAAGCTAATTTAGTTATGATTATTTCCCTACACATGCCAGTTAGAGGTATATGGTTAGCCCATCGTCTCAAAAAGACATCTAGTAGGCAACTTAGTTATAATTTGGATGGATAAGTCCGATTAAAATTGAAGTTCGCAAAAAACATAGACAAAGCTGGGAACAATTTGTCTCAGTTTTGGAAAATGATATCACTAGACCTCAACCAAAAATATATAAAGTTTTAAAAAATTTAAATAATGATTCAAGAGAAAATGCACATTTAAATTGTATATCTAAAGAATCTTGGCTTAACTACTTTCATCATTTATGGACAGAAAGGATGATTTATTACAAATACCAATCTCTAATAACACTGCTTTGGAACAAATTTCTGTAGATGAATTAACTGATGTTGTTAATGATTTAATCATTAAAAAGTAACAAAGCTCCCGGAGAAGATCACATTAATCAAGAATTATTTAAATTTTCAACTAAAAAATTTTTGGACAGATTTCTTATTCTCCTTAATATGATATGGGAAGGACAAGAACCACCACAAAGCTGGAACAAATCCATTGTAATACCAATCTTCAAAAAAGGAAGTCGCCAAATTAAAGATAATTATCGTGGAATTAGCTTGTTGAACTCTTGATATAAAATTTATGCTAATATAGTTAAGAAAAAATTGAGAAAAATTTATGAAAATATAATTGGAGAAGAGCAGAATGGATTCATAAAGGGTAGATCTTGTACCAATCTTCAAAAAAGGAAGTCGCCAAATTAAAGATAATTATCGTGGAATTAGCTTGTTGAACTCTTGATATAAAATTTATGCTAATATAGTTAAGAAAAAATTGAGAAAAATTTATGAAAATATAATTGGAGAAGAGCAGAATGGATTCATAAAGGGTAGATCTTGTACAGATGGATTCTTCACTCTAAAACTACTATTAAAGCACAGGGAATTCAATATAGAAACTCATATCGCCTTCGTTGACTTCGTAAAGGCTTTTGACAAAGTAGACAGAAATATATTACTACAAATTTTATCTGATGATAACGTTCCACAACAATATATTACTAATATCTTCAACATATATAAAGATAATGAAATCTCTGTTAAACAAGATGGCAAATTATCTTCTTGGGAAAAGATCAACACTGGAGTAAGACAGGCATATGGACTTTCACCGGTGCTTTTCATTTATATATATATATATATATATATATATATATATATATATATATATATGAATAAGTTAATATGTCCCGCGCCGTAGCCGAGCGGTTAAGGTAGGAAGCCTTGGTGGAGAGCTACGTGACTTGCGCTGGTTCGAGTCTCCATGGGGGAAGAAATTTTCTCATGGTATTTCGGCCAGTATGGGACTGGTTACCACCCAGCATCGTGAGGCAATTGGGTAGCTACAATAAGTAGCGGCTCCATGTTGAGGCACCAGCTATAACGGCTGGGGGACTCGACATGCTAACCACATGTCACCCCTACACTGGCTGTTGATCATCTACCTCTGTGATTGACACATGTGGATGTGAAGGGCCAGCAGCCGGCTGGTAAAAGGGCAACCGCTGAAAAGTGGAAAGACCCTCAATCGGAATCGGAATAAATTAATAAACGAATGGAGGAAAACACAACGAGGATATATACCCATCAATAGGAACCTCAAACTCGATGCTATTCTTTTTGCAGACGATTTAGCTCTTCTGGCACTTTCCGAAAATGATTTACAACGATCAATTTATAATTTACAAAAAATAGGTGCCAAATTTAATATGGAAACATCAATTAACAAAACTAAAATTATGGCATTTCATGGGAAGGACCCCATACAAAGTAAAATCTGTCTCCAGAATACAATTTTAGAGAGATCTAATCAATTTAAATAGCTTGGATATTATCTCTCTATCTGGGATGAAAAGGATATCCCTGAAAAAATTACTAGTTACAATAAAAGTTTAGGAATTATTAATGAAATTATGAAATCATCCCTTGTACAAAAAGAACGCCAGATTACGTGTATATAACACTTTGGCTAGACCAGTGTTACCTATGGTAGTGAAGCATGGACACTAAAAAGACAACATGAAAGCAGAATAACGGCTTGTGAAATGAGATTCATGCGCAGAACAGCAGGTTAAACCAGATGGGATCGGAAAAGGAACACCGATATCTTAAAATAATTGAAGACTACGCCAATTTTGGAATATATTAAACAGTACCAACTAAATTTGAAACACCATATTGAAAGAATGAGTTCAAATCGGTTCCCCATATCTGTTTATAATTATATACCAAGAGGACGAAGATCACTAGGCCGTCCTATGAAACGCTGGAGGGAAAATTTTCTATAGGATCGTAACAGGCCTTGGCCTAATACTTGGAAGGAAGAAGAAGAAGTCCGATTAAATTTCACTCTCAGGTTTTAATTTAGATTTGATGTACTTTTACGAGACCGAAAAGATTCAGGTTAGGTCCATGGCTTAAAGTCATTCCCGGAGTACTCATCCCTTGGGTTTTAGAATCCTAAAAAATCCATCAACCCTGGCCGGGTTTGAACCCGCGACCATCCGTACCAGAGACAAGGAACATGACCTCTAGATCCTCGGGCCGATGTTGATACTGATGGATATATTTCATTATGGACACAATTTTTATTGATTGATCACAATAAAAATGGAATGTCCATCGCTGTGGCGTAGTCGGTAGAGTCCCTACCTTCCACTCCGGCGACCCGGGTTCGATACCCGGCAGGGTAAATGATTTTTAAACATTTCAACCTTGGGACTGGGTGTGTGTCGTGTCCAAGTTGTGCCCATTGGGTTTAATTCCTCAAAAAAAAAAAAGGAAAGGAAAAAGGAATATATAAATTATCATTCGGATTCGTGATTTAAAAAGTGGAGGAGCATGAGAGCTTTAGGCCGTGATAAAATGTAAGTAGTCAACCATTCACGTTAAATAAATAACGAAATAGAGGAAAACAGTGGCCAGTTTAACCTGACCCTATGGTTGACCTCTCAAACTACTTTGGTTATTGCCTTCGATACTTTTAAGAGCTATTCTATTGTATTCTATGTTCTCTTGTTTTATTTTTCCCCCTAACGAACGCATCTTCTTTTAGTGTTTTATATGTTTTCTGCCGACATTTTTACTGCTGCAAAAGATTTGAACTTAAAATTCCAGCCAGAGGGCACAAGTTCAATGATCTGAAAAGTGTTGTATGTCTCTTCGCCGTGTCATAAATTCCACCTGCTGAAATTCTTAAACAGAGCCGTGAGAACAAACCACAGTTAACGGATATTGTCATTACATAAAAAGAAAAAAATACTCCTGAATTTTTATTACATACATGTAAGCTAGAAATAAAGTTATTTAAATAAATACCGGTAAATAATATATTGCCATATGCCTTTCGTATGACAGGTGATATAAAAATTATGAAGAATGTTATAAACACTTTACTTTTGTGGGTACGATTTTTCCCTCCCCCTAGGTTAACTTAAATAACGGGTATATAGCATGATATAGTTATTTTTAAACTTTTCAAAGATTATTACTTTGACCGGCAAGAAAAATCATATAAGTAAAAAAAAAAGTGATTTTGTATATATAATTAATCTACTATTCAAGTTGATACAATTTTATGCTGTAAGTATATACTATATTAAATATTTAAAAAATGTCACCCTGATAGACGAATAATACTTGCATTGCCATTATATTTCAATTATATTGAAAATAATATATATCTTCTCCTGAAAAAGTAATTGTTTTGACTTATGTATTCTTTACCGCCGCGTCGCGCTGCACAAATATTTTAGTTTTGTGCAGTTAGTAACTCATGGTTGTAGGATCGAAAATAAACCGAACTTCATGTTATGAGGTCTGAATAAAGTGGCCAAAATTTATTTATGTTTGTCTTTTAATTATTATACAATGTATTGAGTAGAACATGTGGCAGCAATGGGGAATGAAAGAAGGACATGGAAACTTATTGTACGAAAACTAAAACTCAATTACGCGGTTCATACAACAATAATAAGATGGGAATATAACATTAACCATACTGTGAAAGTAAAACACTCCATTACGCAACAGATTTAGAAACCCGGGCCCGCTGCGTGACAAGGCAGCACGCTACCTCGAGACCACAGCGGTGGACTTATATATCATAATTTCATATTATTTTGTAATATTTGTATAATATTTGCAGCTCCAGAATATTAAAGTCTAAATAAAATTCAGATATGTCAATCAGTCACAGAATGTAGTCAGTCAGTCACACATCATATATTAGGTTATAACTCTTGTCTTAATTGTGATTTTTGTTTCCTTTTTTTATTGAGAATGTAACTTGAAATGTGTCCTCCAAGCGGTATTTTGGAAAATTGAATTAGGAATCACACTTCAGAGAATGATGTAGATGAACATGTTAAGCTGCATGATGAGTTGACATTTATGTCAGTCAGTCACACATACTTTGATAGATAATAAATAACACTGTTTTTCTTCAAAAGTTGTATATTTAAGTACAGTCTTAACCACACACTATTTCTCTATCATATCACGTAGATAACACCCCTAATATCAATCAATTGTAATATTTATGCTACCATTTTGCTGCAAAAGTGTATTGTAAATGTCAGTCAGTCACATATGGAATTGCTCTATTATTTTCACTTGCTATTTATGTCGCTGTCATTAAGTAAAGTGTTCCCACTACAGGCCTCGGGAGGCCCTTGGGGTAGTAGGAAGTTAAGGCTCCCACTTTTTCTGGACAATCGGCACTTGATGTCAGCCCTGCGTGACAGCCGCCTTTACCCCCAGAACAAGCATGTGGTACTTATTTCAGTTAGAGGCTGAGTTGACCCCAGGGCCACGTTGCCACAAGAAGGTATGGGTCAGTTTAAAAATCCTGACTCCACCGGGACTTGAACCCTCGACCTTCCGGTTTGTAGCGCACTGCCTTAACCACTACGCTACGGCGTGCCACCTGTCGCTGTCATTACAACGAACATATCTCGACTTGTCGGTAGATCATGACTAGAGGTGGTGATTTTTTAGCATTTTGAAATCAGAAACTTAGAGTTTTAATTTATATACGCCTGTTTAGCATTTTGTAGTTTTATACATTTTCTATTTCTTATTTTATGTAATTTTCAAACAAGACTACAACTTATTATGAATTAATTCTAATAACTGGTAATGACTTATGTTTTTAGTTTAATGTAAAGTTTTATCATATTTGTAAAAGGTTGATAGCGAGATATAAATGCATAAATTGTGCATGTATTTTTAATTAATATAGCTTCAGCTCAGATAGAGAGCTTAATACCGCGAGGCCATCAACCTTCGTGTTCGTTAGTGCCAATGAGATATTTATTTACACACAGATAAATAAAATTAATCATTGCAGTCTAAAGCATAATACAAAAAAAATTTACAGACAAAAACCGAAATAATATAAAGAAAATGTAAAACCAAAACCAGAACAATTAAAAAAAATACACAAAATTAACTTAAGTCATGAAGAATCTGTATCACTTTTGAATGAAATATACCACACATTTATTCTGCCATTCGGGTTCTCCTATCTCATAAAATTATATTGCATTTACTGAAATGCCTTGCACTTAGATCATCTGCATTTTTTGTAGGATCCCAAATATATTGCAGACTTTCTTGGGCTAACTCTGGGTATTTGAGCTTAACAACAGCATTTGCAAGCAGTCTACATGTTTATTTTCTTTTGTTTGTGTCTAGAACAAAAAAGAAAAGTTATTTAAAAATCGTCGAGTTGGATTTAGGCCTATATTGCTTTTTGGTAATATTTTTCTCATTTTGAGCCAATTTTACATTTTGTTGTAAGATCAAAACACATTGTAAAGTGATTTACAGCTCATGAAAAATTAAAATACAAGAGTGAAACGTTTATGAACACTTCGCTTCAATTTGCATTTGCGAATAATCACCTCACCTACCTCTGGCTATGATATGACTATTGTTGGGTCTGGTCTGTATCACCCGGTGCGGCGTTCTCATTCGTTTTAGAAACACTTGGCATCCAGATTAGAGGCCTGCCAGTATCATAACATGGTGTGAGAAACATTCTGTTTTGAATAAACATTACATAAAATATCACGGCATCTGGTTAACTAGATGGTTCTGTTTTCTTTATTTACGATTAATTGCATATTTATGAATATTGTGGAAAGCAACGGGAAGCTACCACGCCTATAATTCCCTAGTAAAGCTGCAAAGCATAGCATGAAAATGCTAGAATTGCAGTGAAAGTCCTGCCCTCGGGCAGAATTACTATGGATGCATATATGAATATGAGCGATGCCAAATATGAGGCTTTTGGACTTACAATACGGTTTTATTACATTTTATTTTTATTCGCTTAAACTACAATGGTTACATATTGACTTTATTGTAGGTTGTGGCTAACATTGTATCTGGTTTATTAAATTTCCCTATGAGATGCTTAGTGAACCTTGCGTATATATCAGCATCATGAGTAATGATCAGAAGGCGAATTTATATGCTATCAAGCTAGTGAATATACGTATGTTAATTTATGCAGTAAAATGTTTGAAATGTATCCTAAAAATTGAGAAATATGCACCAAAATACAGTGTTGATTTTCAATTAAATTCACAATGTTCTTGTGAATGTATTCACTAATGAAATATTAATGTTACTCTTTCATTGAATTTATTATGCAATTAAATTATAATTAGACATTCTCACTACTGTCATTATTCCAGTATCAAGTATTGAAACATCACTCATCAATCACTTCATCTCCATTGGATCAACTGTCTTTGTTACAATACACACATTTCTCTAAATTTTTGGAAGAAAACGTCTTCTTCTACCTCTTAAAATACTTTTGTATGAAGAGATTATCTCTCCATAATATCATAAATCACAGAGCCATATCACATGTCATTTTACTCGCAGAATGTGAAAACATTCCCATCCTTTGACAATGTAGAATTCGCATCAATCCACTATTAAGCAAATGTATGTTGAAAGTCTTTTTCTTAAGCATTATCTCTGTTAAAAGTCGAATTGACCAAATGTACCCCTATAGTAGCTGTATGATCGTCCACATGTGCATGTGCAACTAGCAGCCGGCTGGTAGACCAAGGACTTTCTAGGTCTGTCACGCCATAGATAGAAGGAAGGTGAGTTCCGATTTATATTGATACCACCAATAAATTGTCCATTGTTGACGAACACGTTCTTGATTCCTTTTCTTGCGGCATGTTTTGCGTATAAATATTTATAACTGCAGCTATAACTGACACAGCAACAACAATATAACTGTGGCAGTGTTTCATACACAAAGAAATGCCGGTTTGGGTGTAAAAATATTGAATTGCCTTTGAAAGTTTAACTTGTACATTTACCAAATTTCATTCTCTCAATTATAAGAACATAAAATTTCAACGTTCTTAGAGTAAAGGAGTGTAAAATATACATTCAAATGCAAATATTTTAAAAATAATCCCTTGAATATGAATTTTATATGCACAATAAAATGTCCTCCGTTTATTCCCCATGTAATTAGCATATTTCTTTCTTAAATGCATCTATTTAACTTTCAAGGAGTTACAATGACATGTAGTGTTATGAACGAATACTGTAAGTTGCTATCAACAGACAATTCACCTCAATTACCTCGGTCATTTGCAATCAGGCCTTAAAACTGTATGCAGTGTTGGCAGCTGTATGAGAATATTTTACAAGCTCACGACAGCTATGCATTGATTTGGATACGAATTTTATATTGACGAAGAATGAAAATTGAGCGCTATCAGGGAAATTGTGGCCTGAATTTCCTTATATCAATTAAGGAAAATCTGTAACATATCGATCAAGAAATTCAACCCTATGGAACACGTGCTATTAAAATTACAATTTTTTTAAATAGCTGTGTGAGGCTATTCTATAACTCCACTACCACAGCGGTTCTATTCGCTCTTTGACTTAATATGGGATTTAAAAAATATTTTATTTACAAACATTTCCCGACAATTATTATTTTTAAGCTTGTATAGTAGACTAATAATTACGAAATAGCCTATTGTAAAAAAATCCAAGCCACGACAGGCCTAGAAGATCTCCTTGGCCTACCAGCTGGCTGCTAGCCTTATTATCAGTTACAGAAGTGGATGATCATGTAGCCAGTATAGGGATGAAATGTCAGCTTGATGAGTCTCTTAGCCGTTATAATTGGTTTTATAACCTGGGACCGCTACTCTCTGTAGTTGCCGAAATTCCTCACCATTCTGGCTAGACATCGGTCCCATACTGGCAGAAAATCCATGAGGAACTTTATTCCCCCATAGGGACTAGGACCAGCACAAGCCCAGTAGCTGTGCACCAATACACGATGCCTTAAATCATTCGACTACGGCGCGGGTCACACCCCATTTTACAGCAAGCTTTTGCGTAATTTGTTACGTAATTTGTAAAGGAATCGTTATTTGAAATCTCCAATGTTGCGATTAGTTTAGATTTTGTTAAATGTAAAACATGTATGTTGCAGTGATGGACAAATAAAAATTAGGAGGAAATGATAATGAATATTTTTGTCACGTTTTCTTTTACAAGAAGTCGGGAGTCCTAGTTACAGTGGAGAGTGGAAGGTCTTGTAGCTCGTAATTTGTAGAAACTTTACTGTTTAGAACAATGCTGCGATGACAACCGAGGCTCGGTAGCTACGTAAGTGTCTAGAAAATTATTTTCTTTCATAAACATAAAGTGAAAATGTTACCACACAACAGGTAATGTATGTTCGGACAACATTGTTCATTTCATTTCCGAGTACTACAATCTATGTTTTGTACATTGACCCTTTGGATTTCAATTTAAACGTTGTACGGAAGCAGAAATTGTGCACACTCAGAAGATTTGTAGAGAGAATACTTCCAGTAAATGTCAAGATGGCATGTGGAATTCTGGCTTAAAAGAAAGAACATTATATTAAGATGAATATCAGACACACACAGGTAGATCAAACCGTGTTTGCACTCTTCAAGGGCGTTAATTTTATCTCGAGATATTCCGATTCTCAAACATTTGTATATATTATCTATAGTCTAAACAATTTACTTTCTTTATTTTTTTAGCTTAGTTTAACCTCTCCCTTTATAGATACTTTTACATGCTCCACGCTACATGGAAGCGACCTGCCGAGAGAGGTTTTATACTCTGGATCACATATATACTTTTAACCAACAAGGATATGAAGGGCCTCCCTGTATGAGTTAATCAGCTCAATCCCAAAATCATAATAACAAAATGTGAAAATGATTACACAAAAAATATTATGAAGCTACCATTTTCTAAAGTGTTTGCATATATTTATATAGTCAGGCCCTGTATAATATGTAGGTGTACATACCAGCACACAAATGAGACAAGCTGATCTTATTTGTGGCTCAAGAAATCAAGATGATCGCTGATTGTCTAATTTAGTTAGTTCTTTTTTTTTTATTAATTCTGACCCAATAGAAAATATCATATCCATGATTTGAAGGATTTTTAATGGGGAATACCATAGCGTAGTTGTTTGAGTCATCACGCTACTAGCCCGAAGGTCGTGGATTCGAGTTTCGATTGGATTAGGATTTATAGATGAACCAAACCTTTTGACGGCATCATACCCTGGTGTTGACTCAGCTCCTAACAAAAATGAGTACCAGATGTATGTTCTAGGGCCAAAGGAGGCCGTCACGCAGGGTCAATAACCCGGCGGACATATTCTGCTGATTGTCTAAAAAGATTGAAGCCTCTACCTCCTCTACTCCAAGGGCCTCCCTAGCCTATAGTAGGATCACTTTACCTCAATAAATCAATACTGGGAGGTTATATATATAAAGTACAATCAATTTATTTATTTAACGATATTTAATTACGAAATCAAAACATTTACAAGAAATAAAACATGATCATCAAAATATACAGTACTTACAAAATTTAGATTGAGTAAGAGTTTTGATGATTGCTATTTATGTTGCTTAAACATGTTAAACTTCAGTAGCTGCAAATGTAACAATAACATTAAATTGGATAGTATGGAATACAAGTACATCAAAACCGTATATCATATTTGGAGAAATAGTCCACCGCTGTGGTCTCGAGGTAGCGTGCTGTCCTGTCACGCAGTGGGTTCGATCCCCAGTCGGGACAAGTTTCCTGGGGGATGGTTTTTTTTTCGAGTTTTTCCCTCACCTGTAAGACAAATGTCAGGAAACTTTAAGGCCCAAACGGTGCCCGAATATCATCTGGTCATCATTAACATATCCATTAAGTTTAGGATTAATGCCTCTCCTAGAGCATCATTACCATTATCATCATCAGCTACCATATATCATCCGGGCAGCGTAACTCCGCCTTCCAGGCGCCCCAACCTCAGATGTGGGTTATAATAACGTCATGCCAGGAGAGGATACCAGAATATCGAAAATGTGGTGTCATTGAATAAAGAAATATTTATTTGGATAAACAAGATGTTAAAAGTTGTTATAAAAATCTACAATTAATTCTAGGGAGTGTTTCAAAACTCTCTCTGCAATAATTACAGTTAGATTTAATCTTTAACTATAAACAAGATGAAATGTATTTAGAATTATTTTAAAAATAGTTTTTTTCATGAAATGGACCTAGCACAATGTATAGTACTCGTATTTATCTATTTGTGCTATGAACAATGCAATTATCTATTTTGTTCATAATACACAGTTAAAAACTTCTTCTGTATTTCCTGATAGTAAACTATAACGCATGTCTGTCAGAATTCATTTGTAAGATGAAAAACTATAAGGGCCTACTCAACATCACATTATGTTATGGGATCATACTTGTATTGCACGATATTTGATAATTTGATGTGAGTGAGAATGATGTTGGCCTTGCCTACAAGAACTTAACTAATTTCTGAAAGTGTGGAATAAACATTTTTCCAGCACTGCTTCAAGTTTAGCAGCAGCAGCAGCAGTCTTTTCTACATTTTAATGCTATAATCCACTCACAAAGTAAGAACTGTCCAGGAGGAACTGGGTGCTGCCAATCTAGTTAAGGTTATTATTCTAACATTGTTGTTCTATTTGTTCATCTAGGTTCATGTTCTTGTTTTGGGGATCAAGTTTCGGACAAAAACTTCCACTAACTTGATCATTCCATGTCTCCCCATCAAATTATATATTTTTACAAATCCATCTACCTTCTTCACGATTGAATAGTGAGGAATTTTCACTTGTCTGCTATATTACAGTGTAAAAATATTTCAGAAGTAGAGTTTTGAAAAATGTTTTTAACGAGTTCATAGAACTTTATTTAAAAAGTGAAACAGAATTTGAAAGTTGAAAAATATGAAGGATTATATAATTTTCACTTAAATATGAACATTTTGCCAAAATATTATGAAATATGAATTTATTGTCTTATTTGATTCCATAAATTATAAAATATAAAGCTATTTTGTTTCAGTGCTTTCTGACTAATAGTTTAAAGCGTGAAATTTCTTATAATTCATCGCTCTAGTTATTATTATAAACTAACTGGCTGGCGTTTGAATCCGGATATTTAAAGTCGCAAGAATGTAAGCTCTCCATACATTTTTATTCTGAACAATAATAATAATAATAATAATAATAATAAACAATAATTCATTCATTCTGAGAATTTTCCTCGTCATTGTGGGTATTCTCCAACCAATCTTAGCAATTAACATGACTTTTTAAAAAAAATATATATATAAATGAGTCCACCCCTGTCTCCAGGTAGCGTGCTGCCCTGTCACGCAGCGGGCCAGAGTTCAATTCCCGGTCGGGACAGGCTCCTGGGTGAGGTTTTTTCGGGGTTTTTCCTCACCTATAAGACAAATGTCAGGAAGCTTAGGGTCCAACGGTCCCCGAAAATCATCCGGCCATCATCATCATTCTTATCATTATCATCATTATCCTTCACCGGTGTGGAAAGCAACGGGAAGCTACTACACCTATTATTCCCTAGTAAAGCTGCAAAGCATAACATGGAAATGCTATGATTGCATTGAAAGATCTGCCCTCGGGTAGAATCACTATGGATGAACGGATGGATATATAAATGACTACGGACTTAAGACTATCACATTGCAATAAACATTCGCAAATTTCCATTAATTAAAGTTCTCCATCATTCTCTGTCCTCTGTGTCTTCATCTATTACACCAAATTTCCTCTTGAATTTTGAATATTGTTCTTCCAGTTGTTCTGCTCCTTGTTTCAATTTTCCATGCATAAACGGCCTTTGGTAGGCTTCCATCCTGCATTCTTCTTACGTGTCCATACCATTTTAGCCTTCTGTGTTCAATCTCATCCACTATATTTCTTTCTGCATCCATCCGTCCATTATATTTCTTTCTAAATTAATCTGTTTTCTAATATTATAATAATAATAATAATAATAATAATAATAATAATAATAATAATAACACTGTAATTAAACCAGAGTGCTCTATGGGCAGAAACATTAATTTTGTACAGAAAAAAAATATCGAAAATATAGTGAAAAAAGAATGCAAAATTATAAGAAAAGTTTTAGGTCCACAAGTCATAGGTGAAGCATTTAGACTCAGAAGTAAAAAAAAATTAAAATATATACAGACATTCATAATGATATTAGAAAACGAAGGTTAAAATTTTATGGCCATATTAAACGAATAAACTCAAATAGGCTCACAAAACAGATAATGGAATTCTACGAAAACAGAAGTAAAGCTCCAGTGGATACTATGAAGTGGATTGATGAAGTCAAAAAGGACTTAAAATTGGCAGGAATTACTAAAGAAGATATCCCAAACAGAGATATATTTAGAATTAAGGTGAATAAGTAGCAAGTTGACCAAGAGGAAAAACTGAAGAAAAAACTGGAACAACTTGGACAGATGATAGAAAACAAGCTCATAGCAAACGAATGAAAGAAATTTGGGCTCAAAGGATACGCCTCTAAGTACTTTGCGTAGTCCTACATGGGCTCATCCGCAATCAAAAAATTATTATTATTATTATTATTATTATTATTATTATTATTATTATTATTATTATTATTATTATTATTATTATTATTATTATTATTATTTATTATTATTATAAATCATCATAAATATTATGGGTTAGACTATTTGGCCTGTTCGTCTCGATAGTTAACTGAAGTCTAGAACTGGTCACACCATTGTCGTTTCCGCCGCCCCACATCTCGTTGTGCTATAGGTTTGTAGTTATATAACATTCTTGAAATTCAGTTTGATAACTTTTCTGTACATGTTCATACCATCTGTTTATTTAACTTTGAGTTAAGTCTATTATATTTAGAATGTTCAGTTCTTGTTTAATACGTTTGTTTCGTTTAGATCTAATAGTTATATCCCGCCATAGGTTTGGTTCTAAACTTCTGAGCCATATAGGCCTACCAATGTTGGTATGCCAGCATTCTGAAAAACTTCAGAATTATCAAAATCGTTTATATTTCCATATGGCAATGTGCAGCCTAAATATTCAAAGCGGATCGTTTGTTTATATTTCATATTCAAGTAGAACTTCAAGTTTCTTCTTCCTTCATTAAAAGCTTATAATTATTTTTCCGATTCTTCTCTATTGCATAGCCTCCGATATTCAAATTGCGATTTTAATTGTTCTACTAGATTCAGCTCGCTTATCCTTATTCTTATCTAAAGCTGATATATGAATATCTGACCGGATATATTTAGAGGAACTTCGGGTAATTTGGACCCTTGTTTTGAATTTATTGCTTTTCTTCTTTTAATTAAGGGATTTGAATTTTGTTTAATTACAGTGACTATTTAACTCATGCCCCAAATGGGAGTCAATGACCAATCACGTTTCAATGATTTTTGTTTTACAACCAATCAGAATCGTGTTTCACGAAATATTTATCAGTGTTATAATTACCATATTAAAGAAAGCTCCTCCTTTTTAATATTCTGAACAGGTCTGACCATTATTTTGCAGTGACTGAGCCTGTGAGAAATACGGCTATCAGATTGTATATATAGTACATGCCGCATGCGGGAGTTAATATAAAACATTTGTAGCTATTGATTATACCACCAAAAAAAGAAACCACTGTTTGCACTTTCTTAAATGTATTTTTTCCCAGGTAACAATCCAGAAAAATATAATTGTCATATTTACATCATACGACATCAGAAATGAATTAATATACAGTTTGATGTGTTTCATTTTTTCTCCACTAGAGAGCATTCTTACAATATTACGTTCCTTTGGCAATAAATAGTATGATCTGGTTGCAGTGATAAACAAAAGAAGCAGTAGAAGCATACCTATCGTTTCTCATGTGTTTTCAAGCATTAAATATATAAATATTAAATATATATTATATATATTATATATATTATATATATTATATATAAATATATAAATATTTTGAAATAACTATAGTTAAGTAATGATTTGTGAGTAAACAGCTTAATTTTATTCCTTAAATAGTCCTAACAAACTCGTGGCATTACTTATGATTATCATTAGTGTTGTAACTATGGAATAGCATTGTTATTTATTCAAATATGGAAACATCTTTATAATTAATAAACTTTTTTTCATTACAAGAAAGGTCCACTTTAAACTCCATATTCGGATAAAGTGGACCCCAGAGTCCACCTTAGTTTTTAGTCTATTTTTAAGTTTATTTACCCTATTAATTTATACTATTAGGCACAGATTAATCTGAAAATATTTAAGACTCATCATAATTAAAAAGCGTTGATATTTATTTAATGTTTTGAAGAAAAATATTGTTTATTATAACATTCACGAATCATTCAACTGCAGAAAGCGACGGTTATTGAGTTTAGTAAAATTACAAGGACATTAAATAAAATTAAATAAGTGAATGGTTTTTACACATAGCATCCTCATTGATAAAATATACGTATTCGTGTAAAGTGGATCCAGAGGGTCCACATTAGCCGAATTCCTTTGATATGTTTAATTATTTTAAACAGCCACCATGTCATAAACACTACAACCAAACAACAAACTATAGATTAGCTCCTATCCACACTTACTCCTTCCCGAGAAAAAATCTTCTTTTCCTATATAATGCCAATCGACGATAAACTATCCCTGGACCGCATTAGAACTAAGACACAAGGTATAGACAATATAAGTATCGACTTTTTAAAGAAATAACTCCATGTCATACTCCCAACTGTAACCCATATATTTAATGTTTCAATCATTACTTCAACTTACCCCGAACTCTGGAAAAAAGCTATAGTCAGACCAATCCCTAAAATTAAAATACCTGTAACACCAAACGACTTTAGACCAATCAGCATCCTCCGAGTCCTATCTAAGGCCTTGGAGCGCACTTTTCATGAACAATTAACTGATTACCTTAACACACATAACATACTCGACCCACACCAATCAGGTTTTAGGACAGGCTATAGTACGGCAACCGCACTTCTTAAAGTTACCAAAGATGCGCGGGAAGCAATGGACAATGGCCACATGACAATATTTACACTCTTGGACTTCAGTAAAGCTTTCGAAACTGTTGACACTGACATATTA
Organism: Diploptera punctata; assembly: GCA_030220185.1. Taxonomy (NCBI): domain Eukaryota; kingdom Metazoa; phylum Arthropoda; class Insecta; order Blattodea; family Blaberidae; genus Diploptera; species Diploptera punctata. The sequence goes on from JASPKZ010000004.1 coordinate 737,233, forward strand.
ATAGCAAAATTACGCGCTCTGAATCTTTCGGACAATGTTGTTAACTGGCTTGGATCCTACTTTCGTGATCGCCAGCAATGTGTATCCAATGCAGAACTTTCCTCATCCTGGCTATCACTGAAGGGTGGCGTCCAACAAGGTTCAGTGTTAGGACCACATCTGTTCTCTATCTATATTAACGATATATCCACCAACTTACCTATTGTCGACATCACCTATACGCTGACGATTTGCAAATTTACATTCACTCCCATCCTGACGATGTACATGACAGACTAGACAAATTAAATAGTGACCTAGACTCATTTTCCCAATGGCCGAAGAAACATGGACTTAATCTAAATGCTGACAAGACACAGTGCATAATTATACATCGGCGAATCCAAGCATTATAAATTATGAAAATATCCCTACCATTCTCCTAAATGACAAAAACATATCCTACAGCTCAGTAGTAAAAAATCTGGGTGTCTACATGGACCAACACCTAGACTGGAAAATCCAGGGAATAATACCTGCAAGAAAGTGTTCTCAATTCTACACTCCCTAAATAGTTTTAAAAACTTCCTTCCTACAAAATTAAAACAAATACTTGTACAGACTCTTATAATGCCACACTTCGACTATGCGACATATTACTGACTAATCTGAAAACTCATCTATCTGACAGACTCAGCGTGCTCATAATGCGTGCATTCGATTTATATTCAATCTCCGTCGTTATGACCACATGTCTCCTTCATTTCAGGCCTTATCATGGCTACGCCTAAATGACAGAAGAACTTTACATTCACATACCTTACTATTCCAAATTCTGCACACATATTTACCAAGTTATTTAACAACACGTTTTCAAAATTTATCGGTTCATCACAATTTAGGAACAAGATCACAAGACTCTTCTTTACTTTTGATTCCTCAGCACAGCACATGTCTATACTCTGAATCTTACACAATATCTATGACTAGAGCATGGAAGTTCCCAGTCATGTCAGAGACTGTCAATCGCTATCACTATTTAAATCCAAATTAACTGATATCTTAAGTTCGACATAATGAAAACATTAACTGAATAACAACTATATAGAGTATTCCATTAATAAGCACCTAGGAAGCTACTTACTTTATTTTATATAATTTTAATTTTATTATATTCTATGTTTTTGTTAGTATTAGTTAGTATTAGATCACATCAACATTGTATTTTGTTTAATCTGTATTTTAATAATATCTTAAAATTGTAATATGTATGTAATGTTTGTATGATTCTACTATTCGCTGGTTGAGTGGAAGAGAAGGCCTTATGGCCTTAACTCTGCCAGCTAAAATAAAGCATTATTATTATTATTATTATTATTATTATTATTATTATTATTATTATTATATTATTATGTCACATGATATCAGACTAAACCTGTCAGTATATTAAACAGCATCTACATAATATAATATATTTAGGAGTTTTTTCAACATTTGTAATATTCAATAGCAGAAATTAAGAATTGATTCTTAGCTTGAAAAACTTTTAAAATGGTAATTTTCATAAATATAAAAAATAAACACTTCTTCGCACAAAGAATAAAATAAACTGGTCTTGATGAGGGAAAGAATTAAAAATATTTTCTGTTCGAGGACAGCACAATTAACCGCATTGCCCGAACTTCCCTATACTATTGGGAATGTGATTACGGGCTTTTTTACATTCCGAAGCAACCTTCAACCTGAAGAACTTGGAGTTTGTTTCAAAGTGTTCTCCTAGACTGGTTGCTTTCTCCTACCCTCCACGTACCCCTATGGCCGCGACTTTTACCAGGTACCACTTTCCGGGCCAGAAGGATCTAGAGCTCGAGCGAGTCCTTCAGTAAGATTATCTTCAGATAGAGTCTTTAGACCCAAATGTATAATAAATATAACTTATACATTTAAAATGTATAATATACAACACTTATATAAATTTAACATAAATATAACATACTTAAAAATGTTTTGTTTTGGAAATGGTGACTAAATACGTTCAAAACTTGCCTACTTCGATTGCCGTTTATACCACTTAAACCAGAAATTAATCTGCTCAAACCCGTGAGGACAATTGACTAACTATACGTCGTTATGAAGCAGATAAAAATGTAATTGAACTTCTTGTATATTGAATTTTAAATCCAGATACTGAATCTGATTCAATCCCCGAAGATAAAAACGTAATGTTCTCTCTTGATGATTAGTTAATTAAAATAACATTAAGTGACTTGATCAGCCTGATAGGCTAGAGGTCAGCGTTTCTGACTTACTGTTCATGAGATTCCGGGTTCGATTCCCGGTCAAACCATAGGAATTTTTCCTTAAGGAAATCATTCCTGTGGTTGCCATGATCTGGAATTTAGGTCAAGGTTAAGAATTCTCCTGGCGCTTCATTATCAGCTATCACCCATCTTATCAACGGGGTAACGTAACCCAACTTCAGAAGTGGGTTACAATTAAGCCAATGCCAGGAGAGAACACCAGAAATGTCGAAAATGACAACCTGGAGCATTAAAAAAACATTAAGTGACTTCGTCACACTAATATTATAGGTATTATTAACTGTTAATACCCATTACGTTCGACTCTTGAATCTTAGAGGCTGTCTGCTAAGGACAATTGAATTATTTTTTCAAACTGTTGAGTAAAATAAGCTACTTGTATGATACAAAGTCAGAAGGTTAAATTTCTTATCTTGAGAGTTCATCGCGCTCCACAATGAAATCAAAGATCGCGGTGAGGTCGATGGAATCTAAGTAAAATTCTGAGCACACCAAACATAACGTCTTAAATACTATTCCTCAGTGTCAAAAGTCGCGTCATGACCTTGAATTAAAGCGATTTTATATAAATAAAATATGATGCGATAGGCCTAGAAGGTCCATGGCTTACTAGCCCGACGCTGGCCTCACATTCACATGTGTTAATCACAGGTGGATGATGATCTAACCAGTTTAGGGGTAACACGTAGTTAGCATGTCATCCTCCAGTCGTTATAAGTGGATTCTTTACCTGAAGTCGCTATTCGTTTTAGCTACCCAAATTAGGTGGGAATCGGTCACATAGTTGCTGAAATTATATTAAAAAAAGACTTATTCCATGGGGACTCGAACCAGCACAGTCCCACAATTCTTCACCAAACTATGATGCCTTAAACTGCACGGCTACGGCACAGGACGCGAATAAAAATGTGCAGAAAATGTAATATATGACTACAAATAATCTCTCTTTAAGGGATTTTGAAATAATTTCTAATAATAAAACCGTTACAAAATTTATATTTAGAGATGACTTTTAGAATAATTATAAAACTGTAAGAAACTGCAAACAAACGTTTATTTCTATTTAAAATTTATGTATTTGAAATGAAGTCTACTAAGATCATTAAGTCGGATAGACTACGAGTGGCAGGGACACGTGGTACGAATGGATAATGTAAGAGAGGCATGGAAACTTCCTATACGGAAGCAGATGGATAGCAACTTAATAAGTTGGCCAAGAATGAGATAGTAGAATAACATTAACCGAATCAAATAAAAAAATGAAAATTAGGTACTATTAGACGGGAAACCAAAGGTTATTAAATAGTAAAAAGAGGGAATAGTTGAGAGAGAAGATTAATGATCTTGAAATCAATACAAAAACTGTAACATCAGAGAATTATATCAGGGACTTAAGATAGGGAAGAGATGGTTTCAGGCTAGAAAGAACATAATTAGGAATGAAAATGGATATATGATTGCAGATTCCAGGAGTCAATTAGATAGATGGAAACGCCAGCTATTAAATGTACATACAGAACAGGATATAGAAGAAAATAACTTACTGACAGCAGAAATGCTAGTCACAGAACCAAGTTCGTTAGAGGGTGAAATAGCGATAGAAAAATTGAATATGTATAAAGCATCAGGTTCATACGGGATCCCAGCAGAACTGATAAAATCAGGGGGAGAAAATTTTTGATGGACAAGATATGTTGGTTACTTTGTATAATTGGGAAAAGGAAGCTCTTCCAAATGAACGGAAAAATCTATTATCGTACCAAATCTACAAGAATGGAGATAAAACTGATTGCAACAACTACAGGGGCATTGCTCTCAACTTCGTACAAAATCCTAATAAATACACCGTGTCCCATTCAAACCTCCCACATTTAATTAGTCATTACTCTCAAAGTATGCAGAATTATGAAATTAGGTTGTATTAAAAGAAAGAGAAACTCAAATAAGTTTTGTTTTCATTGTTTCAGTTAATTCATCTGTCGTATGTTGGATAATAATGACATAAAACAAAATGGCGACTCCTCAGCAACGAGCACAAACTGTTTTCTGGTATGCAGAGACGAAGTCAATAATTACAGTGCAAAGAAATTACCGGAGAGAATATGGAGGAAATGCACCTGATGGGAAGACCATTAAGGCATGGCTTGAGAAGTTTCTGGCGACTGGAAGCGTTAAAAAAGAATCAGGAGGTGCTCGTACACGTGTTTCAGAAGAAAAGATTGAAGAAATTAGAGCAGGATTTCAGAGAAGTCCACAAAAATCAATTCGCCAAGCTTCCCGGCAGTTCAATGTGCCGAGATCAACTGTGCATCGAGTGCTTCATAAGCGGCTTCGTTTGTACCCCTACAAGGTGCAAATTGTTCAACAAATAAAGCCAGATGACAGGCCACGACGACAGGCATTCGCTATTGAAATGCTGGATCGTATTGACAAGGACCCTCAATTTCTTGGAAAGTCTTGTTTTCTGACGAGGCAACGTTCCATGTATCAGGATCTGTTAATCGGCAAAATGTAAGGATCTGGGGTACGCAAAATCCACACGTCTACCGTGAACACGTCCGGGATAGCCCAAAAGTAAACGTTTGGTGCGGCCTGATGAAGAACAGGATTATAGGTCCTTTTTTCTTCCATGAGAAGTCAATAACTGGCCCGGTATACCAAGACATGTTGGAACAGTTCTTGTACCCCCAAGTAGCTGATCTGCAACCCCAAGTAATCTTTCAGCAAGATGGAGCCCCACCACACTGGAGCCTGGATGTTCGGAATTCACTCAAAGAATCCTTCCCAGATAGGTGGATTGGACGCGGCGGACAAATTTGCTGGCCACCACGTTCGCCAGACATCACTCCACTGGACTTCTTCCTCTGGGGGTATGTAAAAGACCGTGTGTTTGCGACTTCAGTACAAGATCTTCATGATTTACAAACCCGTATCCTTGACACAATTGCAACAGTACCAATGGACATGTTGGAGCTAACGTGGCACGAAATCGAATACAGACTTGATATTGTTCGTGCTACTAATTGTGCACAGTGTTTTAGTGTGTGTCAATGTGTGGCGATGAAAATTCTTTGAATTTCTTTTTTATTTAATACTGTCCTCATTTCATAATTCCGCATACTTTGTTAGTTACGAATAACTAAAATGTGGAAGGTTTGAATGGGACACTATATTAGTAAGCAGACTTACTCTCTTTATTGATGACATTCTAGGATATCATCAATACAGATCTAGAAGAAACAGGTCTACAACAGATTCCATTTTTTGCATATGACAGATTTTTAAAAAATGAATATAAGAGCGACAAAAAAGGATGAGCAGCTTCAAAAACCAGAGTTCCTGTTATGGCCCACTGCGCATGCTCGAAAATCCATAGCTGTGGTTAACGAGTTAACGCATTGTTAAATGTTTTAAATACGCTGTATTTTGTTTTAATCGTATTAAATAGTTAAAAAAGAATAGTGAAGAAGACATGTTTCTAGATATTTACGAGTGTTCGACAAATGCAATATTACTCAAATTGCGACAATTTAAAGTCAACTCTCGTTCATAGTGTAAAAGTAAACAAAGCAACTAGTATCTCAATTTCGAGTAGCGTAGATCATTAAACTACTTACAGCAAGATGAAATGTATGTGAAAGCCAGGGTTCGAATCCTCCGGCAATTGTTTTATTCATTTGTATATTCGCAAAATACATCCTATAACATTTAATTCCTGCCACGTGTTCTACGGTCACTTTACAATATCTTAAGTAATATTCCTACCATCATAAACTCTGTAACACTATTCAGCTTACTTACTTACTTACTCACTGGCACTATTGAACTCGTAGGTTCATGGCCGCGCGGGCATAAGCTCTCCATGCATCCCTATCCTAAGAGAATGCTTTCCAATCATTCCCTGTATAATCTACATTTCCCAAATCATAATTAATGCTATTCTCCCACCTCATTCTTGATATACCAAATGGGCGATTTCCCTTTGGCTTTCCTACAAGATGCTTCCATGCAAGTCTTTCACTCCCCATACGTGTAACATATCCTGCCCATCGCAGTCTACGAGACTTAAATGTTCTTATTATATCTGGTTTCCTATAAAGACCATATAGTTAATTGTTATGTATCCTTCTCCATTCACCTGTCTGTTCACATCTCTTTGGTCCAAAAACTTTCCTAAGTACTTTATTCTCAAATACTTGTAATCTCCTTTTTTCCCTTAAAGTAAGAGTACATGTTTCGCACCCATACAATATAACATACAATACAATAGTTTTATATACTTTCAGTTTAACGTTTTTTAAAAAGAAGTTGGGACATCAAGAGTTTCTGCAATGCATAATAGCATGCATTTTCAGAATTGAGCCTATGTTTAATTTCTTTGTGAATCGCATTCCTATTTGTGATTATAGTTCCTAGGTATTTGAATTCAGCCACTTCCTCAAAATTTCCCTCATTTTTCATTAGCTGTCAATTTCCATTATATAATGTATTTCTGTGTGTGACCATATATTTAGTTTTATTGATATTTACTTCCAGTCCTAATTTCTTAGTGTTACTCAATAAGTGTGTGCGTGTTGTCCTTTAGTATCTCCTCGCTATTGGCCAATAGTACTACATCATCAGCATAAACTAACAGCTTATTAATACCATTGAGTTGTAAGCTTTCCTTCTTCTCTAAAGATTTAATGGAATGCTCTAGTACAAAATAAAATAGTAGAGGAGATAGTGCATCTCCTTGCTTCAACCCATTCTGGATTTCAAAAGTGTCCGGAAACTGTTTGCCTACACGCACCCTACTCTTTGTGCCATTTAGACACATTCGTCTACTCTTTGTGCCATTTAGACACATTCGTATAAGTCTAACTAACTTTTTAGGAATTCTAAAACCCAGCAGGATACTATATAACTTCTCCCTCTTAATTGAATCGTATGCTTTTTTGAAGTCTGCGTATAGTTGATGTACAGTACCATTATATTCCCATTTCGTTTCTAAAATGTCTTATACTAAAAATCTGATCTGTTGTAGACCTGTTTCTTCTAAATCCATATTGATGGTTTCCTAGAATGTCATCAATATAGGGAGTAAATCTGCTTACTAATACATACTATTTGTTAGAATTTTGTAGGAAGTTGAAAGTAATGAGATGTCCCTGTAGTTGTTGCAATCAGTTTTATCTCCCTTCTTATAAATTGGTACGATAATTGATTCCTTCCATTCATCTGGAAGAGCTTCTTTTTCTCAAATCATACTAAGCAACCAGCGTATCTTGTCCATCAATTTTTCTCCCCCTGATTTTATCAGTTCTGTTGGGATAGGCAAACAATTTTCGGACACTTTCGAAATCCAGAATGGGTTGAAGCAAGGAGATGCACTATCTCCTCTACTATTTAATTTTGTACTAGAGCATGCCATTAAATCTTTAGAGAATGAGGAAGGCTTACAACTGAATGGTATTAATAAGCTGTTAGTTTATGCTGATGATGTAGTACTACTGGCCAATAGCGAGGAGATACTAAAGGCCAACACGCACACACTATTGAGTAACACTAAGAAATTAGGACTGGAAGAAAATATCAGTAAAACTAAATACATGGTCACACATAGAAATTCAGTATATAATGGAAATGGACAGCTAATGACAAATGAGGGAAATTTTGAGGAAGTGGCTGAATTTAAATACCTAGGAACAATAATCACTAATAGGAATGAGATGCACAAAGAAATTAAACATAGGCTCAATTCTGGAAATGCATGCTATTATGCATTGCAGAGACTTTTGATGTCCCAACTCCTTTCAAAAAACGTTAGCCTACGCTGAAAATATATAAAACTGTTATTCTACCAGTTATATTATATGGGTGCGAAACGTGGACTCTTACTTTAAGGGAGGAAAGGAGATTACGAGTATCTGAGAATAAAGTTCTTAGGAAAATTTTTGGACCAAAGAGATGTGAACAGACAGGTGAATGGAGAAGACTACATAACAATGAACTACTTGGTCTTTATAGGAAGCCAGATATAATAAGAACATTTAAGTCTCGTAGACTGCGATGGGCAGGACATGTTGCGCGTGGGGGTTACGAAACCCAAACCACGCTGACTGCTACCATTTGTGGGGGTTACGAAACCCACTTTTAATAAACCACGCTGACTGCTACCATTTGTGCGCGCGGGGCGACACCTGACCACAATAAATAAACCACGTTCTCTGACTACCATTTGTGGGTCAAATGAAAACCACGCAGATTGCTACCTTTACTCCGGGATCGGGTTTTGTAATTTGCTGTTTCTATTAATGTGGATCTGATTTCCAAAGAGGATATCTTATCAGGAAAATGGCTTACCTAGGGCCCATAGAAGGTAGCCGTTGATTCATCTTTCTTTCTCTGACAGATATATATAAGAGTACTGATTATTAAATACATACAGTGAGTGAACAAGACAATGACTGTGTTTTAATAATGCTAATCAGCATGATAGTTGAGGAGCTCGGAATGGTTTCTTACGTGATTGATTTCCATAACAGGATAGTGAACAACTATTTATACTTAAACAAAGCAAGAGGGGCGTTGTTTAAAAGATAACTTTTAATAAACAAGTTGGCTGAGTAAAAGTAAATTAACAACAAAAAATGATGGCATTCGATCAAACGATCAAAGTAGCCGTACAGAAAAATAAATAAGTAATATACCATACATCACACCACACTCACACAGATGTCCGAGTTTCGGGGATATCCTCTTCCCTAGACGGTCGGACCAACTCAAACAGGCCTCTTCTTGGCCTCAGGACCACTTGTCTATGTAGAATTCCATGTTTTAACTTTCCAGTCGCATATTGACCTGGAACCGGATTCCACTCTTGAATCCGTTAATACAACCAAAACGCCGATTGCTAGGATGATCGAATGATATAGTTCTGTTGGTGCACTATGTACATAAAGGTTCCGAGGTAGAGGGGGAATGCGCCGTAGACATGCGCGGCAGGAAGGATGAAGAGGGAAGGGGTAGCCACTAGGAGAACATGGATATTGGCATATTTCACAAATGTTCCTGTGTAGGGAGGAGAACAAAGATACCACACTGAACCGAAAAAATGCACTTTCGGTTCAAGACGTGCATGGAAACTTGTTGTAGGAAAGCCAGAAGGAAAACGCCCAGTTGGTAGACCAAGAATGAGGTGGGAGAACAATATTAACTATGATTTGAGGGAAGTAGATTATACAGGGAATGATTGGAAAACATCAGCTCAGGATAGGGATGTATGGAGAGCTTATGTCCGCGCGGCCATGAACCTACGGGTTCGATAGTGCCAGTAAGTAAGTAAGTAAGTAAGTTGGGATCTCATCTGAACCTGATTCTTTATACATCTTCAATATTTCAATCGTCATTTCAACCTCTAATGCACTTGGTTCTGTGACTAGCATTTCTGCTGTCTGTAAATTATCCTCCTCAATGTCCTGTTTTGTATGTACATTTAATAGCTGATTAAAGTAACTTTTCCATCTATTTAATATACTCCTGCAATCATATACCCATTTTCATTCCGAATTATTTTTGTTCTAGCCTGAAACCCTTTCTTCTCTATACTAATTCCCTGATATAATTCTCTATGTTCCTATTTTTTGCGTTCTCTCTCAAATATTCCCTCTTTTTACTCTTTAGTAACTTGGTGGTTTCCCGTCTAATACTACCAATTGCTCTAAACTTACCTCATTTGGCTCGTGTAACCATTTCATTTTTGCTAGCTTTCTTTTCTTTAAAATGTCGGCACATTCTTCATCAAACCATTTCTTGTTTTGCTTCTTTTTAAAACAACCAATGCTTTCTGATGCTGACAATTTAATAGTATCTCTTATAGCCTCCCATTCTTTATTTATATCAGTTTCTTCTTCGTTTGCCCCACATTGTCATCTGAAGATTCCAGTACTTCAAATCTATTAGCAATTTTGAATTGGTATTCTTGCTGCATTTCATCATTTTTCAAATTTTTAAATTCTAATTTTTCAGAATCATCTTAGCGTTTGTTCCCCGCATAAGCGATAGCTATTGTCTGATTTTCACCCTGACCAGATGATGATCCGAATTGCAGTCTGCCCCTCTAACTGATCTAACATCGATGATGCTACTGTGCCAGTGTTTGTCCTCTAATACATGATCTATTTGGTTCCGATTTTCGCCATCTGGAGACGTCCAGGTGTATTTATGAATATCCTTATGCTGAAATGTTGTGCTCTTAACAATGAGATTCTTTGATGTGGCGAAGGTGACTAATCTAACCTCATTGTCGTTACTATCTTCATGAAGATTGAATTTGCCTATTGTTGGTTTGAATATATCTTCCCGCCCCACTTTTGCATTAAAATCTCCTAAGACAATTTTCATTTGACATCGTGAAAGGCTATCAAGTACGCATTCTAATTCTTCATAGAACTCATCCTTAATCTTATCATCTTTATCTTCTTGGGGAATGTACATTTACAATTATGAAATCATGTTGTTTATCCTTTAGAATTATGTATGATATCCTATCACTAACAAACTTAGTATCTCGGATAGCGGATAGGATCCTCCTTCTGACTAAAAACCCGTTCCAAATGTGGGTCTTTCTGCACCCCCGTAGTATAATGCAAAGCTTCCTGATTCCTGACTACCTTCTCCTGGCCACCTAACTTCCTGTAAAGCGATTATATCCAAGGGCGATTTATCTAATTCCCGCCTTAATATCTCTAGTGCCCCGCTATTGTATAAAGTCCTAACATTCCATGTTCCTAGGAAAATGTCCCTGTGTTTAAGCCTTTGGCATTGGTTCCCTGTAGTAGTCCCCGCCCGTAGAACCGAATGGGGACTATTTGACCTCCGGAAATTTTTACCCCAGTAGAACCCATGTCCGCATTTCTTGACGGTTGTATTTTTACGGTGAAAGATCGTCACTCTTTCGACCAAGGTTCTTTTTTCATCTGGCTTATCACCTTCGACCAGTCGGGCATGGGTAACCCTATCGGCAGCAATGCTACCGCCGATCATTTAAGCCCGCAAGCCACTCCACCACGACAAGGTAAAGATACCATGGAGGGTCACTATTCAGCTATCGGTATAAATTTAATTTGTGTGTTCAGTACCGCGTTTTAATAATAATGCTATGCATTTTTATAATAAAATATAATATAGCTTCATATATTATTTAATTATTTCGTATTAGTGAGCAAACATTTCACCCTTCAAATAAAATATTTAGTTTATATTTGTCAACTCCTGCATGATAATAGTCCATAGATAATGGACAATAATAAAGAATAATAATTATTATTATTATTATTCATCTATAATAATAATAATAATAATAATAATAATGAGATGTATCAAATCATGTGAAGAATGTAATTACCTGGGATCAAAATTAACTCAAAATGTTCCCAAGAAAATGACATAGAACATAGAATTTAAAAGGCAGATTGGTAATAATAATGTTAAACGGATTTTTGTAGGATAAGAACATACGAATAGATATCAAATTAGAAATTTATAAATCCATAATTCGAAGCACGCTAACATAGCGTGCAGAAACTTGGCAGTTGAATAAAAATTTGAGTTAAAGCTTATGTCTACTGAAATTCATTGTTTCAGACGCTCAACTAGACATTCTAAAATAAATAGGAAAAAATCAAAATTCAATCATCACACTACAAATGAAAGTCAAAAATTCAATATTAGATTTTGTGAGATACAGACAACTACGATGGCATGGTCATATATGTAGGATGCCAGAGAAAAGATTACCCAGACAAGCTTTGGACTGGATTCCACCAGGAAAAGGAAAGGGAGCTAGACCTAGATTTAAATGGATGGATGATGTAAGAAGAGGTATGAGGGAGCTAGATCTGGAAGAATTTGAATGAGATGATAAAGAAGAATGTAGAAAGAAGATAAACATTTAAAAAGCTTTAGGCATAGGAAGATATTTAATTACACTGTAACCTGTTTATAAATAAATCAATATATAATAATAATAATAATAATAAATAGTAATACTTCCAAATAGTTAGTACGTTTTTTTTCTTTAAGAATGGATGTACAGAATAAAATAGAAAGCATTTTATTAATTAAAAGAATTAATCCCACCGGGAATCGAACTTATGTCCTCTTGCATACGAATCAAGTCACTAAGCACTGAGCTAAGCTTTCGCTCGCGTGTTTCGTTTAGAAAGAATGCTCTTCAAAGGAAGAATGTAAACGTATTATAGCTATACTGTGCAATTAGTTTACTCGTGTGAATCGTGCGTTAGAACTTGAAATATTCGAGATCAAGAGTCGGCCCATTCTTTTTGTCGCTAAGTGTACAACAATTATATGTACCAGTTCAAAAAGGCGTACGTTTCAGTTAAGAGTGAGAAGTTATGTAGTACCCTTCTGGAGTTCGGAATTCCTAAAAATTTAGTTATACTTATACGAATGTGTCTAAATGGCACAAAGAGTAGGGTACGTGTAGGCAAACGGTTTTCGGATATTTTTTTTAAATTCACAATGGGTTAAAGCAAGGAGATGCACTCTCGCCTCTACTATTCAATTCTGTATTAGAGCATGTCATCAAAACTTTGAAGAATGAAGAAGACCTACAGCTCAATGGCATTAATAGGCTGTTAATTTATGCTGATCACGTAGTATTATTGAGCGATAACCAGGAGATACTATGGGACAACACGCACACTCTATTGTATAACACTAAGAAATTGAAACTGGAAATAAACATAAATAAAACTATAATATATGTTCACACATAAAAATTTGTTATATAATGGAAATGGACAACTAATGACAAATGAAGGTAATTTTGAAGAAGTGGCTTTTCTCAAGTATCTAGGAACAATAATTACAAATAAGAATGAAATGCACATATTAAACCCAGGCTCAATTCTGAAAATACCTGCTATTATGCATTACAGGGGCTTTTGTCGTCCCAATTCCTTTAGAAAATGTTAAACTGAAAATATATAAAACTGTTCTTCTCCCGTTATATTATATGGATGAGAAACATGGACTCCTACTTTAAGGGAGGAAATAAAATTACGAGTATTTGAGAATAAAGTCCTTAGGAAAATTGTTGGACCAAACAAAGATTAATAGACAGTGAATGGAGAAAACTACACAACAGGAAGCATCATGCTCTTTATAGGAAGCCAGATATAATAAGAACTGTTAAGTCTCGTTAGACTGCGATGGGAGGGACTTGTGGCAAGAATGGGGAATTAAACAGGAGCATGGAAGCTAGTTGTAGAAAAATCTGAGGGAAAACGTCCAGTTGGTAGACCTAAAATGAGGTGGGTGAATAACATTAACCATGATTTGAGGGAAGCAGATTATACAGGGGATAATTGGAAAACATTAGCTCATGATAGGGGTGTATGGAGGAGAGCTTATGTCCGCGCAACCATGAACCTACGGTTTCAATAGAGTCAGTTAGTTAGTTAGTTAGTTAGTTATGATAAGAGGGAGGTGCATTATACAAGAAATAAATTGCCTCTGGATACGAGTAGAAATGTACGAGGAGTTAATGTCCGCGCGGCCATGAACCTCCGGGTTTGATAGTGCCACTACATTAGTTAGTTTAAAATTTAATGTTACACTACAATTTTTTTAAAAGTAAAGTCGGTCGATGCTTTGTGCTTAGCCGCCCTTGAGTTGTTGACTAAAAATCGTAAATCATGAATCCCTATTAATGTGCAAGCCCTGTTACTAATTAAATGTATGAATAGTTATTTTGTTATAAGATTTAACACATGCAGCATATTTACAGTATATCAAAAGTAACTTTCTTTTCAGTTCAAATGAGATTATTTTCTTATTTATTTTCCTTTGTTTAATCTCTCTTTTAGTACCTTTAGATTCTACACGTCTCCCGGGCTATATCGAATATTACCTGTGAGGAGAGGTTTTATACTCTGGAACACAAGCATACTTTTGTTTGGCCATAGACATTGAGGTATCAGACCAGTTAAGACAAATTTGATCATTCGAAATGAGATTTCTCCGATTTGTATCAGGTTATAAGTTACTAGACGACAAAAGGCACAAGGATAGTATATTAGGAAATGATTAAATCTGGAATCAGTAACATATATAGTTCAAAAATACAAACCAAACTGGAGAGATCATATTCAACGAATCCCAGATTCGAGGATATTGAAACCTGCCCGTTAATAACATTCAAATGTAAAAAGTAATATAGGATGACCGTCCCGCGCCATAGCCGGATGGTTAAGGCAAGAATGCCTTGGCGCAGAGCTATGTGACTTGAGCTGGTTCGAGTCCCCATGGGGGAAGAATTTTCTCATGGCATTTCGGTCAGTATGGGACCGGTGCCCATCCAGCATCGTGAGGCATTTGGGCAGGTACAATAAATAGCTACTACAGGTTGAGAAGACCAGCTACAACGGCTGGGCGACCCGACATGCTGACCATATGTCACCCCTACACTGGCTTATGATCGTCTACTTCTGTGATTAACACAAGTGGACGTGAGGCCAGCAGCCAGTTTTTAATATAGGCCGACCATTGAAGAGATTGTCTGAACAACTATTTAGAGACGAAATAGGCCAGAAGGACTAATCCTTGAGGCCGATATTAATGATGATGATGTTGGAAAAGAACATGGGGGGCCACCTGGAGAAACGATCAACCAGTCAGAGCCTGTTCTGAGATAACATGAACAGTTAAGTCAAAACATGTCATTAACGCGTACATTCATACTAAACAAGGTGAATGTGAAAAGGTGATTAAGATGAGAAAATGGTGTTCGAGTTGTTTGGGTCTTAATGTTTTCCAACACATCCTACATGTGAGGAAACATCTCGAGGAAACCTCACTCAGGAAAGTTGTCCCTTTTGGAAATGAAACCCGTTTCGCAGCGTTCGATGAAACGATGTTACTCCGAGATTACAATGGTGAATATATATCCAATCTTAAGGCCACAAAATAAAGCCCATTGCAGGAATTAGAAAACCCATGGGGTAGTAGAAAGAGCTGTATAATCAGCACGAGTTATCAGTCGTGATGTGAGCCCGCCGTGACCCCAGGACATACGTCATTACATAATCATTACTGTTAGAGGATAGCATTCTAAATGAAAAAATGCACTTGGACCAGAACTTGAGTTCAATATCTCCAGTTTTGAGTTGTTAGAAAGCTGAAGATCCTGGATTCTAGTCTCGATTCAGGTGTATTTTCCCTCTATAGTCATGTCATCTATATAAAAAACACGAATAATCGATGTGCGTTAATTTACATTCTATATTATGTGGCAGATATGATACACCGGGGTATTTTAATTTTATATTTGAGATATTTAAAACTGGAATTTAGTGGTTCCTGAGTATATTACTTTTCAAACCAAAGCGAACCTGGCAGGATCTTCCCATACAGTAGACATAGGGATGTGTATAATAGACTATATTTCTTGCGGGTCCCATGGGCTGCAGAACGATGTATGTGATATGTATAGCGGAACATGGAAACAGAAGAAGAAAAATCCGGTTTTATTCCATTAGGATGGATGACACGTGACAGAACTAGACAAGACAATGGAAACATTATGGATCCCGGTCAAAATATTCCAAGCATCGCTACATCAGAGATGCCGGCTGGACCACATGTACCTCGGCTACTCAACTATTTCCCCCCAATTCTACGTTTAGAGAAAAAACATACAGGGTGTTACATGCTACAGATACATGCTCTTCTATTAACTGAATGATATTCCTAGATTATTAGACTAATATGAAAACACTCAAGATGGCTAATTCTATGAGAGCTTAAATCACAAGAACCGAATTCCGAGAAATGTTGACGATTAGGAATATTAAACAATTAAAGGGTTAATTTAGAAATCAGGTAAGTCTAAAACTAAATTATTCAGAAACGTAAATTTAAAACTTTACTTATGTTTTATGAAAGCCCCAATTTTATGATACCGTGTTTCTTAGCAGTCGTTACAGTGGAATTAACAATTCTTTGGACTTCTGACAAAAAAGTGTATATGGATACCTGTTAATGCTCTAGCTACCCCAATTTTTGTTTTATCAAAACCAAGTTCTGTATGCAGCAGTAAATTGAGAAAAGCAATGCCGAGTTCATTATCCACCATGATCCGACTATTAGGAGTGGGGTTAACCTCAAACAAAAATTTGAAATTTGAAATATTTTGCAACGAAACTGAGTTAATATTTTGCAAATTAAACGAAAAAAAGTAATCTCCAAATTAAGCGAAATCCGACCGTTAGAAGTGGAGATTTATCGAAGTTTAAAAATAGCTCTAGTGGCCGATATGTTTGTTTTCACGCGGCAGTATTGATTACATTACAATTTAATAACAAAATAATGACACATTCACTTAGATTATGCAATTTCTGCACGATGGATTTTTATTGTAAATATTCAGTTAATTAATGAGTGTCTATGTTCTAATTGTTAGTGATTCACTAATAATGACAAGATGTTATCACGTCCGAATTACAAATAATGTCACACTGGTGTTGTCCTATCATTGCTGCCGTTACCACATGTATGAACCGCAATAATGTATTCCTCTTCCAGAGATCAATTGCAGCTGTCAGAAGCCCAAAGATCCATTAATTCTTTTCTATCTACATTTTGTAACAAAGTTACCAGCTTCAGGTAACATTTGTTATAGATTAATATTATAATTGTGTAATAACGTCTAAATTTATATTTTTGTTGCCTACTTGTATAATTCTTGAAACTAACCCTTCAATCCTGGTTTTTACGTTATTCTTGTAAACGACACGATTTATTTTTTTTTCTTTGAAGCATAGTGTAACGAATCATAATATAAATACGGAGATTCACTTTTAATATTTAGGCTATATAAAAAATCAATCTCACTGGGCACTATCGAATCCGAAGGTTCATGGCTGCGCGGATACAAGCTCCCCATATATCCCTATCATGAGGAAATGTTTTCTAATCATCCATGTATAATCATCTCCCTATTTATTGGTAATGTCATTGTCCCACCTAATTCTTGGCCTACGTACTGGGCGCTTTTCTTAGGTTTCCTCTCTTTCATTTTGTAAATCGTGCTACATGTCCTCCCTATTGCATTCTACGAAACTTAACTGTTTTATTACATGTAAGTACAGTCCCGTTGGGGTCAGAAATTTTAAACTGACCCAAACCCTCTGGCGGCACTATGGCCCTGGGGTCGACTCAGCCTCTAACGGAAATGAGTACCATACGCTTGTTCTGGGGGTAAAGGCGGCCGTCACGCAGGGCTGACAACCCGGCTGACATAAAGTGCCGATTGTCTAGAAAAAGTGGGAGCCTTAACCTCCTACTACCCCAAGGGCCTCCGGGCCTGTTGTGGGATCACTTTACTTTACTTTACCCATAAAAGATGATGTAGCACACTAATAAGTAGTCGTCTCCATTTAAATCTTTGGTACACAAAACTCCTAACTCAAATACTCGTAATCCTTTCTCCTCGCGTAAAGTAAAATACCATATAACATAACTGAAGACTAACCCTTTTATATATTTTAGTAAAAAGTTTTTTTTAGAGGAATTGGGATGAAAGGTAGTTAGTACCATGCGTTTCCATGGTTCAGCTTAAGTTTAATAACTTTCTTCGGCTCATTCCCGTTTGTAATGTTCCTAGATATTTGATTTATGTCAATTTTTCAAAATTTTTCATATTTATCAGTTGTCCATTTCCATCATATAATGTGTATTTACACGCTTTATATTAGCTTGACCAGTATCTGTCCATCTATCTATGTAACGGAATCTTTGAACACGATTTTCACCCACTTAGAAACACTGGATCGACTTGAAACTTTGTATACTTGCAAAGGAGCAATGACAATACAATAATTTCATATTTTTTTTATAAATTCTGGCCAGAATCATCAGAAAAAAAAACCAGTATAATAGGTTGCAGACTTACCGACTTTTTAGTCAATCGTTGTAAGAGCTCAGTTGGTAAAGTGGTGGACTGTAGTGATATATAATTTCAGTAATCCATAGGTCGCTGGTTCAATTCCGGCCCGGAGGAATTTTTTAGAAGAGTGTTAAGCAATTAAATTTTCATGGGATTCCGGTTTATGACAATCAATTAAACTAAAAAAAAAATAATAGTTAAAAAAACTAAAACAACACGCTTTATTAGAAAACCAAATTAAAAATAAAAAAATAAATTATAGTTTAAAATAAATAATAGTTTAAAAACCTAAACAACACGCTTTATTAGAAAATCAAACTAAAAAATAAATAATAGTTTAAAAAACTAAAACAACACGCTTTATTAGAAAACCGAACTAAAAAATGAAAAAATAATTTTACTTTCCAACACGCTTGGGATAAAATTAAAGTAGTCAACAAAAAAGATATATCCAACACATCTAGAATAAACTAGAGTTATCTACACAAAAAATAATTTTACCATCAAAAGCGTGGGGTGCTTTTTATGGATTTTACGTTTTCTTCTTAGAGACTTTACTTTTATCAATATCTGTTTATATCAAATATATTAATTGATATAGAGCACCCCACGCTTTTGATGATAAAATTATTTTTTTTCTAGTTAACTCTACTTTTATTCTAGATGTGTTGGAGATGATTTTTTTTTTGTTGACCACTTTAATTTTATCCCAAGCGTGTTGGAAATTAAAATTATTTTTCATTTCTTAGTTCGGTTTTCTAATAAAAGTGTTGTTTTAGTTTTTTTAAACTATTATTTATTACGTCTGCCTATATATTAATATATATATATATATATAATCATTTACGCACGTAAAGATTGAAATAGGTTAAATTTATTTCTGTTTAGGCATTTATTTTTGCTTTTATTTCCTTACGCTTCTAACATAATTTGTAATAATTGCCTTAATTTAAAAAAAGATACACGAAAGTTTGTTGTTTGTGAACCTCACTGGCACAATCGATGTCCTTGATCCTAATCTACACCAGCTTATGCCGAACCATTACAATAGTTCGGTGAGAAAATATTAGCATAATCTCAATTAGAGTTTATTTAATAAAATGTCATACTGTATTTTAGGGGAAAAAAATTACCAAAGAGAGATTAACATATTGGCGAATGGAAAAGACTACATAACAATGAGCTACATGATCCTTAATGAAACCAGATATATTAAGAACAGTTAAGTCTCGTAGACAGCGATGGGCAGGGCATGTGACACGACTGGAGAATGGGCAAGGAAACTTCTTGTAGGAAAACCAGTGGGTAAACACCACTTGATAGAACAAGAATGAGACGGGAGAATAATATTAACCGTGATTTGAGGAAATTAGATTATGCAGAGGATGATTGGAAAACATTAGCTTAGGATATTTATTTATTTTACCTGATGGAGTTAAGACCGTAAGGTCTTCTCTTCCACTTCACAAAGGTTAAATTATACATATCCATCCATAGTAATTCTGCCCAAAGGCAGGTCCTTCACTGCAATCATAGCATTTTCATGCTATGCTTGCAGCTTTACTAGGGAATTGTGTACGTGTGGTAGCTTCCCGTTGCTTTCCACACCGGTGAAGGATGATGGTGATGATGATAATGATAAGGATGATGATGATGGCCATATGATTTCGGGGACCATTTGGGCCTTAAAGTTTCCTGACATTTGTCTTACAGGTGAGGAAAAACCCCGATAAAAACCTCACCCAGAAAAACTGCCCTGACCGGGGATCGAACCCGGGCCCGCTGCGTGACAAGGCAGCACGCTACCTCGATTATACATATAATAACAATAAATTACGAAGACCGTAAGGTCTTCTCTTCCACTTCACCAGGGTTAAATTGCACATATAACAACAATAAATACGAATTATCAACATAATAGGCATAGCCTACACAATGTAGAATTTACAAGGAGACATTAATAATAATAATAATAATAATAATAATAATAATAATAACCTATAATTTGATTAAATGATGTATGTAGTGCTTAAGTCCGTGCGGCCATGAACCCACCGGTTCGATAATATCATTGAGTTAGTTAACCATACTGTATTTACGTTTTCATTAGTGATTATTATTTTAACTAAGCGCATGACAAGTTTGTCATCATGCAGGGAAATCACTGGTTAGGATAGGCCTAGATACTTAATTTAAATAATGGTTTGCGTGAAGGCGGGTCCCCGATTTAAAATGGTAAAAAGCACTGTCTCAAGATATTAAGAAATACGGCTTTGCCAAATTAGATTACAAAAAAATGTGCCAGACATTTTTGGACTAGGGATATAGAATGAATTAGAGACAGTCAAGTACACATTCACTCCCGCCCGAATCTCGCTCCCCGAGCTCCCCAGTCTCGTTGCTTCTACGGAGGCACTTGGCATATTCAAGAGGGTTGAAGGAGAATGCCAAACGCATGCGCGGGAGTTGAATACAAGCGAGACCGACCGGGAGTCCCGTTGAATCAGATATGGAATAAACAGTCTTCACAAGCAAAATAATTGAATACATTGACTGCGGAAACTGAAGAGAATGTATTAAATACATTATCTGATGGTACCTAAATTCTACAGTCATTACGCCTTGAATATAAGGCTGTATGTTACATGTGAAAAAATAATTAAATATGTCTTAGTACTGGTAAATAATATGTACTCCGTGAGCATTATACGTATGTTTAGAATTTACATAATTTTATTTACATACGAAATTGTTAAAAATTATAAATTATGAGGTTTCCTTTCGTTTACCACTATGAATAACTTATTATTTATTTATATAAAATAATTAAAATAGTATATTGTACATTAATTGTACTTACGCCATTAGACAAATGTAAATATCAGCAAACTAATTTTATAGCAATAGTGCATAAAATAAATGAGGGAAATACATTATAAAAGGGATGATTGGAAAACATTAACTCCGAATTTCAATTACAGGTAGCAGTTACCCTTTGAAAAATTTATTTCAAATAGAAGGTCTCTTATTAAAAATTACGGTAAATTGACAGATCTATTACTCTTTAATTGCAATATAGCAAACTGAGACCTGAAATGCAGTTTATATGTTCAGTAACCCATAACGTTTCACTATTAAAAAATTATATATTTTTATGATATATATATATTTGCCGATTTCATATGGAATGGCCGATAAATGTTTTATAGATTTATATTTCAGTAATAATAATAATTTTATTTATATACAGAATTTTAATGTTTACACATCTTTCTGTGCCTAAAGTTTTATTTTTCTTCTCCGCTCGTCTCTCTCCATCCAATCTATGTCCTCCAGTCCTCTTGCTCTCATTCCAGTTCTTATTTCCTGCATCCACGAGTTTCGAGGTCTTCCTCTCCTCCTTCTTCCAGGTGGACACCATTCCAATGTTTTCCTGGGTAATCTTTCTTCTTGCATTCGTCGTACGTGCCCATACCAATTTAATTGCTTATACCGTATATAATCTACTATTGAATAACCAATATTCATTTTTTCTCTTATGACAGTATTTCTTATTTTGTCTAATTTTGAACATCTTGCTGCTCTCCTCAAGAAATCCATTTCCATCGACATAAGTTTTTGTTCTAAGTTTTTGTTGAATTTCCAAACTTCAGCTCCATATGTGACAGTACTTCTCACTATTGAATTATATATTTGTAACTTATTTTTCCTGGTTATATGTCTGTTCCATAAGACTCCATTCATCATTGCTGTTATTGCTCTACCTTTATTTATTCTGTTCTTAATATCATTTTCTTGTTTATCCTCTTTATCTAATTTTACTCCCAGATACTCAAATTCTTCACATCCTCTAATATACCCCTTTTCATCTTCTAATATCAAATCTTGGGTTTCGGCTCCACATCCCATATAAAATGTTTTTTCTAAATTTATTTTCAAACCCCAGTTATCGTATTCGTCCAATAATTTTCTGAACATAAACTCCATGTCTTCATATTCTTGAGCAATTATTATCTGGTCATCCGCAAATAACAGTGTATATATTGTATCTGTTGATCCATCTCCAATTGGTACTCCCATTCCTGAACATTTTTTGCTCCAGTTTGACAGTGCTTTATGTATAAATATCTTAAATAATGTTGGTGATATGCTACAACCTTGACGAAGGCCTTTTGTTACTTTAATTTCTTCTGATATATATTTTCCAATTTTAATTTTAGATACTGCATTTTTATACAAATTTTTATTGCATTAATAATTGTATCATTTATGGCCATATCTTCTAATGCTTCCCACAACTTTTGTAAAGGTACAGTGTCATATGCCTTTTCTAAATCCACAAATGTGAAATGAACTTGTTGGTTGTTATTATTCGTCTTTTCAATCAATTGTTTTACCACAAATATGTGATCAATTGTAGATCTCTCAGACCTAAAGCCTGCTTGTACTTCATTCTCCTTATGTTTATAATTTTCTTCCAAATAATATTTGATTATTTTTCCATATATACGGCTAAAAACATTCATTACGGTGATTCCTCTATAATTATTGCACTCATCCTTTCTTCCTTTCTTATGAATGACTGATATCAACTCAATTTTCCATTTTACTGGTACATCTTCTCCGTTTAGGCATCTATCAAAAAGGCTCCTTAACAATACAAATAATTTTCTTGTGCCATATTTAATTAATTCTGGCTGTACTTCTTCCCCACAAGCCGTTCCATTTTTTAAACTTCCAATTGCTATCTCTACTGTCTCAATATCTAAATGTATACTAGTTCTGTTTTGATCATCAGTTTCCTCTGCAATTCTACTTAAAAATTCCAAACGTTCTTCAGTCAATAGCTTGCTAAAATATAATTTCCATTTATTTAAAGAAATTCCCTGAATATTGATTTTATTGTGTCCTGGCTTTCTTAAATTTTTCAAAGTTCTGCATGCCTCTGAACACCTTTTTCCTCCAATATAAGTCTGAATTCTTTGACAGGTTCTTTCCCAATATTTATTCTTTTTCTTCTGTCACCTTCTTTCTTACCTTTGCTTGTGCTTTTTTATATTCCATTTTTTCCGTCAAATGTTTTGTACTTAACCATTTAAGATATTTACTTGTTTTATCATCTACATCATTCTTAATCTCCTTGTTCCAAAAATAAATTTTCTTATTCTCCATTTCCTTTTCTCCCAAAGCCTCCCTAGCAGCCATATGTATATTTTCGACAATATACTGATATTGTTTTTCTTGAATATCAAATGTATTTTCAATTAACTTTTCGTCCAGCCTCTTGCGGTAAAGGTATAAAATACTATCGTCCTCTAACAACTGAGTATTATAATATATAGAGGTATGTGCGTAATTTCTGATGTCTCCAATTTCTCTTTCTTATCGTCACTTTTATTAAAATATGGAAAAAATATTTTTGCATTTACCAAATAATGATCACTGCAACAGGTTGGGCCTCTATACACTCTAATATCTTGTATTTTCAAATCCGTATTTTGTCCAAGAATTATATAATCTATTATTGGTCTCTGCTGTAAAGTATCTTGATATCTTGTGTATTTATGAATGTCTTTGTGTTAATAAAACCCGTTTGCAATTTTTAACGAGTACTGCTCACATATTTCTATAAGTCTTTCGGCGTTATCATTAATTTCCTCCTCTCCAAAAGGACCGACCACTTCACTTCCAATCTTGGTGCCAGTTCTACCATTAAGATCTCGCATCATAATAATTTCCCAATTTCGTTTATTACGTTATTCAAGTTTCCATAGAACTCATCTTTCTTCGATTGCGATTCATCTTGGCTTATGCCATACACTCCTAGAATTGTAACTTTTTTCCCAAAAATATTTATATTCATTTTAATCATATATTCATTTATTGCCTCCCAACTAGTTATAATAATAATAATAATAATAATAATAATAATAATAATAATAATAATAATAATAATAATAATAATAAATGTTTATTTGTAAAGAAGGGGAATCCCTTCGGTTATTGAGAAACGTACGGCTTTGAACATGCAGTAAACATTTGTTATGTGGCAGGACACTGCATTACTTCATCCTTCGTACTGACTACGAGAATTCCGGGACTTATCACTCTCGAAATATTTTTTACCGGTACACGAGACTCTTAGCCGCACTCCATTTAAGCCACTCTCGCTTCCGAGAGCGAGCGGGAATAAACCAGAGTTTGACCGCTTTTAGCCACTTCCTACATCTAAACTGCCACATTGTCATCAGGTCATCACCTAAACTAGTATTATGCTGAACAGCAGGCGATGGGAGTTCAGGCAGACACTGTGCTTTTTAAATGATTTGATCCTGTTTGTGGCCGAGGACAAAATAAATAATTAGTAACCATACTAAAATTATTTCAACTATTATTGTTGTATGCAATACTAGCATGAACACACTTCACCTCAACTCATGTATATTTAACTTAATCACGCTGTTGGTCCATCCCGTGCCGTAACCAAGTGATTAAGGCAAGATGCCTTGGCGCAGAGCGCTGGTTCGAGTCTACATGGGGGAAGACATGTTCTCATGAAATTTCGGCCAGCATGGAACCGGTGCTTCACCCAGCATGGTGAGGCATTTGATTAACTACAATAAATAACGACTCCAAGTAGAGAAGACAAGCTAAAACGACTGGGGGATCCGATATGCTGACCACATGTCACCCCTACACGGGCTGGATGATCGTATACCTCTGTGATTAACATATTTGGATGTGAGGCCGGCTGGTAGGCCAATGGTCTTATAGGCCTCTCGCGCCATGAAAAAAAACCGTTGGTCCCTTGTGACGGAAATAAGAGGAGAGCCAAAACTCATGTAGATGAATTAAATTTTAAGCACCATAAAAGAAAAGCTACGGCAAATGGTAAACATAACAAAGTAGGCCTATATTAGGAATGATTCGGATATTGTAAACATTTCCAACGCAAGGAAAAATAAAGTTAAAATACATTTTTAAATCACTAGAAATCGAAATAATTTTAAGAACTATTAATTCTCTCGTTACCTTCCTTTTTCAATAATAATTTTCTTCTTCTTTTTCCTTTTATCTGTTTAACCTCTCATCTTATAGGCACTTTCTATATGCCACACGCCACCTGTACCTTATATGGTTCGACTTGTCGGGAAGTGAATTTTAAACTGTAGATTATACACATATTTTTTGACCACACAAGGACAAGGAAAACTTCACCAAATGAGTGATCAGCTCAATGTCAGGGCCTTCTCCAAGACAACATAGCATTAAGGCTAGTAATAATAATAATAATAATAATAATAATAATAATAATAATAATAATAATAATAATAATAATAATAATATAAAAAATAATAATAATAACAATGATAATAATCCCAATAGGCAACAGATTTTTGCTGACATTACAATTTGCCGATGATCAACTGGTTTTAGCGAAAGACAAATTTGATATGGAATTCATGATAAAAAGGTTGAAAAACACATATGAATCATGGGGTCTCACAGTAAATTTACAAAAAACAGAATATCTGGCAATAAATAGCAATGAAAGAGAAAATTAAAATTGGAAGAAGGAATCAAAATAAAGCAAATGAAACAAACTAAATATTTGGGAATAATTATGGATAATATTGAAGGTATAGGCAAAGAGAACATAAAACATAGAATTGAATTGAGTAGCAAAATAATATCATCGTTAAATTCCATATGGTGGGATAAGCATATTTGGAAAGACACAAAAAATATAGCCTATTGGTAAAACATTGGTGGAATCTGTTGCAATGTATGGAAGTGAGGTATGGACAATCAATAAGTACTACAAGAATAGACTAATAGCTCTAGAAATGGATTATTTACGCAGAAGTGCCAGAAAGTCTCAATTAGAACATGTCACAAATAAGGAAATTAGAAACATAATGGAAGCAGAAGAAAGCATAATTGAAAGAATTGAGGAGAAGGAATTAAAGTGGTTAGAACATGTTTTAAGAATGGCCGAAGCAACTATATGAATGGCATCCGAACAGAAAGAAGAAAAGAGGGAGACCAAAGTTAACATGGAAGGAAAACATGAAGACAGTAATGCAAGCTAGAGGGCTAAGCATCGAAGATGCCCAAGACCGGTAGGCTTTGGAGGTTTGGCACGGGAAGACGGCAGCAGCTGTAAAAACTCGAAGATAGAGATAGAGAATAATAATAATAATAATAATAATAATAATAATAAACTAATAAATTAAGCGATACTAAATCCTCAAACCGCTTATTTTCTGCATTGCGATACTAACATCTTGATTTCTCGTGATGTTATTTTTAGCGAATAACGAACGAATGAAGCTATTGAGGTAATTCTCTTGAAAACATTTTGATAGAAATAATTTCATCGATCCTATCTAGAAAACATCGAAAAACAATACACACACACACACACACATATATATATATATATATATATATATATATTCTCTTTAATTTGCTTACTTGTTATAGTCAGCTACTAGATGGCAGTGAAGACCGAGTTCTCGCGACATCTAGTAATAATGGAGAATGTAATACATATATAAGAAAAAAAAAGTGTTTGAATTGGATTCGCCTGGTGGTATAATGGATAACACGCTGAGGTACAGACTCAGAGTTCCGGGTTCGAATCCCGTCCAGACATTTATTTTTCTTATTATGCCATATATATATATATATATATATATATATATATATATATATATATAAGGCGATTAGATCCCTGAATGGTATTTTATGGAATAGAAATTTGACCAGAAAAACAAAAAAAAACGGATTATACAGACAATAATAGAAAGTATACTTACATATGGATCAGAAAGCTGGACAATAAATGCAAGGATGCAGAAAAGAATCTTGGCGACAAAAATGGATGGGTTACGGAGAAGTATGAGAATATCCAGGCTACAACATATTCGAAATACATATATCAGACAAGAAATGGATGCACAAGAAACTGTTATCGATAGTATAACAAAGAGAGCTCTACAATGGTATGGACAAGTACAACGGATGCCGGAAGACCAGTGGCCTAAACAGGTGTTGGATTGGATGGTACCAGGCAGAAGGAGAAGGGGAAGAAATAGAAGAGGGAGTAGAAGAAGTATGAGGGAATATATGATGCCATGATGAAGAGGGGTATGGAAGATGTACAATGGGAATATAGGAATCTCTGGAAAACAGGAATCAAAGGCAAACTGCTGTAAAGTGGAAAGCCTGTATTAAGTTAAATCTCGTAATAATGAAGAATATACATAATAAGAAAAATAAATGTTTGTATTAGATTTGCCCGATGGTGTAATGGATATCACGCTGGAGTACAATCCGGAAATCAGGGTTCAAAACACGTCCAGGCATTTATTTTTCTTATCATGTCATATATATATATATATATATATATATATATATGTGTGTGTGTGTGTGTGTGTGTGTGTGTCTGTGTGTGTGTGTCTGTGTGTGTGTGTCTGTGTGTGTGTGTCTGTGTGTGTGTGTGTGTGTGTGTGTGCGTGCGTGTGTGTATACAAAGATGATCTCTCGAATTACGGCCGGACTAACGGGTAAAGCGCATGCGGCCAGTGAGTCCTGACTCCGCGTCACGCGGCAAGCAAAAAAAATATATATATATATATATATATATATATATATATATACAATGAAGGCAAATATGATATAAAAAGTTAAATGAATGCTTGAGTCGGGATTTGAACCAGAGTATCTAAACTCTGTACGTTTAGCGCTCTAACGAACTGAGCTACTCAAGTATTCCAACACAAACATACATGTTTCTTATACAGTGGACTTTTTTAATTCGAACTGAAGGGGGAATTATTAAAAATTCGAATTATCGAAACTTCGAATTATCAAAAGACACTTTATTTTACATAGTACTGAACCCTAAAATAAACTTATTTCATGCAAATAAAGTCCAATTTCATCCACATTAAAGATGTCTTTTGATTCATAATTCCTTGTGAATTCAGATAATCCACTAATCCACTCATTAGCTGTTTCCCTGTTAACTTAAGCACTCTCGCCGCACACTTTTTAAACGAAATGCCATTTATTTCCTGAAAACCACTGAACCAACCTCCACTTGCGTTAACATTTTTTAACGCCCAACTTTTCTGCAAATTCTTCGGCTTTGGCACACATTAATGAGCCACTCAATGGTATGTTACGATCACGCGATTCTTTGAACCGTTTGAACACACACTCATGAACTTCAGGAAATTCTCATCTTATGCGTTTCCTACTTCCACCACTTTGTAGGTTACAACTCCCCATTATTTTTTCTTTATTCTTTATGTAGGTTGATAGAGTGTTCGGCAGTATTCCATACTCCTTGGCAATTTTCTTCTCCTTTGTTCCTTTTCCCACTTCCCTGAGCACTTTAACTTTTTTTGCTAATGTTAAACTGGTGTACACTACGCGTTTCGACATTATGAATCGAGTCATTTAATAGATTCGTACTGACAGAAGTCATTTAACTATACTGTACTGTATGTGTATATGTATACCGTACTGTCAAAATATGGGAGTGTACATGCATTATTCTCAGTTTTTGGGCTATAAGTGAGAGATGAGTATCTATGTACTGTACCCGACGACACAAAGCGCTGGACAATACGGTCCAGGTCGCTTGCCATCTAAAGCGACTTTAATAATAAGCAACTGGGAATGCGGGTACTAGACGAATTCTTGCAATTTTTCAACCATATTTAAACTTTTATAGAGGGCAGATTACCTTTTTCATTACCAATAGATTGAAAGGCGGCTTCAAATTATCCAAACGTTGGCTTCAAAACGTCGAATTAAACATGGATTTTTAACATTATTTTAAATAGAAGTTTCAAGGTGATTGTACTTACATTCGGATTAACCAATTATTCGAATTATCGAATGTCGAATTAACCAGTGTCCACTGTATATGTAGTATTCTCAATTCACACAAGAGGTAGCGGGAAGACGTTCCAACTACCATCTAGCGGCCACCATAACAGGTAAGCAATTTTTAATAAGAGAATATTTACTTTATAGCAGTAACGGGTTCAAATCCCGGCTCAAGCATTCATTTTTCTTTTATTGCCATATTTGCCTTCATTGCCAAATGTCAAAAATATAGTTATAACATTTAAATATACAAGCGTTACTGCTATAAAGTAAATATTCTCTTTAAAAATTTGCATACCTCTTATATGGTCGCTAGATGGCAGTTGGAACGTCTTCTTGCTACCTCTTGTGTGAATTGAGAATACTACATATATAAGAAAAATGTATGTTTGTGTTGGAATATTTGAGTAGCTCAGTTGGTTTAGAGCGTTAAACGTACAGAGTTAAGAGAGTCGGGTTCAAATCCCGACTCAAGCATTCATTTTTCTTTTGGTATCACATTTGCCTTCATTGCCAAATGTCAAAAATATAGTTATAACATTTAAATATACAAGCGTTACTGCTATAAAATAAATATTCTCTTTAAACATTTGCTTACCTGTTATGGTGGCCGCTAGATGGTAGTTGGGACGTCTTCCCGCTACCTCTTGTGTGAATTGAGAATACTACATATTTAAGGGAAAAATGTATATTTGTGTTGGAATATTTGAGTAGCTCAGTTGGTTAGAGCGCTAAACGTACAGAGTTTAGAGACTCGGGTTCAAATCCCGACTCAAGCATTAATTTTTCTTTTGATATCATATTTGCCAAATGTCAAAAATATATATTTATAACATCTAAATATACAAGCGTTACTGCTATATAGTAAATATTCTCTTAAAAAAATTGCTTACCTGTTATGGTGGCTACTAGATGGTAGTTGAAACGCCTTCCCGCTACCTCTTGTGTGAATTGAGAATACTACATAAATAAGAAAAATGTATGTTTGTGTGGGAATACTTGAGTAGCTCAATTGGTTAGGGCGCTAAACGTACAGAGTTTAGAGACTCGGTTTCAAATTCCAACTCAAGCATTCATTTTTCTTTTGATATCATATTTGCCTTCATTGCCAAATGTCAAAAATATAGCTATAACACACACACACACACACACACACACATATATATATATATATATATATATATATATATATAATATATATATAGTGTTTGAATTACTCTCTAGTAGCCGTTGTTTTAGTTATTTTTTTTCGGAACCAAACTCGTATATTACAACCAAGTAAGAAAAGTTAAATTGCTTTCTAACGAAAGCAAAATAGGACTATATGGTTTACATGAAACGAAAATTTTAAAAATCACTCTAGCGTCTGCAATTTTCGGTTTTCCGCAAGGAAACGCAGTATATGGCATTAAAATAAAAAAGAAAGGTATTCTCAAAAAGTCAGCGTAGGCCAAATCTTACGGTTAAGAGTGGAGGTTTATCTGGAAGCCATAATTTAAATGTCGCTCTAAGTTGCCCCTGTGTTTGTTTTCTCACGACGTAACTGGATTTAATTAACAAATGAAAGATGTAGGACTATTCTATAAACTAGCAATATCCGACCGTAAATTAGCTTAGTTTAGGCCTTCACGATTCTGCGTGACGGACTTTCCTGTTCTTTCTTGCACTTTCTGGTAAGATATAGGGGTTTGGTTTAATAATATTTTAATAAAACAACAGAATAAACGAATTGGTATAAATTAATTAATATATACCAAATTTACAGAATAGACTAACTACTCAATATTAACAGCCAATCTACAGTTACGAATTAGTTTCTTCCGCAGTCCTACACCTTTAAATAAACAAGTATGAGACATTAATTTCTCCATCATAATGGTAAAAATGAATATATGTTTAAAAATTTAATTTCGGTTGTCAAAAATATTTCCAATAAAAATATTTAGTGTACACGGAATTAGGAAAACCTTATATATTTGTTGAGTAGCCCTAATGTAAAGACTACCTTATTCATAGAACATGTCCACTGAAAACAACAATGTTTGATAGAATTTTCAGCTTTTTTCTCGTTGCTGCTTTGTTTTGGAACGTGTCAAGAAATTATTGCGCCCTTCCTTTGTTCAAAAAGCGTCTCAATGTCAATGATTTGTTTTCCATACCATATCTCTTTTTTTTTTGCTTTTTATCGACTAGTGAATTAACCAAGGTAATAAAAATTGTTTTCCATAATCTTGTCATCATTTTGCAATTAGTTTTCATAATGAAATTATTTAAGTTATTTAAGCTAATCTGGGACAAACAAGTAACATATTAAAGAATTTACGACTTCTACTTCATTCAAAGTATCATACCTACGTTCTATTATATTTTTAAATAACTGAAAATAGCGTATGTTTTGGAAAGACTTTGATTTAAAAAATATAAAATAGAACTGATTAAAAAAATATAACATAGAATATAAAAGCGAAAACAATTGAATATCGTATTAGAACTAAAAGTTGCTAAAGCGCCAAAGTATCTGAT
The DNA here is from genome assembly GCA_030220185.1 of Diploptera punctata. NCBI lineage: Eukaryota > Metazoa > Arthropoda > Insecta > Blattodea > Blaberidae > Diploptera > Diploptera punctata. The sequence continues at coordinate 768,913 of JASPKZ010000004.1, forward strand.
TATGAATTAATTGTTCATGCCAAGTTTGTTCATGGACAGGGGAAAATTTGAGATTTTTGTGTCCACAGAAACCTTGGGGCCCATGAGGCCTCCTGTAAATTGAATATCGGGATATATTAAAAGTGAGACAGTAAGAAGGAAAGGTGGTTTTTCAAAAAGGATCTGAATTATGTACATAGAGTGTAAAACAGATCATATGCTTTTGTCTTTCATACTTTTTTCTTTGATTTGTTTGGTCTTTTAGCATTGTGTGTTTTTTCTAATGTGTGGGGAGCTGGTCCACAGCATAAACCTCCAACCCGGAGGACCGGGAAAATTTCTGTCAGGGATTTCCTCTCATAGCCTTTGAAGATCCCTCTTCACCGCAAGGAAGCGTTTCTCTATTTCCCTTAGAGATAGTGTTGCCAGATCCGCCGTGATGAAGGACTCCTTCTGCGCCGACTCTGCTGTTGAGGTCTTCACCGTAACCCTGGCTAGGGGCTCTTACAGAGTACTATCAGTCGGAGCCAAGAATATGAATATGAAGCCAACTGAACCCTGGTTTTTAAACGAGGTTGTTATTCCTCCCCCTTCTCCTTTCTCAACCGGGTTTGGGACCGGCCATGGCGTAAAGCATATTTGAAAGGATTGAGGAGAAGGAATTAAAATGGTTAGGATATATTTTAAGAATGGAAGATGAGCGATGGCTGAAACTACTATATCAATGGCAACCGAATAGAAAGAAGAAAAGAGGGAGACCAAAGTTAACATGGAAGGAAAACATGAGGATAGCTATGCAAACAAGAGGGCTAAGCATTGTAGACGCACATGTACGTAGGCTTTGGAGGTTTGACATGGGAAGACGGCAGCAGCTGTAAAAACCCGAAAATGTAGAAAAACATGATTAGATAAAATATAAATTAATCAAATTAGAGAAACCATGGAAGGATATAAAGTCGTAATTGAAGAAATGCAGAAGTGTCAATTAAAGTGATTTGGGCACACGATTAGGATGAACAACGCAAGGTGGCCCAAGAAGATCTTAGAATGGATTTCACCAGGAAGAAAGAGTCTGGGGCGACTTATCACAGTTGGAAAAATTATATCCAGGTAGCAATGAAAGGGAGAGGATTAAAAGAAAAGAACTACTTATACAGAAGTAAATAGAAATTGGGAGCAGATAAATAATAGTTTTAAAAAACTAAAACAGCACGCTTTATTAGAAAACCGAACTCAAAAATGAAAAATAATTTTAATTTCCAACACGCTTGGGATAAATTTAAAGTGGTCAACAAAAAAATCATCTCCAACACATATAGAATAAAACTAGAATTATCAACAAAAAGAAAATAATTTTACCATCAAAAGCGTAGGGTGCTCTATATCAATTAATATATTTGATAACAAACAGATATTGGTGAAAGTAAAGTCACTAAGAAGAACATGTAAAAATCATAAAATGCACCCCACGCTTTTGATGGTAAAATTATTTTCTTTTTGTTGATAATTCTAGTTCTATTCTATATGTGTCGGAGATGATTTTTTTGTTGACCACTTTAAATTTATCCCAAGCGTGTTGGAAATTAAAATTATTTTTCATTTCGGAGTTCGGTTTTCTAATAAAGCGTGCTGTTTTAATTTTTTAAAACTATTATTTATTTTTTTATTTTTTAGTTTTAATATTTTACAGAATAAGATAATAATGTATCTTTAAATTCCATACTATTGTAGTATGAGCTAAAAGTATTACTCTTCGAAAAATAAATCCGGAGCCGGATTCGAACCAGCGACCTATGGATTACCGGTACTGAAATTATATACCACTAGTTCACCACTCTACCAACTGAGCTCTTACAACGATTGACTAAAAAGTCGACAAGTCCGCAACCTACTATACCAGTTTTAATTTTTTTTTATTTTCTGATGATTCTGGCCAGGAATTTAGAAATAAAATATGAAATTATTGTAGTGTCACGGGTCCTTTACAAGTATACAAAGTTTCAAGTCGATACAATGTCTCTAAGTGGGTGAAAACCGTGTTCAAAGATTCCGTTACATAAATACAAAGACACTTTTTTTTATTTTCTGATAATTCTGGCCAGGATTTTAGAAAACAAATATAAAATTATTGTATTGTCACGGGTCCTTTACAAGTATACAAAATTTCAAGTCGATCCAATTATTTTAAGTCGGTGAAAAACGCGTTGAAAGATTCAGTTACATAGATAAATAGATAGATCGATAGATACAGGTCAAGCTAATATAAAGCGTGTAAAAACACTAATTGTAATAGTCTGTAAATTAATAATAAAAGGAAAACGTTATAATTTTAAAATTTCAATAAGTAAAACAAAAGTAATGGCATTTTGTGGAAGAAATACTCTGCGTGCAAAAATAGTAATTAGAGACGAAATTATTGAACAAGTATCCCACTTTAAATATTTAGGATGTGACATCAGCTATGGGTATGATAAAGATATTGAACACAAAACTCATCAGTTTCAAGCTATTTGTGGTACAATAAATAGAACATTGAATAATAAAGCCCATAAACAAACAAAATTAAAATTTTATAAAACAATGGCTGTCCCTGTCCTTTTGTATGGAAGTGAATCTTGGATTACCACTACCAAACAAGAAAGTAAAACCCAAGCAACTGAGATGAAATTTTTAAGAAGAGTAAAAGGCTGCACTAGAATGGACCAGATAAGAAACGAGGATATCCGTGAAGAACTGCAGATCTACTCCATAAAAGAAAATATATTTAACAACAAGATACAGTGGAAAGAACATGTAGAAAGAATGGAAGAAAGAAGGTTACCAAATAAAATCTTCCATTATTTTCCAAGAGGAAGTAGAGATGTCGGACGTCCTCGGAAGAGATGGTCTTAGATGCATTAGTGAAGACGGAACAGGCAACTCTTGCCTAAACCAGGAAGTGAAGAAGAAGAAGAAGAAGGAAAACGTTTCGAACTTAAGCCAATCACTTCATAAAAAAACTCTACTGCTGTGGTTCAACTCTCTATGAGTAAACGTAAGTTATTACTTTTCATTAATGTGAGATAATTAATAATATAGCTATTAAAACCTATCAGTTTTAAAAAAGAGTGGAATCTTTTCACTCATCCAACCCTTCGTTTCGTTTCTAACAATGAAATAATCATCCATTGCATTCTGAAATTACCTTGAAGTTCCTCCCAGAGAAACGTAATGATTAACTAAGGCCATATCCAAAATAATCTGCCACTTTTAACTGCAACACACTCAAATCCAGCGCGAAATGTCTCATTTAAACTATTTGGAAGTAATACAACTCTTGACTTGGTGGATTGGATAACCCTGAAAACATGCCCCGCCCCGAGTCCCATCGCACTCCACTCCACACTACTCAAAGCAGGGACGTTCATATGGAGTCTGGCTTTGATCTGTGTGCCTTGCAGTTAAAAGCGACATATTTCTTTGGACACGGCCTTGGTACATCACAATGCTTCTCTGGGAGAAATTTCAAGGTAGGTTTCGGCATCTAATGGTTGAAAGTTCCCTTGTAAGGATCTTGGATCCTTGCATTCACTTACACATCCCCATTGGCTTTATGAGGTACCTTCACTTTTACACAATTAAATATTTTTTAAACTGCCGCCAGATTGTCTTTATGACATTTCTGGTATTCTCTCCTGGTATGACGGAATTGTAACCCACTTCTTAAATTAAGCTTGGAAGGCGGAGTTCCGTTACCTCTATGATATGATATATGAATGTTAATGAAACACGAGGAAACTCCTTAAACCCAGTCTCAACCTAAACGCAGACCATTGGTGATTGCAGGAATAATTTCCTTTAACCAAAAAACCCTATGGTCTGACTGGGAATCGAACCCGGGACCCCATGAACTTTAGTCAGAAGCTCTGACTACTAATTCATGAGGTTGGTTAAATGGTCCCATATTGAATTCTAATTACAGTTTTCAACATTTTGGTCACACTTAATCTTTCGATACCTCGCTCATGTTAGTACCAACCGCAATAGCTTCTACTGTAACTTCATTTTTATACAATGGCGTAACAGCCCAACGTTGGGCCTTAGCCTCTCCTTTGTTAGGAGTTACTAGACACCATGTTGATTTAATTACACTTATTTCCCAAAATGTCATGAATGGTATGCGGTCAACATACGGACCCAATGAGAATTCTATGAGACAGCTAAGGTATTACTAGGTCGCTAAAATGTTGCTTAGGTGCCTCTCTATTCAGGATTTAGAATATTTTACGAGCCTGAAAATCTTCAGACTCTGGAACCACGGCTTAAAAGTCCCTTCCGGAGGAGTTGCTCCTTGGATTTATTCATCCTTAAAAAAATCCGTCAACCCGGACGGCTTTGAACTCGGTACCAGAGGTAAGGAACATAACCATTAGTCGACCGCTAAAAATGCCTTTTCTAACATTCAAAAACCGACCAAACCGTTGGTTTTATGTAAATTTAGGTTTAAGGATCTCCTGGTGCTTCGTTACCATTTATCATCCATAATAGGCCTGTCATTGGAATAACTGCGCCTTCCAAGCGCCCCAATCTCAGAAGGTGGTTATAATTCAATCAATTCCAGGAGAGAATCCCAGAATTGTCGTATGACAATCTCTTGGAATTCGACAAAACAAAACATTCAAAAACCACATAACATATTCGTTTTTTTATTGGTCGATAATGTACGAAAACTCCACTAGATAGACATATAATTTAAAATGTGTTTCGGGAGACCTTTTTTCTCATCATCAACTAACTCCGACGGAATTTTGTTGGTGGCTGTACTGATGTGTTCTCAGCTTTTATTCAAATGTATGTATGTATGTATGTATGTATGTATGTATGTATGTATGTATGTATGTATGTATGTATGTATGTATGTATGTATGTATTATTATTATTATTATTATTATTATTATTATTATTATTATTATGAGTCTTATAACAATTATAGCTAATATAAGTAACATTTTATATGCCGGTAAGTTAAATTTGCCAGGGGAATAAACTTGCACACCATAGAATATTTATTTGTTATATTTGACATAAATGTTTTCATTTAACAATTTTAAAATGCAGTATACAGTAAAGAGCTAAACAAATGAGAAAATGCGAAACTTTCAGAAAAATACGGTATAACCGCATGATGAGACAGGCTTAGAAGTTCCTTCGCCTATCAGCTGCCTGCAAGGCCTCACCTCCACATGTGCTATTTATATAGATGGAAGATCATCCAGCCAGTAAAGTGATGACATGTGATTAGCATGTCGAGTCCCCTAGCCCCATGGAGACGTTACCCAGAGCATACCTGTGCCAAAGCATTATGATTTTGATAACCTCGGCTACGGCGCAAAGTACGATATAGTATGTACTAGTAATGTATGTTACAATAACTGTTTGGTATACAGTTTACCCCGCTTGAAATGCAAAATGTTTGAGCAGCCCATGGAATAAGGGGTCATTCAAAACAAAATTCCAATTTTAATTGTTTTATCTTAACTTTTAGATGTACACCCAGAGACTTACCATATTACTGAGAATATAATCGAAAATGGTTGATTTGTACAACGGCAATATTTTTTTGCTTACATTTATGTTTTTATTTTTTTTAGATCTGAATTAACTACTCTCTGGTCTAGTTATTGACCTGTATTTACATGGAAAATGTGCCATATAAACGAAAAATGATAAAATAATTTGGCTATTCACTATATGACTACATAGGTTATGTCTTTTTTTTATTATTACATATCGCATAGCTTGTATTACTCTACATGACGTAGACTAGATGATAAGTAAACATATAATCCTACCGTTTTAAACGTCCTCTTCCTTTGTTGTGTTTACAGTCTACACTCTACAGTGATGCCAGATCCAATATCTTGTAATGTATCGGAGTGCCCCATGCTCTGTTAAAGTGAAGTAACTTGTGTTTCGCCTTGTTTTTATTAAAAATGTTTTCGCAATTAACAATTTTTTAAACAATACATTTATAATCAAATTAAGTCTATATTTTAATATATTACTACCCTCATGGTTTTGTGTCAAAACATCTCTTCAGGAATGGGAGTACCAATTGGAGATGGATCAACAGATACAATAAATACACTGTTATTTGCGGATGACCAGATAATAATTGCTCAAGAAAATGAAGACATGGAGTTTATGTTCAGAAAATTATTGGACGAATCAGATAACTGGGGTTTGAAAATAAATTTAGAAAAAAAAAACATTTTATATGGGATGTGGAGCCGAAACCGAAGATTTGATATCAGAAGATGAAAAGAGGTATATTAGAGGATGTGAAGAATTTGAGAATCTGGGAGAAAAATTAGACAAAGAGGATAAACAAGAAAGTGATATTAAGAACAGAATAAATAAAGGTAGAGCAATAACAGCAATGATGAATGGAGTATTATGGAACAGACATATAACCAGGAAAAATAAGTTACAAATATATAATTCAATAGTGAGAAGTACTGTCACATATGAAGCTGAAGTTTGGAAATTCAACAAAAATTTAGAACAAAAACTTATGTCGATGGAAATGGATTTCTTGAGGAGAGCAGCAAGATGTTCAAAATTAGACAAAATAAGAGAAAAATTAATATTGGTTATTCAATAGCAGATTATATACGATATAAGCAAATTAATTTGTATGGGCACGTACGACGAATGCAGGTAAGAAAGATTACCCAGGGAAACATTGGAATAGTGTTCACCTGGAAGAAGGAGGAGAGGAAGACCTCGAAACTCGTGGATGAAGGAAATAAGAACTGTAATGAGAGCAAGAGGACTGGAGGACATGGATTGGATGGAGAGAGACGAGCGGAGAAGAAAAATAAAACTTTAGGCACAGAAAGATGTGTAAACATTAAAATTCTGTATATAAATAAATAAAATAAAATAAATAATTATTATTATTATTATTATTAGTAGTAGTAGTAGTAGTAGTTGTAGTAGTATTAGTCATTCAAAATATCTCTGCAGGCGGAAGAATTACGAAGCTCTGTTTTGTTGCTACACGTAACGTCATATAAAGTAGTGTATACTGTAAGCGTTTTCACGTCCCATTCCCCTCTACTCTCGTAGATAGCAGTGTCACGTGTTCTATTCCTGCATAAACACGACCGCAGTGCCCTCCGTCAACAACTGCGCTTACTCCTTAAACGGATAATAGTAGTAGTCCCTCCATGGTATCCTTACCTTGCCGTGGTGGAGTGGCTTGCGTTCTTAAATGATCCTGAGAGATATGCCGGCGGTAACATTGCTGCCGATAGGGTTACCCATGCCGGACTGGTCGAAGGTCAAAAGCCAGACGAAAAAAGTACCTTGGTCGAAAGAGTGACGATCTTTCACCGTAAAAATACAACCGTCAAGAAATGCGGACATGGGTTCAACTGGGGTTATATTTTCCGGAGGTCAAATAGTCCCCCATTCGGTTCTCCGGGCGTGGACTACTTCAGGGAACCCATGTCAAAGGCTCAAACACAGGGACATTTTCCTAGGAACATGGAATGTTAGGACTTTATACAATAGCGGGGCATTAGAGATATTAAGGCGGGAATTAAATAAATCGCCCTTGGATATAGTCGCTTTACAGGAAGTTAGGTGGCCAGGAGAAGGTAGTCAGGAATCAGGAAGTTTTGCATTATACTACGGGGTACAGAAAGACCCACATTTTGAACGGGCTTTTAGGCAGAAGGAGGATCCTATCCGCTATCCGAGATATTAAGTTTGTTAGTGATAGGATATCATACATAATTCTAAAGGGTAAACAACATGATTTCATAATTGTAAATGTACATTCCCCGCAGAAGATAAAGATGGTAAGATTAAGGATGAGTTCTATGAAGAATTAGAATGCGTACTTGATAACCTTTCACGATATCAAATGAAAATTGTCTTAGGAGATTTTAACGCAAAAGTGGGGCGGGAAGATATATTTAAACCAACAATAGGCAAATTCAGTCTTCATGAAGATAGCAACGACAATGGGGTTAGATTAATCACCTTCGCCACATCAAAGAATCTCATTGTTAAGAGCACAACATTTCACATAAGGATATTCATAAATACACCTGGACGTCTCCAGATGGCGAAAATCGGATCCAAATAGATCATGTATTAGTGGACAAACGCTGGCACAGTAACATCATCAATGTTAGATCAGTTAGAGGGACAGACTGTAATTCGGATCATCATCTGGTCAGGGTGAAAATCAGACAACGGCTATCGCTTATGCGGGGAACAAACGCTAACGATGATTCTGTAAATTTTGAATTAAAAAACTTGAAAAATATGCGGCAAGAATATCAAATCAAAATTGCTAATAGATTTGAAGTACTGGAACCTTCAGATGACAATGTGGCAAACGAAGAAGAAACTGATATAAATAATTAATGGGAGGCTATAAGAGATAAGTTACTATTAAATTGTCAGCATCAGAAAGCAATGGTTGTTTTAAAAAGAGGCAAAACAAGAAATGGTTTGATGAAGAATGTGCCGACATTTTAAAGAAAAGAAAGCTAGCAAAACTGAAATGGTTACACGAGCGAAATGAGGTAAATTTACAGCAATTAAGTAGTATTAGACGGGAAACCACCAAGTTACTAAAGAGTAAAAAGAGGGAATATTTGAGAGAGAAGATTAATGATCTTGAAATGAACGCAAGAAATATGAATATTAGAGAATTATATCAGGGAATTAGTATAGAGAGAAAAGATTTCAGGCTAGAGCAAACATAATTCGGAATGAAAATGGGGATATGATTGCAGATTCCAGGAGTATATTAAATAGATGAAAAAGTTACTTTAATCAGCTATTAAATGTACATACAGAACAGGACATTGGGGAGGATAATTTACAGACAGCAGAAATGCTAGTCGCAGAACCAAGTGCATTAGAGGTTGAAATGGCGATTGAAAAATTGAAGATATATAGGCCTAAAGAATCAGGTTCAGATGAGATCCTAGCAGAACTGATAAAATAAGGAGGAGAATAATTGATGGACAAGATACGCTGGTTGCTTAGTATGATTTGGGAAAAAGAAGCTCTTCCACATGAATGGAAAGAATCAATTATCATACCAATTTATAAGAAAGGAGATAAAACTGATTGCAACAACTACAGGGGCATCTCATTACTTTCAACTTCGTACAAAATGCTAACAAATATATTAGTAAGCAGACTTACTCCCTATATTGATGACATTCTAGGAGATCACCAATGTGAATTTAGAAGAAACAGTTCTACAATAGATCAGATTTTTAGTATAAAACAAATTTTAGAAAAAAAATGGGAATATAATGGTACTGTACATCAACTATACGTAAACTTCAAAAAGGCATACAATTAAATTAAGAGGGAGAAGTTATATAGTATCCTATTGGAGTTCGGAATTCCTAAAAAGTTAGTTAGACTTATACGAATGTGTCTAAATGGCACAGAGAGTAGGGTGCGTGTAGGCAAACCGTTTTCGGACACTTTTGAAGTCCGATGATGGGTTGAAAGCCAGGAGATGCACTATCTCCTCTATATTCTATTTACATTTTGTACTAGAGCATTCCATTAAAATTTTAGAGAATAAGGAAGGCTGACCACTCAATGGTATTAAATAAGCTGTTAGTTTCTGCTGATGATGTCGTACTATTGGCCGATAGCGAGGATATATTCAAAGACAATACGCAACACACTATTGACTAACACTACGAAATTAGGACTGGAAATAAATATCAAATAAAACTAAATATATGGTCACACGTAGAAATACTATAAGGTATGGAAATGGAAATGAACAGCTAATGACAAATGAGGGAAATTTTGAGGAAGTGGGCTGAATTCAAATACCACAATATGAACAATAATCACAAATATGAATGAGAGGCACAAAGAAATTAAACATAGGCTCAATTCTGGAAATGCTTGCTATTATGCATTGCAGAAACTCTTGATGTCCCAACTCCTTTCAAAAACGTTAAACTGAAAATATATAAAACTATTATTCTACCAGTTTATATTAATATGGGTGCGAAACATGGACTCTTACTTTAATGGAGGAAAGGAGATTACAAGTAATTTGTGAATAAAGTACTTAGGAAAATGTTTGGATCAAACGGAGATTACCCGACAGTTGAATGGAGAAAGACTACTTAACAATGAATTCACATGGTAATTTCATAGGAACCCAGATATAATAACAACAGGTAATCCTCGTAAGAGACTGCGATGGCCAGGAAGTGTTGCACTTAATGGGGGAATGAAAGACTTGCATGGAACTTTCTTGTAGGAAAACCAGTGGGAGAAGGCCCTAGTTGGTTAGACAATAATGAGTCTAGGGTCGGAGAATAACATTAACTATGATTTGAGGGAAGTAGATTATACATTTTTGGAATAATTGGAAAGCAATTAGCTAGGATAGGGATGTATGGAGAGCTTAATGTCCGCTAGGTCATGAAGAACCTGAACAGGTTCTAATAGTGCCAGTGAGTAAGTACGTCAAAGATAACAATATTAAGTCACATAATTACAACTAGAAGTCCCTGGTTTTTTTTAGGTCCCTGGTCCTATACCCGGCCAGATCAAACGATTTTTTCTAGTCTGAAATTTAGGTTAAATTCAGGTGTAAGGACTCTTTTGATGTTTTTTTATCATTTATCACCCATCATATCATCGGGGTAACGTAACTTCTCCTTCAGGCTTCCCACTTCAGAAGTGGATTACAATTCCGTAAATAACAGGAGAGAATGTCAGAAATATTGTGAGACAATGTGGTAAAAAAAAGCTATATATATATATATATATATTAATTAATTTATTTATTTTGTTTCTTATATAACCGATTTACCGATAGAAAGCTTATTAAAGCTTGTATTTCACTTATTTTAGACACCGAAACCTACAAGTTAGCCTACATTTGCAAGTAGCGAATTCATGACTAGTTGCTTCATGCTTACTGTTCCATATCCATATTCCACTTAGTAATTGGACATGAGTAGGTAGCACTATTACAGCATTTGTGTACTAAGCTATCCTGTTTGGTATCCGATTAATATATATATTTTAATTATGTTTTATGTAGTCATTAAATGTTAATAAATGAAGACAAGGTGTTTGCAAAACCATTATTTAAATACTATGTATTACCAAACTGTGATAAATGAAGGGTACAAGGAAAAAACCAGGTAAGTCACTTCACCTTCACACCTACAAAAAACACTTTTAATTAAACAACGTACCAGTACCTACTTATTACCCTTCTTCTTCTTCCGAATGCAGTATTGGGTGATGGTGCCCGTTCTGCGATCTTTCCATCAGTTGAAGGGTCTTCCGAGGTCTCTTTTGCCTTTAGGGTTGAGGTGGTAAATCATCTTTGGTAAACGGGAATTTGACATTCTCTGGACGTGTTGGAACCATTTAATCTGATAATTTTGTATATGTTCAACCATTTCCCTACTATTCCACTGCATCCTTATCTCATCACTTTTCATTCTATCCCTTAATGTTACACCAGTTAGTGATCGGAGGAATCTCATTTGTGAACTATTAATGCGGAATTTATCTTTTGCTCGAAGTGTCCAGCATTCACTTCCGTCCTACTTATTACCTGTATGCCAAACTTTGAGGTAAGTAAACTCATAACTAAACTGTTCATATTAGTGTTCATATCTGTATAAGGTAGTACTTTCCATAAGAGAATCTAACGGCACTTCAAACTCAATTTCGACAAAAGGTGGCTTAAATGGTTCTTTCCCTTATCCTTCTAATATAAATAAAATATTACACTAGGTTCTTATTTTGGATATGCAAAAAAATAATTATGTTTGGTCCAATGAAATGTTTAAATTTTCCAAAAGTGATAGTTCAAATAAGTATTTTATTTATTCCCAATATATGGCCCAGGGTTCACTGTAATATATTAACGGTCTTACTAATAAAAATATATAATACAGGTTTTCATCAGTTGTTTAATTATACAATATATAAGCCTTATGTAGATCATGTATAATTTCCTTACTAATAAACGTTGTGCCGGAGCTATATAACAAAACAGCAGTTATACACAATACGTCACATATTCGTCATCATAATGACGTCAGAACAATATTACTCGCAGTTTGTAACAGAAATAAAACAACATCAACTAGTGATTAATTGTGTAAGAAATGGATATGGATAAGAATTTATAGAGATTCCCTAATTGAGGAGGTACGGAAAAAATAAGTGTGTTTTAATTTGTATACATTTCACTTTACGCTATGTCAAATAAAACATAGAATTGGTTTCACAGATAATGTGCTGCCATCTAACGTCAAGTATTTCGACCAATTCTTGGAAACTAATAAAAGCTTTCCCCATTACTTATGAATTATATGCAGTGTTTTAAGATGCGTTACAAAACGTTCAAAATAGTAGGAAATGTTACCGACAACAAAATATCATTTCAAGCGAAAAAAAAAAATTCACTAAAGTTTGACTAGGAATCGAACCTACGACCTCACGCATTGTAGTCAGAAGCTCTAACCACAAGACTAGCTAGTTAACATGTAACTTCTTGCAATAATAGTACCTCTATACTTAAATACATTTTTATATCGGTGTGTGTGTCATGTATTAAAGATGCAAGAAAGTTTTCTTAAAATAATATTATGAAGCATTTAAACTACATTCAGGATAAATCTTGTCTACAGCAATTATTGTAGAACATATCCTTTTGTGATTCAATGTTCAATTTTAAAATATTGTTAGGCCTAATCGAGAATGAGTGTAACGAAAGGCATTTTATGATGCCTTTATTTTCCTACCCAGAGCTTTATTAATATTATTTATGCCCTGTGCATCCATCAAATAGTCGTTAAAGTGTTGCATTTTGGGTTAAATTTAAGGAAACTTTCATCAATATCATAAGAAAACAATCAGTTGATATTGATTCCGACATTTTGTCTAGTTATAGAATCCTTAAACAAGGCTGGAGGCATGTATAACGATTCCCATGTAAAGTTGTACACCTCTTCTACACTGAACAGCTAATACAGTGTTTATTAGTAAGAATTTTCAACTAAGATGTGTATAAATCTTGTATAAAAGTTATATATGGATTATTAGTAAGAGGGAAAGTACACTAACTCTACTAATTCATTCAATAAGGCACATTTGGAAACATATTACTTCAACAATACCATGTCGGATCCAGCTGATTACACTAGTTAACAAGGTTTTTGCCACATATTTGAAACTATATGTATCAGTTCAAGTTTTGTGTGCTATTTACGAATATGAATATGAAAATGTTCCATCGCCCTCAAATTTTTAGGAACTTACTAAAATATATCCAAAAATATGAGATAATTGAAGTTAGTATACATAAATTATTATCATTATTATCATTAATTATAAACGAATTGTGAAGCTTTATTATCTTCCTTAAATCCAGTTTGCACATCAGTTTGTCCATTCTTGCATGCCTGAAGATCCGTAAGGATGTGCGGTACTTTTCGAGGAAGGGAGTAGTGGAATTTATTACTTTATTGCTGTAAGTGCTCGGCCGACAGGAAATGGCTGAATATGGGCTGAGGTGGAGTTTGAACATGAAAAGTTAAAATTTTAGCTTTAGTTTGAGTTTGGCTATGTCTCTAAAAAGTGTTTTAAGTGATTTTTGCTTCCTACAATTTTAACTTTCATTGCAATGAAAAAAATTATACCGTGCTTGTGTTAATTCGCTAAACAATTTATGTTACGTGTGTGTGGACAGTTTACTTTTAAAAATTATCGTCGATATTTAACATAAACATTAAAAGAAGCGTATTACAGGGAATATTCATTGACCCCCATATTCGAAGACCTGTACACGATGATACCTTGGAGAAAAAGTTAAATGATAGAGAGCTAGCAGCCTGGAAGGCCTTATGTGAGGTAGTGAATGGGGTTTTGGGAAATAAAAACGCAGAAAATGATCGACAGTCGGTTCAAGAACTTCTGGAGAATTACCAAAAAATTGGATGCAGAATGTCTCTGAAAATTAATTTCCTCCATTCGCACCTGGAATTTTTCCCTGAGAATTTGGTTTCTGGCAGTGATGAGCAAGGGGAAAGATTTCACCAGGACATTCAGAAAATGGAGCAGAGATATCAAAGTAGATGGGAACCTCACATGATGGACGACTATTGCTGGTTTTTAGTTCGGGAGACTGACACACACTACAAGAGGAAGAATTAACTGTAAGTCTTATTTAATTTTAATTTAAAAGTAGCTGTCACATTTATAATCCGTATTACCTGCATGTTTAAGTTAATAAGTGGTAGTACAAACTGTTTTTGACTATTACCTCTTAGGATTTCTTAATTCCAAACCACAATTTCAAATTGTTTAGTTTATAGCAAAAATTAGATCATTTCATTACATTTTTCTGAGGATGAAAATCAGTTTGTCAATAAAAGCATCAATTTATCATCATCATCATCTTCATTCATGGATTAGGTCTGTTGACCCGTTCCGACTTCAGCCCATCTCTTTCTAGGTCTGCCCACATCTCGGGTGCCTTTTATAATACCTCATATGTAAACGTAAGGAATTTTATAACGTAATTCCATAATTAAATTAATTATAGTTACAATAGAAATTTTTACAATTATGTATAATTTAACTAGATTTTCTGTCATGTTTGCTAGAATCGAACTCAGTTCTGTCACAGGAAAACGTTACATGTTACCGACTTTTTACTGTCATTTTCGTGTTCAGGAGGTCTGATGTATATAAAATGACGTGTTTTTGTCCATGTGGCAGATAAAAAGTTGAAATTTGTTGACTAGTGTTATGGGAGTAAGATCTCGTGAAACATGTTTTTTGTGAATAAGAAATGCGGAGCCTCTGTAGTACCGTACATACCGATATGGTTTGTTATTGTTGAAATCTATTATCATGTTTCTAATTTTTTACTGATACTATTCACTTTTTTTTACCAAAAATGACTTTCGAAAGAAAACTTAAAATTCAGACTACTGGAATTATCAAAAGAAGCTACTTTATTTTTAATATTTTCACTCCATAAAACCGACGTTTTAAATTACTTGTTAGTATATAATTTCAAAGTTATAAACCTATGTTTTATTGTGCATTGTATAAGGTGATTTTTTATTGAAAGTTTAAGATTGCGATTACTTTTTAATTTATGTTGAGAAATTAATATGTTCTTCTTTCATGTATTTGTATTTATAAATATTAAAACCTTAGACTTAAATTACACAAATATAGGGCAATATATCACTATTTAGCTAGGAGAAAATAGTAAATACTGTTTAGTATCTCCCGGTAAGATTCTTCATCTATGTGTGAGGCGAGCGTTTGACGTCACTCTGACTACTGAACTCAGATGGATGTAAGTTGTGAGTTCTGGTTCAATTTAGAACCTTAATAAACCTTAATTTTCTCGAAAATTTGTTCAGTTTTATGGGCCCTTTTTTGAACTGATCCCAACAATTGGTTGCATGACCTTCTTGCAGATAAATAAGAGGTGACTGATCAAATGTTCTGAGAAGCTTAATCTGTCCAATTAAAATAATTAAAGATAAACGTTGGAAGCTTTCACAGAACATTGTTCAAAGGCTCTCTCCACTAATTTAACTCGATAAGGAAATGATACAGTAAATTACAAGGGCACGACATTTCAACTGTGTAATAGATGTTTTGACCATGTCATGTATATCTTGATTGTAGTACTTGACAAACTAAATTGCACGACTCTCCATTTCTTTAGCTATTCTAAGGCGTGAACCGAAAACAACATACTAGAGATTTTTGTGAAAAACGGTAGATTGAAAATATATTACTTAGGTGCTGGAGCAAAATATATTATTCATTTTATGTATTTCGGATATTAAATTTAGATAATTTTAAATAACTTGCTAGTAGAGTAAAAATAAATTACAAAAGAAAATAAATAAAAAATCTACAAATCAGTAATTAGAATCTTATTATTATATGGATCAGAAATGTAGCATTTATGGTGTGAAACACATTCTTAATTATTATGTACAGAAATGGATTTTTGGAGACTATTTAACTCATGCCCCAAATGGGAGTCAATGACCAATCACGTTTCAATGATTTCTGTTTTACAACCAATCAGAGTCGTGTTTCACGAAATATTTATCAGTGTTATAATTACCATATATTAAACAAAGCTCCTCCTTTTTAATATTCTGAACAGGTCTGACCGTTATTTTGCAGTGACTGAGCCTATAAGAAATACGGCTACCAGATTGTATATATAGTGCATACATGTCAACATTTGTAGCAATTTATTATACCACCAAAAAAAGAAACCACTGTTTGACTTTCTTAAATGTATTTTTTCCCAGGTAATAATCCAGAAAAATATAATTGTAATATTTACATCATACGACATCAGAAATGAATTAATATACAGATTGATGTTTCATTTTTTCTCCACTAGAGAGCATTCTTACAATATTGCGTTCCTTTGGCAATAAATAGTATGATCTGGTTGCAGTGATAAACAAAAGAAGCAGTAGAAGCGTACCTATCGTTTCTCATTTGTTTTCAAACATCGCCGTTTGCATTAAATATATAAATATTTTGAAATAACTACAGTTAAATAATGATTTGTGAGTAAACAGCTTAATTTTATTCGTTAAATAGTCCTAACAAATGCCACTCTTGATTTCCAAATTCTCTAGATAAATTCACTCCTCACTTCGTGAGTCGTGAATTTATCGATAATTTGGAAATCACTCGTGGCATTACTTATGATTAGTTTTAACATAAAAAAGGGATAGGATTAAAAACAATCCAATAGAAAATAAAATCGGAGTAAAAAGTTCTATGTTGGATTATCTAATATATAAAAATGAATGTATGTATATTTGTTTGTGTTTGTTCGTACTTTATGTGTGACCATACTGTTGACCCGATTGTATGGGTTTTTTTGCAAAATGTTCAGGAGATTCCCGGGATGAACATAGGCTATAAGAGAGTTTTAATACTCAATCCCTTCGCCCCTAAAAATAACTCTTTCTAGTAAAAACGTGAAATAAAGTCCCTATTTTGACGCTTAAATGGCTTACGCTGCCTGAACCATAACAAATACACCAAATTAATGTATAGAGAATTGAATATCTCAAAAAAAAAAAAAAACTCTGCAAGAAAGTCCGTAACAGCACATGTTTATCTTCTACGGATAACTCACAATAACCATTTTTGTCTTTCATTGATGCCAAGAAGATCGGGATAAGCAGATTCCCGGGCAAGCATAAATGCGCAAGGCTGGTGGTAAAAACACATTAACATTTATTTAAGAGTATTAGCGCAAGCCACGTCGGGTATTAGCTACCTAGTATACAATAAAAACAACTGCAATAGTCGGCCATGTGAAAAGAATAACTGAAGAACGACTACCGAAGAAAGCATTGGAATGGCTCCCGCCCGAGATGTTGAATAGAGGGAGACAAGTGCTACTTGGTTTCAGGGTATAAAAACAATAATGAGAAAAAAGAAGAGAGGTATGACAATAGAGTTAAGAGAAGACTGGTTAAGAAATGGAAATTCAATATTTAACGCATAGAATATTCACCGGAAGATGTGTTTTTTACATTGTTAAACCTATTTTAAATAGAGTAAAAAAAAATCCAATTGAACGGTATGCAATATAAATCATGAGGTTTATTTCTATTTATATATATTTTTGGATCATCTTATTCTTCTTCTTCATAGGTTATCAAACCTATTATTGAAATCAATAATACAGTCATCTTAATCAGGGTCTCCCTAGCTCCTCCTCCCTTTCAGAGATAGTCCTCTACAACCTTGACTATCCTATCTCCTGGTATCTGTTGGACCTACAATTCATTCCTCCTGGCGATCAAGTTCTCAATAACTTGAAGTCCACATTTCATTCTAATATATTTATTCCTGTTAAGGTGAAAATATATATTACATTGTAGTCTAAAATTCCCAAAGACGCAGTTCAGTTCAGTTCTCTTATGGCAAAAAAAAAAATCCTTGGAAAGATATGCCAGACTATTTTGACAAATGGTTCGGCACTAGTACAAAAACATTTCAAAATCGAAGATTTAAATATCCCTACATGTCAAATGAGAGCTAAGGGACTTGCGGAGTTTAGAGTCCACATGGGGAATTCTTTTTTCTTGGAATTTCGGCCAGTTTGGGACCGGTGCCTACCCAGCATCATGAGGAATTTGAGTAGCGGCTTCATGTTGATAATAGCAGCTATAACATCTGGGGGCACGACATATTGACCATATATTACTTTCATTACTGGTTGGATGATCGGTATTGTTTCATCTTTACTATTTCGATTTGGGACCGATCGGATCATCTCGTTCATATCATATGATAAACTGCTACTTTTTCGAATCTTATCAGGGTGCACAATTGAACCGGTATTTTTGTATAGCTTCGGTTAAAGGACGCCAACTTTAATATTCATAATTATAATTTAGAATCACGTTTTTATATTTTTTTAAATCCCTGATCGGTTTGTGAAATTCGTTCCCTGTCATCCGCACCGTAGCTGACTTGTTAAGGCAAGATGCCTTGGCGCAGAGCTATCGGACGCGCTGATTCCAGTCCCCATAGGGGAAGATATTTTCTCACGGAATTTCGGCCAATATGGGACCGGTGCCCACCCAACATCATGAGGAATTTGCGTGGCTACGATAAGTAATGGCAAGAGGTTGAGAAAACAGCTACAACGGCTGTGGGACCCGATATGCTGACCATATATCACCCCTTATACTGGCTGGATGTTCATCTACCTCCGTGATTAAAATATGCGTATGTGAAGCTAGCAGCTGGCTGGTAAGCCATGGAATTTGTTTGTTTTTCAATTTTTTAAATTATTCTAGAATTTTCCTCGTTTGTTTCATTCTTTCTGTCGGACCTGTTGTCTTTGACTTAGTTTCTATCAATATGATTTTTTAAGAAGAATCAATATTATTCACAAGTAAATGTTGAACATGGCATTGATACCAGAATGAGCAAATGCTCGTGCTCAGGTGTAAGATACTTTGATATATATTAAGCCGGTGATTTTTGAGAATGGTTTTTACCCGAATTACCTGCTAATTCGCCCTATATTTACGGAAAGTCTTTAAAAAACCTCAACCAAGAAGTTCAAATCAATCGGGAATCTAATCCGGGTTCGCTGTGTGAGAGTTAATTTATCCTTAATTTATATTTTAAATCTCGCAATTTCAAAGAAATCGAAAAAAGAAGTGTTATTTTATGCCTATAGCTATCAATGTTTCAACTTATTTCATTGGTTCTAAATTGACTATTATTAAAAGGTGAAAAGTATTTTATTCTCTCAATATGTTACTGAGAGTTTATATAAAACGTATCCGTTATTGTAAAAGTTCCTGGAAGTCAGGAAATTAGACGCATTAATCAGTTAATGTAATTGCAGCATCACTACGTGCAGACAAATTGTGAATCTCGTTTTGTTTTTCTATTCTAGACATCTTATATCTGCTCAGTTCTTCATAAGCCATATGTTTTATATGAGAATAGTATTCAAAATAATTAAGTGCATTCTTCATGCTATACCAAATGTTTCCAATTTAATTTTACTACAGTTCATTTGAAAACTTATCTAAGTAGCCGAGCGGTTAAGGTAGGAAGCCTTGGCGCAGAGCTACGGGACTTGCGCTGGTTCGAGTCTCCATGGGGGAAGAAATTTTCTCATGGTATTTCGGCCAGTATGGGACCGGTGCCCACCCAGCATCGTGAGGCAATTGGGTAGCTACAATAAGTAGCGGCTCCAGGTTGAGGAACCAGCTATAACGGCTGGGGGACTCGACATGCTAACCACATGTCACCCCTACACTGGCTGTTGATCATCTACCTCTGTGATTGACACATGTGGATGTGAAGGGCCAGCAGCCGGTTGGTAAAAGGGCAACCGCTGAAAAGTGGAAAGACCCTCAATCGGATCTAAGTAATGCCACGAGTGAATTTATCTAGAGGATTTCGAAATCAAGAGTAGCATTTGTTAGGACTATTTAAGAATAAAATTAAGCTGTTTACACAAAAATCATTATTTAAATACATTTACCGGTATTTTAAAATATGTATACATTTAATGTATTACACATCCAAGTTAACTGTTCACGGGCGGAGGGGAAGAGTTTTAGCGCTAGTGTCGCCGATCTGCTGAATCTGTGGAAGGGATGTAGGAGAAAACTGTACATCCGATCACGTATTGAAATTTTTCAACTTCAAATGTGGTGGGAAAATCTCTAAACACGTATGAAAGTTCTTAACATGGTTGTCAAATTAGTCATTTAAGCACGGAACGCTCAAGCGGTCGGATCATTTAAAATCACAGTATTTGTCGTCTCTCTATTGCCAGCCTCACAATAAATCACAAGTGGCAACATGTAATGAGAAGGGCAAGGAAGGGACAGCTCATTCCTAGACGTAACCCCAAAAGTAACAGGGTTGTCAAGTTAGTCATTCTGCCACTGACCACGCAGAACTACGCATCATTAAAATAGGGTACATAGTATTTGCCAGCTCTCTACCTGTCAACCAAACAACATAATACAAGGACAGGAAGTGGCAACATAGTAAGGAATAGAAAGAGAAAGACAGTTTGTTAGTTAACATATTTTCCGCCTGCACAAAACACTTGGATGGGCAATAAACGGGGATGTTTGAAAACAAAGTCAGAAATGTTTGGTTATGTTTCAATTGTTCATTCACTACAACTTGATCATATTATTATTGCCAAATAGGATCGCCATATTGTGTGAATGCACCCTAGTGGAGAACAAATGAAACACATCAAACTGTATAGGCTATTATAACTAACATTATAGGTTTGAGTAACACTAATAAATTGGGATTGGAAGTAAATATCAATAAAAACTAAATACATGGCCACATAGAAATACATTATATAATGTAAATGGATAGCTAAAGACAAATAAGGGAAAATTTGAGGAAGTGGCTAGATTCAAATACCTACATACTCACATATAGGAATGAGATGCACAAACATATTAAACGTAGGCTCTTCTTCTTCTTGGGCTTTTCCCCAATTATAGGTTTGCCGTCTTCAGTTTCCATTTATCTCTATCATTCCAATCTCCCTCGTCCAAATTCCTATCATCCATTATGGTTCTGACGTAGGTTTTCCATTTCCATCTTGATCTGCCACGTTTATTTCTTCCAGGGGGTGATCATTGGTATATATTTTTGGCCATCTTTCATTTTCCATTCTTTGTACTTGGCCATACCATTTAAGCATTTGATTTTCAATCCTCTTAACAACAGATGTGGTGACATTCATTTCTCTCTAAAGGAATTCATTTCTTATTTTATCGTGTCTTGTTTTTTTTTTTTTTTTTTTGTAGTTCCGTCAAAGACTAAGTTTCACTTCCATATGACAAAATATTCTGTATTATGCTCTTATGAATTTTCATTTTAGTTTCCTTTGTAATATTTTTGTTCCAAATTATTCCATGTAATATCTTCGTTGCATATTTTGCCATTGCAATTTTAGTCTGTACATCTCTCTCATGGGTACCTAAACTTGTAATTATTGACCCAAGATATTTAAAAAATTCACATTTTTTATTTTCTCTGTTTCATGTATGAAGTTATCCACATCCTTTCCCAAACACATATATTCTGTTTTCCGTAAATTTATATCCAGTCCCCATTTGTTATATTCTTCCATTAGTTTATTTACCATATATTTCATATCCTCTTCATCCCCTGCAAAAATTATTTTGATCATCTGCAAACAACAATGAGTGCAGTACTTTTCCTCCTATAGGAATACCCATTTCAGAACACTTTTTATACCATTAGTTAAGAGCCTGGTCTAAATAAATGTTAAAAAGAATTGGTGACAAACTGCATCCCTGCTTAAGGCCTATATTCACTGTGAATTCCTCTGTTAAATTATTCTGTATTTATACTTACTTACTTACTTACTCACTCACTGGCACTATCGAACCTGTAGGTTCATGACCGCGCGGACATAAGCTCTCCATACATCCCTATCCTGAGCTAATGCTTTCCAATCATTCCCTGTATAATCTACTTCCCTCAAATCATAGTTAATTTTGTTCTCCCACCCCATTCTTGGTCTACCAACTGGCCGTTTTTCTTCTGGCTTTCCTACAAGAAGTTTCCATCACGTCTTTCATTCCCCATACGCGCAACATGTCCTGCCCATCGCAGTCTACGAGACTTAACTGTTCTTATTATATCTGGCTTCTTATAAAGACCATGTAGTTCATTGTTATGTAGCCTTCTGCATTCACCTGTCTGTTCATCTCTCTTTGGTCCAAAAATTTTCCTAAGAACTTTATTCTCAAATACTCGTAATCTCCTTTCCTCCCTTAAAGTAGTAGTAGTAGTAGGACTTTATTAGACAAAAAGTAAGATATTTACAATAATATTTACAAATATGGGTCGCACGGGCAGTAAGCCGTACGTGCTGTTGACAGTCCGTTACAATAAAGTATAATTGGTACTAGTGTGAAGAAAAATAAACAATAAAAAAAGCAATAACATTACAATTACATAAAGAAAACACAATAATATTACAATTAAATAATAACACATAGCATTATACACTAAAAAAAAATAACATTACAATTACATAAAGAAAACACACTAATATTACAATTAAATAATAACACAATAGCATTATACACTAATTAATTTATATATAATTGTTAAGAATTAATGGTATTGCATTTTGATAACATATATTTATTCATGAATGAGTGTTGTCCTTATTTTCCGCGTTTTGTCCAGAAATTTACCGAGGTTTATCCAATTTTCTGGATTTACCAATAACTCGTAGCATGCCAATCTTTCCCGATTTGAATTTAGAAATCTTTCCGGTAATAACTGTCGTCTCCAATATTCTAAATCATTACATTTTCCTAATATATGTATATCATCTTCAAAGTTCCCGCACATTGGACATATTCGCATATCGTGATCGTCTCTAATTTTTTAGAAATTTCCATGCCCCTAGCCTAAACCAAGCAACACTTAAAGTAAGAAAGAGTCCATGTTTCGCACCCATATAATATAACTGGTAGAATAATAGTTTTATATATTTTCAGTTTAACGTTTTTTGAAAGGAGTTGGGACATCAAAAGTCTCTGCAATGCATAATAGCATGCATTTCCAGAATTGAGCCTATGTTTAATTTCTTTGTGCATCTCATTCCTATTTGTGATTATTGTTCCTAGGTATTTGAATTCAGCCACTTCCTCAAAATTTCCCTCATTTGTCATTAGCTGCCCATTTCCATTATATAATGAATTTCTACGTGTGACCATATAATTAGTTTTACTGATATTTACTTCTAGTCCTAATTTCTTAGTGTTACTCAATAGTGTGTGCGTGTTGGCCTTTAGTATCTTCTCGCTATCAGCCAGTAGTACTACATCATCAGCATAAACTAACAGCTTATTAATACCATTGAGTTGTAAGCCTTCCTCATTCTCTAAAGATTTAATGGCATGCTCTAGTACAAAATTAAATAGTAGAGGAGATAGTGTATCTCCTTGCTTCAACCCATTCTGGATTTCAAAAGTGTCCTAAAACTGTTTGCCTACACGCACCCTACTCTTTGAGCCATTTAGACAAATTCGTATAAGTCTTAACTAACTTTTTGGGAATTCCGAACTCCAGCAGGATACTATATAACTTCTCCCTCTAAATTGAATCATATGCTTTTTTGAAGTCTACATAGTGTTGATGTACAGTACCATTATATTCACATTTCTTTTCTAAAATCTGTCTTATACTAAAAATCTGATCTGTTGTCGACCTATTTCTTCTAAATTCACATTGATGATCTCCTAGAATGTCATCAATATAGGGAGTAAGTCTGCTTACTAATATATTTGTTAGAATTCTGTATTTTTCTTTAGCTTTTGTATTACTATAGATCCTCCAAAGGATATTAATCCATTTATCACAGATATTCATATTTCTCATTGCCATCCATAACAATTGTCGTAGTACACTATCATATGCCGTCTCTATATCAATAAAGGTCATATGTAGTTCTTTATTTTTTGCTAGGATTTTCTCTTGTAGTTGTCTAATACTGAAAATATTATCAATACATGATCTTCCACTCCGGAATCCACATTGTTATTCTCTTAAGTTATCTTTTATCTCCTTAAGTTTAAAATTTATAATCTTACTAAAACATCCTAGCTGCTGAAGGTATAACGGTTATATCTCCATAATTGGAACACAGTTTTTATCACCTTTTTTAAAAATAGGAGTAATGTCCGATAAATTCCAGTCTTCTAGGATATCGTCTCCAATTTCAGTCTTATTAAAATATTTTGGATGTTATAACTTTATGATTATATCTAGGTATTTTAATAATGAACATTCTAATTTTGTGGCAAAAATATTACTAAAATATCTCCTCCATGTTTTAGGAGTTCCGTCTGAATATTTCCTTGTCCTCTCCCATTTTTTGCCGCTTTCAAAGCTCTTTTTACTTCATCTTCTGTTATATCTGGAGTGTCATATTTATATTCTACATCCGTATCTTGAAGTTGAAACTCATTTCTATTTTCTTGAAGTAAACCTTTATAATGTTGCATCCATTCCGGTGGTCTTATCAACTGAATATTTATCTTCTTTCTTTCTGATTTCCTGATATTTTGTAATGTTTTCCAAGCTTGTTTGGATCTAGCATATCCAATCGAATGATCTATATTCGAGCATATATTATCTCCGTACTCATTTTTTGTTCTTCTCACTTCCACCTTTGTTTTATGTTTTAAAGTGATATATTAATTTCGAGATGTTGTTGAGTGATCTGATAACCATTCCATTCGTGCTTTCTTTTTTTCTTCTACTATTTTTTTAATATCATCATTAAACCATTTATTATTTCTTTTTAATTCTAGATTTTCTGTCCCAAGTCCTTCTAAAGCTGCTGAATGTATACTTTCCTTTAATTTATCATCTATTTCCACTGCAGATCTATTTAATTTTAAATTAAGTTTTTGTTTTAATCTTGATTGAAAAAGATATTTTATACTCTCATCATAGAGTAAACTTACTTTATATCTTTGTTCATTCAAAAGGTTTGTATTTATTCTGTCTTCCGTTATTTCAATATTTTGTTTTTTTCCTACTTGTTAATATGAATGTTCCCAAAAGCATATAATGATCACTTCCGTAATCTGGTTTTCTATACACTCTAACATCTTTCACTATCATATCACGTTTTGTTTCACAATTATATAATCAATTATTGATTATAGACTTTTTGTTGGCTGTTCCCATGTGTATTTATGTATTTCCCGATGTTGGAAGAAACTATTCATTATCATATAGCCATGTTGTTTACATAAACTTATCACTCTATCTCCATTGTCATTTTCCACTTTTTTCCCAAATGGTCCAATCACTTCATCTTTCATTCTACTTCCTACTCGACTATTAAAATCTCCTGTTATTATTACTTCTTGATGTGTTTTTATTTTGTCCAAAATTTCTGACAGTTTGTCAAAAAAATTCCTTATGACACCACGACATTATTCATATAACCAACATTGTAATTCAAGATTTGAGTTTAATGGCATTATAATATAATCTCAAAATTTACACTTTTATGTTCTTTTGTTAAATTATAATAGTGGTTATTAAATACGTAAAGATATTAGCAAGTATACTTTGAAAAACACATTTTTTTCTAGAAGATTATTTTTTTACTTGTATCCTAATTATGAAATATATTATCCTACGATGCTACCGGTACAAATACGTGTACTAATGCTAATTCGTGCTCACGCCTTTTTAAATAAAAATGAACAACCACCTACAAATATTAAACAATGATTGTGGAAATAATTAAATACAAACGAAAAATGTTAAAATCTCACCTTTTCGTTTGATGTTCTAGTCAATGTCTGATGAGATCAAGGCGAAACCGGACGAAAAGTTCTTCTTCATCGTTACTTTCTATATGATCAGGTCTTCCCCTGATTTTTCTCAAAGTTATATAGTATCCTATTGGAGTTCGGAATTCCTAAAAAGTTAGTTAGACTTATACGAATGTGTCTAAATGGCACAAAGAGTAGGGTGCATGTAGGCAAACAGTTTTCGGACACTTTTGAAATCGAGAATGGGTTGAAGCAAGGAGATGCACTATCTCCTCTACTATTTAATTTTGTACTAGAGCATGCCATTAGGGAAGGCTTACAACTCAATGGTATTAATAAGCTGTTAGCTTTTGCTGATGATGTAGTGCGATAGCGAGGAGATACTAAAGGACAACACGCACACACTATTGAGTAACATTAAGAAATTAGGACTGGAAGTAAATATCAATAAAACTAAATATATGATCACACGTAGAAATTCATTATATAATGGAAATGGACAGCTAATGACAAATGAGGGAAATTTTGAGGAAGTGGCTGAATTCAAATACCTAGGAATAATAATCACAAATAGGAATGAGATGCACAAAGAAATTAAACATAGGCTCAATTCTGGAAATGCGTGCTATTATGCATTGCAGAGACTCTTGATTCCCAACTCCTTTCAAAAAACGTTAAACTGAAAATATATAAAACTATTATTCTACCAGTTATATTATATGGGTGCGAAACATGGACTCTTACTTTAAGGGAGGAAAGGAGATTACAAGTATTTGAGAATAAAGTATTTAGGAAAATGTTTGGACCAAAGAGAGATGAACAGACAGGTGAATGGAGAAGACTACATAACAATGAAGTACATAGTCTTTATAGGAAGCCAGATATAATAAGAACAGTTAAGTCTCGTAGACTGCGATGGGCAGGACATGTTGCACGTATGAGGAATGAAAGACTTGCACGGAAGCTTCTTGTAGGAAAGCCAGAGGGAAAACGCCCAGTTGGTAGACCAAGAATGAGGTGGGATAATAACATTAACTATGATTTGAGGGAAGTAGATTATACAGGAAATGATTGGAAAGCATTAGCTCAGGATAGGGATGTATGGAGAGCGTATGTCCGCGCGGCCATGAACCTACGGGTTCGATAGTGCCAGTGAGTAAGTAAGTAAGTAAGTAAGTAAGACAATAAAAGGATTTAAAGCCAAACGTCAGAATTGTTATTAGTTCTAATTTTTAGAATTAATTCGATAATGGATTCAGATAGTTTTATTATTATTATTATTATTATTATTATTATTATTATTATTATTATTATTATTATTATTATTATTATTATTATTATTATTATTATTATTATGTAGAATCAATTCTATACTTTGATTCAGATGGAATTGTTAATATTTTAATTTTTTTAGAATAAATTCAGTAATCGGAATTGAGAAATTGGAACATTGAATGCATACACACATTATCCAAGGTTCGCTCTGACGTCGCTCAATCAGATAATGAGCTCTTTAAACTCACCGTTAATAAATAATTCCATGAATCAGGGACATGAATTGAATATAACGTAAGAATAAATTCCATATCTTACACTAATCGCAAGTGCACGTCCTCCCATTGTTCGAACTACTAAAGCATGTGTCTGTCAATTTAATCACAAGTCTAGCAAACATACGTTATAGACTCGATCAGATGAATAGAAACAATATTATACAACTAGAACTTTAAAATTTAATGTCTACATTACATTGTTCATTAGTTATATAGTTTTCACTCTATGACAAATTACGTATTATAAAACTTGTGCCAGACATTTGATGACATATATAGCGAAAACAAGAGCCGAACAAAGAAAACAAAACAAATGGAATCAAACCTATTTAATAATAATAATAACTTCACATATATCAACTGTGATTTTTTCCAACATACTTTAACCTTTCGCCTTATATGTTCATGTCATGTCCCACGCTACCCGGGCCTTGCAGTGGCACGACCTGACGGAAAAGAGATTTTAAGCTTTGGATAATAAGCATACGTTTTTGACCACACAAGGACAGTCTCCGAATGAGTGATCAACTCAATCTAGGGCCTCATCCAAGACAACACGAACATTTAAGACGAAACCTAGAATCACTCATACATTCCTACTAAAAATAGCGTATATGATAATGATGATTACGATGGCTAAATAACGTTCGGGGACCCTTTGACCCTTAACATTTTCTGATATTTATCTTAAATACTCCTAGCGCAACATACCTAAAAGGGTTTTAGCCTACCCGCCGGCTGCTGGCCTCACAAAAGTAGACGATCATCGCCAGTATAAGGGTTGTATGTGGTCAGCATGTCGGGTCCCCTACTGTTATAGCTGGTTTTCACAACCTGGAGCCGTTACTTGTTAGGCTATAGCTGTCCATATCCACACGTTGCTGTGCGGATATCGCTCCCATACTGGCCGAAATTCCTTGAGAAAATTTCTTCCCCATGGTGATTCGAAACAACGCAAGTCCCGTCTTTTGCTCCGAGGCATCATGCCTTAAACATTCGGCTACGGCGCAGGACGATATTTGTCTCAGAGGTGAGGAAAATCTCGAAAAAAAATACATTCCCCATTAATACTGACCCGACCAGTGATCGAACCCGTATCTGCTGCACACGAGGCAGCGACACTATCCTGAGACCACAGCGGGGAACTAACTGTCTAAATTTAAAAATTCGTTACTAATTAATTAAATGGCTCTCTTTGCCAAATTAGCTCAGTAGCGTTTCAATTAAACTCTGAAAATAATATATTGAGTCTATTATCTGACTACTGGCCTCACATTCACATGTCTAAATCACGGGTAGGAATGATATGGTCAGCATTTCATGTCACGTTGTCATTGTAGCTAGAACCGCTTTTATCGCAGGTACCCAAATCCCTCATAATGCTGGGTGGATACCTCTTTAATACACCGGCAGAAATTGAATGAGAAAATTTCTTCAATCATGGGATTAAAAGCCGCACACAACCCGTAGCTCTGCGTCAAGACATGATTGATGCCTTACATATGTTCGTAAATCTGACACGGGACTGACAGCTTTACTTACCTTCCTAAAGAGGTCTTGCTCAAGTTTAGAATGCTAATGCTAAACACATGATACAAGGTAAATTAATTATATACGCTGTATCCGTGCAGTCTAAGGCACCAGGCACTGGCGCAGAGCTACGGGACATACACTAGTTCGAGTCCCCATGTGGGAAGCAATTGTCTCATGGAATTTCAGTCAGTATGGAACTAGCATCATAAATAATATTTGGATAACTGCAATAAGCGCGGCTTTAGGCTGAGAAAATCAGCTATAACGACTAGGGAACACGACTTGCTGACACATCACCCTTTAGACTACTGGCTGAAAAGTCGTCCATCTCATCAAATTGTATATGTAGCAATGAGGCCAGTATCTGGCTGGTAGGCCAATGGTACGCCAGTAGTTTAATTAAAAAAAAACTCCTCGTGTCCGGGTCGAGGGATGAGATATGATGAAACACCTTACATTGGTGATCTGTAATTAACAATTATATCGGCCGATCACTCCTGATGCAGCAACACAGGGTCAATAAAATGAAATGAAACGAAATTAATGAGAAATGGTGGAAATAAATTTTTGGCAAGGAAAAACGAGAGAAACCTCTAGTAAAATCTACCGACTCTGTTTCGTCCACCCCGAAACCCATATGAAGTGATCGAGACGCGAACTTGAAATCCCAACGGTGAAAGGCGAGCGTCCAACCACTTGCGCCACGGAGCCGTCAGTTTAATTTTAGTTTTTTTATTAAATGTGTGTGCAAATTTTGATAAAATATTGCATATTATCTCTATTTACATCGTTTACCTAATGTCTGTTCACTTATAGCGAATTCTGAAGGAAAATAACTCATAAAATTATCATGGTATTATATCCCATAGTCGGCCGCGGTGGACTAGTGGTCCCGAGGGTCGCGGGTTCAAACCCAGCTGGGGTCGATGGATTTTTTAGGACGGAAAAATCCAAGGAGCAAGTCCTCCGGGAGGGACTTTAAGCCGTGGGTCCCGAGTTTGAAGATTTTCAGGCTCGTAAAAAATCCTTAAGCCCGAATGAAAAGGCCTCTAAGCAAAATTTACCGAATTTTTCCGTCCTACTACTACCTTGGTTTCCTAGATGTCAGTACAAGGCGGAACGCTGACCACGGACCACTCAAAATGACATCTATACGAAAACAAGTGTAACTAAATTAGTATGGTTCAAATTCTTCCCTGTAGGGGGAGAGCGCCTAAATCTCTGTAATGGGAAAACATAGGCTTACAATACAATACAATTATATCCCATACGTCCTCCATGGAGGCATAAGTACTCCTCTAGTGAGAGTTTCTTGATTAAGGCTAATTTAAGTACGCTTATTTCCCTAAATATGTCTAAGTGAAATGTGATCAGCACATCACCTCAATGATATAACTCGTAGGCAACTAAGGTTTTACATGGATGTGAAAGCCGGTTAAATTTTGCACAGAGGTACTAATTTAGCTAGATTCTCCATCCTAAAAATCATCGTCCCCGGCCGGATTTGAATCGGCTGCCCTCGAGACTAGAGGCAAGGAACATAACCACTAGACCACCGAGGATGACACATGTGTGCGTGCGTGTGTGTGTGTTTTTATAACACATTAGTTGGCATATAGCAATTAATTAAAAAGAATAGGACCATTAGGACTATTAAGGTGGTCTACCTTAAGTGAAAACTTATTAATCGCACTAATGACCCCATTTTTCGGTTTTTCGCAACAAAAATCGATATGTTCCATTGAAATAAAACGAGATATATTCTAAAAAAAATAGCGAAATTCAACCATTAGAATTGGAAGCCTACCTAAAAGTAATAGGCTAATTTAAAAATCGCTCTAGCGGCCCCCTTGGTTTTCTCAGAACATACAATACGATTTAATTAACAAATATATATATATATATATATATATATATATATATATGTTTGTGTGTGTGTGTATGTATGTATGTATAGTGTGTGTAAATCAGCAAAATTGGACAATTAATGAGACTTGCTGAAGAATTCCCTTAGTTAACGCAGTTCCTGTGTGACGGACCTTTTTATATAACCAGGAAATGTTGGAATATTTGTCTTAATTAGCCTATAGTTTTGTCAATGTTCTTCTCACACTTAGGCCTACGGCAATCATTCCCATCTTTAATCGGTGCATCCAGTATTCGAGTTGATAAATAGATGTTTAATTTTATCGAATACTTTACCGTAAACGTATGTTGTCCACCGATGTGGTCTCGAGGTAGCCTTGTCACACAGCGGTCCCGGGTTCGATCCCCGGTCGGGACAAGCTTCCTGGGTGAGGTTTTTTCGGGGTTTTTCCTCACCTGTAAGACATGTCAGGACGCTTAGGGCCCAACGATCCCCAAAAATCATCCGGCCATCATAATCATACTTATCATTATCATCGCCTTCCTTCACCGGTGTGGAAAGCAACGGGAATCTACCACACCTAAAATTCCCCAGTAAAGCTGCAAAGCATAGCATCAAAATGCTACGATTGTATTGAAAGACCTGCCCTCGGGCAGAATTACTATGGAATGGAAATACGTATGTTGTTATACGAAACTCTAGCTGTAATTAAACCATATTGTCTATTCCTAGAACTCTGTTATTATCTTATTATTATTATTATTATTATTATTATTATTATTATTATTATTATTATTATTATTATTATTATTATTATTCCTTCCAAGTATTAGGCCAAGGCCTGTTACGATCCTATAGAAAATTTTCCCTCCAGCGTTTCATAGGACTGCCCAAAGATCTTCGTCCTCTTGGTATATAATTATAAACAGCTTTGGGGATCCGATTTGAACTCATTCTTTCAAGATGGTGTTTCCAATTTAGTTGGTACTGTTTAATATATTCCAAAATTGGCGTAGTCTTCAATTCTTTTAAGATATCGGTGTTCCTTTTCCGATCCCATCTGGTGTAACCCGCTGTTCTGCGCATGAATCTCATTTCACAAGCCGTTATTCTGCTTTCATGTTGCTTTTTTAGTGTCCATGCTTCACTACCATAGGTCAACACTGGTCTAGCCAAAGTGTTATATAAACGTAATCTGGTGTTTTTTGTACAAGGGATGGTTTCATAACTTGATTAATAATTCCTAAACTTTTATTATAACTAGTAACTTTTTCAGGGATATCCTTTTCATCCCAGATAGAGAGATAATATCCAAGATATTTAAATTGATTAGATCTCTCTAAAATTTTATTCTGGAGACAGATTTTACTTTGTATGGGGTCCTTCCCATGAAATGCCATAATTTTAGTTTTGTTAATTGATATTTCCATATTAAATTTGGCAGCTATTTTTTGTAAATTATAAATTGATCGTTGCAAATCATTTTCGGAAAGTGCCAGAAGCGCTAAATCGTCTGCAAAAAGAATAGCATCGAGTTTGAGGTTCCTATTGATGGGTATATATCCCCGTTGTGTTTTCCTCCAATGTTTATTATTCTATTCATATATATATATATATATATATATACATATACACATATAATGAAGAGCACCGGTGAAAGTCCACATCCCTGTCTTACTCCAGTGTTGATATTTTTCCAAGAAGATAATTTGCCATCTTGTTTAACAGAGATTTCATTATCTTTATAGATGTTGAAGATATTAGTAATATATTGTTATGGAACGTTATCATCAGCTAAAATTTGTAATAATATATTTCTGTCTACTTTGTCAAAAGCATTTATGAAGTCAACAAAGGCGATATGAGTTTCTATATTGCATTCCTTGTGCTTTTCTAATAGTAGTTTTAGAGTGAAGAATCCATCTGTACAAGATCTACCATTTCTGAATCCATTCTGCTCTTCTCAAATTATATTTTCATAATTTTTTTCTTTTTGCTTAACTATATAAGCATAACTTTTATCCATAAATTTTATAAATTGTATTATTATTGTTATTATTATTATTATTATTATTATTATTATTATTATTATTATTATTATTATTATTATTATTATTATTATAGTAGCTTCTGTTGTATAATGGTTTAAATGTCTGACATCTCAGTGATATCAGGTTCGATTCATGGCTATACCACAGATTTTTGGTTGATACACATATTATAAAAAAGTGGTAGGCCTATGGGATCCACTCATCCTCGTGAGAACAACCCTTCCACTTGAGTGGAATTTCAACAAATAAATTTATCAATTGAATTTCTAAATTAAGAGCGTTATGAGATGACTGAAAGCAAGTAATGGTCTCTTAAACCAATTTATAGTTAACAATGTATTATGCTTGTCTATATATCTACTTTTATCTCTATTTTGCTCTATACATTTTATCTTGCTCTCGTTGATCTGAAGGATTGCCTTAGCTGCTCCACTTTCCAAACCTTTGTATACTTGTTTACCGTTTTCATTGTTCGCTTCGTAATATTAGTATGGTCCGCATATCCTACTATCTGTATCTGTGGTTTAGAACTGTTATCAGTATTTTATAAAAAATATTTCTTATTTACACAGTTTTGGGAGGGTCTAGGCGTAGCAGGGAACAGGCACATTCCTTCCACTTATTAGTCATTCAAAATATCTCTGCAGGCGGAAGAATTACGAAGCTCTGTTTATTACTACACGTGACGTCATATAAGGCAGTGTACACTGTCAGCGTCCCACGTCCCATCCCCCTCTGCACTCATAGATAGCAGTGTCACGTGTTCGATTCCTGCATAAACACGACTGCAGCGCCCTCCGTCAACAACTGCGCTTACTTCTTAAACGGGTAATACCAGAGTATTACCACTATAATGACGCAACCGCCCAATGTCGAGCCTCTCCACTCTCTTCTATCGCTTGCATCCCAAGAAACATCTGTCATCGGCAGTAACTGCATCCAGCCATCTATCTCTTGGTCTTCCCATTGGTCTCCCTCTGAATATCCTACCTTCATAATTCTCTTTGGTACTCTTGAAGCTTCCGTTCTTCCAACATGTCAGCCCACTCCAACATTCTCTGTATATGTTTCACAAGATCTTTCTCTTTGAATTTCCCATATGACTCATGATTGTACCGAATATTCCACCGCATGTTCTCTTCATTTGGTCAAATATTCATCTTAGAATTTTCCTTTTGAATCTACCCAGCATCATTTCGATTGCCTTTGTGAATATCAATGTTTCACTTGAATAGCATAAAATGCTTCTAATAACAGTTTTCTACATTTTTACTTTATTATTTTGGTTTACAAAATTTGACTTCACAATTTCTATCAGAGCAAAATATGTTTCATTCGCTTTAGTGATTCTATTTACGGTAGGGAGTAGAGAAAAGAAAATTCTTTCCATTCTATAAATGGGGTGACTCAAGCTCTAACTTAGGATACAAGTCACTGACATACTGTTTGTATGTGTTTTTGAAAGCAACCTATAGTAGAATTATATCATTGGGTCTTGCAAATAAAATATGAAGTATATTTATTTGAATAAAAAATAAGAATTTTAACATTAAGTATCTAGACACATATGCGAGTTCTGAAAGTCTTATTGTAAAATGTAAATGCATATTAAAAAAAAACTACTTTTACTATCGGTTAGAAGTGCTCGGTGCTAAATGCTTATATCAACATCTGCAGGAAATAAAATGTTGAAACATTTGTCACTGTGTTTAACGCTTCTCTACTAGCGTATTCATAATGTTCTGTATACAGTATTAATGCAGACTCACTTTAGTGCTAAGTCCTTGTTATTACTTCATCACTTCAAGTATCCATATTTACAAATGCCTCAGTTAAAAAATAACATAACCAGAGATTTTTAACATTGATTCAAGTTTTATTATAGTTTCAAAACAAAGGAAAATAATTTTGCGAAATTCACAATTTGCCTAATCTCTTATTCTCGCATTTTAACCATTTTAGTCCCATTATGAATTCAGCCAGGGGGAAAAAATTAAGGACTCTTCTGTATTAATACAAAGTCTGTGTGTCTATACGCATATAAGTCCATGTGAGGCAAGGGTGCTCCCTTCCAGAATTTACTTAATCACGCTATTTTAATTATGCTTATTTCCCTAAAGATGTTAGCGAGTGACAAATTGAAGAGAAGTCTAGTAGGCATCTAAGGTATTTCTTCGATAGAAATGTCTGATTATATTTTACTCAGAGATTCTAATTGGATTGAGGTTCTTCTATATGCCCGATTATCTTCATATTTGGGACCCACGGCTCAAATATAAAAGCTATAAAATTGTAGGAAATAATAAAATGTGATAAAACCATGCCAGTCTAAACCCAGCATATGCAATGGTTGAAGAAATCCAAGTATACATCTTAATCAAGTTTGTGTGGAATCCAGCCTCCCAAATATACCTATATTCTAATCGCCAACGTCTGGACTAATTATAATATTTTCATGTATGTAGGGTACATAATTAGGCACCTGACATAGAAAAGCTTTAGTTGAACAGAAGAAATTCAACATGAGGAATATGACAAATAGGAGGGTAATATTAAAAGTAAGAAAGAGGGTTGTGAAATTGAGGTCTGGATGGTCCTACTCAGCTTATGTAAAGATGACAATATACCTCCGATTCCTTAAAAGTCAATGGTAAATAAAGAACGGCATTCCCTTGATAACTGCTGTTACACATGCTTTAATTTTGATTTTGCATGATCTGTTCTATGGAAATAATGAGTTATGTTTGTATTGAAATGTCTGAGATAGAGAACCATGCATTTACTGGATAATTGCATCCAATCTTCGCCACTGAAACCAACAAATTACATAGTGAATATCTCTGGCATCAAGATTGACCTTTGCTACTCGAGTTCTGTAAATCAGGAATTTGGTAACAGCTATAATTTGGTACTACTTCTATATACTCACACACTTAAATAGGTATGATACATAAGCAGCAAAGCAATTGTACCAGAGTTGTAAGAAAAAAATAAAGACTTCGTTTAATTCACAATTCTTACAATATAAAAATAAAGTACATTATCGTTATGATTTTTATCGATAAACAAATTAGTATTCGATTTTATTTTTCTTTAAAACATATATATATATATATATATATATATATATAGAGAGAGAGAGAGAGAGAGAGAGAGAGAGAGAGAGAGAGAGAGAGAGAGAGAGAGAGAGAGAGAGATTTAAAACAAACGCAGACTGGTGTTTCTTCTTAATATTTTATATAGGCCTAAGTGTGGCACTGGGATAACGTGGTTGCCTCGTACTCAGAGATCTGAGTTCGATTCTCGGTCTTAACTAGTTTCCAGAATGAAGTTTTTTTTTCGGGGTTTTCCTCACATGTAAGACAAGTGTCAGGAAACTTTAAAGCCCAAATAATCCCTGAACAGATTTGGTAATCATATTTATTTTATCATACATGGCTTGTTCAGAATGAAATATGCGAATGGTGTGTTTTCAATGAGGCCCTCTATACTCTTGTGTAGTCTAAAAAGTATGTATGCAATCCAAAAGTTTAAACACTTATGTAACTGTAAGGCCCGGGTGGAGGGAATCAGCACCATAGAGGCATGAGAAGGCGATATATTACAACGGTAATTATCAAATTCAGGTTAAGAAAACAGCTCTAAAGACTGGGGGACACGATATGCTGACCATATGTCAACCCTATACTGGTTGCATGATCGTCCTCTGTAATTAGTACCTGTGGATGAGAAGGCAGAAGTCGGCTGGAAGGTCAAGGGCCTCCTAGGTATGTTGCGCCATGAAAGAGAATCAATAAATTGGGCTTAAAACTGAATTAGAAATTTAATTTAATTTTAAAATTATAATGAAAAATATATCTAAGATTCAGAGATTTTGTATGTGAAAAAATATTCTATTTCGGATTTTTAAAATATGTCAGTTTTGTTTTACTAAATTGTACTATGTGTTTTGAGTTTTTTTTTGTGGTGGTATATAGGCCTCTGTGTATGTATGTGTGTGTGTGTGTGTGTGTGTGTGTGTGTGTGGTGTGTGTGTGTGTGTGTGTATGTATGTGTGTGTGTGTGTGAGAAGAGAGAGAGAGAGAGAGAGAGAAGAGAGAGAGAGATTGAGATTGAGAGTAATTGCATATATTTCTTTAATTAACTGTTGTATATGAGGTTTATTGGATTTTATATTATTTTTAGGCATTATTTAGGTTATTAGAAAAATGTTATTAATAACTTTACAGGATACATGTTCTCTTTCATTAAGGTATCCTTAAGATTTCTATAGGAGCACACCGTAGCGTAGTTGATTGAGACAGTACCCTTCAAGTCGGAAAGTCGATGATTCGAGTCCCAGTGGGGTCAGAATTTTTAAATTAACCTAAACCTTCTGACGACATCCTAGTCCTGGGGTCGACTTAGCCTCTATCGGAAATTAGTATGAGACGCTTGTTCTGGGGTCAGGCGGCCGTCATGCATGGCTGACAACCCAGATGAAACCTCGTGCTAATTGTCTAAAAATGTTTGAACCTTAACATCCTTAAAATCCAAATTGCCTGTAGTGGATTACTTTACTTTTACTTTTTAAGATGTTTAAAAAAAACACCAGATTACGTTTATATAACACTTTGGCTAGACCAGTGTTGACCTATGGTAGTGAAGCATGGACACTAAGAAAACAACATGAAAGCAGAATAACGGCTTGTGAAATGAGATTCATGCGCAGAACAGCGGGTTACACCAGATGGGATCGGAAAAGGAACACCGATATCTTAAAAGAATTGAAGACTACACCAATTTTGGAATATATTAAACAGTACCAACTAAATTGGAAACACCATCTTGAAAGAATTAGTTCAAATCGGATCCCCAAAGCTATTTATAATTATATACCAAGAGGACGAAGATCACTGGGCCGTCCTATGAAACGCTGGAGGGAAAATTTTCTATAGGATCGTAACAGGCCTTGGCCTAATACTTGGAAGGAAGAAGAAGAAGAAGATGTTTATGTGTAATGTTATTTACAACGCTTCAAAGTCAAAGGTTATATCACGAGCAGAATCTTTGTTTATATCCAGTATGCTTGAATTTTATTGTTATGTTTGCCTTGTGTTTTCAAGAATTCACTTGATAGCTAATTTTAATGTATTATGATCTGTAGACATTTTCCGAGATTGTTGGCCGTGGTCGCGAGGTTTAAACTCCCGAAGTTTCGCCAAAAACTGCGTCCAGCATCCTCTCCGGCGAAACGTCGGGGAGTTTTAACCTCACGACTACGGCCAACAAGCTCGGAAAATGTCTATACATCGTAATACAAACTCCAGCCGTAGAAGCTTATATATATATATATATATATATATAGGCCTATATATATATTATATATATATATATGGCCTATATATATATATATATATATATATATATATATATTATATATTCATTTTAATGTATTTTGAGACGATAAAAGTTTGGAGGATTTTTATTTTTCATTTTTTTATTTTTTTGCTTATCATGAAGATTGACATATTACATTAAATAAAATAGCAAGTGAAATTATATCAGAAAATGTACTATTTAAATAAATAGTATGTCAAAATAGTATATGAAAAGATTTTAAAGAGGGCCCAGTTCTAATATACCATTATCAATATTAATTGAATATCTTATCAATTACAATTTTTTTCAGCGTCTTTATAATTTATTTATTTATTTATTTAAATGAAGTGGCGTTTGACACTTGTCATTAGCCAACAATGACTGGGGAAAACAAACAATAACAAGAAAGATTATAAAAGGTTCATCATCTATTCCCTGGCTTCCCAGTATCTGTCCACAAAATTGCTGATTGTTAGGGATGGGCAAGTTCGGATGTGATCAGCATACATATCTTCAACAGTTTTGCAGAAGATACATTGTTGAATTGGTAGAAGTCCGAGGCGATGAAAGTGTTTACCTAGGCAGTCATGTCCTGTTGCAGTACGGAATGATGCAACAGCTACTCTTCTAGGCCAATCTGGGAGTGTAGTTTGGATGGATACTTTCCAAGGTTTGTCGATCATTTGGAGCTCTAGAAGGTTCTGAAGGCTTCTCTCACTCTGAAGCGGGTGTTCATAGCTGCCTGTATAATAGCGGTGAAGTCCTAATAGATAGGCGGGAGAACAATATTAATCATGATTTGAGAGATAAATTGTACAGGGAATATAGGCGGTAGAGTATATTAACCATGATTTGAGAGAGGTAAATTATACAGGGAATAACTGGAAAACATAAGCTCAGGTTATGGATGTATGGAGCGCGGCCATGATGTCAACGAGTTATACAAATTCAATTTTTCTATCGCCATTTCGACCTATAATGCACTTGGTTCTGTGACTAATATTTCTGCTGACTCTGAATCGTTTTCTTCAATATCCTTTCTGCATGTACATTTAATAGTTGATTGAAGTAATTTTTCTATCTACTTAATATACTCCCAGAATCTGCAATTATCTCCCCAATCTCATTGGTAATTATGTTTGTACTACCTGAAAGCCCTTTCCCCTGTGTCCTAATTCCTTAGTATAATTCTCTCATGTTTTTTATTATTTTTTTACGTTCAGTTTAAAATCATTAATCTCCTCTCTCAAATTTTCCCTCTTTTACCTAGTGGTTTCCCGTCTGATGTTACACATTTTTTTTAATTTACTTAATTTGGTTTGTGACAAATAGATAGGCTACGAACTAGAGATTTATTGAATTAATTCGTATTAAAACAGGCTTTATTTAGTTGTTTCATATTAAAATAAATGTTGAGATATGGAGAGACTGAGTGGTAGACAAGGCCTTAAGGCCTTAACTCTGCCAGGTAAAATAAAGCTATTATTATTATTATTATTATTATTATTATTATTATTATTATTATTATTATGAAATATGAATAATGGTATGTGAAGGCAAGTTATGTAGGGTATCTAACAGTATATTTCTAAAAATAGCTATATACATGTAGCATGGTGATAGAGATGCAGGGTCAGAGAAAGAAATCTAGATAATGGACAGTACAAATATACAGATACTTAGGACTCTGGGTCTTTTTCCATTCTGAAGTCAACAATGAGGTAAGTCGCGCCATATTTCTTAATAAGTTTTATGTTTTAATAATGAATCAAAATAGTTCAATTTTCAAGAATTTATTAATACTTTAAAATTATGGATTAGAACTAAGTTATTTGAGAATTATGAAATACTTAAGGATAGGTCGTAATGGATTTGGTTCCCACCTAAGTCCTATAGTTATCTCTCTCTCTCTCTCTCTCTCTCTCTCTCTCTCTCTCTCTCTCTCTCTCTCTCTCTCTCTCTCGTTCTGTCCTTAGTATAGATTAGTTAAGGTTAGTTTAATTACTTTATATTGTATAATTTGTTGTTATAGTTTTAAATATAGGAAATTTAACTTGTTCAATTATTTATTTTATGAATCTCAACTACCCTCCAATAGTAGAGTCATCAGCTTTTCCGCTCGGCTGAAACCAAAATCTGTAAGTAAAAACGCACGCTATCCAACCGTCCCCAGTAACCACGCTCCGAAGTCCACCTAAGCCCTTTTGGTTTGCCTCTAAATCGCTACATGGTTCGTGTAAACAATTAATGTTTGCTAGTTTGTATTGCTTTACAATATCTGCACATTGTTCATAACTCCATTTCTTGTTTTGTCTCTTTTTAAAATAATCTATGCTTTCTGATGCTGACAAGTTATAGACCCTAATATCTCTTATAGTCTCCCATTGTTTATATATATCAGTTCCTTCTTTTTGTTGAGTGATTCCGGGTTATGTGGCCGTGGTCCATAGTTGGTGTTGATACCAGACGTTTCGCCCTCAACTGCGGAGGACATCTTCAGTGGCGAATGCTTCTATGCGTGTTTCCTGGTCGGAAGATCTACTCTCATAAACTATAACCTACTTAGATCTTCCGACCAGGAAACACGCATAGAAGCACTCGCCACTGAAGATGTCCTCCGCAGTTGAGGGCGAAACGTCTGGTATCAACACCAACTATGGACCACGGCCACATAACCCGGAATCACTCAACATTACGATTACCGGCCGTGAAAGCCTGCATTCAAGTTCCTTCTTTTGTTTCCACATTTTCCACAGAAGGTTCCAGTATTTCAAATCTATTAGCAATTTTGATTTGATACACTTGCCGTAGTTAATCCTTTCTCAAGTTATTAACTCAAATTTTCAGAATAATCATCAGTTTCTGTTCTTCTCATAAACTATAACCGTTCTCTGATTTTCACCCTAACCAGATAAAATTTTACTATTCATATCTCAATGAATTTGTAAGGAATTGCGCATGGCGGAGAAATGCCCATGGATCACATTACGCTGACGATTGGAAAGGATCTTACACGTCGGATCAACGGCACAACCATGGATTCTTTCCTCGGACAAACTGCAGAAACAAAGGACCAAAATAGTTGTGTTAAGTGTCTGATCCACACGGAAATATAGGGACCTAAACTCTAGTGTTTTATCAGTATGCAATATGTTCTTTTCTTGGAATATATGCACTGTTCGAATTTTAAATACAAATCTTCTTCAACTTAGTTTGCCATTTTATACAGACATACGGATATCTCTGAGCGTGATCCATGTTATAGATCCACTAGTCTTAGAATATGCAAAACTGAAGAAATATGAGATGTACGATATTATAAAAGGTAGGGAATAATTTTTATCCTGCGGTATTATAATTTGTGTGAGGATTTATTATTTAGGTGCAGACGAACTAATAAAGATTTCGATTCATGTCCCGGCCCAAGAGAAATACTTTTCTTCACTTGTGAAAATACCAAGATATTTCTTAACTACGAGTAGCAAAATAGGGGGGGGGAGAGTTGAAATAACTATCCAGCTGCTTAACAGGTTTATACTTTGATGCAAAACCCCGCCTCAACAAAAGAATCACAAACATACGGATACTTGAAATGAGCTTAAAATTACAGACAGCTAGTAAATTTATGTAAAAATTCATGACTGAATATTGGAGTTTAATTTATTCAAAACATAAATCGACGGTTTCGTTGTTTACATACAATCTACAATATGAAAAGATCAGAAATTACACATTTTTCCTCCGCTTTTTATGAGGTAGTTGGTATCAGTCGTGAATAATCAAAATTGTTTTCATATTCCACTGTCTTCCGCATTTTAAAAGCATTTGTCTGGCATTGAAAGTGTGCTATCAAATGATGAGCTGCATTTGAATACAATACAACAATATGAAGAACATAAAAAAATAGTAAAATTTAGATAATATCTGTTCGGTAACAGAAGAATCTATACATTTACATTGATTTAATGCAACGAGTAAAATATTAATTTGCTGCGGATAAAATATTCCGCTAAATCGATTTCTTACATTCCATGCAGTGGTGGCTCCAAGTCTTCTACTTGATAGCAGCTTCAAGTTGTGTAAAAAATATAGACTACTTTGCTAAACAGTTTTATTCCATATAATTTACTTAGTTTAACCTCTCGCCTAATAGGGACTTTTTACATAACATACGCCACCCGGGTCTTACAGTGGCACGACCTGTCGGGAGAGCGATTCCAAACTATGGATCACACACATACTTTTTGGAACACACAAGACATGGAAGATATCTACGAGTGACTGATCAGTTCAAT
Source organism: Diploptera punctata (assembly GCA_030220185.1). Lineage (NCBI taxonomy): Eukaryota > Metazoa > Arthropoda > Insecta > Blattodea > Blaberidae > Diploptera > Diploptera punctata. The sequence goes on from JASPKZ010000004.1 coordinate 811,495, forward strand.
GTCAGGGTCTTCTCCAAGACCACATGGCATTAAGACGAAACACAACACTCACACGGGGGCACGCCGTAGTGTAGTGGTTAAGGCACTGAACTACAAGCCGGAGGGTCGAGGGTTCAAGTCCCGTTGGGGTCTCTCTCACACACACACACATTCATACTGAATACAGCGAACATGATATTGAATATGATTGCCAAATGATGTAGGGGACCGTTTGAGCCTTAAGCTTTCCTGGCATTTGTCTTACAGGTGAAGAAAAAAAAAACCGAAAAAATCGCCGAGGAAACTTGTCCCGTCTGGAGCCCAACCCAGGCTAGTTGGGTACGAGATAGCGACGCTACCCCAATACCACAGCGATGGACTCTTAAAACAGTTTCATGGAAGAAAATAATTGTAAAATAAAAGGCCTAGCAGGCCTTTTGCCTACCAGCCGGCTTCACATCCACAGTGTTCATCACAGAGGTAGACGATCATCTAGCCAGTTTAGGGGGTGACATGTGGTCAGCATTTCGGGTCCCCCAGCCCTTATAGCTGGTCTTCTCAACCCGGAGTCACTACTTATTGTAACTACCCAAATGCCTCACGATGCTGGGTGGGGACCGGTCCCATACTGGCCGAAATTCCACGAGAAAATGTCTTCCCCCATGGGGACTCGAACCAGCGCAAACCCCATAGCTCTGCGCCAAGGCTTCTTGCCTTAACCACTCGGCTCGGCTATGGCGCGGGACGAAAATAAAAGTAAAACTAACAGAATATAATTATTTTGCTTTTATTAATGCCGCTAGTTTTACTTTATGACATTTCAGATGAATTAACAGAATATTAGCTATTATACGTTTCGTTATGTTGATGACATGTAATCAATAAGGTCAGAAGGTTAATGCATTTGTTTATATTCTTTCAATTAAAAACTCCATGGCGCAATAGGCCTAGAAGGCCCTTGGCCTACCATCCAGCTGCTGACTTCATATCCACATGTGGTAAGCATTAAAGGTGATCATTCAGCCAGTATAATGGTGACATGTGGTTAGCATGTCGAGCCCTCGGCCGTTATAGCTGAGTTTCTTAACCACATTTTTTATTGTCTTAAATAACTGCGAATTGACAAATTATCAGCATTTAAGTGCACTAACCTAAATTTAATGTTGCTTATAAATTCAAATTTTAACTTTTTTTTAAATGTTTAGTATTCATAATATTTGTAGAGTATTATTGTGGCATATTTTCCCGTTTAGCTCCTTTAAATGATGATTTAATGTTGCAAAAAATGCATAGTACGAATTATAAAATAAATGCATTTTTTATTATCCGTATTCTAACTGCATGTAGTCTAGATTTTATTTTTTGTCTCAACTGTACTTTAAATGTAACTTCTCGTAGTAAATGCATGTTTATTCTAATTGATTATTATTACTATTATTATTATTATTATTATTACCATAATTCAGAGCATTTTAACATATGGTGCTGAAGTCTGGCAAATTCCCACCAGGGAAATGAAAAGAATTTTAAGTACAGAAATGGATGTTTTAAGAAGATCAGCTGGAAAATCTAGAATGGATAGAATACGAAATAAAGAAATAAGGGAAATTATGGGTGTACAAGAGGAGCCGGACATCATAGACATCATAGAAAAGAAAAGATTGCAGTGGTAAGGTCATGTCAAACGAATGCCAGAGCAAAGATTGCCAAAAATTGTTATGGAATGGATCCCAATGGAAAGTAGGAAGAGAGGAAGACCGAAGAAAACTTGGATACAAGGGGTACAAGCAGCTATGAATATCAGAGGAATGGAGGAAGATCAATGGATGGATAGAGAGGAATGGCGTTTGGTTTCCGGAAGACGGCGGCAGCTGCCATGATACCGGATGATGATGATTATTATTATTATTATATTATTATTATTATTATTATTATTATTAATCATCATCATCACCTGCCACCCAGTTTTATTATTTATTACTTATTTATACGCGATATCCCAATAAAAAAGGGAATTGAATTTTGCACATATTCCTGGAATATTTTGATCTTTTAGTAGCATATTTAGAGGTTCGTCGCCGTGGCGTAGTCGGTAGTCGGTAGAGTCGATTCCCGGCGGGGTAGGGGATTTTTAATCTCCACCTTGGTCTGGGTGTGTGTTCTGTTCTTGTGTCTATATGTGAGAATAACAGAGAGTTAACAAAAAGGTAAAACAAGAAGGAAAACAGTGTAAATAAAAAAAAAGATGGTATTTTATAACGTGATTTCCTGGGTCTAGTAATATTAATCTAAGCAGAAAACTTCTGATACTAGTAATTGTCTGACTGAAGATGACAAATCCGTAGTTTCAAGTGACATTAAATCAATGTGGTGGAGGTCAAGAAGAGAGTATTATTTTAATTACGGTACTTCAAGTGAATATATGCCATTTTTGCCACATATAAAAACGAGATATGCGCTCTGTCATTCCGGCAGCTATTCATTTGTCAAGCTAGGGTTCATGGGCCATACAGTGAAGAAAATAAACAAAGGGTAACAATATTTTTACTAGTTGAATGATAAAAAAAAGAAAAATGTATTAGTTACGACATATTTTCAATTATAATTCACACATTTTATTTTCATTTACAAATTAAACTCTTTATTTTTGCCTTCTTTACTGTAATTTGTCAGCCTATCACTTTATTATTATTACTATTATTATTATTATTATTATTATTATTATTATTATTATTATTACTCTTATTACGTCTCTTATTTTAATAGTTTTTTCTTTCATAATTATAATATAATTGACAAATTAAGATAATCATCATTATTAAATAACTAATTAACTCAGTGCCATTATGTTTCATGACCGCGCTCATACTTTCCTAACCGGAGCTTATGTTTTCCAGTTATTCCCTGTATAATTTACCTCTATCAAATCATGGTTAACATTACTCGCCTATCTACTGAGCACTTCACCGTTATTAAGTATCGTAAATAATCATACAGACACTGACACATTTAAAATTGACAATATATGCAATTACTCTTGATAGTATATTATTATATAAATTATTAGTATCACTTTACCTTGAATACTAAAAATATTATAACTTAATATGTGAGCCGCGACTCAATGAAAGCCCACAGTACGTATCGTCATCTGGTGTAAGTTCGATGACATTGAGTAAATCGGACAAAATAACTTCTTTATTTCTACAAGTGGTCATTCTGAATCAACCGTGGTAGAATTTCTGCACTAGCGATATTTGTATCATGGGCCTAGTTTGACGTGTTAATCATGTATTATGAAGAAAAGCGCCCCTAGTAGTGGTCATTATTGTCGGTTTAATTTTAGCTTTCATTATAGCTAATAAAATGTTTTATTATACATCTAATAAAGACTCCATCTGCCGCTAATAATTGACAATTAGTTCAGATGTGTATTACTGTAACATATGAAGTTTGTATCCATAGTTAAAATTTCATGCTCATTTCTTCGTGAATCTGTTCAACCCTGGGGTAAAATCGGACAACGCCACATTTGCATAAAATAAAATTGGGAAACCATAAATTGTAACTGTTGGTCAGAATTTCAAACTACCATGATCCGTCAATGGACTGCGTGTGTAAGCTCTGTGATAGACCGTGTGAAAGATATAATTTCAATTTCTGTTTAAAGAGAACAAAATAGTTGCTGGCATACAGCAGAGACATACACTAATGCACATTTGTGCGCGCTTCTTCCTATTATTATTATTGTTGTTATTATTATTGTTATTATTGTTATTATTATATATACAAATATAAGTAGGCCTAATAAAAATAAAATGAATATATATCATACAATTGTTAAAAGCATCATTACTTATAGAGCAGAACTTTGGCCATTAACAAAAAAACAAATAAGAACATTTCGGCAACGGAAATGGATTTTATACGAAGGGCCGCAAGAATTTCAAGAAGAGAAAAAATTAGGAACTCGGTTATAAGGGAGAAAATGAAGATTGAAGACACTATTTTAGATTATATTAAAACTCAACAATTAAGATGGTACGGACATGTCCAGCGAATGGAAGAGAATCGACTACCAAAATCTGTTTTGGAATGGAAACCTCAGGGAAGACGAAGCAGAGGAAGACCTAAAACCTCCTGGAGTCCGGGAATATAAACATATATGAAGGAGAAACATCTACAACAAGGAGATTGGATGGACCGACAAAATTGGCTATTAGGAATCGGACGATGTCAAAGACATTAATCAACCGAAGATCTATCTATCTATTTTTTTTTGATTGCGGATGAGCCCATGTAGGACTACGCAAAGTACTTAGAGGCGTTTCCTTTGAGCCCAAATTTCTTTCATTCTTTTGCTATGAGCTTGTTTTCTATCATCTGTCCAAGTTGTTCCAGTTTTTTCCTTCGGTTTGTCCTCTTGGTCAACTTGCCACTTATTCACCTTAATTCTAAATATATCTCTGTTTGGGATATCTTCTTTAGTAATTCCTGCCAATTTTAAGTTCTTTTTGACTTCATCAATCCACTCCACCAATATTATTATTATTATTATTATTATTATTATTATTATTATTATTATTATTATCATCATCATCATTATCATTATTACTACTATTATTATTATTATCATCATCATCATTTCTTGCTTTGTCGTCATCAGTGTGTGATCATTCCAGTCTTTGCTTAAGTTTCTTCGAGTAGTAGGAAGTCCCCTGGGTTGGTTACCACAGAGCAAGACTAGTGGTAGGGCTGCTACCTTATAGCCTCTAGTCAGGCGCTCAAAATATGGAATTTCCTCCAAATTTGATGGAACGGTTATACCGCCGTGACTCGGTCCCCATTACCTCGTTAGTTAAAAGCAGGGTGTACCACGTGCAGTTGAGGTTGAGAATTAGGTAGGAGTGGTTATAGAATGCACATCACTACCTCTTACTCACTCACTCACTTACTAGCACTATCGAACCCGTAGGTTCATGGCCGCGCGAACATAAGCTCTCCATACATCCCTATCCTGAGCCAATGCTTTCCAATCATTCCCTGTATAATCTACTTCCCTCAAATCATAGTTAATGTTATACTCCCACCTCATTCTTGGTCTACCAACTGGCTTTCCTACAAGAAGCTTCCATGCACGTCTATCATTCCCCATACGTGCAACATGTCCTGCACCACCTCTTACACCCCTATTATTGTTATTATTATTATTATTATAACAACAGACATATAACCAGTCAATAAGTTACAAATATATAATTCAGTAGTGAGAAGTACTGTCAAATATGGAGCTGAAGTTTGGAAATTCAACAAAAACTTAGAACAAAAACTTATGTCGGCGGAAATGGATTTCTTGAGGAGAGCAGCAAGATGTTCAAAATTAGACAAAATAAGAAATACTGTCATAAGAGAAAAAATGAATATTGGTTTTATTCAATAGTAGATTATATACGGTATAAGTAATTAAATTGGTATGGGCACGTACGACGAATGCAAGAAGAAAGATTACCGAGGAAAACATTGGAATGGTGTCCACCTGGAAGAAGGAGGAGAGGAAGACCTCGAAACTCGTGGATGCAGGAAATAAGAACTGGAATGAGAGCAAGAGAACTGGAAGGCATGGACTGGATGGATAGAGACGAGTGGAGAAGAAAAATAAAACTTTAGGCACAGAAAGATGTGTAAACATTAAAATTATGTATATAAATACATTATTATTATTATTATTATTATTATTATTATTATTATTATTATTATTATTATTATTATTAAATTGTAACTATGAAGAAATTGGGACGCGCCGTAGCATAGTGGTTAAGGCACTGCGCTACAAGCCGGAAAGTCGATGGTTCTTGCCCCGTGGGGGTCAGGATTTTTAAACTGACCCAAGCCCTCTGGCGGCACTATGATCCTGGGGTCGACTCAGCCTCTAACGGAAATGAGTACCAGACGCATGTTCTGGGGTAAAGGCGGCCGTCACGCAGGGATCCTTAACCTCCTACTATCCCAAGGGCCTCCTGAGGCCTGTTGTGGGATCATTAATTTTTAACTTTTTAATTTACATATTAATGACATCATCCAAAATTGAAAAAGTAATATTAATGTAGGTATAAGAATGGGCCATTTTAAAATATTATATGTTTTGATGTATGCTGACGATGTGGTTATTATTCAAGGAAATGAAAATAATTTGCAGTACCCTCTACATCAATTAAATCAGTTATGCCAAGAATATAATTTTAAAATATCAAAGGAAAAAACGAAAATAATGGCATTTTGAGGAAGTGAACATGTAAGATCAAAAATCATAGTAGACAACAAATCTCTGGAACAAGTAACAAATTTTAATTATTTGGGTTGTAATTTTACTATAAACACGCATACTGAAAGAGACGTAAATGTGAAACTGTCAAGATTTCAAATGATATGTGGATCTATACATAAAGCTTTAAAGAACAAAACAAAAAGATATACTAAATTGAAGTTTTATAAAGCATTGGCAGTTCCTGCATTATTTTATGGGAGTGAAACATGGGTAATGACCAAAAAATTACAAAGTAGAATATAAAGTGTAGAAATTAACTTCCTTAGAAGAACAAAAGGCTGCACAAGAATGGATCGGTTAAAGGATGAAGAAATAAGAACAGATATCCATTAAATGATAAAATCAAAGGATATAGAGAAAAATGATTTAGACATGTAGAAAGAATGAACTAACAAGATTACCAAAAGCAGCATTTAACTACAAGTCAAGAGGTTCAAAGAATATAGCAATGCCAATGAAAAGATGGACTGAACAACTGTGAGACGGAACAGGCATTTTGCCTAGCCCGTGAAGCGAAGAAGAAGAAGAAATTACAGTTGCTGAAGTAGTGAAAGCAATTAAATCAGGGGGAATATGTAGAAAAAGAGCAGAAGTATTTTCAGATACCGCGATCCACGTTAGAAATCTCAAAGCAATTGGAAAATGAATGTCCTGGATGAAATAACAAGACCTACAAGGTGAAGCAGAATTATTGCTCTGCAACCGCAAGTATCAGATAGCGATGACAGATGATTGGATTCAGTGCCAGAAATGTAAACTGTGATATCATGAACGTTGTGTTATATATGTGTATTATATATGTGAAAACAAGATTTCCTTCTGCTTCTGTTTATCCCAGATCTGTTTTACGCCGTAACACCGTGGGAAATCGGGTCGGTACAGAGTTCTTTACAACATGTTTCATCATGGATTATACATTAATTAAGTACTCTATTAAATATTGTTTATATATATATATATATATATATATAGGCCTATATATATATATATATATATGTGTGTGTGTGTGTGTGTGTGTGTGATTAGTATTGATTATGTAGTTTATTTAAAAATATACTTTTACACTACAATAAAGATTATGTTATAAAATGTAATCCGATTTTCCCCGGTCTACCCTATTTGAGAATAAAGGCCATAGGAAAATTATTAGACCAAAAGGAGATGAACAGACAGGAATGAAGATAGTATATAACATTAAGTTACACGATATTTATAGGAAAGCAGATGTAATAAAATCAGTTAAGTTTTGTATACTGAGATTGGAAGGACATGTAGCACGAATGGGGGTTTGAGCGAGGTTAATTACACAGGGAATAATTGGAAACCAGGGTATGCTTAAGTCCGTTCAACCATGAACTTCTGGATTTGATGCAGCTAGTGAGTTAGTTATGTCAAGATGACACAGTATTTTTCACTGAAGGATGTGAATAGTTTGGTACGTTCTATTACCTAACAACAACGGTCAATGACCACGTCATATCGGTAGATGATGGTTTCAAGCACTCGGTTCAGTTGCGCATCTGTGATCTAGATTAAAATTACTGGTTGGTTTATTTTGACTGACCATATATTCTTGACACATATGCATGTAATTTGTTCATAACACTCCAGTGCCATAAGCTCCAATTACATAAAAGATAGGTTTTTCCTGTGGACTAGTGGTTACCATTCTCTCTTCTGGTTCCATGGTTCGCGGATCGTAGCATTATGGCACGTAAGAGAACATTAATCCTAAAAAAAAAAGTTTCTGAGAACATTTGTCGAAACTTTCACGCATATCAAGTAGAGATAACCATTTGTAATGGCTGAAGGTCTTCGACATGCTGTTCACATGTGACCCCTACACCGACTGGATGATCATACATTTCCGTAAATGTCGCGCCATGTAGCTTTCTTTCACGCCCACCAGATTTTAATACGATGCTAACGACATTAGTTGTTAAAGAACTTATTATATAAAATGTATATATGTATATACCCCATACGTCCTACTGGTGACACGGGTACTCCCTAGCGAGAGTTTCATAACAGGCGAATTTAGATACGCTTATGTCAAGGAGTGACATGTGTTAACACCTCGTCTTAATGAGACCTCTAGTAGGCATCCAAGGAATTACTTGGATGGATGAAGGTCGGTTAAATTTTGCACAGAGGCCTTTTATTCAGGCTTGCGGTTCTTTTACGAGCCTAAAATATTCAGACTCGGGACGCACGGCTTAGAGTCCCTCCTAGAGGAATTGTCCCTTGGATTTTTCCATAAAAATCCGTCGAACCCGGCCGGATTTGAACCTGCGAAACTAGAAGCAAGGGCCATAACCACCTAACTACTGCAGGCGACATTATATGAAGCAGCAGTAACATAAACGTAAAGCACAATAAGTAACTATCTAACTCACTGGTACTATCGAACCCGTAGGTTCATGGCCGCGCGGTCATAAGTTCTCCATACATCCGTATCCTGAGCTAATGGCTAAAGACACACTGCCACTGTTATTTAGAACATTAATATTCTATAAGGTGAAAATATCACTCTGTGAGTAATCACTGTTTAATATAACTCTATGAAAACAATGATCTTTCTATGACATGAGCGTTTTACATGTATTAAACTCAAAGTGACTTAGGTTACAAATTATATTGTATAATGTTATTTCAAATACAGTTCCTATCTGGAAATTTGAATGAGATACGGTCTTGATGAGTAAGTTATGAAATTCATAATTCCGTTTCTAGAGAATTTTCCTTCCATACAAGTTTTAATAATAGAGAATGACTAGAAAGGATGGAAGTAATTTCGGTGAAGTGAACTCTCTGCAGGAGCTGTTGGGGCGGTGTAGGTGTTCACTATTTTGGGATCTCGGAAATTGGGCCACTCGCGCCCGTACTGCCTCCGCCCGTTCACATGTGAGCACTGCCATCTGTTATAATGATTAAGGCTAATCTAAGATAATAAAATCACATACATCTCAAGTTACTTTGTACTTTCCACTTAACCCGTGTAAGTCTGGAGGCAAGTAGTTAAATATAACTACTAATGGTGTTAGAAGATTTTCTAACACATTAACATGCACTTAGTTCTGAATTTATTCCATCGTGCACTCAATTCTGAATTTATTCTACTATGTACTCAGTTCTGAATTTATTGCTTGGCAGTGAACATGCTGCATGTGCTATAGAATTCAATGACGTAATGTTCCCCTGCGAGTCAGATTGACTAGGGTTTCCCCATAATCACGTTATTTAGTTGTAACCTTGGAAGGCATTTATTTACATAAAGATTATTTGTTAATACGTAGCAATGTTTTGCTTGTGATACCAATACCAGTGCACGTGGCACGGGATTTGAGGCTGATTGGTTGAAAAAGAGAGGAAGAGAAACATATCGTCAAGGCAAGAATATTAATATATTCTGCACTTTGTTCGCTACCTAGCTGTCAATGGCGCTACAGGCCTTTATCCTCTGAATGAACGTTTATTTCCGGTGAAGGAGATTGCCTGAAAATAATAGAAATCTAATTTTAATCGTGACAGGTTTTTTAACCTTGAATTCTAAAGCTATTGATGTTATTCTCATGAAAACATTAGAAATCTTCATTGGTCCTACATACTAGACACCGAAAATGACACATTACGAAATGTGTGCATACATTTATGTCGTGGTAGGTTGGCATGCTAGGGATTAATGGTAAACGCAGAAAATTGGTTTAATATAGATAGATTTCTGGATAAGATGCGGAAAATAACACTTATTTGAGCAAAAAATAAATAAAAAGTAAAAAATCTTATTCTTCTAAAAGTACAGACCAACAATAGTATTAAAATAATAATTATAGATATAAAAAAATTACCAAAATAATTCATACTTAGTTTAATTAATTTGCTATCTACTTGTAATGTTGTGCATTGTTTTGATTTGTTTTGCATTATTAATATACATTGGGGGGCATATGATAGCGTAGTTGCTGAAGATAATACGCTACAGCACGGCCCTGGGGCTGAGTCAGCCTCTAACTGAAATGAGTAGGGTCTGTCAGACGATTATTTTGATGGTAAAAGGCGCCCGTCATGGCTGACAACTACGCTGAAATCTCTTGCCGACTGTCTAGAAAGGTGGAAACCTTCCCCTACTACCCCAAGGGCCTCCTAAGTCCTATAGTGGGATTACTTTACATTTTATTAGACTTTGATGTATTGATATGGATTGTAAAAAGCACGTAAGACTTGTTGCCCGTGAATAATTTATAAATAACTCTGTATCGTATTATATTTTTGTTTATTTTAATAATGTTCTACTCTATGTGTGAGTATGTGTGTACGTGTCTGTCTGTAAATATTCTAACGGCCGGAATTATTTTTCGGGAGCAAACTCGGCATATAGCCATCAATTAAAAAAATTAAGTTAGAATTTGTTAACCATCAAATTCGTAACATTAGTAGCGGAATTTAGCCGCAGTTTTTTATTTTTCGCAACAAAACACGGTAGATTCTAAATTGCATCTAAAAAAAAAAGGTTAAAGTTTTCTTTTTAAAAATCGGTGATATTTGACGATTAAGAGTGGGAGTTTGCCTGAAATTCAAATTTTAAAAATATAAACATTTAGCTCTAGTCGTGTATGTTTTTCTCAAATAAATTGGATATATACGATTTAATTAACACAAGAGAAATATATTCCGTGAGCCATCAAATTTGGAGCATAAATTCGAGTTGCTAAAGGTTTTTAACAAGTGGATTATTATGATTAGGCAGTATATGCTAACATCGCGGTATCGTGCCTCTTGTCGGCGAGTAATCAGAGCTATGTGCACGCAAGCGGCTTCCTTCCGTCCCTTCATCATGACTAGAACACTAACTGCTACATCCAATCAGCCTCGTGCTGACAGAGTACTCACTCCCAAAATCGCCTCCCCCACAAATTGCTCATAAACTCAGAATGTTCAGATTAAGTGCGTGTTCATTAAACTTACACTTATGTCCGTTTGGTTTATGCTCTAGAATATGATTCCTCTTCTTTTCTACATGTTATTTTTTTATGCTGTGAAGGGGTAGATTGAACTCTAAAGCTTTTGCTTAGCAACCCGTCTAGGAGAAGGAAACTCCAAAATAAATCCCCGATCCACTAGGGAATATGGTTGTGCATCTGGGCTGGTAACCCGACCACGTAAAAATTTCCAAACTCATCTCTCTCGCAGTTTTCGGAACAGGCAATTTGCCTAGCCCGAGAAGTGGAGAAGAAGAAGAAGAAGAAGAAGGCTGTGAATTTATTATGTTACGTTTGTCGTATGTTTTCTAATGAAGTTCACTAGTTAATTTTATTAATATGAAATAGTGAATATGATTATATGGGCTCTGAAAATAAAATTAAAACCTACTGTTGTATGTTAAAAGTCAATGTATTTATTTATTTTCAGGCCTGTGCACCTCGCTATGTGTGGTATTCTCAAACACTCAACAGAAGAGATCCTGTGGGAACATGTTTCGTTGCCAGGAACTCCTTCAGTGAATATTCTGAGTACTCGCCTTGCAGAACTCGTGAGTTAATCTTACTCTTATTGATATACTACCTCAACATTTGTAACTTTCGTAATAAGAGACATACGATTACTTGTATGTAATGTATGTATTAATAATGTATCAAACGTTATGTAATAAAATGGCCATCTTGAAGGAACTTCATAAACTAAGCAAATTCCTCAGCAATTCGTATTTATGGTCTGATTTTGCTGGTTTATGGAATATATCTTTATTTTGTCAATTAAAACATTTTTAGCCAGTTTCGTTACGATGAAACAAAAATACAGTTACCAGAGCGCACACGCACACACACAAACACATACACCACGTACAAATGTTTAAGGTAATTTTTGTTTGTGTAGTAAGAAGTATGCTGAAGATTTAAAAAGAGATATTTTTTTCGTGGATGCAACTTCGGCGGCTACATTGCGTTGGAATTCGCTAATATTAAAAAAGAATATCCATATTTTTTAAAATAAAAAATGTTCCAATTAGAGTTAAAAGTAACGTGTGCGTAATTGTTTTCCAATGTTACCCAGAACACTATTCGTGCGTTTCGCGTCGTGTTCCGAACTAAGTGGATAGATAGTGTTAATGTTTTCAATTACGAGCAACTCATTATCTCGCCAGACTATTTTATGTTTGTGATGTTTTCTTGATTTTTTTATCAGAGAGAAATGTCGAACAAGTGTATGTATGAGGGTTGATAATGAAGGAGATAAAACATATACCTAACCTAGTCTCAGAACTCTGTAAACTCCTGTCGAAAAGCATCAATGAGACCGGCTAGTTTAACGTCCCCGTCCTACGGGTGAATCCGCTCTCATATTAATAATGCTTTCTCAATATACTATGTATTGAGAATGGATTTGGGATTTAATCCAGGTATCTGGCGCACAATCTAGCAATTACACAGAAATTTAACTTTTTTAAATAAAATTTGCTACTCTCGGATCCGCTAGGAAAGTTGCAGGTATGTTACTATCTAAGCTAGCGCAGCGAACTAGTTATAAAGTAATAGCTTAATTGCATAAGAGTCGAGCACGTGGCCGAACAGTAGTCTTGCCTTGGCTCAGAGTTACAAGATGCACCCTGAATAATTTCCCCATGGGAAAAGAATTTTTCTCATGGCATTTTGGCCAATATAGGGGACTGGTATCCATCCACCATGTGGAAAATTTAGGTATATACATATATATATATATATATATATATATATATATATGTGGGTGTGTGTGTGTGCGTGTGTGTAATGACGAGATCCCAAGGGGCAACACGTACACTCTATTGAGTAACACTAATAAATTGGAGATGGAAGGAAACATCAATAAAATCACTTAATCATAAATGAAGGAAATCTTGAAGGAGTAGCTGAATTCAAATACCTAGGAACAATAATAACAAACAGGAATGAGGTGCACAAATCAATTGAACGTAGACTCAAATCTGACAGGAAGAGGTGGGAGAATAATATTAATCATGATTTGAGGTTAGTAGATTAGGCAGGGAAGGACGAATATATTAGGTTAGGATTGTGATGTATGGAGAACTTATGTCCGTGCGACCACGAACCTACGTGTATGGTGGTACTAGTGAGTTAATTAGTGTATACCAGGGGCCGAACTTGAATCCAAGACGCGGAAAACCCAAGAAAACTTTCTTATTCATATATATATATATATATATATATATATATATATAAGCTCCTGATGTAGAAAAATAGCAGCTATAACGACTGGGGACCTGACATACCCTCATATTGCTCTATAAAGCCAGCATCCGACGGGCAAGATAAGGGACTCCTAAGCCTATTACACCATGGAGTGGCGTAATTTTAATGACTAGATTTTTTTTTCTGAAGTAATGAGATATAAAGTTGTCCTTGTTTAATATTGTTTTCATAGAGTGAGAAGAAAGTCATGTAACAATATCGATTTTGTATCTTGAAATCTTAGTTTGTTAATACAACATTTACACTCCATAAACCATGGGTTCTCGAACGACGGTCAGTATATTGTTTTATCATAATTAGCTGTATAACGAACTGTGGTCCTATAGTACTCTGAGTCTAAACTTCGTTCCCAAAAAAGAATAAGTCATTAATAATAGGGTACCAAACTTAGATAATAATAAAACTATATCGATAATTGTAAGTTCGATACATTCTGCACACTTCATCAAATATATGTATTTACTTGTAACACGAGTTTCCCTGTATCTGGGAGTTTGGTTTACGACACAGAGAATATGGAACTATAATTAATTTATACAAGTGAAATCGAAAACGACAAAAATAAAGACCATATACATTTCTACATATATAATGAGTTTAACAGTTAATGATACAATTAGTAATTATAAAACCACATCAAGAGATATCTAAACTGAGCGAAATGGCAAAGTTTCTTTGTACACCGTGTTCCAAAATGATGGACGGGGTTTCGAAAGTTGTTTAAGTTCCCGTACATAATATATATATACATATGTTATAATTAAATTTTTGACATTGAGCAATGCAAGCTTAATATGATATATATATATATATATATATATATATATATATATATATATATATATATATATATAAATAAGAACAAAACTTAAATGTGATTGAAGAGAAACTCTTCGAGTTTTCATAACATACATTATTATGCTTCATCGCAGGTATTAATTTGTATGGTAGATAAGTTAAATATAATTTCATAGATGAAATTTTAGCGGATTGATCGGGTACTTAACACTCTTTATTTTTAATTATATTAAGATATTTAGGAATTTTATAAGCCCAAATTCTTCTCAGCCATTTTTCTCTATTTTCTTTGCCCGAGTATTCTCTCCTACTGCAATTATTCCTTTTACTCATATGATTTGTCCTCCTTTTCTCATATTTCTTGCTGATGTCCAATATATATATATATATATATATATATATATATATATATTATCGGGATTAGAATGTATTCAAATGGCTCAAGGGATAATAAAAGTGCGGATAATAAAAGAGTTTTAAGATACTTTTGAAATTCTAAATGGGTTAAAAAAAGAGGTGCACTAACTCATACAACATACACCCCACACACACACACACACACACACACACACGTACCTGATATTCAATTTTCTACTACAGCTTCCAGTCAGATCTTTAGAGGATAGATGGGCAATCGTTGCGTCACTGCTCAATTTGAAACTCAATAACGATCGAATTACTATACACTGAACGGTCCTGTACCACTGGCTGCTTTACTTTGAGTCTCTGGGTGCCTACCTCAGTTTTAGAGGATAAAGAGAACATATCATACAACTTATGGTATTACTAAAAATTTGAAACTAAAAATTTAAAGCCGTGATCTTTCCAGTTATTTAGGCCTATAAATGGATGGTGTTTCACTTTAAGAAAAGAGAAAATATTAAGGTATTAAGAATAAAATTCCTAAAAAAATGTTTTAATAAAAGACAAACTAGCAGACAAGTGAATGGAGAAAACTGAAAAATAATTACTTACATGTTCTTTATGTGAAACCAGAAATAGTAATAACAGTTAAGTCTCCCAGACTGCGATTGGGAGAACATGTGGGACTGAACGAAAGAGAGGATGATTGAAAAAAGTATTAACTCCAGATAGGAATTTATGGAGAACTTATGCTCCCGCGGCCAAGAACCTCCAGTGTCGATAGTGGCAATGAGTTAATTAATTACGATAGTCCATCTTTCTAATGCACATGTAGTCTGTATCATATTACCTGATTATAATCTTATATACTATAGTTTTCTATTTGCTCAGATAGTAGTGTTTGAGACTCGCATCCAGGAGGTCCCGAGCTCGAATCTCGGTGTCGATCAAGCTGTTAGTTTTTTATTTTCTAGTCGCCAAGGTGAATTCTTGTTGGGATTTCATTATCACTATTTTGCTGTACGGTAAAACGATTCTTCTTCTTCATCTGGTTCAAAGTAAACCTTGACTTCCCTCACAACAGCCTCTACTCATAGTTTTTATTTTTCCAGTTATTCAATCCTAAAATTGTAATGTCCTTCTCATAAGGGAACTGTGAACCATTGCGTGCCGAAACCTACCTTAAAAGATCTTCAAGAGAATGTTGTGATGCGCCAAGGCCGTTCCCAAAGAATTATCTACCGTTTTTAGCTGCAAAGCACAGAAATCGAAGCCAGAATCCAGCAATGGCAACTCACTTTACGGAGGAGATGGATTCCCTGCTTGAATAAGAGCGAAGTGTAGTGAGACAGGTCGCGGCACGGTCGACAAATAGTGAGGGTTATCCAATCTATCAATTCGGAGTTGTAATGCTTCCCTATAGTTTAAATGAGATATATCACACTGGATTTAGTGCCTTGCAGATAAAATAGGCAGATACTTTTTTTTAACACGGGCTTGGTACATCACAACGCTTCTCTGGAAGAAATTTCAAGGTAGGTTTGGCATGTATTGGTTGACAGTTCCCTTGTAAGCGTCGTCCGTAGATATTCTTGTCGCCCTCCGCTTCCTCCCTTCATTCTAGCATTTAATATCAATATAGAAAGTATTTTATCATGCATTAGTACTTCGTATCCCATAATATTAGTCTTATCGACTTGAAAAACTCACAATATTCTCTCCTTCTTGTAACTCTTTTTTTTTATTCTCCAGAGTATCGTTAAAATTAAATCGTTAATAATTCTAGAAATTACACATGACAAATGTAATAGAAACACATAGCTTACTGCATACGCAACATACATGTAAAATATTTTAAGATGCGATATGTGACTCCTTTATCTTAAAGCATGGACTATGTAATTATAAATAAGAACACAATATGAGAGAAAGATTAGAACTGCTTATGTACAAGGTTTGATTTCATACTGAGACAAGAATTGCAACTGTGGTCAGCTTAAATCTCTGCAGATTCCCAACATTTCAAACAGTAGCGTGCCAACGTCAAAACACATCTCATTTCAAAACTTGAACACATTTTTTTTTTTCCAAATGCCCCAGGTTTGTCTTTCGACATTCCTGGTTTCTCTCCTAGCATGGCGTGCTTGTAACCCACTTCTGAGGTTGGGGCGCCTGGAAGGCGGGGTTACGTTGCCCCGATGATATGATGGGTGATTATGATAATGGTGCGCCAGGAGAGTCCCTAATCCTAAGCTTAACCTAAGATGAATATGGATGATGATGATGATTGCGATGGCCATATGATTTCGGGGACCGTTTGGGCCTTAAAGTTTTCCTGACATTTGTATTACAGATGAGGAAAATCCCCGATAAAAACCTCACCCAGAAAAACTGTCCCAACCGGGGATCGAACCCGGGCCCGCTGCGTGACAAGGCAGCACGCTACCCCGAGACCACAGCGGTGGACACTTGAACACAATATTTATGACGTAAATTTTCTTAACCGCAACTTAATCAAGTTTTCATCTCAAAATTGCATTGTATTTGCTGCAGTACTTCGAACATTATATTCAGTAATATGTCCTCCCTGTGGTGTAGGAGTGACGTCCTTACCTCAGACGCAGCGGTTCCGGATCCATCCCAGCCGGGACAACTTTTATAGCTGGTAGGCAAATTTGGGAACTCAAAATACTGACCATATGTCACCCCTATAATGATTGCATTATATTCCACCTCTGCAAATGACACATGTGGATGTGGGGCCAGCAGTCGGGCTGGTAGACTGGTAGTCGGCCATGAAGTTTGGTAAGACAAATTTAAGGAAATAGACAAGGCCCAAATGGCCACCAAATTGATCCATACATATTCGGATTGTTTAGTATGAATGTATGCATGAATGTGTGTATTATTTTAAATATCCATGTTGTCTAGGATACAACCCTGACATTGAATAAACAGTCATCCTCAAAAAATAATATTGGATATTATCTGCCAAGAGGTCCAAGGAATGTAGGAAGGCCAGTAAAAAGATGGACAGAACAACTGTGAGGCGGAACAGGCAATTTGCCTAGCCCGTGAAGTGAAGAAGAAGAAGAAGATCTGATCCAGAGTATAAATTGTTCACCTACAATAAAGTAGCGGCTCCAGGTTGAGAAAGTCAGCTATAACGGCTGGGTCACCCGATGTGAGCACTATATGCCACCCCTATGCTGGCTGGAATTTGTAAAGAAATAAAATTTAGAAAATGGAAATGAGTTGGTCATGTGTTAAAGTGAGAGAATGATAACATCACAAAAGTGGTATTTGATTGTAACCCCCAAGGATTGAGAAGGCGAAGAGGAAGACCTAGGGCAACATGGGGTAACACCATCAGGATTGAAGCTGAACAGGCAGGGATGATTTGGAATGAAATTAAGGCATTGGCAAACAACAGAGTGCATTGGCGAGCTTTTATCAAGGTCCTATGCTTCCCAATGGAGTGACCAGGATTACTACTACTATACTGGCTGGATGATCTCTGATTAACACATGTGGATGGTAGGCCAGCAGCGGATGGTAGGCCAAGGACCTACCAGGCCTATCGCCCCATGGAATTATTAAAAGTATAAATTATCGAAATTCTTCCTCGCGATTTGACCTTAATCTTGCTCCTCATCCCCTGATGTTTCTGTTAGAGCCATAAATGCATTTAGTAAAATCATTAATATGATTTTTATCATATTATATTGCTCACTTCTCCTTCAGATATTTGATTTCTAGTATCATTCTTTAATTTGATTTTGCCTCTTCGTAATAGCACAAGGCAGTAAATAATGTTATTGAAACGCTTAGTTGAATTAACGTACATTTTTAAAAAGAACAAAATTTTCTACAAGTATTTGTAGCGGTGGGCTTCTACCAGTTTCTGACTTTCAATGACCATGAACTCCTCAGGATTCTGACGAACACGCGGAAGCTATTTGTTCCTAATTGGGAACACATGGGGTGATGTCCATCTTCTTCTTAGGGGCAACAATAGCAACACATGAGGTCGTCTGTACTCATTTTTCACAACTACTTCCAGATGTATTGCTCACAAACAATGAAGAATTTCTTTTGACAAGCATGTCAGTTCTACTCCAGGGTAAACTAATCGCACATTAAGATTATTAATGGCTCACAAATGAAACTTTTGACTTCCTATTTGCACACCCATTATCTGGTATGTATGGAACCAAACTTAAAATAATATTAAATTAATTAAAATATACGTAGGACAGATATCTAACGCCTTATTAAATGACATAATAATTTTAAACTAGCGAGTTGGCTCAGCAGGTAGCGTGCGATTCACTTAATCGTGAGATTCTGGTGTCGACAACTTAAAGTTTATAGTTTTATTTTTCCTCAATCATCAGTGGCTGAAAATACACGACAAATACAATAGGAATACGTATCCCTTTCAATATAAATTAACTATGATTCTAGACGAGGCGTTAAATCGATAGATTCTTCGATATGAAATAAAAGATAAACAAATGCAAACCATTTTTAATTAACATTATCTTCTTTGTGACCGTTGACCTCTGTGGTCTAGGGTTTATGCTCTTTACCTCTAGTCCCCAGGGTCGCGGGTTGAAACCTGGCCGGGGTCGATGTATTTTTAGGATGGAAAAATCCAAGGGACAAGATCCTCCGGGAGGGACTTCAAACAATTACCCCGAATCTGAATATTTTCGAGCTTGTAAAAGTACCTCAAGAGTAAATTAGTACCTCTGAGCAAAATTTAACGGACATTCCCCGTATAAATAATACCTCAGCCGCCTATTAGATGTCTCATCAAGGCGATGTGTTAACCATATGTCACTCACTGGCATCTGTAGTGAAATACGCATAAATAAATTAGGTTGGTCAAGAAACTCTCGCTAGGGATCATCCATTTCTCAAGCGGGAAGTACGGGGGTAGTACCATACCACCATACTTTGTGACCAAATAATGCACCCTTTTGTTGCTATGAGGCTATTTACATCATACTAAGTAGATCTAAATAAAATTTAGAGATGAGAGTCTTAACAAATAGACAGTGTTTAATTCTTTTCTCTGTTAAAAACATAACTGAAATGTAAAACGTTCCGTAAAAAATAGAAAAGTGGGAATAATTTTCCATTCATCTCCAAAGTACAATACTGCAATAGCTCTTTAATTGGTATTATGTATTTTATAGAACCATATAAAACAAAATATTTGTTTGCCTAAAAAAAGGCGATTTTGTCATTTTTGACATACAATGTCGAATGTGAACTTTGCAGTAGTTAGTACATTTTTTCGTCCTGTGCTGTAGTAATTGAGCGGTTTAAGGCCCTTAGCTTTGGTGCAATTATGGGACTTGCGCTGTGTCGAATCTTCATGGGAAATAAATATTCACATGGAATTTCGGCAAGTTTGGGACCGGTGCCCACCGTGAGGAATTTGAGTAGCTACAATAAGTAGCGCCTCCAGATTGAAAAGACCACCTATGACGGCTGGGGACCCGAAATATGATCAGATGACTCTCCCAAGCTGGCTAGATGATCATCCATGTAATAACTTCAGTAGCCGGTGATAGGCCAAGGGACTTCTAGGTCTGCCGCGCCATGGTGGTTTTTAATTATTTTTTTCGATGGTCGGAGTTTAGCACAAAGGTAAAAATCGAACTGTTAAATTTGCATGTAATTATTTATCTCTAATGTAACTTAATGTGCACAGTTTTCAGTGTGATGCTCTTGGTTCGTTGCCAAGAATATCTTCTTTCAATGTTCTGTACGATGATTCTTTCTATGAACTTCCTTAAATATTAAAATATTTAATTCGAGTAATAATTTTTAATCTCTATTATTTAAAATGTGCACCGGCATCAATATTTACATTTTTTTAACTAAATGATTAAAATTGTACTTTGAGAATACATTTTAATAACGAAATATACATACGCTTTATTCTAAAAAAACAAATGGAGATAACTCGGGGTTAATTCCAATGTTCCTCACAAAATTACTGGCATTTATTTATCTGCAAATGATAGATGTAATTGTAATATTAATGTTGATTGTAAACTACAATTATAATTGATTTATATTTTATAAAATAATTCGTTTGAATCTTTATTCCGGAAGGAAATGTCGAGATTTGGATCCATACGATCACACGGAATTTCGAATGGAGATATAAGAATGAAGCTGTCATAAAAATTGTGTGAATACGAGAAGTTGATTTTGAAGCAGAATGTGGTGTATGTTTATACAGGAACAACCCCTCATATAAGTTAGCTTATTGATGAGACTTTTTTTGATCTAATATTAGATCGTCGCGACTGTCGTGTTACTTTTAAAATCACGCCCACCAGGTGCATCTACTTCTCACTCACGCAACATGTCATTGTATCGGTACACAACTTCATTCAATTTATAATAATGAGCACACGACATCATCAGTTCTAATTTCTAAAATTTGAATATAGTAAGGAAAACAGATCATGAAGAATAGTTAAAGATAAGTAATTGGTGAATATCAAATATTAATTGATGGTACAATTCCTCTGTTAATTAATTATTAGGCCAATAATAAATAATTGAATGAAAATGAAAACATATCATAATTATACTGCTTGAGAGTCGATTCTTAATCATTTCGCGTGCACATATTATTAATTAATTCTGAATTAATGAGATTTTAATTTGATAATTGATTAGTCTGAAATAAAAGCATTCTATAACAGTCTACAGTCTTAATTTCGTTATGGATATATTTAAGATTTGTTTATATTGATAGTAATCGAAGATATCCTCTCCCAACAGATCCTGACCCTGTAAGGCCCGTGTGGCATGTAAAAGTACCTACAAACGGAGACTTTAAATTAGATAAAAAGTAATGCCATTTAACGACGCAAATTAAAAGTAATCAAATAAAAAGTGTTCCATAATAACATAGCACATTAATGAATAACGTATTATTTAAAATAATGTGGAATTTATCATCTTAACCCGAGTATGTTGAATAATAATAATAATAATAATAATAATAGCTTCATTTTACCTGGCAGATGTAAACCACTGTCTACCACTTAACCAGGAAAGGTGCAATTTATGTTATTAGTCTTTTCAATAAAAATAAGTGATTGCATAGTAAGCCTGTAATATTTCGACATTTTCTGGTGTTCTCTCCTAGCATTGGCGTAATTGTAACCCACTTCTGACAGTGAGGTTAATCCTAAACTTAATCTGAAGTTAATATGAATGATGATGGCCACATGATGTTCGGGGACCGTTTGGGCCTTAAATTTTCCTGACAGTTGTCTTACAAGTGAGAAAAAAAACCGAAAAAACCTCATCCAGGAAACCTGTCCAGACCGAAGATCGAACCCGGATCCGCTGCGTGACAAGGCAGCACCTCGAGACCACAGCGATGGACAGCCTGTAATACAATTACTATATAGACAAGTTAATGCGAGTAATTCTTTAAAACATTAATTATTTATAAAATTGTGCTAGTTATTATGTGTAATAGCCGGTGATTTATGAGTACGCCTATACATCTACATTCATAAAATTAACGGCTCCATAATATTGTCCTATAAAATCATTGTCGTTAGATGTTGACATAGTCATTCTTTGTGTGCGCATTTCTTAGACTAAACATAAAAAGTACGATAAACGAGATATGCAATAGTTAGTATCTGCTTTTTAAATCAAAATATTGATTTCTTTAGATGAAGTTGGATCATGGATTGATTCTCTTAACCATCTTAACAGCATGTTGTTTGAAGCATCCTCCCCCCCCCCCCCGCTAGTACGTAGGCATAAAATTCAGACTTTCCTTCATTCTAACTTGGAACCGAAATAAAATTTCAATAATATCGTAAATCATAACCGGCAATACTTTAATCTTCAAAACCTACTTCTAGACCCTACTATTCCTGTATCAATACACATTTAAATGAAATCAATGTAAAAAGAATAAATACGAAGATAACCCATGAAAAAAAATATAAAGTATTTTTACTTTAAAAAAAAAAGAAAAGTTCCTTAATTTTGTAATATCACTGATAATATTATATCATGATAGTATTTTTTTTTTGCGTAAGTTTTGAAAATTGGTTCTGTAGGCTTAGTTACTTTTATTTTCAAACGTACATTTACTTCCCGGAAATAATTTAATAAGGGTGAGTGGTTTAAAATGAAGGTCACAAATTGTAATTTTTAAAAGTGCAATGAAACGAATGTGGAGACAGGAGAAGTCTGACGCGGTCTGGAACTCATTTCCACATCCTCTCTGGTCATAAAGATCGTTCTGTAACACGAGATTCCCTTTCCTGATTCCTCCCCAAGGGCCTAGCTACCCCGACAAAATCTTCCACTTACGTGCACCTGTGACATACAAACATTTTCTTTTAACTATTTATGATTTTAGCGTAGATGTATTCATGCTTATAACTGCCAACTTATAACCTTGATCAAAATGTCGCAAATATAAACGCTTTAATTTTTTTATTTCATACTATGTCGAATTTGATATGTTTACTTTATTAAAATTATTGTGGAAAACGAAAGTCAAAATTAGAACATGTCACAAATAAGGAAATTATAAACATAATGGAAGCAGAAAAAAAGCATACGCCTAATTGAAAGAATTGAGGAGAAGGAATTAAAATGGTTAGGACATGTTTTAAGAATGGAAGGTGAACAATGGCAACTGACCAGAAAGAAGAAAAGAGGGAGACCAAAGTTAACATGAAAGGAAAACATGAGGATACTAATGCAAGCTCTTGCCCAAGATCGCAGGCTTTGGAGGTTTGGCACGAGAAGACAGCAGCTGTTAAAACCCGAAGATAGATGTATGGTGGGAAATGAACTATTACAGTCCTCAAACCCTTTACCACGCACGATTTTCGCCGACATAAAATCTAAAATGTAAGGCGTGGTGACTTATTTTAACATAGTCCTAAGCAACCTTAAGTATACTCTGTATATATAAGATCCGAAGCATAACTTTAGACCCGCCCCTTTAATAACCGTTGCTTACCCTTAAAACTGTTCATGATGCATTACTATAAATAGAAACCTTTCAATGTACAGAAAACTGTTATACATATCTCATATTGGCAGCATTGTTTCCTGAGGAAGAAGATTGAATGTCACGCGTTGCCAATAAATAACTTGACACGAGAATTGTTCTTTTAATTTTAGCTCACTATAATATTTCACTTAAAACATAGTCTATTAATGTATCCTTGCTTCTTTCAACTTATTTAGAATAATTTGAAGAATTTCGCAATCATCACTCAAAGCTTCCTCCATATGGCATCCCTGAAATGAGCATCATAATAGTAGCCTTGATGTTTTATTTACACAAAGTTATTAATTTAATTAAAGGTAAGAACTTCAACTCAGTACAAAATAAACTGCATTACTATACTTTTACGTATTCGTTGAAAAAAAAAAACATTTACTCATCTAATCCCCCGTCCCGACCCTGAGTTGGACACGAGTTGATGATATTATTTTATTATAAAACATATCCTCCATCCTGTAATACACTGGAGGACAATAGGACTAGTCACGATAGCTAAGTGGAATAACTACTTTCCAAGATTTTTTCCACTCTTTAGGCATTTTAATAAACGTTTAATGAAAATAGATATAAACATACAGAATACTTAATTTCACGTTATTCTTTTTTATAGATGCTTAAACAAATGAGATCATATAGCGTCTAGTTATTTTAATGTTACGATGAAAATGTTGAAATGGATACCGTTAATGATAAAGAAATTCCAATTCAGCACTTTCCTGACGACTGAGGAAAATCAGGAGAACATTTCCGTCAGGTTGGTCGGGATATAATCTTTATAACGCTACCGCTTGAGCTAACTCGCTATGTAGAATATACTAAGTTTGTGTTTAATTAATTTAGCCTGTTTTCAATACTTTTATTAAAATTGTCCACAACATCGAAAAATGAGAAGAAAATAGCTCGTCTCATTTCACTTTCTATCTACTGTCTGATCTATACACTAGCAATACTTTATCTCGCAAACATTGTATTTGTGAGTCCTGGTGGACTGAGACTTGCTCCTGAATCCACGGTTCGCTGCCAGGAAGAGTTTTAATTGCATAATAATTGTGAGCATGGCTCTTTCGGAAGGGAAGCAAAATTAATATTTCCTTGTGTCATAGATAACGGCAAATATAAGAAATTTAATCCTAAAATAAGAGGCCTATGTGTGCTATATTTATTGGTTCTTTCGACAAATGCTGGTTATTATGTGTAATAGCCAGTGTGTAGAACTACATTTATAAATTAACGGTTCCATAATATTGTCCTATATAATCATTGTCTTTTGATGTTGACATAGGCATTCCTTGCCATAGTTTTACGGCAATTATAACAAATTTAATCAAAATAAGAAGCCTGTGTATGATAAATTTATTGGAGCTTTCTCTCCACAGATTTGAAATGAGACGTTTAATAAAACTACGGTAAAACTTACTTAGTCAACAGGAATAGAATTCAGGTCTTCCCGAATACGAGTG
The DNA here is from genome assembly GCA_030220185.1 of Diploptera punctata. Lineage (NCBI taxonomy): Eukaryota > Metazoa > Arthropoda > Insecta > Blattodea > Blaberidae > Diploptera > Diploptera punctata. Next base: position 836,752 of record JASPKZ010000004.1, read on the forward strand.
TCAAACTATTATCATAAGTAATGCCACGAGTGATTTCCAAATTATCGATAAATTCACGACTCACGAAGTGAGGAGTGAATTTATCTAGAGAATTTGGAAATCAAGAGTGGCATTTGTTAGGACTATTTAACGAATAAAATAAAGCTGTTTACTCACAAATCATTATTTAACTACAGTTATTTAAAAATATTTTTATATTTAAAGTAAACGGTGATGTTTGAAAACTAATGAGAAACGATAGGTAGCCTACGCTTCTACTGCTTCTTTTGTTTATCACTGCAACCAGATCATACTATTTATGCCAAAGGAACGCAATATTGTAAGAATGCTCTCTAGTGGAGAAAAAATGAAACACATCAATCTGTATATTAATTCATTTTTGATGTCGTATACATTTAAGAAAGTGCAAACAGTGGTTTCTTTTTTTGGTGGTATAATCAATTGCTACAAATGTTGACATGTAAGCACTATTATATACAATCTGGTAGCCGTATTTGTTATAGGCTCAGTCACTGCAAAATAACGGTCAGACCTGTTCAGAATATTAAAAAGGAGGAGCTTTGCTTAATATATGATAATCCTAACGTTGATAATTATTTCGTGAAACACGTCTCTGATTGGTTGTAATACAGAAATCATTGAAACGTGATTGGTCATTGACTCCCATTTGGGGCATGAGTTAAATAGTCAGAGAAAATTCATTCTTTACGTGTTTATTTGTTAGGTGCGAGTGTTACTTCACCAATTTATCCGTCTTGAGACGCATCATGATGTATCTGACTATCTTTAAAAAGACTCAACATTAAATAACCATAATGTAGGAGGTTACAAAGTTTCATTCTATAAACGTACAAGATCATTACTATGAAGTAGCGTTTTTCAACCTTTCTTTTTTTTTATGAATGTGACAAACCGATACAACAGCTGAATGATGTAATATATATGACAGCCAACTACTGGCACATAGGAAATACATTATGACAGTTATTGGGATGAATGTATCCTGATGGCTTACATCCATCACACCGCCCTTTCTCGTCTCTGAGACCGGACCGGAAATCGCGTCCATCCCCAACTCATGAAAAAGAAATTGTATTTTGCTATCACTATTGTTGCGGTAATAGTTGTAATAGATGTAACTTTAGAGTCATTATTTACATTCAAGATTCAAGTATTACCGGAAGTAGTATGTGTTTCCATGTATACAGCGAAGTTCGAGCAATGTGGACCCTTCTGTTTGAGTGGACCCTGTTAATATTTTCTTTAATTGGTGTGCCTTCGAGTAGAAAACATTTAAACTTCTTCCCCTCATGAACTTTGACGGGTTCAAGGCTAGTTTCTGTTATTCTTTGTGCGAAGAAGGGTTTATTTGTGATATTTATAAAAATAACCACTTTAAAAGTTTTTCAAGCTAAGAATCAATTCTTAATTTCAGCTATTGAATATTACAAATGTTGAAATAACTCCTAAATATATTATATTATGTAGATGCTGTTTTAATATACTGATGAGTTTGGTTTGATATTATGTGACATGGTTGCTGTATAAAATAATTAAACATAAAATAATTCGGTTAATGTGAACCCTCCACGAGGACCTGTGTCCACTTTACACGAATACGTATATTTATTTTCAATGAGGATACTATCTGAAAAAACCATTCACTTAATTAATTTTATTTAATATCCTTGTAATTGTACTAAACCCAAAGACCGTCGCTTTCTGCAGTTGAATGTCGTGTGAATGTTATAATCAACAACAATTTTTCAAAACATTAAATAAAAATGAACGCTTTTTTAACTTATGATCAGTCATAAATATTTTCAGATTAATCTGTGCCTGTCTTTATAAATTAATAGAGTAAATAAACTTAAAAATAGACTAAAAGCTGAGGTGGACTCTGGGGTCCACTTTATCCTAATATGGAAGTTAAAGTGGACCTTTCTTGAAATGTAAAAAGTTTATAAATTATGAAGATGTTTCCATATTTTAATAAAATAACGATGCTATTTCATAGTTACAACACTAATGATAATCACTGTAATTAAACAAAATTGAATTCCCTTAATTATATGAAGAAAATAAATTCAAAACAGGGTCCAAATTAACCGAACTTCCTCTATACAGGGTGCATCAAAATTAATAGCACAAACTGAAATGGTTGAAAGTATATGGTAATAAAAGCAAAAAATTCCAATAAACATGCGCTCGCAAACATACCGTGTGTGAGATTTATTAGTACGAATATGTGGTTATGAGCAGCCACTGACGTCCTGCATTGTAAACAAAATATCGAAATTTACTGCAGAGACGACTCCAATATTGCAACCAGATGGAAGGGCGATACTTTAAACACCTCCATTAACAGGGACGAGTGTATAGTAGTACTGTATAACAGTAAAGTAATAATTCTATTCCTTGGTAGATTAAGCTATGAGTGAATTTTGAGGCAACATTGAATGACAATTAAACGGAAAGTCAACTTTTCAAATTAATTTGTACTAATTGGGAGGAGATTTCTTAAGGAAGTCAGTGGCGGCTTGTAAGGACACATTTGCAATTATCTTGCACATGCTCATTTGCGGACCCATATTTACTAGAACTTTTTTGCATATGTTATCGTATACATCACTATTAATTTTGATACAGCCTATATATATATATATATATATATATATATATATATATATATATATATATTAATTATAACATATTTATTATATATGGATGTTATAATTAAAATCTGACATTTAGTAATGAAGGTCAAATATTACATTATATATAAACCAGTAATAAAAAGATCAGTCTCGTAGTCTGCGATGGGCAGAATATTTGGTATAAATGGGGAATGAAAGAAGGACATGAAAATTTGTTATAGGAAAACCAAAGGGAAAGAACCCATTGGCCAATGATAAAGTGGGAGAATAACAATAACCAAGATTTGAGGGGATAATTTATACGGGGGAAGATTGGAAAATACTAGCTTAGGATAGTGAAGTATGGAGATTTTATATCCGCGCGGTCATGAACCTGCGGATTATATTGTGCCAGTGAGTATGTTAGTTAACATTCAATCGTTGAGTGTGCTCTTTTGAATTTTTCCAATCATACAAGAAACGAAGTGTTCTGCACTATAGACGAGAGCCTTGGTGCAGAGCTATAGGACATGCTATGGTTCGAGTTCCGAAAGGGGATGAAATTGCCTCATGGGTTTTCAGCCAATATGAGACCGGTGCTTATGCATTATGAGGAATTTGAGTAGGTACAATAAATAGTGGTTTCAGGTTGAAAAACAAAGTATGACTGTGGAAGACTTCGACATGCTGGCTACATTTCACACCTATAGGGACTACTGGTTAGATAGTCGTCCATATCATCTGTAAATAGCACATGTGGATGTGAAGTTAGCAGCCGACCAAGTGCCTTGTAGGCCTATTCCGCCATGGAGGTTTTAAAAGAAAGAAAGAAAGAAATGCATCATATTGATATACAACGCATGATTAATGTTAAATATCAGTAAATCATAAGTATAAAAGCAGATCAGTGTATATTCAGGGTTTAATATTTATTTTTAGAATAGTAAGTAATTTGTCTTGTTTGAACTCTGCTTGGCCTACTTTTTAGTGTGAGGAACACTGGGAGGTGATCTGATTGGAGATTATTTTCTAACATGATATCACAGAGAATGTTAATATTCTTCATTAATGCGATATCAAGAATATCTGGTCGAAAATTTATGTTATTAGAGTAGTGAGTGGGCTTATTAGGTGCCAGGATTTGAAAGTTCCTATTGGAGTCGTAATAAAATATCCTGAGTTTGTTGCCAGCCCTATTACTTGTTCTGAAGCCCCCAATCAGTATGCTTGGCATTTAAATCGCCAGCTAGTATTATATTGTTATTTGTTCCTATAAGATTTTCTATATCATTTATGTCTATATCTCCTGGAGGACAATTTTAAGTCCAATGGCTACGCATTCCGTCCTATTTGTGATGGGCAAGTCGACTAGGTTATGTTTGACGGTTTTATGTACCAAGATGGCCACACCACCGCCTTGTCTATTGTTTCTATCCCCCTGTATGTTGAATAGTTTCTGATGTTGAATTTTTCTCTATCCGTGAGGTGAGGTTCCGTTATTAGTGCTATGGGAATTTTATTTTAGTTTAAATATTGTAGTAGTTCTGCTTTTTTATTACTGATGCCTTGAGCATTCCAGAATAGGATCCCGGTTCCCCTACTACCCATGATCAGTAGAAGCTCAATAGGGTGCTCACAAAGCGTGCAGCTACGTGTGGCAATACCCTAAGGGTGGGCTCTCTCCTCAGCGTGTCATATGCATCGTCTAGTGCATCAAAGACCGCCGAGATGAGACCATCCTCGTGTATTGAGTGACTCTCACTCCTGTTGTCTGGTACGTTGTTAGCGTCGCGACGATCCGGGAGTGGACTATCACTATGTTGGTTATTGATTGGTTCAGTAGGACCTTTACTATACTGAATCCTGGCTTCTCACATCTTCCGCTGCTCCAGGAATCTGTTCTGCTCCTCCTAGCCTGAAACAACAGGCTTTTGACGCTCTGAGCAAACCCTGTTGGGTTTTTCAAGCCTTGAGTTGAATAGCAAGACCAAAGATATCAGTTATTAAGAATGTAGTTAAATAATATGTCTTGAGTACAACTGTAACTACTTAGTATATCATTGAGAAACAAAGAAATTTAGGATCGAAATTGCGTTATATGTTCGTACGAGCGAATAATAATTATTTTTAACCCCACAATACCTTTCTATTTGTGGGCTCAACATAAAATTCAGATTTACGCAAAAAAATATATGTATGTACATATATTATAATTTTGAAGAAAATTTAAGAGTTGCAAAAAAGCTAACGAATTGACCATAATTTTGTATTTCAATAGTGTGCTGTGGAATTTATTTTCAGCAACTATTGTGAACTTGATAAGTACGAAATTTTGTTAGCATTGTAACAGAACCGGAGATACACACACGCAAACGCCATGAGTAATCAACCCTTAGATTGTGAACTTCCGAGCGATCCTATGAAATCACTGAAAAAAAAAATCTGAAAATGGAATGAAACAACAGCACATGTTATAGTATTCATTTAATCCTTCAGTTTTATCATGTACATTTATACCAGTACTTACTGAGTAAAGTTGCAGCTATTAGACCAACTACGTTGTTTCTTACTTATATTCGTTTGAAAACTGCTATTAAATATATTTTGTAATCTAAAATTCTCTTAGTTCCCTCCAAGTATTTCCGAAACCTTGTGATGTGTGTGCGGTAAAAAAATAATACATTCAAATTGAATATGCCCTATTACGGTAATGCAAGAGCAGTGGCGGTATTGTAAAATAAGGAGCTATTAGATTAAATCCTCGCCATGCAATGATCCTGTCAAGGTTGAGCAGGCATGTGATATCCATTAGGACGTGACAAGGATAAATTTGCCACCCAGAAGTAAACCTGATATATCTCATCTCCAGGTGTCATTGTTTCTGAAACCAAACTGCTTATTAGCATTATCACTATTCATAGGAATAATAATAATAATAATTATAATAATAATGTTACGAACTGCTGGTTTTTTAGGGCTTAAAGGACCTTCGGGACTTGGAATTTTTGGTAGCATGAAGTTCTAGCCGAGCGTTAGCATGTGAATGTATTAGTTATAAATGCATACGTGTTTCTGAACATAAATAAATGGATTCTTAATTTTAACTATTTTATTTCTAGAGTATAATTATTACAATAACCCTAAGTATTTTAACGCTAAATAACTAATCTAAGCTTATATTAAGAAAACCTACATTCGAACTTTCTTTAGGTTTGAGAGAGGGAGACGGGGGATTGTCAATCTACCCTAATTTACATTTTAATAAGTATATACTAATTCCTACACTTTGAAAGAACAGTCTTAAAATATTTAAGATACTTGACTACATTTCTAAAAGTTCTTAGCGAATTTATTAAGAAAAATGGTAGCAATCTTACCCATCAGCACACTACACAAACAGACAGAGTACCATGTTTTCAAGGTTTATATACTAAAACTGACCTTAACTGTACTAACATTCCATTAGTCTAAATGCAGAGATTTTATAGTTAGCCTTGAAAACTTTGTTCTGCCATAATCAAAACTCTGTCCTGAAATATAATATATCTAAGTGCTTTATTTCAACAACTGTTTTATTTGAATAATTAAAATAATCTATGTAAAATAATTAAATATCTATGTAAAATACTCTATGTATTCATAACAAATAATAATGATAATAATAATAATTATAATAATAATAATAATAATAATAATAATAATAATACGTTATTTTACACTATGTTCAATATTTAACGGTGGAAATAAAAGAAAATGCAATTTTCCCCATCATAATCTCTGCAGTAACTCTATCATAAATTGTATTATCTGTTGTGTGTAATAATTTTTGTACGTTTTAGATGACTGACCGTAGCAATTATAGGACACATTTAAATTACTTGTGTTATTATTATTATTATGATTATCATTATTATTATTATTATTATTATTATTATTATTATTATTATTATTATATCACAATGATAGATTTAGAGAAAGCTTATGACTCAATTCCGAGGAACAAATTATGGGAAGTATTAGAGAAATACAATATTGATAGAAACCTAATAGAAATTATTAAACAAATTTATAAAGATAACTCGGCTTATGTTAAAATTGGAAATGTAATATCTAATCCTATAAAAACCCCAAAGGGAATGAAACAAGGGTGCTGTCTATCACCAATTTTATTTAATATCCATGTAGAATTCATATTAATGAAATGGAAACAAAGCTGCAAAGATATGGGTATCCCAATAGGCAATAGATTTTTGCTGGCATTACAATTTGCCAATGATCAACTGGATTTAGCGCAAGACAAATTTGATATGGAATTCATGATAAAAAGGTTGAAAATGAATCATGGGATCTCACAGTAAATTTACAAAAAAAAAACAGAATATCTGGCAATAAATAGCAATGAAAGAGAAAATTTAATATTGGAAGAAGGAATCCAAATAAAGCAAGTGAAACAAACTAAATATTTGGGAATAATTATGGATAACATTGAAGGTATAGGCAAAGAGAACATAAAACATAGAATTGAATTGAGTAGCAAAATAATACCATCGTTAAATTCCATATGGTGGGATAAGCATATTTGGAAAGACACAAAAAAATATATTGGTAAACCATTGGTGGAATCTGTTGCAATGTATGGAGGTGAGGAATGGACAATCAATAAGAATAGACTAATAGCTCTAGAAATGGATTATTTACGCAGAAGTGCCAGAAAATCAAAATTAGAACATGCCACAAATAAGGAAATTAGAAACATAATGGAAGCAGAAGAAAGCATAATTGAAAGAATTGAGGAGAAGGAATTAAAGGGTTAGGGCATGTTTTAAGAATTGGAAGATCAGCGATGGCCGAAGCAACTACATCAATGGCATCCGACCAGAAAGAAGAAAAGAGGGCGACCAAAGTTAACATGAAAGGAAAACAAGAAAACAGTAATGCAAGCTAGAGGGCTAAGCATCAAAGATGCCCAAGATCGTAGGCTGTGGAGGTATGGCACGGGAAGACGGCAGCAGCTGTAAAAACCCGAAGATAGATAGAGATTATGATTATTATTATTATTATTATTGTTGTTGTTATTATTATTGTTATTATTATTATTATTATTATTATTATTATTATTATTATTATTATTATTATTATTATTATTATTATTATTATTATTACATATACACCTAGAAAAGAGAAATCCTTAAATTGGGGAGACATTAACTTTTCGTGTCAGCTACTCAGTTACTTAAATGTGTAGGTCCGTAGTGTAAATAGTATCATATGTACCCATAAGTTATTATTGCCCTACACTGTGTAATCCAATACAAATTCAAGTAATTTCTTCTCATTCGTGTTTCTACTGTTTTATAAAAAATATTAAATACACAAAACCAATGTATCTTGTCAATTTAAAGGATAACAAAATAATTAGTGAAATAAATTTTGACAGCCAGATCGATAAACGACAAATTCATTTAATTCTGCGATTTTTTTCAGGTTTTGGGAATATAACTTGTACTTTTAGTTATAGATTTAAACAATATTTCTATTATAAACATTATTTTGTAAAATGATAACATTTTATGTATGAAATTAATATATTCCATCTACAAAATATTTTTCACACAAAATAAAAAATTCACCTCCATATGATACTTTCATGGAATCACTCTGGATCTTCTTATCTGTAGTATGTTAGTTTTATAATTTTCAAAACTAGTGTAAAATGATTCGATTCAATTTTTACTTTAAATGGGGCATTAAACGTTATTATTTTTAAATTATTAATTTACATTAAATACGTTTTTGTTAATATTAAAGTATTAAGAAGAATTTCAAGAAAATTTATTTAAACTACTCCATAATCTCTTTAGACTTCTAATTAGACTCTTCCACGATGAACAGAGATAAGATTAAAATTTCTAATGTGATACCAATATAAAATATGAATTGAAATATTAAACCTTAAGGAGAGGAATGACAGGCTACGGATTATGCTACAGTTCATTTCTCTTCCATAAACAGTTTATAATTGAAGAATTGCTTTCACTCAAGCTTCTCAAATGAGCCGTGAAAAAATAAGTTACTTTTTTTTTAAGGCTGTTATTGTCTTATACTCGAGATCTGAAACAGTACATAGTTTTTATTTTGATATATCACTATCGTAGATGTATTAACTAATTAAATCGATTATTTAACTCATGCCCCAAATGGGAGTCAATGACCAATCATGTTTCAATGAATTTTATTTTACAACAAATGACAGTCGTATTTCATCTCGCTATTTATCGAATACTGTTTGCCAAAATAAAGAAAGCTCCTCCTTTTTAATATTTTGAATAGATCAGAGCATTATTTTGCAGTGACTGACTCTCCAACAAATACGTTGAATCTAGCAAATAATGAACAGATGTCTTCGATCTACACATTTAATAATTGTGTGTTTTTGAATATTGAACTTACTGGGATATTTCCTAAAAATAATTAAATAAACCATAATGTTGGTAATAATATACAGTTTGATTTTTTTCCATTTTTTCCTACACTAGGGTGCATTCTTACAATATTACGATCCTATTTGGCAATAAATAACATGATCTATTTGCAGTGGATGTCCCGCGACGTAGCCGAGTGGTTAAGACAGGAAGCCTTGGCGCAGAGCTACGGGACTTGCGCTGGTTCGATTCTCCATGGGGAAGAAATGTTCTCATGGTATTTCGGCCAGTATGGAACCGGTGCTCACCCAGCATCGTGAGGCATTTGGATGGCTACAATAAGTAGAGGCTCCAAGTTGAGAAAACCAGCTATAACGGCTGGGGGACTTGACATGCTGACCACATGCCACCCCTACACTGGCTGGATGAACATCTACCTCTGTGATTGGCACATGTGGATGTGAGGCCAGCAGACGGCTGGTAGGCTAAGGACCTTCTAGGCCTGTCGCGCCAGGAGTTTTTTAATTGCAATGGATGAACAAATGAAACATTACCAAACATTTCTCATTTGTTTTGTTTGTTTGCATTAAATATATACATATTTAAAAGTAACTATATTTAAACAATGATTTGTGAGTAAACAGCTTAATTTTATTCGTTAAATAGTTCTAACAAACGCCACTCTTGATTTCCAAATCCTCTAGATAAATTCATGGGTCACGAAGTGGAAATCGCTCGTGGCATTTCTTACGATAACTATTTTATTTCAATCATGATTAATTTATATGGCATATCAATCTATACGAAATAAATGGATATAATTATATATCCTCAACTCTTGTCCAACTCAGGGTTGGCCTCTTATATTAGACGTCTGTGAATGAAAAGGGTGCCGGCATACCACGCCTGCCTCACCATCACAGGGGTAGATGAATGAAATGAAACGAAATGGATGTGATGAGTATGGAGAATGGTGAAATGGAATAGTGGCAGGGGAAAACGGGGGAAAAAAACCGATAAAAGCCTACCCAACCCCGTTTCGTCCACCACGAAACCTACATGGAGTGACCGAGATTAGATCTCAGGACCCCAGCGGCGAGCATCTAACCGCTTGCGCCGCGGAGCCGCCCAGAATATAAATGTTATTGAGAATAATTATAACTTATGATTGCTTTATTATAACATTAAATTAAGAGTTTCTAGAATTACAGTAAATATGAATCAATGTTATATGAATAATCATTAACTACTTAAGTTACATTGTCAGCTTCAACAGTTAAAATTCTTATTGTAAGACCATTGATAGAGCTTATGATTATATAATATACTCATACATATTAAATTTGGCACCAACGCAAAGATGCGGCTGCAAAAGAAATCCCACAATTTCAGAATTACCCAATAAAATATTTCCTAAATATTTCAGCCTTAAAAATACAGCGTCTGTATAAGCGTTGGTTTTTACCCTATATAATGAAGTGAATGACTTTCAGTCAATCAGAATTTCAAGATCCATGACGCGGATAGAATTACGTACACCCAGACGGCATGGGACATGTCGATCCCCGAAATTTAAATATTCTAAATATTATATGGATGCGAAACATGGACTCTTGCTATAAGGGAAGATAAAGATAACGAGTATTTGAGAATAAAGTTCATAGAAAACTTTTTGGAGGAAAGAGAGATGAACAGACAGAAGAATGGAGTTAACTATATTAACAGTGAGTTGCATAATATTTATTTATTTATTTTACAAATGCCCCAGGTTGTCTTTCGACATTCCTGGTTTCTATTCTGGCATGGTGTACTTGTAACCCACTTCTGAGGTTGGGACGCCTAGAAGGTGGGGTTACGTTTCCCCGATGATATGATGGCTGATGACGATGATAGTGGTGCGCCAGGAGAGTCCCTAATCCTAAGCTTAATCTGAGATGAATATGAATGATGATGATTGCGATGGCCATATGATTTCGGGGACCGTTTGGGCCTTAAAGTTTTCCTTACATTTGTCTTACAGGTGACGAAAAACCCCGATAAAATCCTCACCCAGAAAAACTGTCCCGACCGGGGATCGAACCCGGGCCCGCTGCGTGACAAGGTAGCACGCTACCTGGAGACCACAGCGGTGGACGCTTAATATTTATAGGAAACCATATATCGTAAGAACAGTTAAGTCTCATAAACTGCAATGGGCAGGATATGTGGCACGATTGGGGAATGAAAGAGGGGCATGGAAATTTATTGTAGGAATACCAGAGGTAGACTAAGAATGGGGTGGGAGAATTATATTAACCATTATTTGAGGGAAACAGTTTATACAGGAGATAATTGGCTAATGGAAAACATTAGCTCGGAATATGGATGTGTGGAGAGTTTATGTACGCGCGGCCATGAACCTACGGGTTGGATAGGGACAGTGAGTTAGTTATATATTAAGTTTATTTTTATTCGTGTTACCTTACTCAATGAAACATCGTCGTACATATATAGAAACATTTAAAGTGATCTACTTGAATTTAAACTCAGTGTCAAATAAATATTATATTTAGAAATTAGTACCAGATTAATTAGTGTTTGCCAACCCTGAAAAATCCCATTAGCTCTACCGTAGAATAAATCGGATCAAGAGGACGACGAGTGGCCCGAAAACCATCAAGGAAAATAATACAACCTAAAATATGAGTTTGCCAAAGGACATTCGTGAGCTAGAAATATTCCAGAAACTTCTACTTTACATAATCCGTGGTCCTATTCACTCAAGCCATAATCCATTCCATATGACGTCCAACATCGACTTATAGATTAGAGATTTATATATTTAAACAATGTAATTATATTACTCTGGGCGCAGTTTTAACTTGTTAATATCAGTTAATGTAGGCCTACACGATTTAATTATATTCATTATTATTATAATTATAATTATTATTATTATTATTATATTATTATTATTATTATTATATTTAATGTAATGGACGTGTCTTTAAAAATCAACTAAACTACAGAGTGTGATTGACCTACTTACCGGCTGCTTGTCTCACATCTGTCATTTACAGAAGTGAATGATCATCCAGTCGGTATAGGAGTGATATGTGGCCGCCATATCGGGTCCGTAAGTTATGTCTGTTGTTTTTTCTACCTGTATAGCTACTACTTATTGTGACGAACAACATTATTCTGGATTATATTCACAGGGACTTTATAAATATTATTTATTAGGTTGATTTTCATTAAGTTTACTATTTGTTAAGGGGACATAATAGCATTTTGATTAGACCTGTAGTTGTTTAGGTAGTTTAATGTAGCGTAGTGGTTAAGGACTGAGCTACAAGCCGGAGGGTCGAGGGTTCAAGTCCCGTTGGGGTCAGGATTTTTAAACTGACCCAAACCCTCTGGCGGCACTATGGCCCTGGGGTCGACTCAGCCTCTAATAGAAATGAGTACCAGACGCTTGTTCTGGGGTAAAGGCGGCCGTCACGCAGGGCTGACAACCCGGCTGACATAAAGTGCCGATTGTCTAGAAAAAGTGGGAGCCTTAACCTCCTACTACCCCAAGGGCCTCCTGAGGCCTGTTGTGGGATCACTTTACTTTACTTTAATAAGATGTTAATTAAGTTGAGTCATTCGACCTATAGAATTGTTATTTATGATCTCTGAGATGTAATTACAAATTTTCGTGGATCACATTACAAAATTTTACTGGAGTTGACATTCAAGTGTCTCTTTCAACTGGAAATGAAGACAAAGGGTCTGTCATTTTTATGACCGTTCTATGATAAGGGGAAGTAACGGAAAAGCATGATCACTGTCTACTGGAACGACATTCTGATGCATCTATTGATCGGGGAATTCAAAACTACTGTATCTTTTATAGCGGCAAGGGGAGATCGAGGGAAAGATTATTGCATTCTGTACAGACAGGAGCATTAAAACAACACAATCTACAGATTTCTTCATAATATGATTAAGTAACCAGTGAACCAGTGATCTTTAGAGATGTTTTACTAACAATAGCCTTCAATCTGATATTTATGTAAGTTTCCAACTTAAAGAGAATATTGAATGCGAGAAAGTTGCATAAATTCCAACAAAAAATTATACAACGAAGTATAGTTTTTTATAAGATAAATGAAAATATTCGGAACTGCAACAAATTTTATAACGTTATCAACTACCCTACAGGAATACTCGGCGTGCGTTGCTACGCCTAAATAAATGAATCGTGTTTTATGTTTAGTTGAATAAGTAAAAAGAAAAATAATTATAAATGTATAACATATTATTTTTAGATACTCCGTGCTGATTACCCGGCGTTGCCCGGGAATCTACTTATCCCGAACTTCCTGACATAAATTAGATGAAAGGCAAGAAATGTTTATTGGGAGTTATCTGTAAAAGAAAACCCGATGTGCGCTGCTACACTTGCCCGGGAATGTAGTCATCCCGATCTTTTTGACTTAAATGAGCAGAAAGATAAAAATGGATATTGTGAGTTATCCGTAAAAGATAGACATAAACATCGGGGACTATTTTGTAGATTTTTTTAGATATTCAATTCTGTGTACATTAATTTGGTGCATATGTTATGGTTTAGGCAGCGTAAGCCTTTTAAGAGCCCAGAAAGTTCCGAAAAATAAGTTTTTCTCTACAAAGGGTGATTTTTAATAGTGAAGGGGTTGACTAGTTTCTTTTTTTTTCTGGGTTACATGCGTTATACATCGCTTTGGTTCCGGAGTAGCATTGCTGCTTCGTACGTAAACGGTTGGTTCGATCCCCTGTCGGGACAAGTTTTCTGGGCAATGTTTTTTTTTTCGGAATTTTTCCCCCTCATTAAGACAGATGTCAGGAAACGTTAAAACCCAAACGGACCCCGAACATCATCTAGTCATCTAATCATCATGAACATATTAGCCATGTTTAGTACGAATCTGTCAGAAATGAGTGTGTTTCGTCTTAAATGTTCGTGTCACGGAAGAGGTCCTGAATTAAGTAGATCACTCATTCGGGGAGGGCTTCCATTTCCTTGTAGGGTCAGAAAACGTACTGTGTGATCCAAAGTTTAAAATTCCTCTCCCGACTGACCGTACCGTAAGCACATTTGACGTCGGGCATATAATCACACCTATAAGGTGAGAGTTTAAACAACGATGACAAGATGAGATACACTATTACACCCTATATTAAATAAGTATTTGTGTTTCTTGCATAAAATATGTTAAGTCTAAAATTGTACTTTTGTAAAAGAAGGGATTGAAATGTAGCTCATATTTTTTTTAATATGGTCCGCATGATAACTCATTTTAGTCCATTTTGATATTAGCACTCTTTACACAGCAAACATGCATATAGCATCAACTAGAGCAATAATAATAATAATAATAATAATAATAATAATAATAATAATAATAATAATAATAATAATAATAATAATAATAATAATAATAATAATAATAAAGCTTTATTTACAGTTAAGTAGTCCATCATTAAGCTCATCACTAAACTACCAGCCATTATTCTAATTTGTATTGTAATCCTATGACTACTACTTGTCTTGTGTTGTGATTCGTCAGTTAGTATTTTATTTAATTACAGTTTTTAAGAGCTCAGGTAATTAGACTCGCAGTTATTTTGCGCGTAAAAAAGTCGACTAATTTTGCTCAGAGTCCGATTATTATTTGAGACTCTTGTACGGGCGTAAATCTACAACACTGAACCATGGTTTTACTTTCATTCCGAACGAAGCGATAATCGGGATTTTTACACCCTTAAATTGCATTGCTCCCGGACGGATTAGAACCCGCAGACCTCGAAACTAGAGATGATCATCTTTCAACTAGTCCACCGAGACAGAATTTTAGGATCTTCTCATTGCATCGCATTGTTTTATTTAATCCTTAGGATAAAATATTTTAATATGTGGACTTTATAGGCTAATCGCTAGAAATTGTGCACCAATTGTAAAAACCCTTCCGCAATACACGTGTTAAAAATATATACCTATTTACCATTCATGATGAATCAGTCGTCCATCGGATGTAAGTTTCAAAGTCTGGAGGTAAGACCTTTCACTTTTTTTCTATCTCGCCATACTGTCTTACGACATTTTTGGCTTCTTTCTCCTGACATTGGTGGAATTGTAACCCACTTCTGATGTTAGGGCGTCTGGAAAAAGGAATTACGTTATCCGATGACATTATAGGCGATAGATGATAATAAAACACCAAGAGAGTCCTTCAACCTAAACGTAACCTAAATTCCAGACTTGGACGACAGAAGGAATAATACCCTTTATGGAAAAATTACATGGCCTGACTGGGAATCGAACCCAGGACGTCATGAACTGTAGTAAGAAGCTCTGACTACAAGGCCGTGAGGCTAGTTATTTTCATTTTCCTTATCAACACAACACAAGCGCATATAAATAGTATCTTCTTCTCTCGCAGTTCTATAGCCCAGGGCGGGTTTTTAGTTTCCTTCACTCATCAGTGAAAATTTCGTGACCAGAGTGTTTTTTATCAAGATGGAGTTATCAGCACCATGCTTAACCTATTTTACGCTCTCACAACTCCATTGCGTGACAGACCTAGTAGCCACTTGGCCTACCAACCGGCTGCTGGCCTTATATCCGCATGTGTTAAATCATGTAGGCGGATGATCTAACTGACCAGTATACGTGTGATATGTGATTGGCAAGACGAGTCTCCCAGCTATTATAACAAGTTTTCTCAACCTGGAGCCGCTACTCTTTGTAGCTATCAAATTCCACAATGCTGGGTGACGCCGTTCCATACTGGCTGAAATTCCATAAGAAAATTTCACTCAAAACCAACGCAAGTCCGCTTTGCACCAAGGCATCATGCCTTAAACTTCTCGGCTACGGATCGAGACATTTTACACACTAAGAGAGTGAATTTGCTGTCAAGGTTGTCTCCCTTAGTTCTCGTGTCCCAATTATGGCGCCAGGAACTCGCTTTTTGTCCCTTCATGCTTAGCCAAATGTTGTCCACGAGTCATGAGAGGACTTGCATGCACTGAACGTGGTAGGAAAACATGGCATTTCTCAAGTTTTAATGGTACATAGATGGCGACAGTCTATCCACCTTGAGACCATCTATTAATCTTTTGGCTCCCACACACACACACACACACACACATATATATATATATATATATATATATATATATATATATATATAACTCATTGAACCTATCGGTTAAAAATCGCGTGAGCATAAGCTCTTCATGCATCCCTATCCTGAGAAAAATGTTTTCCAATCATCCCATGTAAAATATACTTCCCTGAAATTATAGTTAACGTTATTCTCCCTCCTCATTCTTGGTCTACGTTTTCCCTCTGGTTTTCCTACATGAAGCTTTAATGTCCCTCTTCCATTCCCCATTCGTGCCACATATAGTTGATGCACAATGCCATTATAATCCCATTTCTTTTCTAATATATATATATATATATATATATATACACTTATTTTATTTTGCATTTGTTTATTTTCACAATGTGTATATCAGTACATACAATCGCAATACTGTCGAAGAGGTGTGTAAATTTAAAAAATACACTTAATGTTATCTATGCGCCGAAACCGAGGCTCGAAATAACAGTGGGTTGCAACAAACTCAGTTTGGTATTTAAATATGAGTTACTATTAACTTTATTATGATTTGAAGCGATTAGTACAAAAACTGTAAATATGATCAATAAACGGTTTTTGGTTTAAATTTACTGTTTTTGAATGAGAGGAAGAGGAGGGTGGTATAATAAATGTTTCACAGTTTATAAAAATACCATTCCTCTTTTTTTTAATTATTTACCTGGATACAGGCTGCCCATGTGAAATAGTTCACTTAAGCCTATCATCATCATCATAGTACATTCACGAATTTAGGCCATTTGTTGACCTGTTTCGGCCTCAAGAGAAACACCATCCAGAAGTCTTTTGAGTGGACGTCCTGGTCTTCTTCTTCCCTGCAGGTTGATATCTTAACATTAGTTTGGGTATTCTGTGATCTTCCATTCGATGAACATGTTGTATCCATCTTGACTTATAATCAGAAATTTTGTTTTCTAAAGATTCCATATGTAATTCTTCTAAGATGTCTTCATTTTTTTTGTGATCTAGTAGTGTGTATCCTGCAGTCCTCCGAAGATATCTCATTTCAGCAGATCTAAGTCTCTGTATATCCTTCTGTTTCAACGTCCATTCTTCGCTACCATACAAAAGAGTTGGAAGAGCCAGTGTTTTATACACTTTTAATCTTGAATGCTTTTGGACTAACTGTGGCTTGAAGATAGAATTTATTAATCCTAAAATTCTTAAAAATTTAGATATTTTTGCATTTACATCCTTTTCTTCTTCATATGAGATATTGCATCCTAGATATGTAAAATTATTCACCTGCTCCAAAATTTTATTATCCAGTACAATTTTACTTCTGACAGGATCTACACCTTGAAATGCCATAATTTTTGTTTTTTTCTGTAGATATCTTCAAACCATATTCTTCTGTAATTTTGTTAAGTTCATACAGACCTTTCTGTAGATTATCTTCGGAATTTGCTATTATTATTTGGTCATCTGCAAACAGTATGGTGTTTAATTTTCTATTTTCTGATATTCTTATTCCAAATTTATATTTTTTGTTCCAGCAACATATTACTTCATTGATATAAATTGCAAAGAGTGTTGGGGATAGGGGGCAGCCTTGTCTCACACCACGATTTATAATTCCTTCTTCAGAAAATCTGTTATTTAATTTAATCTTTATGGTGTTGTCTTTGTAAATATTTTGTATGTTCTGCCGAAGTAAATTTGGTATATTTCTGTCTTCCAATATATTTAAGAGTTTTGATCTCTTGACTGTGTCGAATGCTTTTTCAAAATCTATGAAAGCAAAATGTGTTTCTAAGTTGAATTCTCTTCTTTTTTCAAGCAATAGTTTAACAGAAAATGTTGAATCAATACAAGATCGTCCTTTCCTAAATCCATTTTGACATTCCATAAGGAATTTTTCACTGAAACTTTTCAATTTTCCATTTAAAATGTCTGCATAAATTTTGTAGCATATGTTTAACAAACTGATTCCCCTATAGTTATCCATTTTTCTCCTCTCTCCTTTCTTGAACAGGGGTTATAACAATGCTTGTTTTCCATTCTTGTGGTATATCTGCATTTTTGAATACATTATTAAAGAAGGACAACAGTCTTTCATGGAAGTGTTTGCCTGCATATTTGTACAATTCAGAATTCAAGCCATCTGTGCCAGTTGCCTTCCCATTTTTTAATTTCTTTAAACTATTGTTCAATTCTTCCAATGATATTATGGAATCTGTCTCATTATTATTATACTTAAGCCTACTGTTTGATTAATAACTGGCAGTGGTTAGTATTTAAGTTAATGACCCGCTTTAAAATATGTCATTAGTATTCCGATTGGAAAATGGACGTAAAAGTGCCAAGATGTTAAAGAGCCTCTTATTTCAGACTTAAGATTTTTTTTCACGAGCTGTAAATATGAGATAAACGCCAACGGCTAAATTTTCCCTTCTGAACGAAGTTATGCTAAGGATCTAAGCCCTGAAAAAATAATGAATCCTGATGGGATTGAACTCGCAAACTTCAGATACCGAGGCGAGCATCATAATTAATAGCCCAGACCAAAATGTTTTATTTTTCAGTTTAAAAAATGATTGAGGTTTTTATCTTTAATATTGCTATTAAAAGTAATAGTTCCGGTAGGAAATAGTAGAATACCCAAGATATAAAGTTGCCTGCTATGCATGTTGAGGTATGAGGTACGTGATGGTACATGCTTATTGTCGCCTCAAAGGATAATGCAGATTCTTCCATTTCTTATCTATTTCGTGTTGGAATGCATCAGCTTATGTGATTCAAACGTCATCGTAATTTTAGTTTGTTATAGAGATAAAGAGTATTGTTTATTCAGTGCAGGGAGTAATTTCTTCTTCGAGCAGCGACTATCAACATGAATAAATTTGCAGCCAAATTTCTGGCTAACATTTTTTTTTCTAACACGTTCATAGAATATAAAAGGGAAAGGTAAAGTGATCCCACCACAATCTTTTGGAGTAGTTGGAGGCTGAAGCTACTACCTTTCTAAACAATGGGTTTTTTTTTAGCTCTGTGTGTCGGTAGCCTTTACCCCGAGAACATATACCTGTTACTTATAACTGTTAGATACTGAGTGGGCGTCAAGGCTATGATACTGCTAGAAAGTTAGCGCAGTTTAAAAAAATCTTGTCCCCCATAGAGGCTTAAAACCGCTACTTTCCGGCTTGTGGCGTATTGTCTTCATGGACTCTGCAACATGGACTCTTTCATAGAATACAGTGATTAAGAAGGCACGTTTTAGTGACTTCCTCGTAAAATTCTAAGTTCTACTAAAGTAAAATACGATTTATTGTAGATTAATATTAATATTATTTAATTAGGTAATTCATTAGCATAATGGATATAACAAAATTATAATAAATATTAATAATAACCAGTAATGGCTGATTGATTGAACATATGGGGGGAGGCTGTCTGTGACCCAGTTTTGCCAACATAATACATTGCATTTATATGAAATTATATTAATTAATTAATTGAATTAATAATTAAGGCATCTAGATGCCAAACTGGACAGAAAATGACATGAATATATTAGAAAAGACATCCAATTTTTCTTCCTACGAGGAGTGATTTTTTTAAATAAACAGGATGAAAATTCTACAAATTATAAGAACAAGAAGAAGAAGAAGACAAATATTTTTAATTTAACAAATAGAATTGACAACATGATAAACAACTGGTATGAACATGTTAAAAGAATGCCTACAGATAGAATCCCTCATCTTTATTAAAGGACATACAGTATAAGTGTTGGGCGCCAATTTACTAGATGGGAAGATTCATTAAATTCCACTTGATGTGAAAACAGGTCAAAAGGCCTAATTTCATGAAGTAGGAGAAGAAGAAGAAGAAGAAGAAGCCAGAAGCGTTAAGTGGCACTTTTTGCACTTGGTTTTAAACTTAATGGCTCAGATTTTCAGACAATGGAGAAATAATTATCTTACCGGTAATCTAAGAATGAAGAAGCATCTAATTAATGACATTATTAGTGGAAGCATAGAAGAAGAAAATAATAGTATTTACTATTGATTAAATTTCAATAAAATAACTCCGTTTCAAATAAGAAAAAGATAAATCCCTACATTTTACAAAAAATAAATCCCTCAATATTTCTTTCGGTTAAAAATTCCCTACGACGCGGGATAAATTTCTCAACTTGGCTTGGCGACACTGATTAATCGCAGTGTTTCACAGCAATTAGGTTTGCCAACTTGAACAAATAAAAGGCGTGTCGCGTCAACAAGCAAATTAAAAAGCTGGTACATCCAGTGACATACAAACAAGGGCCTAAATATGAGTTGGAATTTCTATAGAGATACAGATATAATAAAATTAAAAAAAAAACTTGAAGACTATGAAGCATAATTCACGCTCTTAGGTAGAATGGTTTATATATTTGACAGATGTTGCCTAATTATAATAACCCCCAAAAATTAAAAAAATTATATTCTTACCTTGATTAATATTATTTCTACTTGAAGGCGTATATGTGACCGTACATGAAACACAATGAAAGCTCGTCTATTTCAAACTAAATGCGCTAATGATTTTAACTTTCTTCTTCGGCTTTTTATTTTGATTAATTTCACCGCGGCTATTATTATTAACACTATTATTATTATTTTATTATTATTATATATTATTATTTATTATTGTTATTGTTATTATTATTATATAGTGTATAACAAATTTTCAAAACTCAATTACAAATTACAAAAATAATTAAGTAATATTTGGAAATGGATTGCATGTGAACTAACAATTATTCATTGTTGTCTATTGTTTATAAACCTCGCATAAAAACTATGAGATTTTTCAACAGAATGATACAACAAAACAACCTTCGTGGCAATTTTTTTTTTTTTTTTGTGTGAGAGTCAGTCTGCCCCAAATTACGAGCAGGCGGGGACGTATAAGCTTTGCAACTGTGCGTACTTCACCTCTATAGAATCCAGTAGATAGGCGTGAGTACTCAACGACTTCCAAAATACCAATCCACATATCCGTGAGCGTCACATTGCTTGTATTTAATCGCGAAATAAAATATCATGATGTAATATTAATAAAAAAAATGTCAATTTTAAGCAAACGAATCCAAATAAAAATTAAAATTATAGTTCTTAAATAAATAAATTCAATAAATATGACTGCTAGGGGGCGAAATCCCATACCCCCCTCAATAACGCTCCATGTTAATAATTTATTAATAACGAAATATTAAATCATGTTGATGTATGAGAAATTAATTTAATTTAAATTAGACAATTTTCTCATTTTTTTACTTAAACAGTTTTGATAATGCCTTAAAAAAGATATAACGTAAACGCGATGTTGTAGAGTTTTTAAAAAAAAGGTGTGAACATAATTATTTTGGGAAGATATAAGTTGGAAGTAAAATATCAAGCATATCTTATCACGAATTAAGTATCATCATCTTCTTTTTTCTTCTTCTTCTTCGCTTCACGGGCTGGGCAAATTGCCTCACAGTTGTTCTGTTCATCTTTTCACTGGCCTTCCTACATTTCTTGAACCTCTTGGCTTGTATTTAACTGCTGCTTTTAGTAATCTTGTTTCATTCATTCTTCCTACATGTCTAAACCATTTATCTCTATATTCCTCGATTTTATCATTCAGTGGATATATATTTAACTCTCTTCTTATATCTTCATTTTTTATCCGATCCAATCTTATGCAGTCGTTTGTTCTTCTAAGGAAGTTCGTTTCTACGCTTTGTATTCTGCTTTGTACTTTTTTAGTCATTATCCAAGTTTTACTCCCATAAAGTAATTCAGGGACTGATAATGTTTTATAGAACTTCTTGTTTTCTTCTTCAATGTTTTATGTACAGTTCTGCATATCATTTGAAATTTCGACAGTTTCAAATTTATATCTCTTTCAGTTTTTGTGTCGATAGTAAAATTACAACCCAAATAATTAAAATGTGTTACTTGTTCAAGAGGTTAGTTGTGTATAGTGATTTAAATGCACGAATTGGCAACATCAAAAGAGGAACATACATAGGCACACATGGAGAAAACACACTAAATAAAAATGGAGAAAGATTAACTGATTTTGCTATGTATAATCATTTAAAAGTTATGAATAGTCACTTCAAACACATTGACAGTCATAAATATACCTGGGAAGCAAGAGGACAACGGTCAATAATAGATTATGTGATAGCAAATAAGAAATTAGCAGATATTATACTAGATACGAGAGTATTCCGAGGTTTTGAAATTGAATCAGACCACCATCTGCTAGTTGCTCCAGCACGATTTCCTCCAAGATGGTATAAGAAGAAATCATCTATAACACAACCCACATACACCTACAAGGTGCAACTATTAAATGATCCTAGTATCCGCTGGCTTTACCAGAAGAGGTTATCAAACTTACTCAACGTAGAAATTGGCAACACTATAGAAGAAGAATGGACCAATCTAAAATATATGTTAAATACAGCAGCCAACGAAAGTATAGGAAGAAAGAAGAGATGGACTAGAAGACATGGCTTACGGAAGTGGGATGAAAACCTCGCCAGTATTATTAATGATAAACGAGAAGCATATCGAAAATATCTATCAACTAGAACACTTGCTGACGAAATAGATTACAAACAGAAAAGAGCAATAGCAAAAAGAGAAGTTAGAAGATATCACAGCGAAAATTGGAATAATTTTGTTACCCAATTGGAAACGGACATTACAAGACCAAATCCAAAAACATATAAAATACTAAGGCAATTAAATGGAGAGCTACATGAAAGAGTTAAACTAAATACAATTCCATTAGAAAATTGGATAGAATATTTTCAAAAGTTGTGGCTGCAATAGAACGAAAATTTAAATCTCGTAACCTCTAACAATAATTACATAGATGCTTTCACTTTAGAGGAATTAAATACAATACTTGTCCACTGCAAAAATAACAAAACACCAGGCGAAGATGGTATTAACCTGGAATTATTTAAGTATGCCAGCTCTGCCTTTAATTAAAGATTTCTCAATTTTTTAAAATAGAATTTATAATGAGGGCCCTCCGCCAAAAAGCTGGCAACAAGCTGTTGTAATCCCACTACACAAAAAAGGAGATATAAATAACTGTGATAACTTCAGAGGAATAAGCCTTTTGGACTCAGGCTACAAAATCTACACCAAGTTGCTCAAATCAAAAATAGCTGGTTATTATGACAAGGTATTAGATGAAGCGCAAAATGGATTCCGAAAAGGAAGATCCTGTACAGATGGATACTTCACTATTAAAATTCTAATAGAAAAACACAGAGAATTTAATATTGAAACACACATGGCGTTTATTGACTTGAAGAAGGCATTTCCGATTGAGGGTCTTTCCACTTTTCAGCGGTTGCCCTTTTACCAACCGGCTGCTGGCCCTTCACATCCACATGTGTCAATCACAGAGGTAGATGATCAACAGCCAGTGTAGGGGTGACATGTGGTTAGCATGTCGAGTCCCCCAGCCGTTATAGCTGGTTCCTCAACCTGAAGCCGCTACTTATTGTAGCTACCCAATTGCCTCACGATGCTGGGTGGGCACCGGTCCCATACTGGCCGAAATACCACTAGAAAATTTCTTCCCCCATGGAGACTCGAACCAGCGCAAGTCCCGTAGCTCTGCGTGAAGGCTTCCTACCTTAACCGCTCGGCCACGGCGCGGGACGAAGAAGGCATTTGACAAAGTAAATAGAAACAAATTATTAGAAATCCTCAAATATGATGGAATCCCAGACCAACTGATAAAAACTATATATGATATTTATAAGGATAATTACATCCAAGTTAAGATTGAAAATAAAATCTCGGAATGCAGACCAATTAATCAAGGAGTTAGACAAGGATGTGGTCTTTCACCAATGCTCTTCATAATATACATGAACTCAATTATTAAAGAATGGAGACTACAACCACATGGCAGTATACCACTTAATAGATTATATAATTTAGACACCCTATTATTTGCAGATGACATTGTGTTTATAGCGAATTCAGAAGATGACCTATAACGTTCACTCCACTCTTTTCACCAAACGGCAATAAACTACAACATGGAAATCTCAACAGAAAAATCTAAAGTCATAGCTTTCCTAGGAAAAGACCCAGTTCGCAGTAAAATTGTTATTAATAATATAATATTAGATCAAACCAACACATTTAACTATCTCGGATACCAAGTTACATACGAAGAAGAAAAAGATTTTAGTTAAAAAATTATAAAATTTAACAGAGTAACAGGAATTATAAATAATATTTTCAAGCCAAACACAGTACTCACGAACTAGAATTTATAAAACACTGGCCAGACCCATATTATGTTACGGCAGTGAGGCCTGGACAATTCGCAGTGTAGATGAACAAAGACTAACTGCGGCAGAAATGAAATTTATTAGACGTACTGCGGGCTATTCAAGGACAGACCATAAAAGGAATTCTGACATTCTCAAAGAATTACAAACAGAATCAGTCATGGAATATGTACAAAAATACAGAAACAACTGGAAATCTCACGTACAAAGAATGAGCAGAACAAGAATACCACGTCAGATCTTAAATTACCAGCCACCAGGCAAGAGATCTTTAGGCAGACCCTTCAAAGGTTGGATTGAGACCGTAACAGAACACTAGGTCTATCACATGAAAGGAAGAAGAAGAAAAGAAGAATGATTATTATTGATCTTATTTGTTCATTTCTCCAAAATGCCATTAGTTTTGTTTTTCTTTATATTCTTTAAAATTATATTCTTGGCATGACTGATTTAAAACTGAATTAAATATCGGTAGGCCTATATCTACATCTGGAGTACTTATTTTCCCTCCTCAATCCTAAGATATTGCGGTTGTACTATATTGAAGTATCACAGAAGACTACCACTATAAACTGCCATAAGACAATTTAAATTCACTTCAGGAGCAGTTCTTATACGCGATATTATAATTAACAACATTCATGTTATAGCCTAATATTTTTACTTACAATATCCTTGAATATCACTATCAGCACAACCGCTACCACCATCATTTTGTTTCCTCAGGGGTTATCTAATTTTCCATCTGCCAATCAACAAATACGCACTTTTAAAGCCACCAGTACAGTCTAGTAGTTAAAAATAAATTAAACATAATCTTAAAATTCATGTACACTATAATGATCAATTGTTTTTAAAGTGTCTTATGATGATTAAAAGAAAAGTTAGTTAAAATAAACTTAAAATATAAATAGCTTACCACCAAAGATAAGAGGAAACGATTATCAGAAAAAATGCATATAAGCCATATTATAAAGTGTGTTAATTTATTGAATTATTGTTACCATTTCGTAAGTAATGATTTTTTAAACAAAAATGTATTTAGATTTTTTCTGACAAGAAATTAAGCTATTGTTCAAAGATGATATCATCAGATTTTATGGTCTTGAATTATCTTTCAGCAAGATTTATTATTCCACGACGGTACCAAGAAAAGGCGGTCAAACTCTGTCTTATTCCCGCTCGTTCTCGTAAACGAGAGCGGCTGTAAGGAAGTGCAGCCACGAGAGTCTTGATCGAGAGCTCGAGAATGACAAGACCTGGTACTTTCGCAGTTTGTATGAAGGATGAAGTTATGCAGTGTTTGTGCCACATAAGAAATGTTTAAAGTGTAGTACGAAGCCGTACGTTTCTCAAAGTGCGACTATTCCCTGAATTTGACACGCTGATATTTACATTTTTCTACAATTAATGCGCAAATGACTATTTTATACATTTTAAATAAATAAGTTGTTCCGTACTGACCAACTGTTGTTTGATATATTTATTATAAGGAAACCTCATAATTTATAATTCTCTTAACAATTTCGCATAAAAATAAATTTATATGCTTTTAAACACACGTTTAGTGGTGTCGAAGTACATGTTGTATACAGTACTGGAGAGGGGTTATTGTTGGGCCAAGAGGTAAAGATTGGATTTAGTGACACTAGGAATACTGAAGGAGTTCTCCATGTGTGAGAACTTAGGTTGCTCGGTTGGTATTCGGTAGAGTTGAGGTTCTTATCTCGGGATTCCACGAGGACTTCGTCGGGCAGAATTAATGTACAAAGAATATCTGGTAAAAGTAGTTTATTCTTGACTTTTATAAACTGCAAGTAATTGTATATATATGAAGTGAATTTATCTAACTCTCGGAACGCAGTGTTTTTGAGAAGTTACTTGATGTTTGATCGTATACGAGAAGAAAAAGTGACGAGGAGAAGCCTCTCTCGCCTATAGGTAAATTAGTTACTCCCACTACCTCGATCACGTGGACCTAAGGTCTGTGCTTAGGCACATATAACGAAACATATAATTGGTTAATGCGCCCTCCTATTTTGATCCCGGGGGTGTTACAAATTTATTATTGGCGATTTACGCCTTCAGAGGTTGGACCTTTTTTTCCCCGTGCTGGCTTCACGTACAGTCTAGTCACAAACATTAGCTAGGCTTGGGTTTTTTCTTAGGCTTGGGTTTTTTCCTAGTCTTCCGACGCTAGAAACTTGCCATGTTCCCACACTTTTTGCTAACGATGTTTGTGTCAGGGTAAAACCCCCGCTTGCACATTTAGCTAATGAGTTATGGTTATCACGCTAAATCAGTTAACTGGAGGCTTAGAAGATATCTCTACTCAATCTGTCTAGCAAAGGATTATTGTCATTAGTAAGTTATTATCATGTGTCAGCCACTTCCGTCTTCACAAAAGAAAGGGTTACATTACCTGAGTTGTCTGCCTTCTTTAATAACTAATAATTTGATTACATTGATGCTGACTTCTTTGGATCATTTTATATGGCCTTTGCTCCTACATAATCAGGTTCCACTCTCTTCCCTGATCAATTTGAATATAAATATGACCTAAGTCCAGTAACTGCTTCATTTAATGTTGTTATAATTTCATCTGATTATTATTGCCGATAGGGATTTATTTAGATTTACACAGGATGCTGTATGAATGGATTGCCACAAATGCCCTATAAACAAATGGAAAAATCAAGGGATTTTTTTTATTTGTTTATAATCCTCTCGCGTAATATAATGCTAGTATCATAGCTATAGTGGCCTTTAAAGAAAAAATGGCTATAATATTTTGGTAAGAGCACGTTAATCCTGAGAGTGTTGCCAGCACGTCAATTATGTTCAGATTGTAAACACTGATATGTATCCCTTTTACCTGGGATCGTTCTTTGAGGTTAAATAGACTCACTTTCTGCAATATAGACATACATAAATATTCATAAAGAAAAAAAAAAGATACACCCTTAATATAAATTTGGTGGCCTACTCAAACCATTCATGCTTATACAATTACCATTCAAAACTATTTAGTTGAATACCAGTATAGCATAAATTGCTTCTTCATGTGTAACTGTTTATTTTCAATTTAATTTACACCTTAATATCTACCTACATTATAATGTGCGTCTACAGCTTGGGAATTCATTTGCGATGAACCAGTTTTGTCTACTTCAAACCATATGTCGAATAATACTTCAGTTTTGCTAAATTTAATTTAAATTGAGTCAATAAGACTTATTTACATGGATCTATATCTTTGCGACCAAAATACTAAATATCGCGTTTAAGCAGCTGTGCTATCGTTATAAACAATTATTATTGATAGTATTACACCCTGATATCATATTTTCCCCATAGGTATTGCATACATACGAATTCATCATGATTATTAATCCATGAAATATTCATGATTCTTAATATTTTATTCTCAACATATTTCGGCCCATTTACTTTGCCAAAGCATAGCTGGCTATATCATTACTCAGCCAAACGACGTTATTTTCTTAAGCGTGCAAAATCATTTCCTTCGAATACAGAATCGCATAGTATGTCACATTCGCTTCCACCAGCGACCATGACTCCATCTCATCTCATTATTAACATCGAATACAAATTCGCACAAATTGTCACATTCGCTTCCATCAGCGATCATGACCTCATCTCATCTCATTATTAACATCGAATACAAATTCGCACAAATTGTCACATTCGCTTCCACCAGCGACCATGACTTCATCTCATCTCATTATTAGATAATACGGGATCCCTTGCCCTCAAATATTTTCAACAAAATAGCACGTGTTATACAAACACAGTGACGTGCCGCTTCGGCCCACGTCTACAAATTAAATTCTGTAAATATAATCAACAAATAAATTCCTCACGCTTTATAGGTTCACACCGTCACTCGGCCTTTCAATTAAGGTGCATTGAGCTTCACCCTGTCTCATTAGCTCCTATGTTTTACGCTGTCTGATTGTTATTTTGGACAAAAGAGTCATAATCATCATGATATTATTCGTATTCAGATTGTTGTACAATTTCTTCAATTACCTATATGTATTAAACAATGACAATGGCCTATCTGGGCTCATTTTAACATTTACTGGATTAAGTAGATACTGCAGCTTCCTGCTCGAGCGATTGGGTTAAAACATTTAAAAATATAGATCCATTCTCTATCGATAAGTTCAAATCAACAATTTATTAATCACCCTCAATCTTAGCTGAAAGTGGACATGCATGTGTTATGTATTCACCCTAATTCAATTAATTATATCATATTCATCAATATGGGGGTATTATCATGATTAATATCTAAATTGACATTTCACTTTATTTTTTTTCGCAGTCATTGTGCCCTTTCCTCTCGCGATTAGCGTTTTCATCTAGGCCTATTTAATCACTTTATTAGTGTTATTTATTTTAATTACTGATTATATTTGGTACTTTACCATACAACATTTATTTATTTTTTTCCACTAATACTTTTCATTTATGTCCTAATCTCAGCTAGTATTGAGTTCGAATCCCGTGAAAACTGGTTCATGCATTTAAGTATAATTTATCAGGTCTTGTTTTTAATTTTGTTTGGGGATTATGTAGAGCTTATATGTTTGTACCTTTTGTATGTTATATCAAAATTCTGTCGGTATATAACCACTTCCTTACCTGGGTACTGCATAATTTCAGCGTTTACATTGACCTTTATCTCATACCTAAAATCACAGTAGTGTCTACCTGTGCACACAATACAATATAGTACAATGCAAGACATACACACATACGTAATATATCCATTCCGTTGTCATTCTTACGTGTAAAAATCTCTCCCTCCTATTTTTCGAGTGTCATTTTCACTGTCCGTCTATCTACCCTTAATACTATTAGTGTCTAATTTCACAGTCTGTTAACTCGCAAAGGCCTCCTGTACTATTATTATATACATGTTTTGCGATACTACGCCCACACGCAAACAAACTCTGAACACTCGCATGGTAATTTATCGGGTCTTTACAGCCTCAATCTTATCCTTAGATTCACATATGATGACTAGACTTTTGTCAAAATTTTTCAAATGATTCTTACTCCTATCATCTAGGTTAGTATGCGCCACAGAATTACTAGCGATCTCTGGGTTCCCTAGTATCTCTGTACGTGCATATGTTTTGTGATTAGCCGTCGTCCAAGAAACACTCTCCGACGCGTATGATTCATTTTCGGGGTTCCTATCCTTTTGACCTCTACTATTTATGTTCTTTGTGATGACACTTATTTCATCATTTAGTTTGCTAATTTCGTTAGTCACTTTCTGTTCTATATTAGTGCCTAACTCATTAAATCTAGGCTCTACTATCATTTCAATCAATTCAGAGCGTTTATCCTGCTCTGCAATTTTCTGAGCTACTTGGGGCTTTAGTGTTTCTTGTTCGTGGGCTGGCTTTTGTACAAATAGACACATATAATTTACCCTTTGTCCGAGTTCTCTACACTACAGAGCACATTCTTGTCGACTCGTTTTATTTCCCCTTGTAATTCCTCCTGTTTCTCCCTAAGTTAGTTTGTAACGTTATTATACTATTGTTCATCTCTGTTCTCATTTGACTTATTACCCTGTTTTTCTGTTTTCTCTGAGTCTTTAATAAGTTTTTGTTCCATTTTATTTATCTTTAGTTCTACACACGCTGACGATTCATTTATTTTCGCTTCTAGCATCTCTCTATCTTTTCTCATCTCATCCCTTAATGTTTCTTTCAACGTAAATACATCCTTTTCCCTGCTTATCTCCATCTGTCCTCTCCAAGTTTCAAATTCCCGTTTCATATTCCTCTGCATTGCCTCTAAATCCATTTTCCTATTTCTATCTATCGTCTCTAAATCCATTTTCCTACTTCTATCTATCGTCTCTAAATCCATTTTCCTACTTCTATCCATCTCCTCTATTCTCGACATTAGCATTTCCATGTATTTCATGGTGTCGGTGCTTGGATTTCCCTTGTCCTCTACTTCCCCTCTAGCTTCTACTCTTGCGTTGTTTTCACTATTTTCCCCTGTGCTCTGCTCTAAGTTCTCTCTGCCATCTTCGTTATCCTCTCCCATCCTTGCGATTTCGTTCTCTCCTTCAATCAGTTGCCCACAAGCCTTCTCCCTAATCTCTTCGTGTTTCCTATCCATTTTTTTTTTTTTATCTTTATTTGCCTGCCTCTTTCTATTCGTACTTCTTAACAACATAAATACACACAGATATATTCTCCGTTAAATCACTGTAATATTTTGATTTCTTATATAGGTAAAAAGTAAAAAAAAATGCTTATTCTGTTGTTGTGTCACTTACTGCTTCCTTCCTTCAGTTGCTGTCTGTCTGCTTGTTGCCATCATCTTCTCTGTCCTGGTTGCCTCGTGGTCGTGGGACTTAGTCGTTCTGCCGTTGATTTCTATTCGTGTGTTACTTTACGACCTATTCTGCCCGTACGTTAGGGAGCCAATATGGAGAAGGGGTTATTGTTGGGCAGAGAGGTAAAGATTGGATTTGGTGACACTAGGAATACTGAAGGAGTTTCTCCATGTGTGAGAACTTAGGTTGCTCGGTTGGTATTCGGTAGAGTCGAGGTTCTTATCTCGGGATTCCACGAGGACTTCGTCGGGCAGAATTAATGTGTAAAGAATGTCTGGTTAAAAGTAGTTTATTCTTAACTTTTATACACTGCAAGTAATTGTCTATATGTGAAGTGAATTTATCTAACTTCTCGGAACGCAGTTTTTTGAGAAGTTACTTTGTTTGATCGTATACGAGAAGAAAAAGTGACGAGGAGAAGCCTCTCTCGCCTATAGGTAAATTAGTTACTTCTCCCACTACCCTCGATCACGTGGACCTAAGGTCTGTGCTTAGGCACATATAACGAAACATATAATTGGTTAATGCGCCCTCCTATTTTGATCCCGGGGGTGTTACAAATTTATTATTGGCGATTTACGCCTTCAGAGGTTGGACCTTTTTTTTCCCCGTGCTGGCTTCACGGACAGTCTAGTCACAAACATTAGCTAGGCTTGGGTTTTTTTCTTAGGCTTGGGTTTTTTCCTAGTCTTCCGACGCTAGAAACTTGCCATGTTCCCACACTTTTTGCTAACGATGTTTGTGTCAGGGTAAAACCCCCGCTTTGCACATTTAGCTAATGAGTTATGGTTATCACGCTAAATCAGTTAACTGGAGGCTTAGAAGATATTTCTACTCAATCTGTCTAGCAAAGGATTATTGTCATTAGTAAGTTATTATCATGTGTCAGCCACTTCCGTCTTCACAAAAGAAAGGGTTACATTACCTGAGTTGTCTGCCTTCTTTAATAACTAATAATTTGATTACATTGATGCTGACTTCTTTGGATCATTTTATACGGCCTTTGCTCTTACATAATCAGGTTCCACTCTCTTCCCTGATCAATTTGAATATAAATATGACCTAAGTCCAGTAACTGCTTCATTTAATGATGTTATAATATCATCTGATTATTATTGCCGATAGGGATTTATTTAGATTTACACAGGAGGCTGTATGAATGGATTGCCACAGTACTAAGAACATATTTTACTATTTCACACGTAATGTACAGGATAAGCGTAAGGCTTACAGAAGTTCCATCAGATATTTTTAAGGGGTACCTACACCTTTGAAGGTCAAAAAAAGTATTTTTCAACTTATTTTTGTTTAATATACACTGAAATTTCATCTTTAAATTAGTGAAAGATTTTCATTGATATCTCTATCACTTTTCGAGTTATGTTTAAAAATGTGCAATGCTGTCATTCAAGTGAGGCCTCTAATTTTAGAATATTCGGTAATTTTGTCGCTTGTTTTCCATAACTTTTTTTTTCCATAATGTTTCCCTGATAACTCCCAAAGTTTTCAAGATATTGAAATGAAATTTTGCATGTATATATAGTTTATAGAGATGAATAACTTATACTACAATTGGTAATGTACTTATTATTATTTTTTAAGAAAATAAC
The DNA here is from genome assembly GCA_030220185.1 of Diploptera punctata. Lineage (NCBI taxonomy): Eukaryota > Metazoa > Arthropoda > Insecta > Blattodea > Blaberidae > Diploptera > Diploptera punctata. The sequence goes on from JASPKZ010000004.1 coordinate 869,294, forward strand.
GTAATGCAAATTTTAACAATAATGACTATGCATCAATTTAAAATGAAAAATAAGATATTTATGTTCTATATAATTAAACAATTGTAATATATTTTGTAGCCACAACATTATTGAGTAAAATAAAACAAGAATCATTAAAACATATTGGCATTTAGGAAAATTATCAGGGAAACGGCAAGACAATGAATGCAACATTTTCAGCTGACAATTTGAATATTTAATTAACCATAACGACTGAAGTTGGATTGTGCTTAAGTACACAAACATGCTCACATTGTGTATTCGTAAAAGAATTAATTCTTTGATAAGAGCCTTCAACTCACTAATTATCATTAATGATTTTTAAAGCATAAGGGCTGTATCCTCTAAATCCGAACATGTTCGGTGAAACTGAATTTGAAGCAGCCGTAGCTTTGGGCCAAAGCAGAGTAATGAAATATCTGCTTATAACAGTAGTCTGAACAAAGGGGTTTCTAAAGAAGATATGAGTAATGAAACTAGCAATGAAGCTGAAGAAAAACCTAGCACTTCTTATACTCCAATTGAAAAACTATCCCCTCTACCAAAAAAACTCGACAATTGGAGACAAAAAAGAGGAGATATATGAAGCGTGAGAAATCACAAATAATAACCAGTTCACCATATAAGACGAAGCTGAAAGATAAATTAAAATCAAGAAGAACGAAACGAAACCGAAGCACCGAATAGAAAAAAGAGACCTCAAAGCTGCTACAATCAAGACGGCTCGAATTCAATGCAGCACCAACCGCATCTACATCAACAGAAAATGAGGATGAGACTCTGTGCTTATACTGCTCTGAGAAATATTCCCAAACAAACTGTGAAGAGCGGATAAGCTGCATCAAGTGCAAACAATGGATGCACGAGGAGTGCACTGACAATGAACCTGGCTGCGATAATTTCATTTGTGATACATGTCGATAAAAGGAGTGTCCAATTTAATTCATTTTTCTTGTTAACCATTTTTTTTTACATATACTAAACATTTTATGTATAAATTGAAAATTATTTATTTAAGCTATACCAAATTTTATTTTGTTACAATTAATGTATTTTTTCAGGTTTATGGAAATTAAACAGTGTATTATATAAAATATTATTATAGGTTATTTTTATTTGTGTATTTAATTGTATGTAACATCTGTAACATAATTGAAACAATCACTTATTTTGCTCCTAAAACTTGATTACTGGTTTCGTTTTTTTTTCAAATTTATGTGCTAGACGCTCTTGCGCCATAGGGTGTTTCACTTGTCCCCATTTCCTTTCACAATTTTACGTTCTATAACCAATCAAACATAGATATATTATTCTATATTACAATATTTGAATGAAGATTATCTTAATTACAAGATAATATTTCGATATATGCTTACTAAAGAAACACACGTCCGCTATATAAAAAAAACGAAGTATGGGACTCATTTGCCCCACCCTCCCCTAATATAGATATCACATACCAAATTTCATTTCTGTAACCAGCATTGTTGCTGAGAAAAAAAACATTGAAATATCCCATGTTTTAACAGCTAAAGGTGTAGGTCCCCCTTAATACATTATCTTTAGTTTTCGCAGTCATTGTACACATTATTTTGGTTATAAAGACTTTATTTCTCACGGAAAATCTGATCACTCTCGCTTGCATTCTGCTCCCGCGCATGCGTTTGGCATTCCCCTCCCATGCCAAGTGCCTCCGTAGAAGCAACGAGACTGGGAAGCTCGGGAGCGGGATTCGAGGGGAGTAAATGTGTATTTGACCGGCTCCAGTACCAAGTCTCTGATTTTTGATGCTAAGAATTCGTTGAGAGCTACTTCTACACATTTAATATTTGCAATGTTCTGGAAACGTCACGTAAGAAATGGACTATGGATCGAAACAGAGAGTAATCTGAAGGTGCAAGATCGGATATAAATTCTGGGCGTGGTAGCAGTTCGATTCCTCCCAATTCCTGAAATTTTGTTATGGTTATTCGTACAGTACGTGTGGGGTCGGTCAGGTTCGAACCCAAGACTCTCATAATTTCATGAACTTGTTCCAGTTGTTAAGAGTAAAGATCTGTATCAGTTGCACGCCCGTTTTGAACAAACTCAAACAAAATTAAAAACATCAATTAGTTCAGTGTTTTTAGAATTAAAAAAGTCAGACAAAATTATCAAACTTCATTACATTAACATTCGTTCGAGAATAGATCTATAATAATTTGAATTACCGGTAATTAATTTAGTGATACTATTTATTTCTCGATTTTTTATATATCTTAAATAAATAAATGCTAGTGCAGGCCTAGACTAATAAACTAATAGTTTTATACGGTAATAGAATAAGTCAGAAGTAGGATATGATAAAAAAATAGTACAGTCCACAAATGAAGTGAATGCAAGTGTGTGATACTATCACGCAATTAGTGAGGGCTTATTTTGTTGAGGATTGTCCATCTGACTCGGAACTAGCACTCCCGCTGAGAGACCCAAAGGTTTAGTACAATCCCTCATGACATAATATGCTTCGTAAGTTATTCCTGAGGGTCGCTTTCTTTTGAGCTGCAAAATATGATAACGGAGGCACAGTGGGATAGAAAAAGTGGAACGGAATACTCAGATCTGTATTAGAGAAAGATTAAGAGGAAAAGAAGTATCTCAGTTAGTAGGACTAGCAAAAAAGGCAAATACAATCATAGAGACTAGCTCTCCTGTGATTATCAATGATCTAGCTTTACCTGTTAGATTTTTACCCTGTAAAGGGTCCAATTGACTTTATTTTTATTCATTATAAGTAAGTGAATAATGAAGTTTTTTTTAATGCACATATTTAATTTTCCATTTATTTTTACTCATTAACATTTTTATTTTGATGTGAAATAGTGTAAACATTTTTTGATCGATTGAGTTGTTTTTTTTTCTATGGCCTTATTTAATTGCAGCCCTATAATATAAGATTTCCTCAGTGATATGAACCGTGCTGCTGTTAGTATAGCTTTTATAGTTTTTTTTTCCCCCCGGCAGGTGGGTGTAACAACCATCTTTCTAGTGGCGCTTTTAATTTTGTAGGGCGTTCCTGAATGAAAGAAGTGGGATAATTAAATTAATTCTAAAGAATTTTGGGGTCATGTACTAGCTTTAACACTGTCATAAGGAACATCTGGTTTCCTATGTTAAATCTTCTATAGGTACAAATTATTTTTTATTATTTCTATTTACAATAAAGCAATTCATTTGAAGCACATAGAACTTGTACAGAAAATAAGAACTTACATAAGTCGAGTTCATACCGGTATATCTTGAAAACGTAATATTACTAGTTCATTTTTATTTTTTCGCGGATATTGTTCCTTGATAATTTTGTTGAGTCAAAAAACTGTTGTTCAAATTATTACACACACCATCTACTAGATGTAAGCGTGAAAATAGCCGTCTCCGGGCCCGCCGTAAGCAGGTGTGTAAGGCGTGCATCACACGCCTATTGGGCGGCAAATTGAGCGATCGAAATATATGATAAAAATATATTTAATTGATTGATACAAAAATATTCAAAGTTATAACGCCCAGCTAAAACATAACAAATGTCATCGTATGGAGAATGAAACCCGTACAGAACCGTCGCACAATTACTTTAATATTGCCATCTATTGGTAACCACCAGAATTAAGATGCGAAACGCTTATTAGACTTCGAACTGCCCGATGACACGAGGCGGCGCGGCGCTCGAAAGTCAAATACAATGCAACAAACTTATCTGACCTGGTGTCAAAAATCATAACTACATTATTTAAACGAAAATTGGAGCAGTTTCGTAGACAACAATGCCTCTCTTACCGGGTCAGATAAGTTGTGTTCTACGGCAGAAAGGCCTCAGGAAATCAGGGAATCTCCTAGTCACCATCACCGAGTTTTCTTCTCAGTCTGTACTGTGAATACTTGAACACTTCAACGCATTCGAATGGAATTATCGCACATTAAACTGTAATTATATTTTGTTTCGTTAACGGTTCTTTCTTCTGGAATAGGTCTATCTAAGAATAATTAATGATATGTTAACTTGGTTAGTATTATTATATTTGAATGTATGACTTGTCAGTGTAAAATATAAGAGCAAACATCGCAATTATGGTAAGTATTTACGTTTATTTATCGGCTTATCTCAATAACTACTGTTCCTAGTATTGTTCACAGACGAAGTGTATGAACGGAAGAGGAATTCATTAGTCAGCACATCATATCATGAGGGATTGTACTATAACTTATCATTAGAAGCTTAGCGGGCGTGCCAGTTCCGAATCTGATGAACAATCCTCACTACCATTTTGACTAGTCTTCCTCTTCACTAGAAATCATTCCTCCAAATGATATGATGAAACTGTCCATCACATCTTCCATTAATACATCCTTTTTCCAAAATTCATCCTCCAGAGACCTAACGTGACTGACGTAGCTCTCCCAATCTGTTGGTGTGATTCGCACTTTCAGTCAATTCCTGTAGTCTTGTTAGGGACAGGTCACCAGTAACATTATTTTCTCTAACATATCTCTTTATTGAAGCCCATGCCAGTTCTATTGCATTGAGTTCGCACATATAGGGAGGCAATCGAAGAGCTGTGTGTCTTTGCATTCCTGTAAGTCTATCGATATGATAGGATTTTTCTGCTGGCTTGAAGCGTTGAATTAATTCAAAAAGTTGAAACTTTTTCATTTCAGCAGAAAATGGTATATTGTTATTTTCCAGCCACTATATCATTTCTAGTTTCATAGCAGCATACTTCGATAGGGACTTATTTTCTTGTATACTATGATACGGAGCATTGTCAAGCACAATGACACTAGGACTGGGTATATTGGGGAACAACTTATCTACCATCCATTTAGTGAAGTTATCACCATACATCTGGCCATGGTAATCACCAGTAGCCAGTCCAGTCCTGAATATGAATGATGCTCCGGGAATGAAACCATCTTTACTGCCTGCATTCAGTAGAATTAAGCGGTTTGAAGAACTGGTGTTCGTTGTAATACCCAAGATGTCATCGCTCTGCCAGCAGGTATTGAAGGTCAGTATGCTGTCCACCCACGATTCGTCAATATAAATATTTTTTCCTTCATCTCTGTACATTTTAATAGTTTTCAAGTATCTGGCCCACCAATAAATTATGTCTGGACGCTCTATTAAAACCTTTCTTTTAGTGCCGCATTTTTTCCATCTGAAACCCATGGAAGTAGCAACTTCCTTAATGTGTCTATTGTTTTTTTTTTAATTTCTTCAAGGAGTTTGGGAGCTGGGTGCTCTATATCAATTACCGGTAATATATTTGATAATAAACAGATATTGGTAAAAGTAAAGTCTCTAAGAAGAACATGTAAAAATCATAAAAAGTACCCCACGATTTTGATGGTAAAATTATTTTCTTTTTGTTGATAATTCTAGTTTTATTCTATATGTGTTGGAGATGATTTTTTTGTTGACCACTTTGAATTTATCCCAAGCGTGTTGGAAATTAAAATTATTTTTCATTTTTGAGTTCGGTTTTCTAATAAAGCGTGTTGTTTTAGTTTTTTAAAACTATTATTTATTTTTTATTTTTTAGTTTTAATATTTTACAGAATAAGATAAGAATGTAAATATCTTTAAATTCCATACTATTGTAGTATGAGTTAAAAGTATTACTCTTCTAAAAAAAATCCTCCCCAGCCGGATTCGAAACAGCGACCTATGGATTACTGAAATTATATACCACTAGTTCACCGCTCTACCAACTGAGCTCTTTCAACGATTGTCTAAAAAGTCGACAAGTCCGTAACCTATTATACCAGTTTTAATTTTTTTGATTTTCTGATGATTCTGGCCAGGAATTTAGAAATATGAAATTATTGTAGTGTCACGGGTCCTCTACAAGTATACAAAGTTTCAAATCGATCCAATGTCTCTAAGTGAGTGAAAATCGTATTCAAAGATTCCCTTACATAAATACAGACACTTTTTTTTGATTTTCTGATGATTCTAGCCAGGATTTTAGAAAATGAATATGAAATTATTGTATTGTCACGGGTTCTTTACAAGTATACAAAGTTTCAAGTCGATCCAATGTCTCTTAGTGGGTGAAAATCGTGTTCAAAAATTCCGTTACATAAATAAAAACACACTTTTTTTGATTTTCTGATGATTCTGGCCAGGATTTTAGAAAATGAATATGAAATTGTTGTATTGTCACGGGTCCTTTACAAGTATACAAAATTTCAAGTCTATCCAATTATTTTAAGTGAGTGAAAAACGCGTTGAAAGATTCAGTTACATAGATAGATAGATAGATAGATACAGATCAAGCTAATATAAAGCGTGTAAAAAAGGAGGAGCTTCCTTTATCACAAAAGCAGAAGCTGATAAAGAGAAATCGATAAAGAGCGAGGTGAAACACGACTGTGATTGGTTGTAAATAAAAAATCATTGTAACGTGATTGGTCATTGTCTCCCATTTGGGGCATGAGTTAAATAGTCTTTATAAAGTATTTCTTTCCTTTCTTTATTATTATTACAAGACAACATTAAATAGCCTTTCTGCCCACTTATTCACAACGACTCGAGTTCGATTTGATAGTTGGATTCGGAGAAGTACCGGTAGTCGAACGGATTGGACGTTATCGAACCCGTTCGGGAGCGTTCCACCGATTCGCCGATTCCGAGTTTAGCGTAGAGTTGTACATGGGGTGGCATAATCGGCATTGTACGCGGGCATACAAACAATTAGCGGCGGGCCTGGCCCTCTCGGTATACGTGTGGTTAACGCGCGCGGCTGCACCGATTGGGGTCCGAGATTCGAATCCTGGCGGTTCCAAAGAGGTATTGTTGGTGGGCCATGTCGGGATTTTTCGGATTTTCTCGGGATCCTCTCGTTTCCCGAATGTCATTCCAACACAACACTCTCCATTCCCCTTTCCCCCCTTCATGTTAGTTTAATGTTCATTAATTTCATACCACTCTTCACTTCATCACATGTTAGGAAAAATAGTTGTTAGGCACCCATATATATTAAAAATATGTGATTTTGGAGATCTAGTGAGGTTCCATCAGGGTGCTCACTCATGACTCTCAGCCCGAGCAAACAAAATGCCAGAAGGAGCCGACGGGAGAGTTGTAGTCTCTCCTCGCGGCCACGCGACCAATCCAAAAATGGCGTATGGCTCATGAGAGAAAAACCAGTAGTGTTGGATCCGGTAGATGACATATAACTTACATAATGCCTTAGAGTAGACTTTCATTCTATGCATCCCTATCACAGGATGCCGTTTAGTCGTTTTTCACGTTGTTTTCTTGTAATAAAACAACACAGGTGATGGTGAAAAACTCGACAGTACATTTATTAGTTCTATAAACTATCAGTGACAGTTATTCATAATTTTCTGTAATAATTCATCTAGATTTAAAGTTTATCTATCACACAATTATTTTATAGTCTTTGACGAGTCCACTTGCTGCAGTTCCTTCTGTCTCCCAGTCCACTAGTAGTAGATTATTTAGACCGGAGAAGGAACTTTCTCGGCCTCCGATCGAGATTCTTCCGGTAAGGTGGTTTCGGGCCATTGAAACTACACCACAGTGAGGGTCGAGGCTTGAAGAAGCCTCTGGAACGGAGATCTAGACGCATCGGTGGTCTGTGCTGGTCTTTCGACTCACGAGTCAGCGACTCATGAATATATTTCTACCAATCCAAGACCACTATTCTCGCCGTCACCCGCGAAATTCAAATGCCGTTATTATGATGCGTTACAATATACTGGAATAGAGCAATAGAACTTTCTAGACGCGGTGCTCAGGGCAGTGTGCCCGCCCAGTGTAAATGAAGAACTAAGAACTAAGGTTGAAAATATATTTGAATCTCTTTGCAACCCAATCGTTCCTTAAAATATAGGCGTAAAGGTATCTTGAAGACACATTTTTGCACATTTTCGTCATCACACGCTTATAGAAGTGGTACGATTTTATTTATTATTGAATCAAATACAGTGTCAGAAATAGATTCACTAATAATTTACCTTTATAATCTTTTTGAATATTGTATTCACTCTGCAATTTAAGAGAATCAATGTTGAGTAAACCATGAAATACGCCAAACTGAAAACTGAGTCTAGCGGACTCAGAGAATCAGCATACAAATTCATCGCTCGATGGAAAACAGAAGAGGTTGTAGTGAAACGTAAGGTATAGTACATAATAGTGTTCAAATACAATTCAATAATGATTAAATCATAGTATCCCTAAATTATTATTCGAATTTGTATATAACATATGGGGTCAAAATTAAACTAAAAACTATACTACGATGTTTAGTACCTTTAACGGGAACGGCTAAGGGCAGTTTCTATTTATGCCGAAACGCTGTTCCAGCTAGTTATCACAAGTTTAAGCACTGGTTAAAGGAAAATCTAGCGTAAATAACTGTACCGAAAAAAAGAGGAAATTACCTACAAAATCTGAGCCGGGTTTTAAAAGCCGAATGTCCGTAAAAGTATATATTTATATGAGTAATTAAGTTATATCCAGAAGTTCTTGTAGAAGGATGAGTAGTCTATGGAAAGAAGCCAGGACGCGTTTACACGAATGTGTTATATCATCTGGAGGTTGATTCCGCACCTTGTGCTTATTTCAGCTCCCGTGACTAATGTCTTGAATCAGTGGCACCTTTGAGTTTCACTCTTAACTCATGACAAATTACAGCTTAGGTGCTGTAGAAAAATAAGCAAATTATTTCTTTGTTGCATAACATATGTTAGATTAGAAAAATAATCGAATTACATGTACATAGGCCTACTACTAATAATAATAATAATAATAATTATTATTATTATTATTATTATTATTATTATTATTATTATTATTATTATTATTATTATTATTATTATTATTAGGATTACGAGTATTTGAGAATAAAGTTCTTAGGAAAATGTTTGGACCAAAGAGAGATGAACAGAGAGGTGAATGGAGAAGACTACATAACAATGAACTACATGGTCTTTATAGGAAGCCAGATATAATAAGAATAGACTGCGATGGGCAGGACATGTTGCGCGTATGGGGAATGAAAGACGTGCATGGAAACTTCTTGTAGGAAAGCCAGAAGGAAAACGCCCAGTTGGTAGACCAAGAATGAGGTGGGAGAACAACAAATTTTTGGACCAAAGAGAGATGAACAGAGAGGTGAATGGAGAAGACTACATAACAATGAACTACATGGTCTTTATAGGAAGCCAGATATAATAAGAACAGTTAAGTCCCGTAGACTGCGATGGGCAGGACATGTTGCGCGTATGGGGAATGAAAGACGTGCATGGAAACTTCTTGTAGGAAAGCCAGAAGGAAAACGCCCAGTTGGTAGACCAAGAATGAGGTGGGAGAACAACATTAACTATGATTTGAGGGAAGTAGATTATACAGGGAATGATTGGAAAGCATTAGCTCAGGATAGGGATGTATGGAGAGCTTATGTCCGTGCGGCCATGAACCTACGGGTTCGATAGTGCCAGTGAGTAAGTAAGTAAGTAATTAATCTCTCTTGTCTTTTTTAACCTCTTTACAACGTATCTGCAGTCTATAGTAGCCCTACGCTAGAGGCCTACTGTTTTAATCGTCAACACGCTCATTACAGTCGAACTTCCGTAAGCCGAACTCCGATAACTGAAGTTTTTCTAAAGGTCTCGTTTTTCCACGACAAGAACGTCAACGAACATCGCCAGTGACCATCGTTGTATTCGTTCACATTGTTTTTAGTGTATGTGGTTTCTCTTCAACGTTGATCGCAGACGTCAGCGTTCATCGCTAGCGATCTTCGTACTATATTTGGTCTTCTTGAATTACGGACGAACATCGTCGTTTATTCCAAAGAATATAGAAGTTATCTCCGTACTCAATGGTGTAACTGCTAAAAACAAACGAAGATTGATTGGCAAAATGTCGGCAAAACAGAGATTTCCCCCCTATATTGACAACGCGATAGGTGGTAATCAATGTGGATTTAGGAGAAATAGGTCTACTACAGATACGATATTTAGTATACGACATATTTTAGAAAAGAAATTTGAAGAACATAATGATAATAATGTGCATCAACTATATGTAGACTTCAAAAAAGACATACGATTCAATTAAGAGGGAGAAGTTATATAGAATATTTTTTGGAGTTCGAAATTCCTAAAACGTTAGTAAGACTTATTCCAATGTGTCTAAACGATACAAAGAATAGTGTGCGTGCTGGCAAACAGTTTCCATTTTTTTTTTTAAATTTACAATAGCTTAAATCAAGGAGATGCGCTATCTCCTTTATTATTCAATTTTATTCTAGAGCTTGTCATCAAATCTTTAAAGGACGAAGATAGCCTGCAACTCAATGGTATCAATAAGTTGTTAGCTTATGCTGATGATGTGGTATTATTAAGCGATAGCGAGGGGATACTAATGGCCAACACACACACTCCATTAAATAACACAAAGAAATAATAATAATAATAATAATAATAATAATAATAATAATAATAATAATAATAATAATGGTTTATTTTACCTTATAGATGTAAGACCGTAAGGTTTTCTTCTCCACTTCACCAGGGTTAATTATTATAGTTTATATATTGACATGATTAATAATACGTAATAGGCATAGGCTACATAATATATATATATATATATATATATAGATGACAAGGAAAGATTGGGGCAGGAAGTTAATATCAAAAGAAGTAAATATATGGTCACACATAAAAATAATAATATAATGGAAATGTGCAATTAATGACAAATATGGAAAATTTTGAGGAAGTGGCTGAATTCAAATACCAAGGAATAATAAATACAAAGTGGATTGTGATGAACAAAGATATTAAACATAGGCTCAATTCTGGAAAAAACATGCATTAAAGGACTCTATCGTCTCAGCTTCTGTAAAAAACTAGAAATATAAAATACATAAAAATGTTATTCTCTCAATTATATTGATGCAAAAGTGGACTCTTCCTTTAAAGGAGGAGAAAATGTTACTAGTGTTTGAGAATAAAGTTCTTAGGAAACATTTTGTACCCAAGAGAGATAAACATACAGGCAAATGGAGAAGACTACATACCTGTGAGTTATATGCTATTTTTATAGGAAACCATATGTAATAAGAGCAGTTAAGTCTAGTAGACTGCGATGGAAAGGACACATGACACGAATTGAAGAGTAGAATAGTGGTATAGAAACTAATTGTAAGAAAACCAAAGGGAAAGCGCCCTGTTGCTAGACCAAGAATGAGATGGGAGAATAACATTAACCATGATTTGAGGGAAGTAGATTATACAAACGATAATGGTAGAACATTAATTCAGGATATGGTTATGTGGAGTGCTTATATCCACGCGGTCATGAACTTACGGATTCAATAATGCCAGTGAATTAGATGAAATAGAAGGGAAGACTTTTAGGTATTGCAAATAGGGTATATTATATATTTTTTTTAAATATTAAGAAAATAGGTGGAAGTAAATTTCAATAAAACTAAAAAAGTGGTCACACGTAGAAATTCATTTTATAATGAAAATTAGGAAAATTTTGAAGAAGTGACAAGAATTCAAATAGCTAGGAACAATAACTACAGACAGTAATGAGGCGCAGAAATAAATTTAAATTATACCCAACTCTGAAATCGTATGCTATTAAGCAATACACACTCTTGCCATCTCATCTTCGAACGATTTATCCTTTCAGTTATATGAAGTGGATCCGAAACAAAGTCTCTTAGAATCTATTTTAAGAGTATAAAAAAGATTACGAATATTTGAGAATAAAATTCTTAATAAAAATTCTTAGACCAAAGACAGACTAACAAGGTGAATGCAGAAAAAACCTTGTAACAGCGAGCTTGATCTTTATGGGAGAACTTATTAATTGAAGTCACGTGGATTGCAGAACATGAGGCGCGAATGGAGAATGAAAGAAATGCGTGGAAAATATGAAAATCTGAGTGAAAGCACCAAGAAAGTAGGCCTAGAATGAGATGAGTGAATAATATTAACCATGATTTGAGGGAAGTGAATTACACAGGGAATAATTGAAAAACATTGTTTCAGGATAGGGATGTATGGAGACCTTAATATATCCGCGTGGCCATGAATGCCCGGGTTTGATAGTGTCATTGAGTTAGTTCTTACAAATGTTTATTTATAATACACGGTTTAAAAATATTAGTTACTTATGTTTTTAATTTCTCCGTTTGTTTTTCATTTATAATCACCTGTTCATCGTTTCTTTTCCTAATCTATTTCGTGTTTTAAAATCGCACCCTGGACTGCGATAATATTCGTATTATGTGTATAATGTTCATATAATGTGTGGAAAATACAGAATACCTATATAGTAATGTTCTTATAAGTAAAATGGAGGGGAAACTTGTGACGCGGGACTTCTAATTTTGACGCGATGACTAGACATGGGATGTGTAGAGAGACAAGTCTACCACTAATTTTCTCGTCATTTATCTTAATTCAAGTATCGGTAGCATCCATCATTAAAATTACATTTTCTTCATGTGACAAATCATCTTTCGTATTTAGAGTACGTTGCGACACTAGCTAGGCCTACTCTTACATTTTTTAACACGTTACGCCATCATCTTAGGAGATATTACAGGAGTAGGGGTAGGGGTCTACTCAAATATACATTTCTCTCAGTTGAGTGTAATAAGAACGTTTCCCTGCTAACTTAAATAAAGCAGTAATTTTAATTACAGCTTCGAAAAAATAAAATTACAAAACAAAATACACAAGCTGACAGAATATCCATTAAAACTACTCTAAGCAGAAATTATAGCTTCAGTTAATGATTAGGGCATATTTAAACTATAAAGAGACCATGGAAGTATTCAAAATATTTAAGAACTTGCCATTTTCGCTATTAACATACGACCGTATTGTTTGCTTTCAGGTCGAAGATAACTAAGAGAAAGGTGCCGATCTAGTAATCTATCATAAATTGGCTAACTTCACAGATTCCAATGTAATTTATTTTTAAGTATTTTTATGAAAGCATTACCGATGTCTACAAAGATGTTATATTGATGATCTTTTTTACCAATGCCACCAGGTTGTCCTTATAACACTTCTGGTATTCTCCCCTGCCATTGGCGGAATTGTAACTCACTTCTTAAGTTATGGCACCTGGAAGGAGGAGTTACGTTACCCCGATGATGTGGTAGGTGATAAATGATAATGAAGCGCCAGGAGAGTCCTTAAATCTAGACTAAACCTAAATTCAGATCACAGGAGGCAATATGAATAATTTAATTAAAAAAGCCCTGTGATCAGACTGGGAATCGAATCCGGGACCCCATGAACTGTAGTCCGAAGCTCGAACCACTAGCCCATGATTTATCTTGAGAATCAAGTATAAAAGTCAACAATTTAATACTCCCTTAGAATGATTTGCATCATCCAGCCGTTCAGCTATATTAAAAAAATAAGTATTTGATTTTAAGAAAATTATCTCATCTCATCCCTCGGCCCGACCCTGAGTTGGACGCGAGTTGAGGATATTTTTTTTACTAGTACGCGAGGTGTCTGGCAGATGTTTTGGCAGTTCTTCCCAAGAAGAGAACTTGACGATAGCTTCTGGTTTCTTTCTAAACTTCTCCCCTCCCACACATCTGCTACCCTTACAGATGGGGTCGACAACCAGCGTTCAAAACATCCTAATTTTGAGGCACAATGGTTTCTGTAGATACCACATCCGTCCTTTCTTTTTTTAACACTCCATCCGGAGAAGAAATGTTTCATGCTCCTACTTAACTGGAAAGACAGATACGATATTGTTGATGATTTACAAGTATTACCTAGAGCAGGCTTATAGCCCAAGTTATTAAAGGATTGAAATGAGGAAAACGTTGAACTGTCGTGAAATGTGATTCGGTATACAAAACATACTTCACAGCCTCGTTGTCAACATTCTGCTCGACGTCCGATACATTTCCTGACTGGAAACACATACTCTTTTTTATATCTATGCTAGTAGTGAATACTGTATATTTATAATCGACAATTTTCATCAGGAAATAAAAATTGCCGTCTCATGTTATCGTATGTTATATCTCACAACACAAATATTTACTTGTTTTGGACAATATAAAATCAGACATGAGACTAATTCATTCATAGGATAAAACTATGTATTTATTTCATCTTATCCCGGCGCCGTAACCGAGCAGTTAAGTAATTATTCATATCAGTGTAGGAGTGACATGTGGTCAACATGTCGGGTCCCCGGTTTTCTAAACCTGGAGCTGCTACATATTGTAACAACCCAAATTCCACCGGTTCCATATTGACTGAAACTACATGGAAAGATTTCTCTCCCCATGGAGACTCGAACCAGCGCATGCCTACTCAGCTTCGTGAGGAATTTGGATAACTATAACAAGTAGCGGCTCCAGGTTGAGAAAACCAGCTCTAACGGCCTGGGACCCGACATGTTGACCACTTGTCACCCCTATAATGGTTAGATGATCGTCTACTTCTGTGATTAATACATGTGGATGTGAGGCCAGCAGCCGGCTGGTAGGCCAAGGGCCTTCTAGACCTGTCACATCATGCAGTTTTTTTTATGATTAGGCAATATCTAAACTATAAAGATGCCAGAAGAATTTAAATTTCTATTTTGTCCTATCATGTCTGATCTATATTTTATTTGGGTTAAATAATTTCAGTAAACCAACTCAGAAACAATTCTTTTAAAAGAAATCTTACTTATTGTTAGTTGAGGACGACTGATATATCTCAGGTACGTGTTTTATAGTGACCTCAACGATGTTTCGTAATGGATTTTGAAAGTATTTCATTTCATCATAAATAAGACAAACATATTTCTATAGCAGTGACATTAATAATAAAATGAACATATTTTGTTAGACCTAAAGATTGAATTATATTCAGTAAGTCTGTTTTTAAACAGCTTTTAAATCTAATATATATATATATATATATATATATATATATATACAAAAATCAATGTTCGTTTGTTTGTTTGTTTGTTTGTTTGTTCGTGTTCTATCAACGGTATGTTGATCCGATTTTGATGGGTTTTTGCAAAATGTTCAGGAGATTCCCGGGATGAACATAGGGTATAAGGGAGTTGTAATACTCAACTCTTCACCCCGAAGAATCACCCTTTGTAGCGAAAAAGTAAAATTGAGACTTCTAGAAACTATGATTATTTTCAACTAATCATAAGGATATTGGAACCCTATATTTCATCTTCGGGGCCTATTCTGAAGTAAATGGGTTACGCTGCCTAAACCATAACAAATACACAAAATTAATGTACACAGAATTGAATATCTCAAAAAAAAACTATAAAATGTCCGCGACAGCATATATTTATCTTTTACGGATAACTCACAATAACCATTTTTGTCTTCCATTGATTCCAAGAAGATTGGGATAAGTAGATTCCCGGGCAAGCGTGCTCTGCCATTCTGTTCATTCGATTGTGATGGGGTTGAAAAATGTTCAGGAGATTCCGGGGATGAACATAGACTATAAGAGAGTTGTAATACTCAACCCCTTCATCCCTAATAATCACTCTTTGTAGTGAAAAGCGTGAAATACACCAAATTATTGCACACGGAATTGAATATCTCAAAAAAACTCCACAAAAAAGTCCGCGACAGCAAATGTTTATCTTTTACGGATAACTCACAAAAACTATTTTTGTCTTTAATCGATGCCAAGAAGATCGGGATAAGCTGATTGCCGGGCAAGCATAAACACATTAACATTTATTTAGGGGTAGCAGCGCATGCCGGGTATTAGATAGTGAATAATAAAAATTTGATTTTATATTCTAAGTATAAATTCCCGACTACGAGCTAATCAAGTGAGATTTTTACGTACACTATTATGTTTAATTGGGGGTACTTCATAGGGTAGTTCAGAAATACACTATAAATCAGGAAGTCAGGGGGTTTGGGTCCCGGTGGTTGCAGGATTTTTAAACTGGCCTAAAGAAATATTCTGGCGACACCAAGGTGCTGGGGCGACACATCCTCTAATGGAAATGAGTACCAGTCGTTTGTTCTTAAGTAAAGTCAACCTTCACGCAGGGATGACACGCGGCTGACATCTCGTACCGATTGTCTAGAATGATAGCCCTAGCGCCTCCTGAGGCGTGTAGTGGAATCACTTAAGGTTTCAAAAATTAATAATAAATATAAGAGCAATAGGCCTATTAAGACTCAATAATTCAATAATATTATATTCCTTCAGACTTATCAGAATAGCTGGCAGAATCATTTGCAGCGAATGGACCAAAAATGACTGTAATGTGTGTATATATATATATATATATATATATATATATATATATCCCTCCATGGTATCTTTATCTTGTCGTGGTGGAGTGGCTTGCGTGCTTAAATGAGCCCGAGAGCTATCACGGCGGTAGTATTGCTGCCGATAGGGTTCCCATGCCGGACAGGTCGAAGGTGATAAGCTAGACGAAAAAAGTACCTTGGTCGAAGGAGTGACGATCTTTCACCGTAAAAATACAACCGTCAAGAAATGCGGACATGGGTTCAACTGGGGTAAAATTTTCCGGATGTCAAATAGTCCCCCATTCGGTTCTCCGGGCGGGGACTACTTCAGGGAACCCATGCCAAAGGCTGAAACACAGCGACATGTTCCTAGGAACATGGAATGTTAGGACTTTATACAATAGCGGGGCACTAGAGATATTAATGCGGGAATTAGATAAATCGCCCTTGGATATAGTCGCTTTACATGACGTTAGATGGCCAGGAGAAGGTAGTCACGAATCAGGAAGCTTTGCATTATATTACGGGGGTGCAGAAAGACCTGAATTTGGAACGGGTCTTTTAGTCAGAAGGAGGATCCTGTCCGCTATCCGAGATATTAAGTTTGTCAGTGACAGGATATCATACATAATTCTAAAGGGTAAACGACATGATTTTATAATTGTCAATGTACATGCTCCCACAGGAAAATAAAGATGACAAGATGAAGGATGAGTTCTATGAAGAATTAGAAAGCTTATTTGATAGACTTTCACGATATCATATGAAAATTGTCTTAGGAGATTTTAATGCAAAAGTGGGACGGGAAGATAGGCTATATTCAAACCAACGATAGGTAAATTCAGTCTTCATGAAGATAGTAACGACAACGGGGTTAGATTAGTCACCTTTGCCGCATCAAAGAATCTCATTGTTAAGAGCACAACATTTCAGCATAAGGATGTTCATAAATACTGCTGGACGTCTCCATAAGGAGAAACACGGAACCAGATAGATTATGTATTAGTGGACAAACACTGGTACAGTAGCATCATCGATGTTAGATCAGTTAGAGGGACAGACTGCAATTCGGATCATCATCTGGCTAGGGTGAAAATCAGACAACTGCTATCGCTTATGAGAGGAACAAACGCTAAAGATGATTCTGAAAAATTTGTTTTAAAAAACACTTGAAAAATTATGAAATGCGGCAAGAATGCCAAATCAAAATTGCTAATAGATTTTAAGTACTGGAATCTTCAGATGACAGTGTGACAAACGAAGAAGAAACTGATATAAATAAAGATTGGAGGCTATAAGAGATACTATTAAATTGTCAGCATCAGAAAGCATTGGTTATTTAAAAAAGAGGAAAAACAAGAAATGGTTTGATGAGGAATGTGCCGACATTGTAAAGAAAAGAAAGCTAGCAAAAATGAAATTGTTACACGAGCCAAATGAGGTAAATTTAGAGCAATTGGGTAGTATTAGACGGGAAACCACCAGACTACTAAAGAGTAAAAAGAGGGTATATCTGAGAGAGAAGATTAATGATGTTGAAATGAATGCAAAAGATAGGAACATTAGAGAATTATATCAGGAATTAGGATAGAGAAGAAAAGGTTCAGGCTAGAACAAACATAATTTGGAATGAAAATGGGAAAATGATTGCAGATTCCAGGAGTATATTAAATAGATGGAAAAGTTACTTTAATCAGCTATTAAATGTACATACGGAACAGGACATTGAGGAGGATAATTTACAGACAGCAGAAATGCTAGTCGCAAAACCATGTGCATTAGAGGATGAAATGGCGATAGAAAAATTGAAGAGGTATAAAGAATCAGGTTCCGATGAGGGGATCCCAGCAGAACTGATTAAATCAGGGGCGGAGGTGAGACG
Organism: Diploptera punctata; assembly: GCA_030220185.1. Classification (NCBI taxonomy): domain Eukaryota; kingdom Metazoa; phylum Arthropoda; class Insecta; order Blattodea; family Blaberidae; genus Diploptera; species Diploptera punctata. Next base: position 887,510 of record JASPKZ010000004.1, read on the forward strand.
AAAAAATTGTTGGACAAGATACGCCGGTTGCTTAGTATTGATTTGGGAAAAAGAATCTCTTCCAGATGAATGGAAAAAAGTCGATTATCGTACCAATTTTTAAGAAAGCAGATAAAACTGATTGCAGCAACTACAGGGGCATCTCATTACTTTCAACTTCGTACAAAACTCTTACAAATATATTAGTAAGCAGACTTACTCCCTATATTGATGACATTCTAGGAGATCATCAATGTGCATTTAGAAAAAACAGTTCTACAGCAGATCTGATTTTTAGTGTAAGATAAATTTTAAAAAAGAAATGGGAATATAATGGTATTGTACATCAACTATATGTAGACTTCAAAAAAGCATATGATTCAATTAAGAGTGAGAAGATATATAGTATCCTGCTGGAGTTCGGAATTCCTAAAAAGTTAGTTAGACTTATACGAATGTGTTTAAATGGCGCAAGGAGTAGGATGCGTGTAGGCAAACAGTTATCGGACACTTTTGAAATCCAGAATGGGTTGAAGCAAGGAGATGCACTACCTCCTCTACTATTTAATTTTGTATTAGAGCATGCCTTCAAATCTTTAGAGGATGAGGAAGGCCTGCAACTCAATGGTATTAATAAGCTGTTAGTTTATGCTGATGATGTAGTACTATTGGCCGATAGTGAGAAGATACTAAAGGACATCACGCACATACTATTGAGTAACACTAACGAATTAGGACTGGAAGTAAATATCAATAAAACTAAATTACTGCTCAAAACAATTAGAGGAACACTATGAAATATGCAAATATTTTTTCATTGGGTAAAGGTACAAACATGAAATTAATAAAGTACATTATTTGTAGTTATTTATTTATTGCTCATGTCAGTAAAAACAAATTAATAACGCTGACAATTAACTTTTCAAATAATTCCGCTATGTAAGCAATTGAATCGTGTGCTTATTTTTCAAAGTTAAACACTCGTTATATAGAGTTAGTATCGTATATGGCCTCCAGGACATTCGATGACACTTTGGCACCTTCGTGACATGCTCCCAATAAGATTCTGGATTTCCTCTTGCGGGATATTCTCCCATTCCTCCTTCAGAGCATCTCCAAGTTGCTGCAGAGTTTGTGGAGCTTGATGTCGGTTCCTGACCTTCCTGTCTAGAAGATCCCACAAGTGTTCAATAGGGTTGAGGTCTGGGCTGACCGTTGGCCACTCCATTACCTCAATTTCATTCCTCCTCAGGAAATCCCTGGTGACAGCCGCAGAATGTGCCCTGGCATTATCCTGCATAAAAAGAAATCCAGGGCCTACTCCAATGACAGCAGATACTGCATGCTCTTCCAGAATGTGCTCGATATACCGGACATCATTCAGTCGCTGGGGAACAAGTACAAGGTCCGTACGATTGTTGTACGTAACTCCGGCCCACACCATTATGGAACCTCCTCCGAATCTATCAATTTCCTGTACAGCCTCTGCAGAAAATCTTTCTCCTGGCCGTCCCCACACCCTCAATCGACCATCCCAACGTGTAAGACGATACCTGGATTCGTCCGAGAAGAGCACAGACTCCCACTGATTCAGGTTCCAATCACCATGGTTTTCAGCATACGTACGTCTTGCTGCCTTATGCCCATTTGTTAAGCGTGGTTTATTAACGGACCTTTTTGGACGAATATTCTCTTTCCTTAATCTGTTCCTTATGGTTTGGTCTGAAACCCGGATTCCGGAAGCCATATGAAGGTCATTATGCAGGTGTTTTGCAGTTTTTGTACGCTGTCGAAGAGCAGAAACAACAACTTATCTGTCATCCTGGGGGCTTGTTTTAAATTTACGGCCCTGACCACGTCTTCTACAATACTGACCTGTCTCTCTGTACCTGTTGCGTAACCTGGACACCACGGAATGAGAAACCCCAAGCTCTCTAGCCACTTGTCGCAGAGATTGACCTTGTCGTAAAAGATGTAGAGCATGATACACTTCAAACTCGTTTAAATGCCTCATTTTGTCAGAGACTTCAATAAACAAGGCAATAATCAACATTCGTCACTATAGCAACATCAGGAAGCTTACCAATTAGAAGTGGCCAGTGCCTTCCAAAATAAAAAAATTCTCTATATTTGTTATTTGAGGTAATTTCTCTGTATTTAGGCCATGGATCTTTAAAATTTGTATCCAATGATAAAATTAATAATTCAATTTACATATTGTCCAACTTTCAGCATCACAGCTTTAAAAAACAGTTACTTGTTCAATGTATTACAAGTGTTCCTCTAATTGTTTTGAGCAGTGTATATAGTCACACGTAGAAATGCATTATATAATGGAAATGGACAGCTAATGACATGAGGGATATTTTGAGGAAGTGGCTGAATTCAAATACCTGGGAACAATAATCACAAACAGGAATGAGATGCACAAACAAATTAAACATAGGCGCAATTCTGGAAATGCGTACTATTATACACTACAGAGGCTTTTGGTGTCCCAACTCCTTTCAAAAAACGTAAAATTAAAAATATATAAAACTATTATTCTACCAGTTATATTATATGGGTACGAAACATGGACTCTTACTTTAAGGGAGGGAATGAGATTACGAATTTTTGAGAAATAAGTTCTTAGGAAATGTTTTGGACCAAAGAGAGATGAACAGACAGGTGAATGGAAAAGACTACATAACAGTGAACTACATGGTCTTTATAGGAAGTCAGATATAATGAGAACACTTAAGTCTCGTAGACTGCGATGGGCAGGACATGTTGCGCGTATGGGGAATGAAAGACGTGCATAGAAGCTTCTTGTAGGAAAACCAGAAGGAAAACGCCCAGTTGGTAGGTCAAGAATGAGGTGGGAAGATAACATTAACTATGATTTGAGGGAAGTAGATTATACAGGGAATGATTGGAAAGCATTAGCTCAGGATAGGGATGTATGGAGAGCGTATGTCCGCGCGGCCATGTACCTAAGGGTTCGATAGTGCCAGTGAGTAAGTAAGTATATATATATATAATATATCCACCGCTGTGGTCTCTAGGTAGCGCGCTGCCTTGTCACGCAGTGGGGCAGGGTTCGATCCCCAGTCGGGACAGTTTTTCTGGATGAGGTTTTTACCGGTGTTTTTCCTCATCTGTAAGACAAATGTGAGGAAAACTTTAAGGCCTAAACGGGCCATGAAATCATATGGCCATCATCATAATCATCTTTATCATTATCATCATCATCATCATCCTTCACCGGTGTGGAAAGCAGCGGGAAGCTACCGCACCTACAATTCCCTAGTAAAGCTGCAAAGCATGGCATGAATATGGTTGCAGTGAAAGACCTGCCCTCGGGCAGAATTACTATGGATGGATATATATTAAGATACAGGACGCAAAAGTAGAGGATTACCAAAATAATAGTGGGATTGTCAAACGCATCTTGAGAGTTAGTAATAAGTTCAGAAAAATAACCTAAATCTAATAATATGTTGATGATGAAGTTTGATATTAACATCTTATTCTTTGTTATCGGTATGTCATTGTATATTTTCGTGTGTTTGGAATAGTGTAAAGGAACATTAATCAGGCAACGCGAGAACAGAAAACAAAGATGTAAAGTAAGAACAAATAGAAATGCCGCAATAAAAGTATTCAAACATAAATCCATTATTTATTTATGAAATGGCCTTCATTAAATTTTGCACGGCAATAATATTTTACAATCCTTTTCACTTTGAGTATTGCATGTGATGTCGGAGAGAGGCTATTATTGAAACATGTGCGGTCCTCAGTTGTGCCAACAGAAATAAACATATGTTAACATAGATTACACAAACATACTACAGGAATAGAGGATTGCATCATGATTTCCAGGCCCAAAACGTTCGAAATATACTTTTGTTATTTTACATCTGCAGGAAACTGGAATTAACATCGTTAAATGTTTACAAGGGATTTATTTTTATCTCAAATTAATCCTCATTTCAGTATTTCACTATGACAAAAGATAGTGGTCCCTATCGTTTTATCTTTACATTAAAATAAATTCTTAACAGATATTAACCAGAGACTTCCCGATATATCGTATAATGTTTTCATAAACATACAATTGTGTAATTGAAGAACAAATATCGATAGCCTAGCTTATATTTTAGCCTTGCTCTAAAATGTGTAATAAAGAAAGGCTTATCTTGTAAAATGGAGAAAAATGAATTTTTAAATGTGGCTTTTGTGCATCGCGCCGTTCAGCTAAGCAATTCCAAAAGGATTTAGGATAAATTTCCTTTCCTTTCCTTTCCTTTGTTCTCTCTTGACATTTGTTTTGTATTTTTAATTATGGCATACAAGTCTAACTGAATTTTTAATGGATTAGGACAAACAAAATTATACGTCTTGTGTCCAAATGCTAGAAAGTGTAAAGAGAAGGTCATCTGGGTAGACGTGAAGGGAGTAATTTCTGGAAGGTGATTAGGTAGGATTTTTCTAAAGTATTGGAAAAAGTTTAAGGTTTAGGAATTGCGTCTTGAAGTTAGGTTTTATGAAAATATTCAAAGGACTGATTTACTGGATTGAATGGGTTCGGGGTTCAAATCTAAGTCTGAACTCAGAAACAGCTAACTAAATAACGTAGTGGACGACAGATCTATTTTAAAGAAAACTTTAATGAGATAGATACGGGGGTCGTTGAAGATGTTTAAGTCTGTCTGATTTGGTTAAAAGGCTACCCCGTATTTATACATAAAATATATCATTCATTCCGGCTGGAAAAGTACTACTTTCAGTCACCCTCATCAATTTATCTTTTTTTTTTTTACTCTAATATAATTGTTATATGACGGTTCTTAACTTATCTGTAAATGAGGGTACAATTCTAATCTGAAAAAAAAGTAGCTCTTTGGAAGCCTAAATGGCTTACGCTGCCTAAACCATAAGAAATACACAACATTAATGTACACAGAATTGAATTTCTCAAAAAAGCTCTACAAAAAAGTCCGCGACAGCATATTTTAATCTCTTACGGATAACTCACAATAATCATTTTTATGTTTCATGTACACCTAAAGCCCTGCCCCTTAGCCGAGTGGTTAAAGCAAGAAGTCTTGGTGCAGAACTACGGGACGTACGTAGGTTCGAGTCTCCATGGGGAAGAAGTTTTCTCATGGAATTTCGGCCAGTATGAGACCGGTGCACAGTGGGCAAGAAGTGAAATCTAGCTGAAAAAAGAACTATTTTCACTCACCCTCATCAATTTATCTTTTTTTTTTTCATTCTAATATAATTGTTATATGACGGTTCTTAAATTATCTGCAAAGGAGGGTACAATTCTAATGTTTATGAAGACAGTATAAACATCGGAATTTGCTGATGATTAAGAACTCATCTGGTCTATGTCCCAGTTGCGTTATTAGCGTTGTGTGTTCAAGTTCAGTGAGCTATTCTTCTTATCCTATATGGATACTTCACCTCAAGGTTTGTAATTTTATTTGGTATATTTTAATGTTTTTCTAAATAACCAGATTTTTTGTTAAATACTTGTGGAATCATAACTTCCATCCACTAAAAAAATTGCACAATCACCTTATTTTAAATTGAGCTACAAAGAAAACAGTTCTGAACAGTAGTACAAATTTTAGTTAGAATATAGAGTGATTTATGGACTTTAATTCGCGCACAATAAAATGTGTGCAAATTATTGCGTTTTTAAATTAGCTTTCTAATTACAGGAGGTAGCCAGCAACTGAGGTCTACAGTTGCGCGCAGAGAATAATTGTTTGATTTGATATGGATAGAAATGTTAGATAGAGGCATTACGTTATAATTTAGTAAAACAAATTAGGGGTAGGGGGATGTTAGCAGAATGTTTTAATGTTTTAATTGATATGAAAAATCAATATTTTTTTGAAAAGCGATTTTCTCAAACGTACGAAGTTGTGCGCGAGAAAAAAATTCTAATCAAATATTCTGATTCGCTAGGAGTGGATTTTAACTTTCCCGTTATGAAGAATTAATTTACATGACAGTCGTTGGAAAATTCTCTTTCATCTGCTTATGGAATTGGAAGACCCGAAATAATTTTCGAAGAGGCTGCAATTAAAGAAAGTTCCCTTAAGCAGGAATTATCTCGCGATGAACTTGCTCTTGCAACAGAAATATCACTTTGGTCATATGGTAAACGGGATACTGCTGATGTTTTAAAGACTTACTCAAAAAACCACAAGAAATAGCTTCAAAATAATAATAAACATTACAAATCACCCCGCTCAACTCCCTGTCTTCTATGTCATCGTCTTTTTTGACAATAAAATATCGACATGTTGATATATTAACATGAGACTAGGTGTCAAAAAGAGAGGTTGTGATTTTTTATCCACCTTATAATGCTTCTAGGGAAGCAAATTTGTTATGCTACCTTTCCCAAGACAGGCATTTCAGCAGAAGTATTTTTTTTTTATTCCAGTCTCTTCGAAAGATATTTTGGGTCCATAAACAGATGGAACAGGCTTTTGCAAAGACTATCAGTGTTCTAAATTCTTAATAACGGGAAAGTTTACATTTACTTTTAGTCAATCAGATTATTTCAGTAGAAATCTAACTTTTTTTTCTCTCGCACAACTTCTTATCTCTTAGAAAATAGCTTTTAAAACATGTTTTTTAAATATGTCTTTAAAACATTCTCCGAACATCCCCTAACTGTAATTTATTAATAGAGGATCACTTATTGCCTCTATCGATCACGTTTCTTCATATATTAAGTCAAACAATTCTCTGTGCGCGAAGATAGGTCTCAGCTGCCGGCTAATAAAAAATCGAATTACAAAACAAGCAATAATTTGCACACATGTTATTGTGCGGGAATTGAAGCCCATAAATCACTCTATATTCTAACTAAAATTTGTACTACTGCTCAGAACTGTTTTTTTTCTCGTAGCTCAATTTAAAGTAAAACAATTGTGTACTTTTTCAGTGTTTCGATGGTATGATTCCACGTGTATTTAACACAATATCTGGTTGTATAGAAACATGTTAAATATATCAATGAAAAGTACAAACCTTGAGGTAATGTTTCCATATAGAATAAGAAGAATAACTCACTGAACTTTAATGCAAAACGAATTTATTTCTACAGCTCGGTATACACAACTGGGATGCGGACCAGATGAGTTCTTAATCCTTAAATTCATAATGTATCCTTTTGGATACATCAGTTGGTTCAATTAATTCAATATTTTAAATAAATCAGAAGAAAAACAAAAAGAAACCACTTAAATGTGTGTCTAATTATACAATATATACCTAATAATAACAGTTGCACAAGATTCCGTTTTCACTGCGGTCCGCCGCATTCAAATAACTAACAGAAGAAATTTGTTTTTTGCCAATTTAAGGGTTAACAATCGGCAACTTCCGATGTTTATATTGTCTACATAAATTTTAGAATTCTACCCTCCTTTGCAGATAAGTGAAGAACTGTCATCTGGTAATAATTTTAGGGTAAAGAAAGATGAATTGGCGAGAGTTAGTAAAATACCTTTTTCAGCTGGATTTCGTATCTGCCCCACTATGCGATGCCCACCTAGCATCGTGAGGCATTTGAGTAACTACAATAAGTAGCTATAACGGCTGGAGGAAACGACATGCTGACCACATGTCACCCTACACTGGCTAGATGATCGTCTACCTCTGTCATTAACACATGTGGATATGAGGCCAACTGCCGGCTTTGAGTTTTTTTATACCAAGAAGATCGGGATAAGTAGATTCCCGGGCAAGCGTGCTCTGCCATACCGTTCATCCGATTGAGATGGAGCTGTTTGAAGAATGTTCGGGAGATTCTGCGAATGAACATAGGCTATAAGATAGTTGTAATACTCAACCACTTCACCCCTAAAAAATCACCCATTGTAGTGAAACACGTGAAATAAAGTCCCTATTTTGACGCATAAATGGCTTACGCTGCCTAAACCATAACAAATGCACAAAATTTATGTACACAGAATTGAATATATCAGAGAACTCTACAAAAAAATCCGCGACTGCATATTTATCTCTTACTGATAACTCACAATAACCATTTTTGTCTTTCATTGATGCCAAGAAGATCGAGACAAGTACGTAGATTCCTGTGCAAGCATAGCAGCACATGGCGGGTATTCTTTTACGGATAACTCACAATAACGAATTTTGTCTTTTAGCTCATTTATGCCAAGAAGATCGAGATAAGTAGATTACCGGGCAACACCAGGTACTCAGCACTGGGAATCTTAAGATAATTACGATATACGTTTATAATTACTTTTCATCTTATTTATTCAATTAATCATAAGAAGTATATTAATTTTTACCTTTCAGCTCATTTATGCCAAAAAGATCGGGATAAGTAGATTCCCGGACAACACCGGGTAAAAAGCACGGGGTATCTAAAAATATTTACGATGTAAATTTTTCCTCTTACTTATTCAACTAAACATAAAACACATTAATTTTCGTATTTCAACTCATTTATGTCAAGAAGATCGGGATAAGTAGATTTCCCGGACATGCCGGGTAATCAGCACGGGGTATCTAAAAAATAAAATGTTATAATTATTTTTCCGAATACCTATTCAACTAGACATAAAAGCACATTAATTTTCATTTATTTAGGCATAGCAGCGCACGCCGGGCATTGACTAGTTGTATATAAATATTATCGTTGTAGAATATTTACTTACCGAATTGAGATATATATATATATATATATGTTGGTAGAGCGGTGAACTCTAGTGGTATATAATTTCAGTAATCCATAGATCGCTGGTTCAAATCCGGCTGGGAGTTTTTTTAGAAGAGTATTACTTTTAGCTCATACTACAATAGAATCGAATTTAAAGATATTTACATTTTCATCTTATTCTGTCTATCTATCTATCGTCGGGTTTTTACAGCTGCTGCCGTCTTCCCGTGCCAAACCTCCAAAGCCTACGATCTTGGGCATCTTCAATGCTTAGTCCTCTAGCTTGCATTATTGTCTTCATGTTTTCGTTCCATGTTAACCTTGGTCTCCCTCTTTTCTTCTTTCTGTTCGGAAGCCATTCATATAGTTGCTTCGGCCATCGTTCATCTTCCATTCTTAAGACATGCCCTAACCACTTTAATTCCTTCTCCTCAATTCTTTCAATTATGCTTTCTTCTGCTTCCATTATGTTACTAATTTCCTTATTTATGACATTTTCTAATCTAGACTTCCTGGCACTTCTGCGTAAATAATCCATTTCAGAACAATCTTATTCTGTAAAATATTAAAACTAAAAAATAAAAAATAAATAATAGTTTTAAAAAACTAAAACAACACGCTTCATTAGAAAACCGAACTAAAAAAATGAAAAATAATTTTAATTTCCAACACGCTTGGGATAAATAATTTTACCATCAAAAGCGTGGGGTGCTTTTTATGATTTTCACATTTTATTCTTAGAGACTTTAATTTTACCAATATATGTTTATTATCAAATATATTAATTGATAAGGAGCACCCCACGCTTTTGATGGTAAAATTATTTATCCCAAGCGTGTTGGAAATTAAAATTATTTTTCATTTTTTTAGTTCGGTTTTCTAATAAAGCGTGTTGTTTTAGTTTTTTAAAACTATTATTTATTTTTTTAAGTTGTTGCAAGTAATAATGCAAATTTCTGACTACTCATTCGTAAGTCATAACTCTAAATTTAGGTAATGTTTAGTTTCTGTTGGCTTGTATTTTGAATAATGACCTACTTTTTTTTTCGAACTTTACCTTAAAGTACTCCCCATAACCTGAACTTTTCACACGAACAAGTTCAGTGTGAGCATATTTTATATGAATGAATCGTTATTTATATTTTTATAGGTATGTATAGATGATAATTCACCGCTGTGATCTCGGAATATCGTCCTTGCCTCGTACACCCACCTCATATAATAATTTTTGAACTTGGTTTTTAGGCATTGCCTTTAAACCAATATTAATATAGAAGGATGGTTATTTATTATACACGATCCTGTCAAATAGTGGTGGGGAAAGTAGTTCGTTCTTACTAGAAAGAAGTGCTTCACTCGCGAAGCGTTGTGTTGTAGTTCTTTACTTCACAAGTTCTCTATGTTAGCCACAGGGCATACTCTTCATGGCAGTTAATTCCTTCTCCAGCCACTCGCGAATTATATCTTTATTTCTCGAGCCCAAGCTACAGTTTTATTCACGAAGCTTCATTGCTGCTTTGATGCTCATACAATTTACTAGAGAACATTCCTCTATTTTATAAGCGGCGAGCCCGGTTTGGATCCTCGATCGGGAGAACTTTCCTGGGTGACTTTTTTTTCTGGTTTCTTCCTCACCTGTAAAACAAATATTAAGACATTTTAAGGCCCAAATCGTTCCGGAACAACATAATCATCATTGTCTTATTCACCATTGTTTAGTTTGAATGTGATATAACGGCATTTTTCGTTCTTAAAATATTAATGTTGTCTAGGAAAAGGCCTAATTGAGCTGACCATTCATTCGAGAAGGCACCCATGTCCTTGTGCACTCAAAAATATATGTGTGTGTTCCAAAGTTTAAAATCTTCTCCTGACAGGTCGTGCTGCTGTAAGACCCGTGTGATATGTACCAAAAATGTGAAAGGTTAAACTACATCGGAGGAGGAGGAGAAGAAGAAGAAGAAGGTGAAGGTATATAGTAGATATACATATATATTATTAAAGATAATGAAATTCAACACAATATGAAATAAAATTATGTACGTTGCGGGATTAAAAAAAACTAATTCGTTTCAAAATTCATCCATAAAACCTCATTTGGGATCATTGTAACGTAAACAACTAATACACGATACAATTTGCAGATATAGGAACTTATCTCTTAACTCACAATTATTCTCGTAACCTCATAAAGACACGAAATAAACAAATTACTTTACAACTTTAATATTCAAAGAAATGTATATGTTTATAAAAGTGAGAATTTTGAATCTGGTCAGGTAGATAGTTGTAAAGGAAAAAAAGATGGGAAGGCGCCTGGGGGTCTCGGAGATGAATATCGGCAAAGGAAATGGAAAAGTATGCAAGTGATGAAAGGGATCTTGTTATCATACAGCAAGGTGCCTTTGCACATACGCAATGAAGTGGATGTCGCTTTGCTAACTGCTGTAACATGTTCCAGAATTAAACTTGAAGTGCTGCAAACCGGGTCATCTGCGAATGGGATTTTATATCGCTCCAGTCACTGAATCTAACATTTTGCAATACAAACACTTCTGGAAGAGCTTACTTTAATTTTCCACTTCAGATAGTTCACTTCTGTTGGTCCCTTCAGACCATGTTTCTTATTATTATCCTTCACTTTATTTCATAATAATAACAATAATATGTAAGACTGCCTCATGGGCTAGTGGCCAGTGTTTCTGACTACAGATCATGAGGTTCCGGATTCGATTATCGGTCTAACCATAGGAATTTTTCCATGGTTGCCCATGATCTGGAATTTAGATTATGTTTAGGTTAACTCTCCTGGTGCTTCATTATCATTTACCATCCATCATATCATCGGGGTAACATAACTCCGCTTTCCAGGTGCACCAACCCAAGAAATGGATTACAATTCCGCCAATACCAGGAGAGTAAGCCAGAAACACCATAAAAGAATCCTGGTGTCATTAAAAAAACAATAATAGCAATAATTATTATTATCATTGTGTTAAGCGCCATAGCTGATCGGTCTAAGATTTCATGCTTTGGTGCAGAGCTAGGACATGCGCTTGTTCAAATCCCGATGGAATTTCGGCCAACATGGCATAAATATCCACCCATCATCGTTAGAAATCTGGGTAGTTACAATAAGTAGGTGGTGTCCGTCGTGCCGTCTTAAGTGGTAGTGAGCCCAGATTCGATACTAGGCAGAGTTGAAAATTTAATTGCAAAATTAATTAAATAAAATTAATTTAACTGAAAATGTTCAATCTCGGGGCCAGGAAGGGTAATAATTAACATTTTTAATTGTCTGATTGAGAAAATTAGACTACTGTATTAAATGGATAATCCCTACGTAGTACATATGTTGAAAAAGCATATGGTACTGTTGATAGTGATTCGTCCGTAGGATTGGGACAATAAGTCTGGCTGCCTCCTTGGTGCTTTTCTATAGGAATAGGCTACGTGCCGGCATCAGGTTTCACCTTCTCCCTACTCATCACCATCATCCATCTTTATACAAATTTTACACTAAACAAACATATAAATACACACGTCATATACTCCTCTGAATATAATACAAGAGTGTATCATCTATGTAAACTGGTATGGCGAAGTGGTACGTAAATTGAAAATAAACATATTTAATACAGTCGAACCGTCCAGCGCGAAACCCGAAGCACGGAAAGTGTAGTGGTGGAATTAGAACACACATATTTTCTCATAACCTGCACATAGAACTCAATTATTATTATTATTATTATTATTATTATTATTATTATTATTATTATTATTATTATTATTATTATTATTATTATTATTATTATTATCATTATTATTATCATCGGCCGCGGTGGGGTGGTGGTTATGTTTCTTGCCTCTAGTTCCGAGGGACGCGGGTTGAAAACCGGCCGGGATAGATGGATTTTTTTACATGGAAAAATCCAAGGGACAAGTACACCAAGGTCTTTAACCCATTCACTTAAGGTTTAAATGCTCGTTTAATTTCCCCAGAAACGATTTGTCACCGTAAATTATATTGTCTATTTACAGACGTTCAAAACGAACAAAATATAACTTTACTTCAGATCTCAATAAGGGTGAAAGCAAAACACATTCGTCTATTATTCATAAATGCTAACAAAACATTACCCTGCCAAGGAGGTTACAAAAATTACATAATACATAACAGGCAGAGTTAGGCGAGTGTACTTGTCTTCTGAGTTAAAGGCCATACTATCTCAAGGGCCGTCCAAGTATTATTTTACCGTTTTTAAGTAACTCCTGCAAGGAAGCACCATATGTGGGTGTACGGATATAGATAGATTTATTCGTGAGACACCTTCAGGACGCTAGTTCCCTCTTTACAAACAGACTTTGTTAAATGAAATTCTTGAGTTAAAATTGGAGACTGGCGGCCTGAGAACCATTAGTATAAGAATGTTAATTTTAATAATGATTTTCTAAAAGAAACTAAATTACATTAAAAAACAAAAAAAAAGTTAATTGCTTAATTTCTCTGGTAATAATACTCTATACTAATAAACATAGGAATTCGTTTAAGTCTGTTACTAATAGATTTCGTAATAAGAAATGTTGAAGTTTCTTTTGCTATGTTAACCAACAAAACCAAGTTGAAAAAAGTAAGTATATTTCATTAAGTAATTTATAAGAAATGCAAGAAATGTTAAAGAAGTAATAAAAATAAAGGATTGAGAGGCAGGAGTAAAAAATTAGTGACGGAAGTGAAATATTATCAAGGAGCAGAATCTCTGAGAGTTAGCCGACTGTCTCTACGCATGCGCACTCAATTCGTCAACGCTATGATGTATGTTGCACTTAAAATGTTACGAAAAAAGAAACAAAAAAAATTGGACATACACACGCATATATATATATATATATATATATATATATATATATATATATATATATATATATATATATATGCATGTGTACTAATAGGCCTAATATAAACATAATTAGATTTTTTAATTTCTTTAAAATACTTATGGTTATAGGTTATAATCTTCTTTTATCCTTAATTTCCTGACATTTGTCTTGCAGGTGAGCAAAATCTCCGAGAAGAAATCATCCAGGAAACTTACCCCGACCGAGGGATCGAATCCTGTCCCGCTGCGTACGTGGCAGGGACGCTATCTCGAAACCATAGTGGTGTTCTGGTTATAATAATAATAATAACAATAATAATAATAATAATAATAATAATAATAAAAATTCGTCTTCCAAGCCCAAGTATAAGAACTAATTCCCTGGTAAGATATCAAGGCTGGATTTTCAATCCATCTCTTCTTCGGATGGCCCATAGATCTGTCCATGTGGATTGTATTGAAGCATGACTTTTGAAATTCTGTCCAGTCGCGGAATGAATGGTTGGATATTGTAAACAAAGCCTACGTCACCTGCATTATGTACTGTAGACACACTTGCTTACAATAACTAGCTATCCACTTCCGCGACTGTACATGAGTTTTCAAATTGTAATGGCAATTGTTTATCTGATTATAACTTGAGTTATTTGCAGGACATGTTCATTACTTTTGTTATCCCATCGGGAAGAAGCCGCTGTTGATCTCATGGATTTCAACTCGCAGCTTGTAATTTGATGGATGTCCTTATTTCTCACTGTCCAGACTTCACTTCCCTAAAATATTACTGCTCTTGCTAACGTTTCATATAAACGTATTCTTTTGTGTCTATAACGCGGCACACTGGGTGATGCCAATCATCGTCGCCAAGTAGTTAGATCCCCGTTCGTCTCGCTTCGGAACATGGGTATCATACTCTCCTAATGAGAAGTTTCTTAACTAGACTAATTTAGTTAGGTTTATTTCCCTATAGATGTCAGCGAATGACATGTGGTTAGTACATCGCCTAGAGGAGACATCTAGTAGGCAACTGAGTTATTACTTGGGTGGAAATTTTGCTCAGATGTCTTTTCAGGCTTGAGGTTATTTCACGAACCCGAAAATCGTCAAACTCGGGACCTAGAGCTTAAAGTCTCACCCGAAGAAATTGTCTCTTGGATTTTTCCATCCCCGGCCGGGTTTTAATCTGCGATCCTCGTTACTGAAATTTCAAGAGCCTATAAAACGTGTTGTTTTAGTTTTTTAAACTATTATTTATTTTTTCATTTTTAGTTTAATTGATTGTCGAGTACAAACCTATAGGGAGGGGAGAGAGAGAGTGAAGGGAGGGGACTCGTGTAGGGATGGATAGACTATTTTTTTCTGAGAGAGCGGAACAATCCTTGAGACTGATTATTATTATTATTATTATTATTATTATTATTATTATTATTATTATTATTATTATTATTATTATTATTATTAGAGATAGGCCTATCGTTATCCCTCAAATTACTGTTTAATCGAGATATTCCTATCTTGAATTAATGTAATCTTCTCCATTCTCATTCTTATAATTTTGACCCCAAAAAGTGAAATTATATTATTAAATGTTGCAAAAATAATGTTATGAGAGAAAATATAAAAGTGCAAGGATTCTTAATAGAAGCTATTAAAACAGCACAATCATTAAGATTGGTTTGGACATATGAAAAGGTTGACCGAAGACTAGATTATTATCGAAGAAGATTTATTAATGGAATCCGACAAGAAAAAGCAAGAGTGGAAAACCAAATCTAACGTGTACACAATGAGTAGCGAGAACGATGGAAGAATGCAGTCACAGAAAAATAGAATAGATATTGTCTATAGAATCTTGAAATGAATACAGGAAGATGCCAATGATATTACAAAACCTGAGAATAAATAAAATTGTTATAATAATAATAATAATAATGATAATAATAATAATAATAATAAATAATAATAATAATAATAATAATAGGGGCACGCCGTAGCGTAGTGGTTAAGCACTGCGCTACAAACTGGAAGGTCGAGGGTTCAAGTCCCGGTGGGGTCAGGATTTTTAAACTGACCCAAACCTTCTGGTGGCACTATGGCCCTGGGGTCGACTCAGCCTCTAACTTAAATGAGTACCAGATGCTTGTTCTGGGGGTAAAGGCGGCCGTCACGCAGGGCTGACAACCCGACTGACATAAAGTGCCGATTGTCTAGAAAAAGTGGGATCCTTAACATCCTACTACCCCAAGGGTCTCCCGAGGCCTGTATGGGAACACTTTATTTTACTTACTTTAATAATAATAATAATAATAATAATAATAATAATTATTATTATTAATAATATTATTATTATTATTATTAAGTTATCATTGTTATATATTGTATCTAATTTTAAGGAGTTTTATCCATAAACAAATTTCACCACAAAAAAAAAAGTTTGTTTTTCATTTTAGTATGCAGAGACTTTCAAATTGGAGTCGAATTCAACCGTTTATAAAAAAATTGATGGACAAGCTCCTGTATCGGTAATCTCGGTGACAGTAATAAGAAAACTATTAGCATTATGAAGCTTAAGCTCTACGTTCTGATCATGTGTCGTGGAATATAATTATATAAATAATAAATATGTTTTTTTTATATTGGTGTTGCTGATAATATTTTCATATGCAACACACAATTAATTAATACTAAACATGGCGAATATGATAATGGTTGTTATGATGACAAAATGATGTTCACTGATCCTTTGTACCTTATAGTTTACCGACATTTGTCTTACAGGTGAGGAAAAAACCCAACAAAACATCACCCAGGAAACTTATTTGGAACGGATATGAAAACCGGGCCCGTCGCTTACGAAGCAGTGACACTACCCCGAGATCACAGCAATATAATATAACGACGCGGGAATATATATATATATATATATATATATATTCCCGCGCCGTAACCGAGTGGTTAAGGCAAGAAGCCTTGGCGCAGAGATACGGGACTTGCGCTGGTTCGAGTCTCCATGGGGGAAGAAAGTTTCTCATGGTAGTTCGGCCAGTATGGGACGGGTGCCCACCCAGCATCGTGAGGCATTTGGGTAGCTACATTAAGAAGCGGCTCCAGGTTGAGAAAACCAGCTATAACGGTTGGGGAACTCGACATGCTGACCACACGTCACCCCTACACTGGCTGATGATCATCTACCTCTGTGATTGACACATGTGGATGTGAGGCCAGCATACGGCTGGTAGGCTAAGGGCCTTCTAGGCCTGTCGTGCCAGATACATATATATATATATATATATTTATTTATTTATTTATTTATTTATAAGGTTAAAGTGATCCCAATACAGTTCTTTGGAGGCCCTTGTTGTAGTGTATGTGATGGTTCCCACCTTTCTAATGAATCGACACCAGATGTCAGCCCTCTTTATTCCAGAACAAGTGTCTGATACTCACTGAGGCTGAATCGACACCGGGGTCAATGTACCGCCAGATGGCTTAATATACATATAAAATCGTTTAATATCGTTGTTAGTAGTTATTTATGCTAAGATCAAACATGGGTGTACTCCTACGCCTATGATTTTTTTATATCCCAGATTCCTTAACGAGTCACACATTTCTATGATACGGAAGTGATGGATTTTTAACTTCCCCTTCTAACCAGCTTGCATTATTGAATTTTGATAACTTGACCAAAATAGAACCCGCAACTCTTGGTCCCGACATGGACACGCTATAACGAGAACGAGAGTGATGTGACTATGAAGATAGTCAATAATGTGATAGCCGAAGAAAACTAATTAGGTAACTTCTCTTGTAAGGAATTCGATGATTAGGGACCTACAAATAGTCAGTAGTGAAGCACTACTTACATCATTGCCTATTTACCTTTATCATACAATTTCCAAGCCCTCTTATCACATATTTTTTTCTTGCTCTGCCAATGTTATTTCTCCCGCTTGATGCTCTCTCTCTTACTATCTTCGTAAATTTACATTTACATTTTCTTCACTGTGTCCATCTTGTTATATGATATATTCTCGTTTTTTTCTAATGCTGTCTTTGATTATTGTTTTGTTTATTGCTCGCAAAATCCTCATTTCACTAGCTTCTAAAATACACCATGTTATCGATGTCCCTAGCCTTGTCACCTTTGAAGATGTTAATAATTTTTACTACTTACAATAAGGGTTAAAAAGAGGCAGACACATAACAATAACTCTATCATTAGCCCTACCTCTATGATTAACATTTATAGTAGTCGTGTGAATCAATAATACCCAACAAAATTTGCTCAAATAACTTAATAACTTAATGGCATCTCTAAACGGTTGCAAAATACCAACAGATCCAACCTTCACCACTACTACTCTATCCCGGTGACCATTGTTTACCGTACTCACCCCTGATTCCGAGGTTCGCGGGTTCAAACCCGTCCGGGAGCAATGAGTTTTTAAGGGTATATAATCCTGACCATGGCTTCCTTCGGAAGGAAAGTAAAGCCATAGACACCATATCGTAGATTACGACCGTAAAAGAACCAACCAACTCCGTGTCGCTTGAGACCTAGAAAGTGCCTGATCTAACAGCCGGTTGCTGAACTCACATCCACATGTATTCACCACAGAGGTGGATGATCATCCGCCAGTACAAGGGTGACATAGGCTATGTTACCATGTGAGGTCTATCTGCCGTTAAAGTTGGTTTTATCACTACTTATTGTAGCTACCCAGATTCCTCCTGATGCTGAGTGGGCACCTGTCCCATGTTCCATACTAATCGAAATTCCATGAGAAAATGTTTTTTTCCCTATAAGGACTCGAACCAGTCCAAGCCCCATAGCTTTTCGCCAAGGCAGTGTAGCCTTCAACCGCTCGGCTACGACACGGGACACATAAAAGAATCTCAAGCCGTAAATAAGAGGTATCTGAGCGAAATTTTAAGCTTTTTTTTTAACCTCAACTAGGTCCTACAATAAATTACGGCTCCAGGTTGAGAAAACACCCCCATATTGCCTGGATGATCATCCATTTCTACGACAGCATATGTGGATGCGAGGTCAACAGCCGGCTGGTAGGCCAAGGGCTTCTAGGTCTTGCGCGCAATGGAGAAAAAACTCTGTTGTATATGTCAAAATGTGTGTGATGGTGAGACGAATGGTCGGGAATAGTCAAAGTGAACCATTGTAAAATTCAGAGACACTTTATTTTTAGTGTTGCCAGTGTAGAGTTACAAATGTAACAGCGTTGGTGTCCCCTCAGTTTGATGTTTGGGCGTAGCTGACCGCCGTTCCCCATATAATGTTTAAACCGGACCAACAATATGAGGAAATTAATATAATATACCTTATTTCAACCCTCGTGTACGGTCAACCTACCACATTGCATTTATCTAGAGGATTAAATTACATTTTCCATCAGTTATTCAAAATTTGTAGTTTAACTAGCGACATTAGTTATTAAATCAACTTTTAGAAGGAAACTGAATATACTTCGTTCACTTTCTAGAATGAATTAACTCAGACGGGACTTAACGATTCAAATTCAGGCTCACCTGAATTTGAATTCCGGTGACACCTAACCTGCCTGACGTTTCTCAAGGTTTGATTGAATCATCAAGCCAAATAGCCTATTGGGTTGTAATTTCATTGCCACGATATATTTTGTATATTTATTTAAATTCATTATTATACCATAGCGTTCTAAGATGCACAGCCCATGATAGAAGAAATATCCTCCGTAAATTTGAGTCACTATGGGCCGGTGCCAGACCGATTTATCTTTAGGAATTGGGATAGCTACAACAAGTAGCGACTCCATGCTAAAAGAAACAAGCTATAATGGCTGAGGAACCCGACATTCTGACCCATGTCACGACCGTAGTAGCCGAATGAACATAGGCCTATATGTCTGTAAATTGCACAAGTGGATGTATGAGGCCAGCAGCCGGTTGGTAAGCAAAGAACCTTCTAGGACTGTCACGTTTTAAGAGTAGCTTCCTGATTTTATGTAATTACATATTCTGTTCCTGTATATCTAATTACAGAAAGGCTAAAATTTCGACGATTTTCACTGAAAGGACCCTTATTTCGAAGTTTTAAATTACATATTTTGAAGTATAATACATATTTCACACCATAGTATCTAATTTTACGTAGGCCTATTTTAAAAATATTGCTAAATTATTATGCATTTTCGTCAATTCCATTTATTTTCGTTACGTGGCAAGAAAAAAAAGACACATTTTATTATTGTGCTTCTCATACATTGCCGTCAATCCCATCCATTTTCGTTACATTCAAAGCAAAATTGCACGAGTTCGATGCAGACAACAGTGACTCGTTTTAAACGCTTGTCTTTCATGTTCTCAAGCGCTTCATAATTAGTAATAGTCAGTTGCATTTAAGTTAACGATGACATCATTAACCACTGATGGCAAAACAGACCTCTGCCAAAGTCGTGATAAACGTGTAGGGTGTAGGATGAAATCTCAAATTGAACACCATTTACGACTCATTCTACATATTAGGAATAAAACAACGAGTGTCTTCAAACAAATATGTACTACTTACCCAGTTGCAGGGGCAGCCTACATCATGGTAAAGCAACAAAACAAGAATAATTATATATATTTTCTAGTAGAAATATATAATATTGTTAATTAAATAATTAAATAATTTTCAAAATATTACTACTATGGAGTTTTACAAAAAAATGTGCATGTCATTGCATGCAGGGAACATGCCCTGGAACAAACTTCAGGTACCCAAATTTAAATATTTCTTTTAAAAAAATGCTGCATCCGCAACATTCCCGACAGCTGCACTCTAAGGAAGAATTACTTGGATTCTTATAATGTTGACATATTTGAAGAAAATCGGGGTGACATTGGCAAATCACCTCTATGGATTTCTGGTGATGAGACGACAGATGCTGCAGCCTCGTTTCATCGCTAATACAATTATAACAAGTTGGACTCTGAAGCTGCATCAAAACTCTATTTAATTTATTGTAAACCTTTGGAGGCAACAAATAGTTAACAATCCTAGATTTATTAATAATGGACTTGATGCACTATGGCTAGTTGACATAAAAGAATATATGGCCGTATTGAAGTACACAGATGCAGCTCCGCGTATGTTGAAAGCGAAGAAATCGCTTACTATATTTACCAAACTTAGTGCTTGTTACATGTACGGCTCATGCACTGAACGAGTGGCAGAGACGGACATAAATTCCCAGAACTAAATACACTGATATCAGCAACGAATAAGGTTTTCTTTAAATGCCCTTATCGTGTACAACGCTACAAGCAGTACCTACCTGATGTACCTCTGCCTCCGGATCTAGTGATAACAAGGTGGGCAACATGGATTGTAACTGTGATTTTCAACAGTAAGCAATTCGAAGCTGTGAAGTTAGCGATGGAGAACTTTTCTTCTGACCCTGCAGTGTGTGTGTGTGAGTGAATCCTTCTCAGCATTCAACAGTTCTAAAATGCTAATTTTTTTGGTTCATCCATCGCAAGTCACTTGAATTTCCTACAGTATCAAGAAACTGGATACTTCAAGTATGTCTCTCCACACAAATAATAGAATATGCAATTCTACTAAACTGCAATATGTGCTGAATAAGAACAATGGATACTCAAATCTCGTTATTTTGTCTCGCTTATTTAAGGTGAAATTTTATTCAACTCCCTGAAAATATTATTCCTAGCACAACCACTCTGTATAAGTATGCAAAATTGATTTTATGCGTAGTTGAGCGATCTTTCTCTATTTATAATGTATATATATATATATATATATATATATATATATATATATATATATATATATGCACGGAAGACTGTGCATGATAACAAAACATTTGGTAAAGTATATTATAATAAATTTTGCATACCATCCCAAAGTGACTCAAACGCTTAAATGTGAGACACTAATACTACCGTACTTTGTAGCACAAGTGAACTGATTAAGAATTAACATAGCCTACGTACCTGTGAACTTCTGTTTTGTATCAAAGAAATTACATTTTGGATTTTACATATAATTACTTCATTACATATTTATTTACATATTTACCAATTTTGGTTACATATTTATGTTCATATTTCTTAATTTGAAATTACATAAAATCCGGATCATTCTCATGACTAATGTCATATATAAAAATACATGATTGTCTTTCTTACGGTACACACACAAAATATCCTAAACGTTATATAGGCTTAATGAAAGATGTTCAAGCGTTTCAAAATAAGATTGAAATACCAAAGTTATTTTTTTAATATCTCAATGAACTGATTCATGAAGTAGCGTTTCTCATAGGTACTTTCGAATACAGTTTCATATTAAAAGTGTCCATAACTGGAGATACAGAAGAGTTTCCAAAACCAACCAGAGTTAATTTAGATTGATATGTGTTAATTCCTAATTTTCTGACTAGATCAGAAGTCACAAATGACAATTGAGAAGCAGTGTCCAAAAGCCCCATCACTATAATAATGCACCCATTTACAGCCCTAACACCTACACAACATGCACTCATGAACACGTTAGATCCCAGACCATGAACTATTTTCAAGGGCGTAGGAGAGATCATATCCGAGGACCTTCTCTCCACCTCATTAGGTGAATGATTTTCAAAATGTAACAATATATTGTGTCAACCTTGGCACTTTGAACATGGACGTCGGTAACAATTTTTACTTTCTAGACAAACAGAAAAAAAACACAATCTCTTTTTCAAAACAAAATTCATTTTATCATTGGTACCAGTGTTCTTAAATTTCTACAGACAATAATATTAAGATTAGGAGCATCAGAAAACTTTAAACGATTAATGTAATTTTCATTCGTCCCATGAAATGACTTATCTCTAGGTTTACAACAATTCTCACCATGACTCGAGTCAGAACCTTTTTGGAATCTGGCATATCTAAGGTTTGATATTTCTTCTCTAGAAAATCAAGTAAATCATTGAGATCATATATTTCAGTAGAGGTAAATTTAGATTCCCATTCATTTCCATAATTGATTTTAATTTTACTTAAAATTAATTCTTCCAGCAACAATTCATTGGGATCTACAGCACAATCTAAATTATCAATGCCACCCAAATTGGCCTTGATTTGTTTGATTAACTTTCTGTAATAAACAAATGAATGTGAAATGCAATTATTCAAATTCAATAAATTCTTGATGTGCTGGTACATTGAAATAAAGTCTTTCAATAAGGGACCAAGCTACCTCAAAGTTCTCACTACACATAGATGAATTATCTAAGAGCCCTTTATGGCTCACTTTGTAGTAAAGATAGTAAATAATGCAACCTCTGTATATTATCTAAATTAGGATTATTTATTACCAAGCTGATAAATGTATTTCTGAATGACACGAACGTGGCCAAATTTCCCTTCAACTGAGGAAGATCAATGGGGTAACTTCAACTTACTGGTAACTTGAACTAGATTGCCGTCCTGAAACACTATCTTGATCATCTTTAGCAGACGAGGCTTCAAATGAAGCTATCAAATCTCTTATTTTTCCAAGAACAACATCGTTCGAAATTTTCGTGTTCCTCAACATGAGAAACAAGATCATTGGAATCAACATCGAATTCCAAATATTTCTTTACAATAATAAAATCTTCCCAAATGGAAGATAAGATAGCTTGTTTTCGATAAGTTCAAATTAAAAAAAAAAAACTTTCTTAAATAATTTTTCAAGCTAATGAGTGTTCTTTTCAATAAAGCTCTCTTTTTACAGCCTTTGTTTCATTTTAAATAACCATTCTGAAGCTAGGCAGGCTTAACTACAAACAATAAATTACCTACTGATAATTAAAATGAAGAATAATCAAAATTATCCTTATCAAAACAATTATGAAGTCATAAGCCCTACCAATAAATTCAAGAAAATAATACACATTCCCTACAATTATCTAAAGTACACCTATTTGAAGTAATGGAATAAATAAGGAACGATCTTACTTGATTATGCACACCACGTATGATTTGCGCGAAGAGCTGATAGGAAAATTCAAATCTAATGCTAGCGATGTAAAACACGAGCTCCGATATGTACCAGGAGCGCTCAGCTGGACAAGTAACGCTACCTGGTGATTTGGTTCAATTTCACTCGTCAAACGCAATGATGAGCATGGCTATGTTCAGCATAGAGACCTTGCGAGAATCAAGCCTTCGTATTTGTTTGGCACAGAATATCTCTCCGAAATTTGAAGCGGTTAAATTAGCTAATTAGATGAAAAAAAACAAGACAAAAAGCATAAAAATCGCCTTTAAAACTAATGATAAACTCAACAACATTGTATTAAACAAAACTGAAGTAACAAAGAAATACGAAATAGGTGTTTATGAACAAACGTACAAAAATTGCGATAAGTTTTACATCGGTAGAAAAACAAGAAATTTTAACACAATGGCATGACGTACTTGTAACCCACTTCTGAGGTTGCGGCGCCTGGAGGGCGGGGTTACGCTGCCCCGATGATATGAGAGTTGATGATGATGGTAATGATGCGCCAGGAGAGGTCTTTAACTAACCTTAAGCTAATTAGGCGAATATGATATTGATATTAATGATGGCCAGATGGTGTTCGGGGACTGTTTGGACCTTAAATTTTCCTCAAAATTTATCTTAAAGGTGAGAAAAACCCCGAAAAAACCTCACCCAGGAAACTTGTCCCGATCGGGGATCGAACCCGCTGCGTGACAAGGCAGCACGCTATCTTGAGACCACAGCGGTGGACTTTAACCCAAGATATACTGAACATTAAAAAAAATAATAACGAAGAAAAATCAAGTTTTGCCAAACATATCCTAGTTCAACAAAATCGATAATAAAAAGTAAAGTAAAGTAATCCCACTACAGGCCTCGGGAGGCCCTTGGGGTAGTAGGAGGTTAAGGTTCCTACTTTTTCTAGACAATTGGCACTTGATTTCAGCCGGGTTGTCAGCACTGCGTGACGGCCGCCTTTACCCCCAGAACAGGCGTATGGTACTCATTTCCGTTGCAGGCTGAGTCGACCCCAGGGCCAAAGTGCCACCAGAAGGTTTTTGGTCGATACTATGTCAAAATTACACAGAGAGAATAACAACAAGATTAGCATCCTAGAAGATATAGAAATTTTAAAAGAAGCTGAGAATAAAGACTTACTCAACAAGAACACGCCCGCAAACCTGAACCCGTTGTACAACTTATACAACAACATTAGTACCAGTTGATATGCAGAAGATGAAACATTGTTTTGAAAGACCATCGTATTCTAACTACTTGAAGTTTTCAAACAGAACTTTATTTTAATTGAGGACGACTGGTTTATCAAGTACTAATTTTATATTTTTAATATAAAGTTAGTAAATGGGAGTAATAAACGAATAGATATTATTGCATTTAGACCATCTTCTAAAATTGGTATGATATTAGATTCTACAATCCGTTTTGAGACTCAAGTGGCCAACCTGAGGAAGTTGACTCTGAAAAGAAAGCCATATATGAGCCAACAGTTGACTATTACAAATATAAATACCAATTAGTATAACTGTCACAGGATTGATGATCGGGGCAAGAGGTACTATTCCAGGATACTTAGCTACATTTTGGAATTAATTAGATTTGGGCCCCTAAAAATCCAACCTCAGTGGTCCACGTCCCGAGGGGGTGGGCAACGGGAAGTACGGAATATCCTATTGGGGTGATGTGCGGTGGGGACTAGTTTCCCCGTGACCGATACGGTAGCCGGGAAGGCCCAATAGGAATCCCGAAAACCGGCAAATGAGGCTCTGGTTAGTTCCCCCAAATGCGGGGATTGGCGAAGGGCTGACAACCCGTTCCATAAAAAATTATTGTTACGTTCTCTGCAAAGAGAGATAAAGCCGGACTGATCAATAAGCCTAGACTTTGGCTAAGAAAAAGGACAGTGATTTTGGCAACTTGGAACATACGAGGTTGGAATACTAAGAATAATGAAGTGCTTAACAAGATTACAGAGAAGGGTGTGGATATAGCAGTTCTGATAGAAACGAAAAGGAAAGGGAAAGGTCAAGCAATGATTGGTGAATACATGCACGTATGGAGTGGGGTGGAAAAATCGGAGAGAGCTAAAGGAGGAGTATCACTTTTAGTTAAGAAGAAATGGAAATCCTCAATAAAACAAATAGAAGAAATAGATGAAAGATTTATAGTTATGGAAATAACAATGTATGGGAAAGAATTAGTAATAATAGGTACATATGCCCCAACAAACGATGCATCACAAGTAATAAAGGAACAATACTTTGAAAAAATTACTGGATTGGTAGAAATGTTTTCTCAAAAGAAGGAATTAATAATTATGGGAGATTTGAATAGCAGAGTTGAAAAGGGGACAGGTGACATAGTTGGTCCATATGGAGAAGATATTGAGAATGAAAATGGACAACGTTTAAAAGAAGAATGCAAAGTGAATGACCTAATTATTATGAATTCGATGTTTAAATATCGGGAAATCCATAGATATACGTGGAAACAACGCACTAAAGGTCTAAGATAGATAATTGATTATGTAATAGTGAGAAAACGGAGAAATATTATAGTTCAAGTTGTCAGAGTGAATCGAGGACCCGAGTGTGGAACGGATCATTATATGCCGTCAACTAGGATAGTATGCCCTATAAACAGGCAAAAGGTAAATAAAGATCAAAATATAGAAACAGAAAATGAATTAGAAAAATGTAGATATAATCTACATTTACTACAAGATGAGAGTATTAAAAATCTATATGCCTTACCGAAAAATTAAAATTTGATGAAGATTGGAACTCGGTCGTTATCTATGAACATTTAAAAAATATATACATGAAGCAGCAAGAGAAGCACTTGGTGTGGAAAATGATAAACACAATAAAAATCATTGGATGAATAAGAAAATACTTGATATCATAACAGAAAAGAAAAATGCATATCAAAAATATTTAAGTTCCAAGAAAGATGAAGATTATCAAAGTTATAACATACTTAAAAGAAAGGTTAAAGCAGAAGCCAGGAAACATAAAAAAGAAATATGGAATAGGGTATGTGGAGAAATCGAGCATACAGTAGGCTATACAAAGTCATCCCAAGCATGGAGGACAATTAAAAACATGCGAAATGATAATATGACAAAGAGTTTTAATTTATTACCAATGAAAAATTTTCAGGAATATTTTAAATGCTTTTAACAGAAACTAGGAGACAATTTATAGACTATGCTACAATGGATAATGCAAAAGGGTGACTTAATGGAACCTATAACAGAAGAGGAGGTAAGAAACGTATTGAGAACAGCAAACAATGGAAAAGCGGCAGGTCCAGGAGGAATAACCATGGAACTAATTAAATATGGTGGTTCAGGAATTATAAGAATTTTAACTAGACTTTTTAACCAAGTGATAGAAGGAGATCCTATTCCGGATGAGTGGAAGTTATCGTATATTAGTGCAATGTACAAAATTAAAGGGAATAAAAGAGATCCAGCAAATTATAGAGGGTTCAGTGTTATGGCAGCAATTAGTAGAATGCTAAGTACGATTATTAAAATTAGATTGGAGGAACTAATACAAAATAAAATATCAGAAGAACAAACAGGTTTCACAGCAGGTAAATCGTGCCTTGATAATATATTTGCGATTACGCAGATTACAGAAAAGATGTTGGCTAAAGGAAAAGAAGTTTATATGACATTTATAGATCTGGAAAAGGCATATGACTCTGCACCCATCAACAAACTTTGGATGGCAATGGAGAAGTTTGGAATATCTAAATCTCGTATACCTTTTATAAAAAGAAAGTATGATTGTAAAGCAAATATTAAGGTTGGAAATAGAGTATCCTCAGAATTTGATATAACACAAGGATTAAGACAAGGATGCGGTATGTCACCAACATTGTTCAAGATATACTTAGAAGATGTATTAATGAAATGGAATAACTCATGTAGGGGGATGTGAATCAACATTAATGACCGTTTACTGCACAATTTATTATTTGCTGATGACCAGATTATAATAGGACAAGGTAAAGAAGATATAGAATATAGGCCTATGATTATAAAAGTTGGTAGATTGAGGTAGGTGGACTGAAGGTAAATTATATTAAAACAGAATATATGGTAATCGGAGGAAATTCAGAAGACCTACAAATAAATATTATAAGTAAATGTGTTGAAGAATTTAAATATATTGGATCTGTAATATTATTAATGGCGGAAAGTGACTAGACGTGTTGTGTATCGCTCGTGACCAACATATTATTTTGAAGGTGTGATCACATTCTAAGTCGCTTAAAACATCATAACTGATAGTTTGTGTTATATAAAACAATTTGGCTAAGTTAAATTCATAAGATGGGCCCCAAGAAGAATAACTCAATGGAAATAGAAGAAGTGGTGAAACGTGTCTTACAAGAGTCGCTACAAGATGCTACCATGCTGTCAAGTGTTGCCAACATAATAAAGGAGACTGTTGCTGCGGCGGTTATAGAATTAAAAATGGCATTGGAGCAAAGTCACGCCTTAATCAGTGAGCTCCAGAAATCTATTCAGGACCGTGATAACAAGATAGTGACTTTGGAATCTAAGATTGATAGCTTAGAACAATACCAAAGGCGTCAGTGTGTGCGTATTTTTGGTATTGCGGAGGAAGAAAATGAAGACACAGATGCCATCGCCTTGCAGGTAGCAGAGAAAGTTGGTGTTAGTCTCCAGGTCAGTGACATTGACCGTAGTCATCGAGTAGGTAGAAAAACAGATGGTGGACGACCTAGGGCTGTCATTGTTAAATTTGTGTCCTACCGTAAGCGAAGTGAGGTGTTTCGAAATAAAAAGAATTTTGAAAGGCAGTGGGATTACGATTCGTGAGGACCTTACTAGTGCTAGGCATCAGTTACTTCGCGAAGCTATAAATATTCATGGAGTAACCAATGTCTGGACCCAAGATGGTTCTGTCATTGTTAAGGTAGGAGACAGAAAAAAGCGAATAAATCATATATCAGATCTCAGGTCAGAGTGATAATTATCAACTCAGAAACTCGTTACTTTTTGTAATTTATTTTTATTAGTATTTAATTATTTACTGTGTTCATTTTTTTTCTTAATTTTTTCGTGTATAATCTATTTTTTTATTAATTTAATTTTGTACTTCATATACTAAACACCAATTGATATTTCATATTTACGGTTTTCTTGTTTTAGTTAGTAACATTTCAACCATAGATTTAAGGAATGCACCTGCAGCCCCCTTTCGGTCTTTGACAGTTCCATTGTCCCCATCTCAACATACCCCTTCCACCTCAGACCTTTTAAAATCACGTTTCTCTTTGAACAGCAATACACTCAAAATAACACATTGTAATGCACAGTCACTCCTGTCCCACTTCTCAGAATTCCAAACTATATTTTCAACACTAAATCTGCATGCCATTTTAATTTCTGAAACATGGCTGAAAAATACCCTTCCTTCTTCTCTTGTAAACATGCAAAATTACATCTTGATTAGGAATGACAGATTCGGGAAAAATGGAGGCGGCGTGGCGATGTATATACGTTCCGATCTACAACCGAAAATTGTATCCCATTCGCGCCTAGTGAATACTCGTCTCGACCCGAATACCTATTTATAGAAATTAGAGCGAAAATGCAGAAATGTTTATTAGGAGTAGTTTATAAGCCCCCAAATGTCGGTCACCTGCATGACATTGAAACAGTTCTCCAAAATCTGATACCATCTTATGAACATGTAATTGTACTAGGAGACTTCAACACGAACCTATTAGCCACAAATTCTTACAACACTATACAACTACAGACAATGTTCCAGTCATGCAATATGACAATACTGCCTTCAGAACCAACCCATGATACTAGGTATTCTGACACACTACTAGACTTAATTATAACAAATAATCCTTAAAAAGTTAAAACTAGTGGACAGATAGAAGTTCCAGGCATCTCTGCACATGACTTAATATACATTGAATATTCACTCCTTTGCTCTAAACGTAGACCTAGACTTGTAACATACAGAGACTTGAAACATATAAATTATGCGCAATTAATTGATGACGCTGCAAAACTACCTTGGAACAACATATCGACACTTAGAACTGTAGACGAGAAAGTTGAAATTTTTAATGACATGATTTTACAATTGTATGACAAACACGCACCTATCAAGACTAGACGTATAAACAGACCACCTGCACCCTGGATGTCTGATAATATCCGCTTGCTTATGACTGAGAGAGACGTAGCATTCAGGAAATACAGGAGGAACAAAGAACTGACAGACTTACAGACATACAAACATCAGAGGAATAAAGTCAACCAGACTATAAGGAATGCAAAACTAAGATATGCCCATACTATTATTACACAAACTATGTCCAACTCAGCTGACATGTGGAAAAATTTAAAATCAATAGGCCTCTGTCAAAATAAACTACAGGTAGAAACAGCTGACCTACCACTAGATGAGTTGAATGACCATTTTACCCGCCTCCCTTCTGACAACACCTCACTACACAAACGACAGACAATAGATGAACTAATGTCATATTCCCAACCTACCCGAGACAAATTCTTTTTTTTCCTATATCTCACCTGATGACGCTAAAAGAGCAGTATTACGTATTAAATCTAAAGCACAAGGAATAGACAATATAACAATAACTCTCCTGCAAAAAATAATAGACATTATTCTCCCAACAATAACCCACATTTTTAATGCCTCTATAATGACCGGGACTTATCCCAGACTCTGGAAAATGGCTCTAGTTCGTCCTACACCGAAATCAAACACTCCCACAACACTCGATGATTATAGACCAATTAGTATTCTTCCCTGTTTATCTAAAGCACTGGAACACATAATACACTCACAGTTAACAGACTACCTCACCACACACGACTTACTTGATGAACATCAGTCTGGTTTTAGAACAGGACATCACACAAGTACTGCACTACTTGACATTGTAGAGGACATAAGAGACTCAATGGACAAAAGCAAACTCACCGCAATAGTCCTACTCGACTACAGCAAAGCCTTTGACACAGTAGATATAGACTTAATGCTAGCGAGACTAAAGACACTACATCTGTCGGAAAACTGCCTTGATTGGTTTGCATCTTACCTCACTAATCGTCAGCAATCAGTTTCTGTTAATAATCGCATTTCTTCCTGGCGCTTGGTGAGGAAAGGGGTACCTCAAGGCGGCGTCCTCGCTCCTCTTCTCTTCTCGATTTATATTAATGACGTGACCAAGAAACTACAAAACTGCAAGCATCATCTTTACGCCGACGACCTACAGATTTACACACACTTTAGGCCTGACGAAATTAATGAATATATTGACAAAGTAAACACTGACCTCAGGCATATATCTTTATGGTCCAGACAATATGGGCTGAAACTAAATGTAAACAAAACGCAAGCAATAATTATCGGACATCCAAGGCTATTACACCTCATAAACAATGGCAATATGCCGGCTGTCATATTAGATAATGAACAAATTCCTTATACCGACGTCGTTAAAAACTTGGGATTTTACTTAGATTCTAATTTAAAATGGCATGAGCAAGTAAAACAAACATCTAAAAGGATCTTCTCCATAATGCATTCCCTAAAGCGACTTAAACATTTTCTTCCTACAACTCTTAAAAGAATTTTAATCCAAACTTTAGTGATGCCGCATTTTGACTACTGTGACGTTCTACTAACTGACATAAGTGACGGATTGTCGGACAAACTGCAGCGTGTCCATAATATGTGTATCAGATTCATATTTAATGTTCGAAAATACGATCACATTTCTCCATTATTCCACGAATTGTCATGGCTACATCTAAAAGAGAGAAGAAAATCGCACTGTCTAATTCTCCTATTTAAGATCCTACATACCTCGATTCCCAATTATTTATCATCCCGTTTCCAGTATCTATCCTCAAACCATAACTTAAACACAAGATCACAACATAGTCTCTTACTTAATATACCGCAACATAGGACATCACATCACTCCATGTCATATACCATCTCCACTTCTCGCAACTGGAATTCCCTACCACAAGAAATAAGGGGCTGCCGGACATTGGCATCTTTTAAAAGAAATCTAAATTTATATTTGCTCTAAACTCGACTTCATTATTATCCAGTGTAAGATATATATATATATATATATATATATATATATATTAATTGGTGTTTCCCGTATAATGTATCATATTTATATTATTATTATTATTGTTATTATTTATATTATTATTATTATTATTATTATTATTATTATTACTATTATTATTATTATCGTATCATTATTGTTATTACCCTATAAAATGTTGTTTGTACATGACATTTACATTGCTACATTTATTGTATCTTTAACTGTTTATAATTAGTACAGTGTATATCTATATTTGTCGAATATTTATTTGTATTTGTGCTGGTTGAGTGGAAGAGAGGGCCTTATGGCCTTAACTCTGCCAGAATAAATAAAGTATTATTATTATTATTATTATTATTATTATTATTATTATTTATTATTATTAATAGATAAATCTGGCACTTGTGAAAAAAGATATTATTAATAGAGTAAATTGTGCAAGGAAGGCGATTAGATCCCTGAATGGTCTTTTATGGAATAGAAATTTGACCGGAAAAACAATAAAAGAGATTATACAGACAATGATAGAAAGTATACTTACATATGGATCAGAAAGCTGGACAATAAATGAAAGGGTGCAGAAATGAATCTTGGCGACAGAAATGGATGGATTACGGAGAAGTATGAGAATACCCAGGCTACAACATATTCGAAGTATATATATCATACAAGAAATGGATGCACAAGAAACTGTTATCGAAAGGGTAACAAAGAGAGCTTTACAGTGGTATGGACATGTACAACGGATGTCGGAGGACCAGTGGCCTAAACATGTGTTAGATTGGATGGTACCAGGCAGAAGGAAGAGGGGGAGAAGTAGAAGAACATGGTGTGAGGGAATATATGATGCCATGATGAAGAGGGGTATGGAAGAGGGACAATGGGAAGATAGGAATCTCTGGAAAGCAGGAATCAAGGGCAAACTGCTGTAAAGTGGAAAGTCTGTATTAAAGTAAATTAGATTTGGACAGAATGTATCTTTCTAAAATTGCCATCGCTGCCATTAGATGATCAATTTTGATTTTAAGAAACCATCTTTACAAAATTTATACTTTATACTTTATAGAATATACTTAAATTACAATTTGAAAATTTTTAATGAATTTAGAAAATGTATTTCATCACTTTGTCCTTGTGGCAATTCTCTAATGAGGAAGTTTTATTTAAAAAATAGAATAAAATAAAAAAGTCAAGTGTCAATAACAATACATGGGAAGTAGCACCCTGGAAAGGGGTGATTTATTTTCCTACAGCAGGAGCAATAAATATTCCCACTTATTTTTTCCTGTACCAAGAAATATTAAATCATATTAAAATGGTATAGAAACACATGGACATTTTAAAGGTATTCTCATATTTTGTTTTGTTTTGTACGTATAGGTCTGTTGATTCTGAATGTTTTTTTCAGGCAAATATTGAATATTGCAGATTAAAATCTGTCGAGCTATTATTTAATACTGTAAACCAGTTAATACTATTCATTAATAAATGCTTCACTCCTGTTTGTGCGTTGTTTTTTATTTCGATTCCTCCTGTTATAAGCGTTTGTGACAATGGTAGCCTTTCGTACAGGTCCCGTCGGAGAAGTAGAAAGTGGTTACAAATGCATGCTCCAGAGTTAGTATCGCGCTCCGCCCGGGATTTGGAGCTCTGAACTATGACATGGCTGCTATAGACTACGAAAACCATATACTATTGAACATCCCTGTCCAAATTGCGGGAATCACTGGGCACCAGTGGAAATGTCTCTATACAGTTGGACACTCCTTGATGATTTGATGTAAATTCCCAGGTAGATTCAAATTTCTGAAGACGACACTTCATAATAATAATAATAATAATAATAATAATAATATAATAATAATAATACTTTATTTATTCTGGCAGAATTAAGGTCATAAGGCCTTCTCTTCCACTCAACCAGCACAAATACAAATAAATATTTGACAAATATAGATATAAACTATACTAATTATAAACAGTTAAAGATACATTAAATGTAGCAATGTAAATTTCATGTACAAACAACATTTTATAGGATAATAACAATAATAATACTTACGATAATAATAATAATAATAATAATAATAATAATAATAATAATAATATGATAAATTATACGAGAAACACCAATTAATATATATACCTTACACTGGGTAATAATTAAGTCGAGGTTAGAGCAAATATTAATTTAGATTTCTTTTAAAAGATACCAATGTCCGGCAACCCCTTATTTCTTGTGGTAGGGAATTCCAGTTGCGAGAAGTGAAGATGGTATATGACATGGAGTGATGTGATGTCCTATGTTGCGGTATATTAAGCAAGAGACTATGTTGTGATCTTGTGTTTAAGTTATGGTTTGAGGATAGATACTGGAAACGGGATGATAAATAATTGGGAATCGAGGTATGTAGGCTCTTAAATAAGAGAATTAGACAGTACGATTTTCTTCTCTCTTTTAGAAGTAGCCATGACAATTCGTGGAATAATGGAGAAATGTGATCGTATTTTCGAATATTAAATACGAATCTGATACACATATTATGGACACACTGCAGTTTGTCCGACAATCCGTAACTTATGTCAGTTAGTAGAACGCACAATAGTCAAAATGCGGCATCACTAAGGTTTGAATTAAAATTCTTTTAAGAGCTGTGGAAAGAAAATTTTAAGACGCTTTAGGGGATGCTTTATGGAGAAGATCCTTTTAGATGTTTGTTTTACTTGCACATGCCAATTTAAATTAGAATCTAAGTAAAATCCGAAGTTTTTAACGACGTCGGTATAAGGAATTTGTTCATTATCTAATATGACAGCCGGCATATTGCCATTGTTCATGGAGTGTAATAGTCTTGGATGTCCGATAATTATTGCTTGCGTTTTGTTTACATTTAGTTTCAGCCCATATTGTCTGGACCATAAAGATATATGCCTGAGGTCAGTGTTTACTTTGTCAATATATTCATTAATTTCTTCAGGCCTAAAGTGTGTGTAAATCTGTAGGTCGTCGGCGTAAAGATGACGCTTGCAGTTTTGTAGTTTCTTGGTCACGTCATTAATATAAATCGAGAAGAGAAGAGGAGCGAGGACGCCGCCTTGAGGTACTCCTTTCCTCACCAAGCGCCAGGAAGAAATGCGATTATTAACAGAAACTGACTGCTGACGATTAGTGAGGTAAGATCTAAACCAATCAAGGCAGTTTTCCAACAGATGTAGTGTC
Organism: Diploptera punctata; assembly: GCA_030220185.1. Classification (NCBI taxonomy): domain Eukaryota; kingdom Metazoa; phylum Arthropoda; class Insecta; order Blattodea; family Blaberidae; genus Diploptera; species Diploptera punctata. Next base: position 922,495 of record JASPKZ010000004.1, read on the forward strand.
TTTAGTCTCGCTAGCATTAAGTTTATATCTACTGTGTCAAATGCTTTGCTGTAGTCGAGTAGGACTATTGCGGTGAGTTTGCTTTTGTCCATTGAGTCTCTTATGTCCTCTACAATGTCAAGTAGTGCAGTACTTGTGTGATGTCCTGTTCTAAAACCAGACTGATGTTCATCAAGTAAGTCGTGTGTGGTGAGGTAGTCTGTTAACTGTGAGTGTATTATGTGTTCCAGTGCTTTAGATAAACAGTGAAGAATACTGATTGGTCTGTAATCATCGAGTATTGTGGAAGTGTTTGATTTCGGTGTAGGACGAACTAGAGCCATTTTCCAGAGTCTGGGATAGGTCCCGGTCATTATAGAGGCATTAAAAATGCGGGTTATTGTTGGGAGAATAATGTCAATTATTTTTTGTAGGAGAGTTATTGTTATATTGTCTATTCCTTGTGCTTTAGATTTAATACGTAATACTGCTCTTTTGGCGTCATCAGGTGAGATGTAGGAAAAAAAGAATTTGTCTCGGGTGGGTTGGGAATATGACACTAGTTCATCTATTGTCTGTTGTTTGTGTTGTGAGTTGTTGTCAGTAGAGAGGCGGGTAAAATGGTCATTCAACTCATCTAGTGGTAGGTCAGCTTCATGATGGATGCCGAACACTTCTGAAACGTATTGTAAATATACTAGCTTCATTTAACAGTCTAAAGTGTGTTAGTTTCTCTCACTCGCCTTTTAATTACTAAATCCGGCTCATTTGACCAAACATGTTGGTATTTTATCCAGGCTGCTAGCAAATTAAAATATAGTGGTGCCTCAACATAATTTATTTCACAATCAGTAACGATTGTGTGGCAAACTTTGTTCATTTTTAATAAGATTTTAAACCATTATTTAAAAACTCACGTTAATCACTTATGAGGTTCTAACGATCCTAGAAACCGTCACAATTGATGGATTTCTTCCCGAAATAATACAAATTGGCCATCGTCAATTAAAATAATGGGCACACATCACCCAACACTCTCACTATGTGATCCAAACTTATCCAAACCCATGCCCATTTGACAAGCTAGAAATCAAATCAAACGTACACCATCATGTACGAACCAATAATGTAAAAATAACTTAATAATAACATCTTGTAATGCACAATAAAGGCAATCCTACACAATAACATCAACCTGATTATAATATGGGAATCATTGCACGCTAGAGTGATTACAACAATAAAGCAGAAAAACTCATCATTATAGACAAACCTAATTCGTTTGTCTACTATTTTATTACCACCGTAGTGGGTTAAGGAAATACGCTTCAAGCAGGAAAGTTGACGGTTCGAGTCCCGATGGTGTCAGGATTTTTAAATTGGATAAACCTTCTGGTGGCACATTGATCTTGGGGGCGACTCAGCTTCAACGGGAGTACAGACGTTGTTCTGGAGGGAAATGCGGCCGCCTTGCAGGTCTGTAAACTCGACTGACATCTAGTGCCGATTGTATAAAAAATTAGTAGCCTTGACCTCCTTCTATCCCAAGTACTCCTAAGGCTTGTAGTGGGATCACTTTATATTTTTACTGTTTTGTTATGGATAATAAATTAATGATTGTAACGGCTTTCGATCGCGGGCTTCGGCGGAGCTCTCCAGGCTTCCCTTATATGATAAAAGGATTCATGAGTCAGTAATGCTCTCTGGGAGCTTTCCAGATAGGTCTGGCCGTTTGGATTTCGAGAAAAATCTATTCGCGAAGAACGGCGAGCGAAGATCTTTCCAGAACCTTCAATGCTAGCTATATTAAGTCAAAACAGATCAGTTGGAAGTCAGTCGTGGTCTGGAAGTCGACCTGTGAAGTGAATGGGAAGCCTGTGTGTGAAGCTAGCTGTGAACTTAGTGCAACTGCAGGTGTGGAGAAAAGAACTGTGTATATGATGAATTTTGAAAAATACAAATTTGTGGTTGTGAAGAACAGTATTCTAAACTAATGAAAGAAAATGTTTTTTTTTGTTAAACCGGTGAGAAGTTATTAAAGAAATTCTACAAGTCCAGGGTCACCAAACTCAGCGACACTATCTTATAAGATACATTGCCGAATTAAGGATTAATGGACCTGTGAAATGTGAGTTCTGGTAATGAAATATCAATTCAACATTTGCTGAAGACTGAGGAAAACCAGGCACAAAACCGATCTAGGTTGGTTTTCCAAGGACTTGAGCCTGGAACAACAGAATACTAGTCTCAAACGCTACTCGATTATAACGTTTTCAATTTCAACTGAAAAAAAAAAATACTTAAAAATATGTTGTATTGTACAAGTGTCCCGCGCCGTAGCCGAGTGGTTAAGGCAGGAAGCTTTGGCGCAGAGCTACGGGACTTGCGCTGGTTCGAGTCTCCATTGGGGAAGAAATGTTCTCATGGTATTTCGGCCAGTATGGGACCGGTGCCCACCCAGCATCGTGATGCGTTTGGGTAGCTACAATAAGTAGCTGCTCCAGGTTGAGAAAACCAGCTATAACGGCTGGGGGACTCGACATGCTGACCACATGTCACCCCTATACTGATTGATTATCATCTACCTCTGTGATTGACACATACAGATGAGAGGCTTAGCAACCGGCTGGTAGGCTAAGGGCCTTGTAAGCCTGGCATCGCGCCAGGAGAGAGTATTGTACAAGTGCAGTGTAAGAATATCCTATTCACGTGGATCAATATATATATATATTTCGGAAATTACCTCTTACCACCGCTGGGTCCCGGTCTCGGTCACTCCATAGGGTTTCATGGTGGACGAAACGGAGCTTGGACAGGTTTTTCTCGGGGTTTCTCCCGCTTTCTTCTGACACAATTTCTTCATATTCATCTCATCCATTTCGTTTCATTTCGTTCATCTGCCCCTGTGATAGTGCGTCAGGTGTGGTCAGCCGGCACCCTTGTCATTCACAGACTCTATATATAGGGACTTCATCTCATTTCATCCCTCGTTCCGACCCTGAGTTGGACACGAGTTGACGATATTATATTATTGCGGAAATTAAAACACTCGGCATCGTCTCGTGCATCAAAGTTGCCGCTCGTAAATGAGATAATTCCTGACTCACTATTACGAATAATTACTTTAGGACCACATGGAATTAGAATGTTTACATGATTCCAATTCATGCGCGTCTTTTCTGTAATCTGGGCTACAGGAGTACGACATGTACAGAGCCACGTAGTAGAGCGATTCCCTTGTTGTAGGTATAGTGCTCGCCAAAATAATAACGCATTTTCGTTGAGATGCACCTGCACGGACCATATTACACCATCCCATAGTTTAAGTATTCTTCTTCACTCCTTTCTATTCGCTGATACTATTAATTTACACGGAAATTTTTCAATGTGTTCATAAAACTCCACTCTTTCTTTCGTCCATTACGTCACGTACAAAGAATATTGATGTTCCTTTATCATGGAGAGTTGGAAGTAATCATCTATATCTCGGATGGACAACTAACCGAGTGAGGGGAAAAGTTGAAATCCCACATCAACCGCTCTGACGTTATGAACTATTTGCTAAGTAGCCAGTGTCGAAAATTCACTATTAGGAGATCCATGCTGGTAGAAATTTCCTCATGAAATTTTGGTCAGTGTGGGACCTGTGCCCAGCCAACATTGTGAGGAATTTGGGTAGCTACCATAAGCAGGGCTATGTGCATAGTTTCATTTCAAAACATGTCGAATGTAATTATGTTTATGAAATATAATTTACATCTACACTTCTGTACGTACCAATTCAAGAACTGATAAAAGCAACAACCCTAAATATCCTGACAATGAATTTGATCGTATAGAATGATGAGACTAATAGGACTACATGAAACTGTAATACGAACAAAGTAATAGACCTACATCCAACATATATTCTCCTGGTCATTCCCAAGTGGTTTTATTTTGTTCCAGATCTGCGGGACTTGAGCTAGTTCGAGTTCCATGGGAGAAGAAACATTCCATAATCGGCTCGATCCTGAGTTATTGTTAGAATGTACCTGTACAATGTGCATAACCTATTCTGCACAGTCATTCTTTACCATAAGCATACTGCGTCTTTTTGACTTCATACAACTTTCATGACAGAATTGGCATCGTGGAAGGAGACATTATGTCTCTGCTCAGTTAAACATTGTGCCACCAATGCCCATCCGTGATGACTGACTGACTATTGGTGGCAATGTCCAGCATCGTCCACTGTGCTGCATGCTGAAACCAGTTGAGGCTCCTTGGCAACAAATTGGTAGTGGGTATTATTAGAGGGTTTAGTGTCTTAACCCTCGCATATTTAACGGCGTATGTTTAGCCGTGTTGACAGTGTAGATTATTGAAGGAGGTGTGACCACCCTAGAGCAGAGCATCATAAACCATACTACCGAAAAGAAGAGAGACCGAAAATCGACAAAAGGAATGAGCCACACTACACTAATTTGGACACAACGCTCACTTCATGGGATTTGACCATATTTATGGAGGTTTATTATATGTTTCGGTATACAGCGTGTCGCTGAATCATATGTCCTATATTGAGCACAGGATTTATATGATAGATGATATGTTAATACATGTTATTGACTCGATGATCAATTTTGTCCTCAATATAGGGCATTTGTGTTAGGTTGGCAGAGCTTTGCGATCCTCGTGCACAGTGGGGCCGAAAATATAATTTTGAAACATTTATTTTGAATTATCTGAACTTTCTTTTTGTTACAAGCGGCAATGATGCTCCAGGCTTCACAGCCATACTGTAACATACTGCGGATCACAGCTTGGTATAAAGTGAGCTTGAACCGAGATAACAGTGTAGGCGACTTAAAAATGGATATAGTATTGCTTTTGCAGCACTTGATTTATGTAAAAAGGTGATGAATGTGAATTTCGAACGTAAGCTATTCCAAGATATTTGACCGGAGTTCCGAAGGTTAGCCTGACAGGAGATCTGTCTGTGGGTTTTTGTGAACAAAACGAGTGGAAGTCAGATACATATAATGTATACAGGTTGGGTGAAAGAACTGCATCTAGTGGAACTTCCACCAAGAGGGGCCTACAGTCAGAGTTATACCTATTAACCGACGTGTAAAATTGTCGGTTAGTTAGACATTTTGCAATAAGTTTAATAAGAGGTGCCGAAATGTTGAATTTTATTAATTTGTAAATTAATCTCTTTATACAGGTTGTAACGAAAGCTTTCTCAACGACAAGGAATCCTGCCTGAGTAATTATCTTATAGTTGAAGCTCGTGGCTATTTGGGTAATCAAGTCTAGCTAGCTGCAGAGGAGTACTATGAGATTTCTAAAATCTAATTTGATGGTGAGGTAAAAGGTTCCTCTCTGAGACCTAGGGATTTTAGTCAAGCCAAAATAAGTTTTTCCATTATTTTGCGGAGTACTGGTAGAAGATTGTGTGTGTTAGAAGGATATTAATCGGGTTTAGTGAAAGTGATGCCTTTGCCCGCTTCCATACTTCAGGGAAGTAATAAAAACGGAAACAAAACTTCACTAATCGCAGGAAAGGATAAGTGCTTTAGTAGGAAGATGTTTGACCGCTATTTTTAAGTGGCCAGTAGCGGGGGTACGTTGATTTGGAAGGTTTTTTAACAATATTCTTCAATTCTGAAAATAATATATGTGGGGAAGGGTATGAGGGATGGGAACGTCAATAAAAGTACTTACAACTTTGTGCACTTCAGCTTCATGAACTGGTGTTGTGTGTAGGCCTACATGTTGTCGGAAAAGATCTGCAAGAGTTTGAGCTATGATTTGGGCTTTATCACGGGGATGATGAGCCCAAACTTCATATGGGCAAATTACAGAAGGAGGAGGAAGTGATCTACTCTTTTTTAATTATTTTTAGGGTATCCCACTGTCGGGTCTTCCTTTCCGTATATTGCCGGAGGGTTTCGTCCCAGTCTGCATTTTTGAGTTCTCGCAGTCGAGCCCGTGCCAGATGTGCGTAATGTTTGTTTAGTTGTTTATGTTGAAGAGAGCCAAATCGAGACGAAGTTTTAAATTTTTTTCGAGTAAATAATTTTGAAGTGTGGGTCTGTGTATTTTGTTCGTGATGGGCAATCCTTTCGTGTTGTTTATAATGTTAAAGCTGTTTTTAGAGACGTGTCAAAATTTTGAACGGCGTGTTCTAGTTGTTCTATGGACTGAACAGAAAGTGTTGGTTTAATCCATTGTTTGAACATGTTTGTGTAATTCTGCCAGTCAATGTGAGAGTATTGTTTGTTAATAGGTGTAGATAGTAAAACGGACGGTGAGATTTTGAATAATATTGGAGTCAGCCTATAACAGTAGTGATGGTGTGGAGATATAGGGACATTATTCGAGGGAGCTGTATCCAGTACATCGGATCGGATACCATAGGCCAAGAATCGGAAGAAGATGTGTTTGCGTTGAAGAGTTTGGATACGATAATTAAAAAAAGGTTTAGAACTAATATCTCCCGCAAGCAAAAAGTTGCGAGAGATAGATGTGAGGACAGTCGTACCTCGTTAATAATGTGGTAGGAGATTTGTAAACAGAAGATGTACAAATTTCTTCGCGAGGTGAAATGGGTAGAATAATTCCAGTGGCTTTAATAAATTGAAGCCCAGGAATTGGGATCACTCTATGGCCAATTTATCATAAGTAATGCCAAGTGTGATTTAGTGTGGAGTGAATTTATCTAGAATATTTAACTCATGCCCCAAAAGGGAATCAATGGCCAATCACGTTACAATGATTTTTCATTTACAACCAATCACAGTCGTGTTACGCCTAGAATTTACCAACTAAAGTTTATCATAAGTAATGCCACGAGTGATTTTCAAATTATCGATAAATTCACGACTCACGAAGTGAGGAGTGAATTTATCTAGAGAATTTGGAAATCAAGAGTGGCATTTGTGTCCACCGCTGTGGTCTCGGGGTAGCGTGCTGCCTTGTCACGCAGCGGGCCCGGGTTCGATCCCCGGTCGGGACAGTTTTTCTGGGTGAGGTTTTTATCGGGGGTTTTCCTCACCTGTAAGACAAATGTGAGGGAAACTTTAAGGCCCAAACGGTCCCCGAAATCATATGGCCATCGCAATCATCATCATTCATATTCATCTTAGGATTAGGGACTCTCCTGGCGCACCATTATGATCATCATCACCTATCATATCATAGGGGCAACGTAACCCCGCCTTCAGGCGTCCAATCTCATAAGTGGTTACAAGTACACCATGCCAGGGGAGAAACCAGGAATGTCGAAAGACAAACCTGGGGCATTTGAAAAAAAAAGAGTGACATTTGTTAGGACTATTTAACGAATAAAATTAAGCTGTTTACTCACAAATCATTGTTTAATTATAGTTATTTTAAAATATTTATATATTTAATGTAAACGGCGATGTTTGAAAACAAATCAGAAATGTGAGGTTATGTTCATTCACTGCTGCTTGATCATATTATTTATTGTCAAATAAGATCACAATAATGTACGATTGCATCCAAGTGGAGAAATAATGAAACACATCAAACTATATATCATAATCAACATTACGGGTTATTCATTTATTTTTTTAGTAAAAAACTCAGTAAAATCAAGGAATATTTTCATTATTTACTATATTCAATGAATCTGTTGGAGAAAAATAATGCTTTGACCTGTTCAGAACATTAAAAAGGAGCTTTCTTTATCACAAAAGCAGGATCTGATAAAGAGAAATCGATAAAGAGCGAGGTGAAACACGACTGTCATTGGTTGTAAAACAACATTCATTGAAACGTGATTGGTCATTGACTAGCATTTGTGGCATGAGTTAAATAGTCATAATAAAGAAAGCACCTACCTTGTAACATTCTGAATAGGTCATAGCATTATTTTGCAGTGACTGACCCACTAAGAAATACGGTTACCAGATTGTATATATAGTGCATGAATGTCAACACATACCGCATGCGGGAGTTAATATAAAAACATTTGCAGCAATTGATTATACCACCAAAAAAAAGAAACCACTTTTTGCACTTTCTTAAATGTATTTTTTCCCAGAAAAATATAATTGTCATATTTACATTATAGGACATCAGAAATGAATTAATATACAGTTAGATGTGTTTCATTTTTTCTCCACTAGAGTGCATTCTTACAACATTGCGTTCCTTTGGCAATAAATAATATGATCTGGTTGTAGTGACGAACAAAAGAAGCAAATGAAGCGTACGAATCGTTTCTCATTTGTTTTCAAACGTCGCCGTTTACATTAAATATATAAATATTTTAAAATAACTATATTTAAATAATGATTTGTGAGTAAACAGCTTAATTTTATTCGTTAAATAGTCCTAATAAATGCCACTCTTGATTTCCAAATTATCATAAGTAATGCCACGAGTGATTTCCAAATTATCGATAAATTCATGACTCACGAAGTGAGTCGTGAATTTATCGATAATTTGAAAATCAAGAGTGGCATTTGTTAGGACTATTTAACGAATAAAATTAAGCTGTTTACTCACAAATCATTATTTAACTATAGTTATTTTAAAATATTTATATATTTAATGTAAACGGCGATGTTTGAAAACAAATGAGAAACGATAGGTACGCTTCATCTGCTTCTTTTGTTTATCACTGCAACCAGATCATACTATTTATTGCCAAAGGAACGCAATATTGTAAGAATGCTCTGTAGTGGAGAAAAAATGAAAACATCAAACTGTATATTAATTCATTTCTGATGTCGTATGATGTAAATATGACAATTATATTTTTCTGGATTATTACCTCGGAAAAAATACATTTAAGAAAGTGCAAAAACAGTGGTTTCTTTTTTTTGGTGGTATAATAAATTGCTACAAATGTATTTATATTAACTCCTGCAAGCGCTATGTGTTGACATCTATGCACTATATATACAATGTGGTAGCCGTATTTCTGATAGGCTTAGTCACTGCAAAATAATGGTCAGACCTGTTCAGAATATTAAAAAGGAGGAGCTTTCTTTAATATGGTAATTATAACAGTGATAAATATTTCGTGAAACACGACTCTGATTGGTTGTAAAACAGAAATCATTGAAACGTGATTGGTCATTGACTCCCATTTGGGGCATGAGTTAAATAGTCTAAATAAATTCACTCCTCACTTCGTGAATCGTGAATTTATCGATAATTTGGAAATCACTCGTGGCATTACTTATGAGAATTTGGAAATCAAGAGTGGCATTTGTTAGGACTATTTAACGAATAAAATTAAGCTGTTTACTCACAAATCATTATTTAACTATAGTTATTTTAAAATATTTATATATTTAATGTAAACAGCGATGTTAGAAAACAAATGAGAAACGATTCGTACGCTTCATTTGCTTCTTTTGTTCATCACTGCAACCAAATCATATTACTTATTGCCAAAGAATCGCAATATTGTAAGAATGCACCCTAGTGGAGAAATTTGTAACCAACATTATAGGTATTAACAAGTGAATGATGACCAATCAAGAGGCAGAACATTTTAATACTACTTCTACTTATAGGTATTAATTAATTTCTGATGTTCTATGATGTAAATGCGTCACTTATAGTTTTCTGCAACGTCATTTCCTGGAAAATAATTCGTTTATGAAAGTGCAAACAGTGTTTTTTTTTGTGGTATATTAAATTGCTACAAATGTTTTTATATTATCTCCCGCATGCTCTATCTGTTGACATTCATGCACTATCTATACAATCTGGTAGCCGTATTTCTTTCGGAGTCAGTCACTGCAAAATAATGCTATGACCTATTCAGAATGTTAAATAAGAAGGTGTTCTCTTTAAATATGATAAACTTTCGTTGATAAATTCGGGTGAAACACGACTGTGATTGGTTGTAAATAAAAATCATTGAAATGTGATTGGTCATTGACTCCCATTTGGGGCATGAGTTATATAATCATTTATATAAAGTCCAGCGATCTTGCGCTGGTTCGAGTTACATAGAACAAAAAACATAGCATAATCGGCGTGAGATCTTATTGGATTGTTCTTGTGAAATGTGCATAAACTATTCTGCACAGGCATTCTTTACCATAAGCATATTGACTTCATAATCCTCGTCCATTGACGCAACTCGCGTACAATTTATTTTGTTTTGCCTTTATGTATAGTAGGTGCATGTAACTGCTCAATTAGTAAGACGATAATAAGATGAGTTACTCGTCCGCACTTTTATGTCGTTATGTGTACCTTCTTGTTTTTATCTAATTATTTTTTTACTCTCTTTCATACACAACACAAAAATATTCATACGTATCCTGATGGAGTGAGAAAAATTCATGTTTCCAAAATCTTGCTCTGTGGTCAAGAACGCTGATCATAAGATCAGGAGCCCGAACCAGTTAGTATATTCCTATTTCGCTTACATATACTTTTTCCCAGAATCCTTTAATTACTGTTATATACATTAGTCGTCACTAAGTGTTCCCAGAAAGCAAAACAAACTGATTAAACAACATTTTAACTCTCTTGTTTTATTTTAAAATTGATGTAGGCCAAATAATTATTTTTCGAAATTGTTGGGATAAATTCTGATCAGACGTATTCTACACTAACTGCTGCAGGAAATAAATATCTGACATTTTTAATCGACTTCATATTATGCAATATTGTATGCAATCTAGTATTTATTATATGTTATCATAGTAGCAGTTGCATATAATATTAAAAATAGTGGAAATTATGGAGAAGAAAAATTCAAAATGATATGGACATATAAGTGGAATGAATTAAAACCAAAGAATTTTATGGAGAAAGAACGGAAAAGGAAGGTGAGGAAGTCCAAGGAAGAAATGGGAATAGGATTTTGGCGAGGTAGCAGGGAGAGGAATTAAATTACGATCTGTTTAGAAGTTGCCCAAAAACAACAACAATAATCTGGTTAAATGAATAAATAGTCCGACACCAAAAGACACAAGGGGAGGATGAAAAAATCCACATATTGTCACTTTCTAAGTTATCAGCCAAAATGTTTGTCATAAATAATTAAAACTTGGGGTTTACTGCATGTCTCAGGATAAAATAATCAGTTAATGTGGAATCCTTATGCTATTAACATTTTTGTCTACTTAATGTCGTTTCTAGTAAGTAATAATGTCGTATTTTCTCTATACTTTGTCAATACATTTAAGAGGGACCTTAAATTACATAATTACAGTAAGTTAGATTAAACTTCTTTACATATAGGAATTTTCACCTACTTTATCAGATTAAAATTCTAACTACAATTTTTTTTATGAGGAATGCAATTTTACCTAACTAATAAAAATTTCAGTTTGCACTAAGCCCGTGACTTGTTCACATGTTTGCCAACGAACCCATCATTTAAGCTCATAACATCGTATTAACACTAGTGTTAAATTAGAGTATTCACACAAAGTTTTATTAATAGTGTTTGAAGTCTGGCAGTTGTAGAACAAGAAAAGTAGAGTAACTGCAGACAGGTTGAGATCTAGGAATAAGATGTTTGATTGCTGTAAGTTGTGATCAAGAGTGTCAGACGGGAATCTGGTTCCTATAGCTTTGTCGGCTTGTTATATATTTTGTTCACTTGTTGAAATATACCAAAGACAAGAATCTTCAATATTACTTATGTACTCGTCTCCCTGATATATGATTACAGAGTTCACATCCATAAATCACTTAGAAGAGGTTTTTCCCAAATTGTTATTGTGGTTTCAGTTACTCAAGTTATTGTGTTTATATGTGCAGGGTGAATCAGAATCCCTATTATACAATTACTGACGTTATAGACATTACTTAGGAGATACCGATTTGATGAGGTATCCATGTTCGAAAATGTACTGCTACGACGATAAGATCAAAGCACTTACTTCTGATTATGAAGAGTTAGTTAATTTTATAACATTAGAGTGTCAATCTAAAATAATTATTTTGTGATATTCTTCTATCCCTCAAATAATACTCTTAAGCTGATTAACCCTTTTCATATTCTTTTCTCATCATCACTCAGGTCAATGAGCTAAGCAATTCTTATCTGATATTTTGTCAGAAAAGTAAAATAAATAAATATATAAATAAATAAAATAAAAACTACTAGTGAAACTAATGTAAATTTGGTTGAGAACTTTCAATGGCATTTATTCCAAGAACTTCCAAATTATTGTTTTTTGTAGGAAAGTAGAGTCCTATAATTCGTTAGAGTAGTAGCCAGATTGAAAGTCAAACTTCAGAAGTCATCCTTTGTCAGTATGAATTGTTTAAAGAAGCGCTTCTTGTATGCACGACTCCTTTTTCGGGAATGAAATTATTGGCGATTCCTCTTTACATTTCATTGGCCTTGGTAATCTAAGAATTAAGTTCCTTACCTCTGATCCCGAGGATCGCGAGTTAAAACCCGGCCGAAGACGATTGATTTTAGGGTGAAAAAATCCAAGGGACGAATACTTAGGGAGGGCTTAAACCGTTGCAATGCTTTGGTCCCGAATCTGAAAATATTCAGGATCGTAAAAAATCCTCAAGCCGAAATTATTCTATTAGCAAAATTTAATCGGCTTTTCTCATCCGAATACTACCTTACTTGCTTATTAGAAATCTCTTTCAGACGATGGGCTAACAAACTGGTTTCATTAACTATGTATGGAAATAAGCGTAAGTTTGTTTAAGCAGCTTCAGAAAGGGAGCTCGCTTGTCCTAAGTGGGATGTACGAATATGGAAACAGACCTCCATTCACTTTGTTGCTTATTAATAATACTAATTAATTTCCAATTTCGAGTACACACTTCAACAACTTGGAAAATAATAATTAATTTTATTTAAGAGCATTATTATTATTATTATTATTATTATTATTATTATTATTATTATTATTATTATTATTATTATTATTATTATTATTATTATTATTATTATTATTATTATTATTATTATTATTATTATTATTATTATTATTATTATTATTATTATTATAAATAACTCATTGGCACTATCGAAACCGTAGGTTCATGACCGCGCGGACATAAGCTCTCCATACATTTCTGTCCAGAGCTAATGTTTTCCAATCATCGCCTGTATAATCTACTTCCTTCAAATCATGGTTAATGTTATTCTCTCACCTCATTCTTAGTCTACAACCTGGGCGTTTTCCCTCTGGTTTTCCTACAAGAAGCTTCCATGCATCTCGTGTCAGTTGTCCTGCCCATCTCAGTCTGCGAGACTTAACTGTTCTTATTACATCTGACTTCCTAAAAAGACCATGTAGTTCACTGTTAAGTAGTCTTTTCCATTCACCTGTCTGTTAAACTCTCTTTGGTATAAACATTTTCGTAAGAACTTTATTCTCTAATACCATAAACCCCTTTCCTCCCCTAAAATAAGAATCTATGTTTCTCATCCATATATTATAGCTGGTGGAATAACAGTTTTATATATATTTCCATTTAACGTTTCTTGAAAGAAGTTGGAACGACAAGAGTCACATTATTATATAATAATATTATTAGGTTATTATTATTATTATATTATTATTATTATTATTATTATTATTATTATTATATTATTATTATTATTATTAAATTGTCAAGTTATTCTACTACAGGCCTTTGCAGTTCCGTGGGGTAGTAAGCATGTATGGTTACCACTTTTTAGATAATCGGCACAATGTCAGCCGGCTTATCAGCTCTGCGTAATGACCGCCTTTACCTCCAGAACAAGCGTCTGATACTCATTTCTGTTAGAGACTGAGTCGACCCCATGGCCTTGATTCCATAAGAAAGATGATTGACTTAAGCTAAAAATTCAATTAACAAATTTACTAGGTGGAGGTAATCAGGAATCAGGAAGTTTTACATTATAGGCCTGCTATGGGGGTGCAGCGAAACCAGAATTCGGAAAGTCTTTTAGTCCGGTGGAGGAACCTTTCAGCTATCCCAGATGTTAAGTTTGTCAGCGATAGGATATACAAAAGTTGTGGGAAGGATTAGAAGATATGGCCATAAACGATATTAATGCAATAAAATTGTGTATAAAAACGCAGTATCTAAAATTAATATTGGAAAATGTGTATCAGAAGAACTTAAAGTAACAAAAGGCCTTCGTCAAGGTTGTAACATATCACTCACATTATTTAAGATATTTATACATAAAGCAAACTGGAGCAAGAAAATGTTCAGGAATGGGGGTACCAATTGGAGATGAATCAGCAGATACAATATATACACTGTTATTTGCGGTTGACCAGATAATAATTGCTTAAGAAAATGAAGACATGGAGTTTATGCTCAGAACATTATAGGACGAATACGATATTTACGAAATAAATTTAGAAAAAAAAATGTATATGGGATGTGGAGCCAAAACCGAAGATTTAATATTACAAGATCAAATGGTGTATATTAGAGGATGTGAAGAATTTGAGTATGTGAGAGTAAAATTAGATAAAGAGGGTAAACAAGTAATTGTATTAAGAACAGAACAAATAAAGGCAGAGCAATAACAGCAATGGTGAATGGAGTCTTATGGAACAGATATATTACCAGAAAAATAAGTTACAAATATATAATTCAATGGTGAGAAGTACTATCACATACGGAGCTGAAGTTTGCAAATTCAACAACAACTTCGAATAAAAATTGTGTCGATGGAAATGGATTTCTTGAGGAAAGCAGCAAGACGTTCAAAATTATAAAAAAATAAGAAATACTTTATACGAGAAAAAATTAATAATAGACATTCATTCCTTACTTACTTACTCACTGGCACTATCGAACCCGTGGGTTCATGGCCGCACGGACATAAGCTCTCCATACATCCCTATCCTGAGCTAATGCTTTCCAATCATTCCCTGTATAATCTACTTCCCTCAAATCATAGTTAATGTTGTTCTCCCACCTCATTCTTGGTCTACCAACTGGGCGTTTTCCTTCTGGCTTTCCTACAAGAAGCTTCCATGCACGTCTTTCATTCCCCATACGCGCAACATGTCCTGCCCATCGCAGAAGAGACATTCATTAGTAGATTATATAGGATAAGAGCAATTAAATTTGTATGGGCATGTACTACGAATGCAAGAAGAAAGGTTACCCAGAAAAAAAATATATATATATAATTGGAATGGTGTCCATCTGGAAGAAGAAGGAAAGGAAGACCTCGAAACTCGTGGATGCAAGAAATAAAGAACTGGAATGAGAACAAGAGGACTGAAGGACATGGAGTAAATAAATAAATATAAACGAGTGCAGAAGGAAAATAAAAATTTAGTCACAGAAAGATGTGTAAACATTAAAAATCTGTATATAAATAAAATTATTATTATTATTATTATTATTATTATTATTAATTATTATTATTATTATTATTATAATTATCATCATCATCATCAACAACAAGGATTAAGCTCAATGGCCTGTTCCGATCTCATTATAGGTCGAACCATCTCTTCAATGGTCTTCCCAACAATCTTCTCCCTTTTTGTTTATAATTATACATTCTTCTTGGTATGCGTTGATCATTCATTCGTAATACGTGCTGAAGGTAAGCATTTTGATAGTATTTTATTCTTTCACAGATATTAAATAAATATTAAGTTCTGTTTTTATATCTTCGTTTTTCTTTTTATCGGTCCTTTGGTATCCTGCTATTGCTCTCAACATCTTCATTTCTGCAGGCTCTATTTGTTTACTACCTGCCTTTGTTAATGTCCAGGTTTCACATCCATAGATAAGAGATAGAACTGCCAATACTTCGTAAATTTTTAAAATAGTTTATTTTCTAGTTTTATTCAATAAAGTACGTTAAATTGTGCCGCATAGAAAATTGGATCGTTGTATTTTAGTGTGTTTATCTAAATTTCTGTCATTACCTAAATGACATCCCAAATAATTAAAATTCTGAACTTGGTCTATAATTACATTGTTTATCACTATTTATGTTCTTTTTGCACATTTTCCTTTCAGATCTAATATTTTTGTTTTAGATGTAGATATTCTTAAATTTATTTTAAAGAGTTATTTAAAGTATAAAGTAATTGTTGTAAAGCATTTTCTGATGCTGTCATTATTACTTGATCGTCTGCAAAAAGCAGAGTTGTCAATACACTATTTATAATAATTTGTTCTTGCATTCATTTATGACATGACCAAAGTATAAATTAAATAATACTGGTGACAACGGACACCCTTGTCTTACTCCCTGGTTTATTTATATGTTATGTTTACTAATTTTATCTCGGCAGTCTATTTTAATATTTGTTTCTATATATAAAGTCTAAATGGCTCTTATAAGGTGTCGAGGAATTCCTTCCGTTTCTAATA
The DNA here is from genome assembly GCA_030220185.1 of Diploptera punctata. Lineage (NCBI taxonomy): Eukaryota > Metazoa > Arthropoda > Insecta > Blattodea > Blaberidae > Diploptera > Diploptera punctata. Next base: position 938,788 of record JASPKZ010000004.1, read on the forward strand.
TGTTCCATAATTTATTTATACTTATACTAGCAAATGCTTTAGTATAATCTAAAAAAATACGTGGGTAAATTGAATTCTTTTCTTTTTTCTATCAATTGGGCCATTGTAAAAACGCAATCTATAGTTGACCTACCCTTTCTAAATCCATTTTATTCCTCACGTAATATTGTTTCAACTATTTTATTTATTCTATATGATAAAATTGTTGCATATATCTTATAAGCTGAATTTAATAAAGTTGTTCCTCTTTAATTTGAACATTCTCTTCTGTTTCCTTTTTTAAATATCGGAACAGTTATTGCGTCCTTCTATTCATCCGGAACAGAACCCCTTTTCCAGCAAAGGTTTATTAATTCAAGAAACTTAACAATAAATGTAATCGATGCACATTTGAATAATTCTATGTTTAAATTATCTGCTCCAGGCGATTTCTTGTTTTAAAATTTTGCATTGTTAACATTATCTCTTCAAACCTAAAAAATGCTATCCACATTTTGGTAATTTTCTCTTAAGGCCATCGTTTGTTCTTCTAAGTTTGTCCACAACGATGTATAATGTTGTTCCCATTGTGTAAGATGTATAGGATTTAACCGTATTGTGTCCTTTTCGTTTTTATTTAGGTGTTTAATTAATTACTGTATATGCTCTAGCTTGGTATCCATGTACATAATGTTCTAAATTCGACATATATCTGTCCCAATGCTCTCTCTTTATTCTTATAATTTATCTTTTAACAATGGCTGATTTTCGATTATATTCAATATTATTATTATTATTATTATTATTATTATTATTATTTATTATTATTATTATTTATTTTTATTATAAAAATGTAGAAAGATGGTCAGTCACCCATTATTCATCCATTACATGTCAAATTAAAAACTTTCGAGTTATTATCATCATCATCATCATCATCCGGTATCATGGCAGCTGCCGCCGTCTTCCGGAAACCAAACGCCATTCCTCTCTGTCCATCTGTTGATCTTCCTCCAATCCACTGATATTCATAACATTATTTTTAATAATAATAATTCCAAACATCCACCGCCCGCCAGATAGAATCCAGTGATCCCTTGTCTCAAGCTTTTGGGAACCGCTGTCTAAAATGAAGAAAGGGATTATAAATATTGACTCTTGACACAGTTATAGCACCAAGACGATGTATTTTCGGATATCGTTCTTCACAAAAATTTGTGCACTAAGTTTCCTCCAAAACAAGCTGTGTAGGCTAATAGGAATGTTGAATAGCTTGTATTATTTCAGTCTGAGCAAATTTGTAGAGTATTAGTTTCAGGATTTTAAAAATCCAACATTATAACAATGTCCATATTTTTCATCGTATAAATATTGTACAAATTGGACATTTAAAAGGATCATAGATCTACAAAAATGTGTAAAACAAAACTTATATGGAAATGTTTGTTGCTGTTATTGTCATCAGTGGACTTTCGCTCATGTAGACCGAGATGTAAAATTAACTACTGCATTTATTTATGTTTCAGGAAATTGGGGACATCACAGGCAGGGATCATGCCAAGCTGGCTTGGGAGCTTCCATATCTAAGGTAATCCACAATTTTCTGCCATCACAAATAATTAATCAAATTTATTTCCCTTAACTAGTGTTTGAATTTATTTACTCTTGAGTGTTGTACCAAAATGTACTTTTTGCACGATAATATGCTTTCTAGTTTTTAAAGAAAAGGCAGCCATAATTAACATTATTTTACTCAATTCAGAGTTACCAGTCTAGATACGTATGTTGCAATACATACCGTATAACAAATAGGACTAACTGTACCACAATAATTATTGTAAGTAACCACTGCTTCTGTGAATGCAAAAAATCATGTAAAATCCATGTGTAAAAAGGCAGTGTTAATTAATTATATAATGATACACATTATATAAAACCAATCAACATTACTTCTTCTTCTTCTTCTTTATTATAGTGTAACCTCAAACTTTCAGATACCTACTTTTACATGTCCCACGCCGTACGGACTGTAGAGTTGCACGACCTGCTGTAGGAGGGATCTTTTTAACATTGAATAATACACATAGTTTTTTTTATCACACAGGGACATAGAAAACTCCTCGAATAAGAGATAAGCTCAATCCAAGGCCTCCTCCAAGACAACACAACATTAAGACCATTCACTCAAACATTCATACTAAACATATGATGATGATGTTCGGAGACCGTTTTCACTTTAAAGGTTTCTGACATTTATCTTACAAGCGAGAAAAAAACCCCGAAATTTAAAGCATCACTACAAAAACTTGTCCCGACTGGGGATCGAACCTGGTCCCACTGCATACGAGGCAACGACACCACGCTGAGACTATAGCGCTGGACCAACTTCTCTTAACAAAAAAATCAATTAAAATTACTCCAACTCATTACCAAATACGCGTATTATAATTTTTAATTCTTTACATTAAAGTTCAAGATGAGGGTTTTGCATTTATTGAGTGTTATGAATTGGCCTACAAACTCGCTAAAGAATTGAACGTTTTACTCTGAACACGAAATGAGCAACCATTTTTTTCTCACTTTCAATAATTATCCTCTTCCAGCCACTCTGAATATATATTTTTTTACTTATTTTAAGCCTACTGTATTTAGAGTTTTTTTTTTCTAAAGCACAACCGATTTCGGACATTTTCCGCCACCTGATATTTGATTGTTGGCACGGCCTAGTATACTGGTGTGCGGCGTAATGCCAGATCGAGGTATGAGATGAGGCCCCTATCATTGAAGGTCTTTTAATATGTATATTATATTCGTAAAGATGATGGCTGAGAAAGACCAGTTCGCGCAATCAGATGGAAGGGTGGAATGGATGGCCACGAGGATGGAAAAGTCGGTACAATGGTGTTTCTGGCAAGGGAAAGCGAGAGAGGAAATATTTGAGGAAAACTGCCCTGGCTCCGATTAGATCACCACAAGTTCCATTTCCATTACCAAGATGTTGTAGTCGGTAGAATCCCCTACCTTCCACTCAGTTTGACCTGGATTCGATTCTCGGCGGGATAAGGATGTTTATTTAAAACTCCTTGGGTCTGAGTCATGTTGACAAACGAGAAAAAAAAAATCTATGTAAAATAATAAAAGAGAAAATAGTAAAACGAATAAAACGTCCGTCACGCGGGGAACTGCGTCGTAAATTAAGCAAAATTCCCCAGGAAGTCGAATTTATAGTCCGATTTTTCTGGTTTACGGAATATTCATTTCTTTTGCTAATTCTTAAATTGGAGAAACTCGATTTCTTACGCTAGCTTATTTAAATGTGTTGGACTGCAGTGAAAAGAAACCATGCATAATCGTAGGTTATCTATTCCACATTGTTGTATAATTTGACTCAGATTTAAATAATATCTACTGATTTACTTTTCCATTTGCTTTTATTATTATTTTATTATTATTATTATTATATTAAATAAATTAAAGTAACGTATCTTATAGGACACAGTGCCAATTTAAGAGTTAATTAAAATATATGGTGTACAGATATATTACGCAAAAGCAAACATGACAGCTGCTGAGGCGATTATTTTATTTCGGTTTTCAGGTAAACCCCTACTTCTATTTTTAAACTTTCCTTTCAGGCGAACTTCTAATGATCAGATTTTTTTTTTTTGGTTAATGATTTGGACCCTTCTTCATTTAATTTATTACTATACGCCGAGTTTGGCTCCGAAAAAAATTGCAGTTGCTAGACCGTTAAAACACGCACACACACACAAACATATATATATATATATATATATATATATATATATATATATATATATATATATATGCATTTCGGTGTCTATTTTATATAAAATCGTTAAAAATCTATAAACATTTTAAAAAATATGTTCGTGAGAACAAAGTCAATGGCGTCATTCCATAAAAATTCGTAAAAAATAGTAAAAAAATATATTATTCAACAGTACATAATATCGTTTTTAAGAAAACGCATGGACTGACCGAGACGCGAATTTGGGGTCCATAGATGAAGGCCTGGGCCTACTATTAATATTAACTAAATAAATTCTTCCATTGAGCTTATTTGCATTCACTATACTGCTAACATCCTACAGCTGGTCATATAGTAACGTCAGTCCATAAAGTAACATATGTCCTAGATGTTAAGATTTTATAGGCTATATATAATTTTCAAAAAATTGGCCTACTATCGTTCAAGTATAATTTTCAAAACATATCGTTGTGCAAAAATACTCTACAATTCAAGATACAGTATAATGAATTGCTCTGCGAGCGGAATAACTTGTATTCTAGTGGTGGATCAATTCTTCAGTTCCTCTCTTGAAGAGAGTGGAACCCCAGGTTCAAGGTTTGAGCCCAGTTGCCCCGGTTGCTAAATTTTGAGTGTTATATAAATAGTTATTGCCGATGCGGGGGACTTTTTGGTCTATTTCGGCATTTGTCCTTGTACCAGGAGAAACCGCAGAAACTCTGGTCGAAGTAGTCGGTCCCGGGACCTTGGTCAAATTTGACCTTTGTGTATATGTCCGATGGTGGCCATAAAGAACGCACAGCTCCCTATCCTTTATTTCACAAAATATTAAGTATAATGAAAGTTAAATTCCAATTCAGAACAATACAAAACAATTTTTATGTTCCCAATATACTTTGTTAAGTGTGTTATAAAGAATCTAGGACGTTTCCCCAATTCTGCAAAAAAAAAAAAAATAAATAAAAGACGGTGGAAGGAAGAGTATCGCCTCAATCTCCGAAATTATCATGAGGTCCGTAACTCAGATGGAAGTCTGGCGAAATGCCGAGTGCAAATATCGTCCTTCTTCAAAGATGATCTCCACTCCAAGCACATGTGGAAAGGACCTCTTACCTATGAGGTGAGACCGGGATGAGATGGCAATGTGCGAACAATCTGATGGGACTTAGATCACTCGGCCTGTTTGCAGCTGGTCGTCCCCTCGAGATCGACCAAGGTGGGCAGGATATTGGAAATTGATACTCCCATGGTATCTTTACCTTGTTGTGGTGGAGTGGCTTGCGTGCTTAAATGATCCTGAGAGCTATGCCGGCGGTAGCATTGCTGCTGATAGGGTTACCCATGCCGGACTGGTCGATGGTGATAAGCCAGACGAAAAAAGTACCTTGGGCGAAAGAGTGACGATCTTTCACCGTAAAAATACAACCGTCAAGAAATGCGGACATGGGTTCATCTGGGGTAAAATTTTAGCTCAGGATAGGGATGTATGGAGAGCTTATGTCCGTGCGGCCATGAACCTATGGGTTCGATAGTGCCAGTGAGTAAGTAAGTAAGTATCTAGGACTTTTCATGTATTAATATTTTCTATTGGAAACCAGAGGCACTAGTGTATTGTTGTAGTAGTATTGTTGCTGGTTTGTTTCTATTAATATTGTTGAATAAATTGGTAAAAAAGAACGAGGTCTTGTCAATCGCGCAAAATCTCAGTAAATCATCACACCAACCTCATATCATACGTAACTATTCTCTGTTTATTTTTTCCCTGTCCGTAACGTTCCTGTGCATCTGAAACAAAGATACAGATATTCAGAAGGAAGTAAATGTATGATCAATAAGACTGATATTTAATGTATTAGGTGGCCAGGTAACTCAGATAGTAAGGCGTCTATATATGGGCTGATTGGCCTGTCATCAATTCCGTGCAGCAGAGCGGTTAGAGATTTTTCATTACTCCCCAAACGCGGGCTAGTGGTTACGCTCCTTGCCTCTGGTCCCGAGGGTAGCGGGTTCAAACCTGACCGGGGTCGATGGATTTTTTAGGATGGAAAAATCCAAGGAACATGTTCTCCGTGGTTCCCGAGTCTGAAGATGTTCAGACTCTTAAGTATCCTTAAGCCTGAATAAAGAAGTCTCTAAGCAAAATTTACCGTTCTCAACATCCTTGTAATATCTTAGATGCCTGCTAGATGTCTTATTGGGCCGGTATGTTGACCGCATGCCATTTATGGCATCTATGGGCAAATAAGGTAACTAAATTAACTAGGTCTAGTAACTCCTAACAAAGGAGAGGCTATGGCTCAACATTTGGGCTACGCCATTATAGATAGATAGATATAATCTTGACGCCCATACAACCTTCTGTAAAATGAGATCGGGAACGTTCCTGGGTATAATGCCTACCGAATCGTAAGTCCAGTCATCTATCTCCTTCTCTTGTTGTTGACTAACAATATTATGGATTCGTATGTCAAGATTCCATGAGATCTCATTGTCTGTTAAACAAGACACCTTACTTTTAGAACTCAGCACAAATAGAGCCTAAATTACTAGGAAATTAGAATTATTAGGCACTTCTATTAAATGGAGGATACATATTGACTGTTAATAAAGCGCTTATAGTCCAGGTGGTTATATTTGATTATATCAACAGAGTGATTGTCATTACTCGTCATTATCGCCTCACTCTGATGCTTAACAAGCGGCTCGCTTGTTTGTTTCTCCGCAGCTGTTATATGTTATTAAAATAGCCTACAAAGATCTCGACTGCTGCGACTGTCACGATGTTGCCACATTGCTATTCTTCCCTCAGTTTCAATTAAAACTCGGAACGATGTGGAACATTCGATCCAGTTATAAAATTGTATACCGTAATTAATGGCATAATTATTATCAGTGATTTATTGTGATAAGTAGCTTGAATAATAATACAATATCTACATATTATATTAGTTTAATATGTAAGTGAATTCAACATGTGGCGGCCATGGGAAAATATTTCATACCGAACAGTTAATAATAATAATAATAATAATAATAATAATAATAATAATAATAATAATAATGTGAACTACTTGGTCTTCATAGGAAGCCAGATATAATGAGAACAGTTAAGTCTCGTAGACTGCAATGAGCAGGACACGTGGCACGAATGGGGAATGAAAGACGTGCATGGAAGCTTCTTGTAGGAAAACCAGAGGGAAAACGCCCAGTTGGTAGACCAAGAATGAGGTGAGAGAATAACATTAAATATGATTTGAGGGAAGTAGATTATACAGGGGATGATTGGAAAACATTAGCTTAGGATACGGATGTATGGAGAGCTTATGTCCGCGCGGCCATGAATCTCCGGGTTCAATAGTACCAGTGAGTTAGTTAGTAATAATAATAATAATAATATTTTCAGCATGGTTTTATATGAATATTAAATTTATGTGAACTACAAGAATGAGGTGGGAGAATAACATTAACTATGATTTAAGGGAAGTAGATTATACAGGGGCTGATTGGAAAATATTGGCTAAGGATAGGGATATATGGAGAGCTTATGTCCGCGCGGCTATGAATCTGCAGGTTCGATAGTGTCAGTGAGTTAGATCTACAAGCTATATAATGTTGGAATTAAAATTATTTAATAAATAAATACATATATAATTTTAATTTTAATTTTAAAAGTTAAACAATACCAAATAATAACGTAAAAATTTAAATAACAACATAAATAACCAATGTCTTCTGTCGCACATAGCGCTATGAGAAACGTGCAACACCGTACATCAAGCATGCTGCGCGGCACCCGCTTTATATAAACTGTTAACCATCAGAGTGAGGCTATAATACTATACTTCGTATTTTAGGTTTTATGCCTATATTTTCCTGAACCAATTATAGAGGTTTCATACCAAGTGGGAGAGGGTAACTGTGTCTAAAATGCGCTCAAAATGTCTATTTGGCTTTTTAAAATTCTACTATATCTTAAAACGCTTATTTTATTAATTAGTATCTATTTCGGTCTACCACTCTGGTCTAGGAGTATCGTCGAACCTCATAGTTTTTTTTTCCTCATATTTAGGACAAATGTCAGGAAACATTAAGACCCAACGGTCTCCGAAATTCATTTGACCATCATAATCATCATTATCATATTCACAAGGTTTAGTATGAAGTGTTTGGTCTTAATGTAGCGTTGTCTCAGATGTCCTGAGATTGATCTGGTCACTCATTCAGTGAGGCCCTCAATGTTCTTATGTGGTCATAAATATGTGTGCCAAAGTTTAAAATCCCTCTCCCGTCAAGTCATGCCACTGTAACCCCGGCGGCGTGTTGTATGTAAAAGTTCCAATAAGGTGAGAGGTTGAACTATGACGGAGAAGAAAATTTGAACGAGTTATTTTGTATTTTTAGGACTACGTATAATTTCCTTTTTAAATTAAATTTACATAATTCTTCCCAGCTAAGCGTTGCAAGAGATCTTCAACATTTTATCAGAGCATTGAAATAATGTAAAAGCATGACAATATTTTGGTCTTTAAATAGAATCACTATACTTACTTAACCTCAATTCCTTAATTTCATAATTATTACATACAGTATCAGCTCTACTTGAAGACACTATAAAATTACCCTGGCATACTATATGGACGCTGCATTCTGTTGACGAAAAAGTTGAAGCATTAAATAACCTTATATTACAACTATATGACAGACACGCCCCACTGAAAACTAAACTAGTGAAACGACACCCTGCTCCCTGGATGTCTGCTAACATTCGTGACTGAAAGAGACGCAGCATATCGGAAATATAGACTCGACAAAACTGACATAAATCTCAATCACTACAAACGGTTACGTAACAAGACTACACAAACTATCAGAAACGCCAAACTTAGACATCTATGCAGCCTTACTGAACCTAATAACAATAACCTAGACATTTGGATAAATCTGAATAAAATGGGTGTAGGAAGGAAAGACACACAGGTAGAAAAACTACCTGTTTCCCTGAACACACTCAATAACCATTTTACAAGCACATTCTTTACTCCTAAAGACAAAACACATACAAATAGTGATCTACTATTGACAAATCCACCAGACAGAGAGCATTTCCATTTTTCATATCTTACAGAAAATGACATAAAGAAAGCTCTCAAACGAATAAAAACAAAATCAGAAGGTACTGACCGTATAAATATCACTCTACTTAACAAAATAATCGACGTTATACTATTGTCTGACCAACGGATCTGTGCCCCCGTAAGATATGCGAACTGAACACTAATTCCTTTTCTGCCTCGGTAAACCATTTCCCTCTATACATTCCTATCTCTCTCTTTTCATTCGCCCCTCCCACTACTCACAATTTTAAGCCTTCTTGGAGGACATTTGCAGTCCAGTGTTGTCAACTCAACATGAACCTGTAGCACGGAGTGATGAAAGAAATATTATTAAGCAAATAATAAAAATCCATCAGCGTCATTAGACCTACTTAAATATGAAGAAGTAGTAATTAAATATGAAGAAGTAATAATGATTCAATATTCAAGATCCATGACGCTGTTTGGGGAAAGTTTGGCAACATTATTTCTCTGAAAATTATCGTGGCTGCTGTATGACGTGGTAGGAAGAAAGTGCGTGGAATGATGTGAGTATAGGCGTTAACTTTTCTAAGAACGACTGCAGGGCTTAAGGGGCACAGATCCGTTGGTCCGAGTATACCTACCATAACTCATGTTTTCAACTCCTTACTACAAACCTCTATATATCCCACATTATGGAAGCAAGCAATTGTACGCCCACTCCCGAAAGTAAAAACTCCCATAACTCCTAACGATTTTCGACCCATTAGTATATTACCTACCCTTTCAAAAGCTTTGGAACGATTAGTCCATAAACAACTGACTGACTACCTAACTGAACACGACCTTTTAGATCAATACCAATCAGGCTTCAGGACAGGACACAAAACAAATACTGCTCTACTAAATATATGTGAAGACATATGCGAAGCATCTGATAATCGAAAACTTACTATTATTACACTACTTGACTCTAGTAAAGCATTTGACACGGTAGACTTGGACTTATTGTTGCTTAAACTAAAAAACCTCTCATTTTCTGACAGTGTCACCCAATGGTTCAACTCCTACCTTCGTGAGCGCCAGCAATATGTTGTAGGAAATTCTACATTACGCTCTTCTTGGACCTACCGTAAAGCTGGAGTTCCACAGGGCTCGGTGCTCGGCCCATTACTTTTTTCAATCTATATAAATGACATATCTGACTCCCTAAAACATTGCAAACATCATTTATTTGCGGACGACATGCAGATCTACTTTCACTCAGACAAATATTCTTTAAATGACGCGGTAACCAAAATTAATAAGGACCTTGACTCGTTAACGGCGTGGACAGAGAAATATGGACTTCAATTAAATCATAGAAAGACACAAGCAATCATAATGGGTCATCAGAGACTATTATCCTCAATTAACACAAATGCAGTATTACATGTGTCACTTAATGGGGTTCAGATCCCTTATAGCGAGACAGTAAAAATCTAGGAGTATTTATGGATAAACATTTAATTTGGAATAAACAAGTAAATAACATTTGCAAAACTATCTTCTCAATAATACACTCATTAAATCGTTTAAGAAATTATTTACCGTTTGCTCTAAGGAAAATGTTAGTAGAAACACTTGCAATGCCCCATTTTGATTATTGTGATACTCTTTTTACTGACCTAAATACTGTTCTTACCCAAAGACTTCAACGTGTTCATAATTCTTGCATACGTTTTATTTGTGGTATATGTAGATTTGATCACGTTACACCATCCCTGGAACAATTGTCATGGCTTCGTCTACAAGATCGTAGAACCATCCATTCCCTATGCCTTCTCTATAACATATTACACACATCATTACCTTATTATTTATCACACCGCTTCACTAGACTCACTCTCTGATACACATAAATTAGATACCCGATCCCTTGAGCACAGTGTCCTTTATATCCCTCCTCATCATACTACCTATTATTCGAAATCTTTTACAGTTTCTCTTGCTAGAACATATAATTCCCTTCCACCCTATGTCAGAGACTGCCAAACTTTACCATCTTTCAGAAACAAATTGAAAATAAAATTACTAACAGAAAAAACTCACTAATATTACCTTTTAAGAATTAATGTGTTTTTTCATTATTTAATAAAAATAGACAAGATTTGTTAATATAGTACCTAATGCCTTGTATAAAAAGCATAGATTAATTCATTGTAGTTTATTACTTTCTTTGTATTTTTTACTTTTCTTTTTATGTATAGTAGATTCGAGCTGTTATTCCTTCTTGTATTCATTGTATCATTAATTTAATTTTAATTGTTTTCAATTTTATTGTACTATTAGACATTATTTTCATTATTATTCAATTTGACAGATAATTAATTGTTTAATATGACTATTATTTTTTTTTTTTGTATTCATATGTAACATGTTTGTCCTGGTGAGTGGAAGAGAAGGCCACATGGCCTTAACTCCACCAGGCTAAATAAATCTATTCTATTCTATTCTATTATTAATGATGTGTTATTCCACATTTTTCATAAAGTAATATTTAAAAAAAAATATTTTACGGTTTTAAAGTCCATGCGTATATCTTCATCTTTTAGAGCATAAAAATCCGGGTGTACTCACTCATTACTAAGTTTGTAACATTGACATATGTTTAGACCTACTGCTGCACGGTGAACAGCATGGGCTTTTGATTATGAGCTAATGACTGGAGGACGGCATGGTTAATGAGACTTTTGATTGTGCGATGAACATTAAAATATAATTATTTTTCAGATATAATGTTTATAAGATTGGCGATTACGGTAACCCTAAAATTGGCCAAACACTAATTTCTCATACCAGTTATATAAACGTGTCGGACCACCGTGAAAAAAGTCTCTGTAAGTTATTACTGTATATTATTGTGTAATTCGAGACAATTTTAATTAATTTCTAGTCGTTCTTTTTCTACTGCTTTATAATAATAATATTAATACTGTTTTATTTATTCTGGCAGAGTTAGGCCACAAGGCCTTCTCTTCCACTCAACCAGCACAAATACAAATAAATATTTTATAAATATAGATATACTAATTATAAACAGTTAATACATACATTAAATGTAGCAATGTAAATTTCATGTATACAAACAACATTTTATACGATAATAACAGTAACAATACTTACGATAATAATACGATATTAAACAAATTAAATAATTTATCTTATAGGATACGTTGCTAATTTAACGGTTAAAACTCTCTGTTCCAATCACGAACAAAATTGAATCCGTTAATTAGTATTCACGAACAAAATTGAATCCGTTAATTAGTATTACCTACTCAAATATCGATAAGCTCTGTCATAGGGATAGATAAACTGAAGCCATAGTATTGCGCTCTATTGAGCCCGAAAATACATAATATATAATGAACAGACTGCTGGCAAAAGATTCATACTAGAAATGAAGGACTAACTTGGTTTGTTTACAATGACCGTATGTGTTGTAGTAATATTCCTCCATTTTGGTACACTATCACAAATATATCACAGCCCATTTACATTCACCGGGGATTCACAGTTCGCAGATTCTTACGGAGCTTCCCGAAGTTTAATCGAGGGTACGCAGTGCACGAAAACTCTTTATGTAGCAAAAACATAAAGAATATACGTCATTGCATTGTCACTACTGAATCAGATGATCGTTAACAGCATATCGAGCATCTTGGGTGCGGAAACTCTCTATGAACATATTTGACGATATTTCACCGACTCGTTGTACTGAAAATCTCCAGATTCCGAGCGATCGAAAATTTTCTCCAGAACTTGTGCATTTTGACAGATGATGTTTTCATAACGTTCTCTGAATCACAAAATAAAATTAAATTTACTGGTTCAATTATGTTAGCTTACCTTAAATAATCTTATTGCATGAAGACATGTCTTGGGATTTTAAATTGGCACTTCACTGATTTTAATATTAATATCAACCGCTATATCGTCACATTTTGTGTTTTTAGTAGATAATTCTGATAGTACTGAGAACTGCAAGGTAGGCGCTCTAAACATTTATCGTACTCGGCAGGAAGTGACCTTTCGCCTAGACTCGTTAAAGAATTTTGCGAAAAGAAGTAGATCAAATCGATCACAAGCAGATATGTACGTTTTATCGATACAAGATTCATCGTGTTCAAAGATTACATCCTGCTGATTTTAATCCAAGACTTAATTTTTGTGTTTAATGTATTTTTTATATTTATCGTAATATTACACTCTGAACGACTAAAGACTGCAATTACACGAGAAATCCGCACATTACCACAAGCAGTGCTCAAGAAAGTATTCCCAGAATAATATATTAATCGATGTCAGAAATGCGTAGATCAGAAGGGTAACATTTCTTATATCTACCTTAAAGGTGAGTAAAATACAGTATTTTGTTTCTATTTAAGTTATTTCGTTTTTTTTATATCAGTGAAATATTGTTTTAAAATTTTTAATCTCCTTCTTTCCGCAAAATCCTTCAAAGAGTCTCGCCGAACGGCCACTTCCTGCCCGGTGACGGTCACTTGTCGAGTATTGAATGTTTGGTAGCGCCATCTGTATTATATCGCTGGCATTTAATTCTTGTTGACTTACAACCGTAAAGTAAAACAATTCAAATAATTGTTTATCAATTTCCTGACATGACTTTCAATTTAAAGATAATAGTAATAATAATAATAATAATAATAATAATAATATTTTTTTAATTTATCCACAATACAGTTGTTTTCTGTCACCCTCAAGAAATTTGCCTTTTCCAGTTTAGGGGTCCCGAACATCCTTATCTGTAAGTCCCAGTCCATCCAAGATTCTTTTCCTATATATATACTCCACTCTTCTTAGGGATTCTGTCAGATATAATCCTCTTGAGATGTTTAACAATAATATTGTTAGTGTACAACAGATGTGCGAACTTTTAAATACCATCAATTCATTGTCAAAATAATATTTTCGTAATAGTAATGTAATGACTAGGACTAGGATATTTATGTAGTAAAAGATAAGATTTACAATGCAGTTAGTATATATTATTCAACTGTTTGTATGTGAAGCCAAGATAAAAGAAAGTCAAAAGTCTTACATCTCATTACAATACTATTCAACTGTTTGTATGTGAAATCAAAACAAAGACAGTCATAAGTCTAACTTCTCATTTTACTATGTTACAAATCTTAACTTTTAGTACATAAAAATCCGCTCCCTAGTAGGCCTAATGACAAAATATAAGTATTAAGATAATAAAATTATGGCAGTGCATTACAAACCGCAGTGCACATTAAATTAGAAATGAACATCGTTTTACAGTATTGCGTTAATAACTAGGCCTATACTCAAGATGCTCTAACTAAAAAAAAGTGAAACAATTAATTGAACCAAAATCTGTTTTGGAATGGAAACCTGAGGGAAGACGAGGCAGAGGAAGACCTAAAACCTCCTGGAGTCAGGGAATATGTTTATACATGAAGGAGAAACATATACAACCAGGAGATTGGATGGACCGACAAAATTGGCTATTAGGAATCGGACGATGTCAAAGACATTAATCAACCGATGATCCATCTATCTATCTATTATTATTAAAAGTTAGTAAATAATTGTTTTTTTTTCAAATGCCCCAGATTGTCATTTCGACATTCCTGGTGTTCTCTCCTGGCCTGGAGTACTTGTAACCCACTTCTGAGGTTGGGGCGCCTGGAAGGCGGAGTTACGCTGCCCCGATGATTTGAGAGTTGATAATGGTAAATGATGCGCCAGGAGAGGCCTTAAACTAAAATTAAGTAAATGATTGTTGCGTTTGTTTATTTCCACTTTCTAGTTAGATCACCTTTATTTCGGATTTTAAGAAGTATAAAAAAAGTTTTAAAAGTACTTCTTTAAGGTTTCTGAAATATGTAATACCACATAATACTGTATCACTAAGAAAACTGATATAATAATTATAAAATTAATAACAGTAATCAATTTGAATTAATAAAACAGAAAATAGGTACCAATGGATAAAATATCAAACTATCAAACCGCGGACTTAAGTTCTTCATACGTTGCTAAACTGAACTAATATTTTGCAATCATTCTCCATTCATGCTAAAACTCCTACCCAATGCAGTCTACGAGACTGTTCTCATTACATCTAGTTTCTCGTAAAGACCGGTAGTTCACTGTTATGTAGTTTCCTCCATTCACATGTCTGTTCGTCTCGTTTTGGTCCAAAAATATTCCTAAGAAAACAATAACACAGAAATAATATATATATAGGACTTAAAGAGGATAAATGGTGTCCTTGGAAGGTTAAATTAATACCTTTTGAATAGGGGATTCCGAATTCTCCATCTTACCTAGGTATACCACGTACCGCTGCAAGACACGCTTAATTGTAATCATGTAAACTAGTTTTAGTAAACACATTTCTTTACTATTGTTCAGCATTCTAATAATCATACCCTGGACGACTATCTAGGCCAAATGACATAATATGAATAAAAAACAACAAGAACAATAGGGACAGTATAATGCTGACCAAAGAATGACCTCTTCTTCCAAGAACGAGGACGTCTAATTGTTACCAGAATTATATTTATATTTGCGGTAGAGTGATTTCTCTCTGTTCGCTGATTGTAAATAAGAATTGTAAAGTCTTACATGATATATTAAGACAGGGAGGAGTGATTATTTTTGTATGTTAAGCGAAGACCCCCTTGTCTTAATGTGTCAAATGATCGGGAGAAGAAATAAATGTATTATGAATGTTATAACATTAATACAAGCTGAAGCCCACACAAACCGATACAATAGTAACATTACTTATAAGCTACCGTTTGAAATTGCATGTAAATGCTTTTCTTGCCGCTTGCTATTTATTTAAATGTAACCAAACGCATTAGAAAACAATGAAACACGAACTTCAGTGGCGGCGAGTTGATTTTCCTTTATTTCTAATATACTACGCTATAGCTAAAGTTATGCACAAAATGGCTAAAAAAAATTTTTGTCACAATACAGCGAGTTTCACCTTTGAGAGATTAAAAATCTTTGTCACTGAGCTTATATTAATGAAAAGAGTAGGCCTAGAGAAAGATCAGGAGCTCAGTATTTTAATACAACACATATAAATATTGAATATGTGTATCAGAACTCACTATATCCTCATGATAACCTTCGTCACTCTCGCATCAACATGGATCTTAATAGGAACTATTCCAGCGTTCCCTGTCTGTGTTTGAAGTTGATGGGCAGGGCAAACAGGCGATTTTGCCATCATATAACCTGTTTTTGTAATCTGTTATATAACGCGCGCGAAGTAATTTGTACTAGATAGCTAATTTCATTTCTCAACGAAATGAACGTTCGGTAGTATGTATTGAACTACAATGTTCAAATTCCAAAAGATTTTACGAACGATTTACTAAATTATATTATATTAGCCTCCGGTCAATTTTTACTCCAGTGGAACCCATGCCTGCGTTTCTTGACGGTTGATTTTTACGTTGAAATATTGTTACTCTTTCGAAAAAGACATATATATTCTAGTCTAGCTTATCCCGGCCGGAGATGATGGACTTTTAGAATGAAAAATCCAAGGAAAAAGTCCTCCGGAGGTACTTTAAGTAGTGGATCCCCCCCCCCGAGTCTGAAGGTTTTCAGGATCGTAATATAACCTTAAGCCTAAATTAGTGGCTACGAGCAAAATTCAACCGATCTTTCCCATCAAAGTAATACCTAATTGCCTACTAGATGTCTCATTGTGGCGATGTGTTGACATAATGTCACTCACTGACATCTGTAAGGATATAAACATAACGAAAATAACATTGATCAAGAAAATCCCGCTAGGGGAGCTCCCATGACCCCAGCGGGACTAATAGATTTAAAAAATATATTAAAATATCTATGTATTATGAAAATGTTACTGTTGAATTGAACAATATTCTAGTATCATTATGATTTTTGAGTAAGGGAAGGATTTTATGTGCAAAAATTAAAGATTTCAACACAGATTAGTGTAATGTACATGTAAATGGAACGTTATTTATTTCCTAATACAAAGTAAAAAATCATTATCATGACTTATGTACATATTTATAAAAAAGTAAGTTATATTGCTTACGTTTAGTTTATATTTTGCAGGCCTATATAATTGTATTTTTAATTAATTAAAAAAATAAACTTTACTGTTCATTATACTATATTGCAGTTTTAACTTTTACAAAATAATAATTCAATCACTATTATGAGTAAGGGTCATTGTTACTTCAGCAATTAACAAGAGCTCAAACCTCGCGTATCTCAACACTACAACACTGTGTGAACATCCAGATACGTGAAGTTTTATTGTAACTTTGTTACGAATTTTTTTACTTTAATTAGGCCTATCGCAAGTAAAATATTGAAGTACTGATAACCACTATTTCTTAAAATATAATTGTCTTATTTTAAACTCAAAATAAATTTTTAGCAAAAAAAATATTACATAGACGCAAAGAAATAGCCGCCGCTGTGTAGCAACACATTAGAAAACAATGCTATGTGAATCGTCTGGTCTTGAAATACCATTTTATTCTAGTGTCTATATATTCTAAAATTGGTTTATTTCGAAACATCAGCAGAGAATAATGATTCAACCCTGTTGCTAAATTACACCCCTCTTTCTGATTGATTGTGTTTTGTTCGCCATTCCTACCTTCGGTGTTTTTCTGTGTGATGCAAATACATTTTTCCTCTTTCCTTTCAGGGGTATACAAACTGGTTTATCTAAATTCCATACTTGTATATTTATTTTTAATGTTATTTTAGTTTAACAAATATTCAATGAATATAGGGAATTTGATAGAGCTAAGAATTATGAAACATATTTCATTGTTTAATCAAATCTAATTTTCTGCGAATGTTATTTTAAATGTTTCATATCACCTCTTTCAATGTATAAGATATACATTTCAAAATTGATAATATCTGCTTATTACTGATTAATCGCATTCCATGATTGTATAATAGTAATGAAAGTGAAGTTTTACGAAACGCAGCTTAGGGTGGATCTTCGGAACGAATTCATTAAACTCTTTCTATTTTGCTAGTAAACATTTTACTTCACATTATGTCGAATTTCATTATTATCATTATTATTATTATTATTATTATTATTATTATTATTATTATTATTATTACTATTATTGCTATTATTAATATTATTACTATTATTATTACTATTACTATTATTAATATTATTAATACTATTATTATTATTATTATTATTATTATTATTATTATTATTATTATTATTATAAAATAACAATAAAAGTATATTTCCAAAATGTGTGCTTAACAAAATATTTATCATGCGTGAACTCAGATATAAAACTGCAATATTAAACTATTTAACTACGGTAACTAACTGGCACTATCGAACTCGTAGGTTCATGGCCGCGCGGACATAAGCTCTCCATACATTTCTATCCTGAGCTAATGTTTTCCAATCATTCCCTGTATAATCTACTTCCCTCAAATCACAGTTATGTTATTCTCCCACTTCATTATTGGTCTACCAACTGGGCGTTTTCCCTCTGGTTTTCCTACAAGAAGCTTCCATGCACGTCTTCATTTTCCATTCGTGCCACATGTCCTGCGCATCGCAGTCTACGAGACTTAACTGTAAACTTCCTATAAATACCATGTAGTTCACTGTTATGTAGTCTTCTCCATTCACCTGTCTGTTCATCTTCATTTGGTCCAAAATTTTTCCTAAGAAGTTTATTCTCAAATATCCGTAATCTCCTTCCCTCCCTTAAAGTAAGAGTTCATGTTACCATCCACATAATAGCCCTATAACTGGTGGAATACTTTTAATATATAAAAATTTCGTGTCATGTTGTTTGTCCGCAATGGAATCCTAAACTACTGAACCGATTTTAATAAAATTTTGCACACTGTGTGCAGTTTGATCCAACTTGAGACTTAGGGTAGCTTATAACTAAATTTATAGTCGCATTATTTTTTATTGCAAATTATTTGTTTATTATTTAACAAAGAGTTATAATTATCTGTGAGTTCCATACGTTTCTAACAGATGGCGGTGTAATTATCTGTGTGTTCCATACGATTCTAACAGATGGCGGTGTAAGGTAATTTGGTAAGGTAATTAGTTTATTATTTAACAAAGAGAGATCCAGATGGCTGTGCTTTTTGTTACAACCGCGAATTTCAATTGAATTACAAATATTGATTATTTCATAATTTAAGTGTGTTCAGTGTTTATTTTATTTTCAATATTTTTTAATTTCGTGTGTATGTATTAGTTTTAAGTAATCTGGCTGAAAGACAGCAACTTAATTTAACTTTTTAACGTATACCTTAGCCACTGCAACGCGTGGCCGGGACTTCTAGTAGTTTTATATATTTTCAGTTTAACGTTTCTTGAAAGGAATTGGGACGTCAAGTGTCTATGTAATGCATAATAGCACGCATTTCAGAATTGAGCCTATGTTTAATTTCTTTGTGCATCTCATTCCTCTTTGTGATTATTGTTCCTAGGTATTTGAATTCAGCCACTTCCTTAAAATTTCCCTCATTTGTCATTACCTGTACATTTCCATTATATAATGTATTTCTATGTGTAACCATATATTTAGTTTTATTGATATATACTTCTAGTCCGAATTCTTAGTGTTACTCAATAGTGTGTACGTATTGGTCTTTAGTATCTCTTCGCTATCGCCCAATAGTACTACATCATCAGCATAAACTAACAGCTTATTAATACTATTGCGTTTTAGGCCTTCTTCTTCCTCTAAAGATTTGATGACATGCCCTACTCTAGTACAAAATTATGTTCGTGCGACCATGAACTTAAGGGTTCGATAGTACCCCGTGAGTTAGTTAATAGTTCGGGTAATTTCAAAAATAAGGAATCGTTAAGCAATATGCATATATATATATATATATATATATATATATATATATATATATATGTTACATTTGCAGCTTTAGGGGCTACAATTCTGCCCAAGAAAATTATGTAAATCATTTTCAGTGCGGTATTAATATTTCCGTGTTTACTATATTCTTTCACAGAGCATTTATCTGCTGAATTCCTTTATTGTTCGTCGCTATGGAGTGGTCCTACGTGTAATATCGGTGTTCCAGATTCGCTACAAGGCTATTTATTTCCTTTTTGTGTCAGAATATGTGTCCTTGTCCAGTATGTCCTATGCTGTCTTCTGTGGTAACTGTGGGAACAATACTCACAGAATCACGAACGCTTGCCACTGAGTACCCTTGCAATGTGATTCAAATTTTGTGTTCCCTAACCAGTCTCATTGAGAGTTTTAAATCCTACGAAAGGAGGAAGTATATAATTATTGAAAAAAGAGGAAAATAAATTTAATGTATCTGCAGTTCTATAAAAATATAATATATTTATAATTCCCACCTCTTTACTAAGCGTGTTTGACTAGAATTTCTGTGGTCCCGAGTTTGATCCTTACTAGTAAAAGATATTTTCTATCTGTATGGCTTCTTTAAAAGAATTCACTTATCCTCGTGAGGATACCTGAGAAGCCGATGGAAGTTCTGGTTAACAAAATTGAGACTTACATTTAAGGACTGCATATCGCTAACCATGTTATTCCTTGTAGCCCTACTGTTTTTTAGTATTCATTCGGCCTCACTTCTTGAAACTGTCGTGTCACAGATATTTCATTTTTAAATATTTAATATAGAATGAAAATGGATATATGTTTGGAGATTCTAGGAGTATGTGAAATAGATGGAAAAGTTACTTCAATCAGCTATTAATATACATACAGAACAGGATATTGAACAGGATAATTTATAGACAGCAGAAATGATACTGTAGTCGCAGAACCAAGTGCATTAGAGGTTGAAATGGCGATGGAAAAATTGAATATGTATAAAGCATTAGGTTCAGATGAGATCCCAGCAGAACTGGTAAAATAAAGGGGAGAAAAATTGATGGAAAAGATACGCCAGTTACTTAGTATGATTTGGGAAAAAGAAGCTCTTACAGATGAACGGAAAGAATCGATTATCGTACCAATTTATAAGAAAGGAGGTAAAACTGATTGCAACAAGTACAGGGGCATATCATTACTTTCAACTTCGTACAAAATTCTAACAAATATATTAGTAAGCAGACTTACTCCCTATATTGATGCTATTCTAGGAGGTCATCAATGTGAATTTAGAAGAAACAGGTCTATAACAGATTTTTAGTATAAGATAGATTTTAGAAAAGAAATGTAAATATAATAGTACTGTATATCAACTATACGTTGACTTCAAAAAAGCATACGATTCAATTAAGAGGAAGAAGTTATATAGTATCCTTCTGGAGTTAGGAATTCCTAAAACATTAGTTATTCTTATACGAATGTGTCTAAATGGTACAAAGAGTAGGGTTCGTGTAGGCAAACAGTTTTCGGATACTTTTGAAATCCATAACGGGTTGAAGCAAGGAAATGCACTATCTCCTCTACCATTTAATTTTGTACTAGAGCTTACCATCAAATATTTAGATGATGAAGAAGGGCTACAACACAATGGTATTAATAAGCTGTTAGTTTATGTAGTACTATTGGGTGATAGCGAAGAGGTACTAAAGGCCAACACGCACACACTATTGAGTAACACTAAGTATTTGGGACTAGAAGTAAATATCTATAAAACTAAATATATGGTCACACATAGAAATACATTATATAATGGAAATGGACAGCAAATGACAAATGAGGGAAAAGTGGCTGAATTCAAATACCTAGGAACAATAATCACAAATAGGAATGAGATGCACAAAATAAATTAAACATAGGCTCAATTCTGAAATGTGTGCTATTATGCATTACAGAGACTCTTGACGTCCCAACTCCTTAAAAAAAAACTAAACTAAAAATATATAAAACTATTATTCTACCAGTTATATTATATGGATGCGAAACATCGATTATTATTTAAAGGGAGAAAAGCAGATTACGGGTATTTGAGAATAAAGTTTTAGGATAATTTTTGGACCAAATAGAGATGAACAGACAGGTGAATGGGGAATACTACATAACAGTGAAGTACATGGTCTTTATAGGAAGCCTGATATAATAAGAACAGTTAAGTCTCGTAGATTGCGATGGACAGGACATGTGGCACGAATGGGGAATGAAATACGTGAATGGAAGCTTCTTGTAGGAAACCCTGAGGGAAAACACCCAGTTGGTAGAACCAAGAATGAGGTGGGAGAATAACATTAACTATGATTTGAGAGAAATTGATTATACAGGGAAGATTGGGAAACATTAGCTCAGGATGGGGATGTATGGAGAGCATATGTCCGCGCGGGCATGAACCAACGGATTCAATAGTGCCAGTGAGGTAGTTAGTTATATTCACTTATGATGTGTCAAAATGCCTTTTCACTAAATATGTATATGTAATTAATATAAAATCTCTCTCTTTCTCTTCTAATGTTGCTACAGTCCCTTATGGGCCTTCCTCTACCTCAGAAAATGCTTCCATTCCTATCTTGTGTTTGTTTTCTTCTCCATCCCCCTTACCCTCATAAGATCTCTTAAATATCTGCGTCCGAGATAGAGATCTTTTCCAGATTTCAGTCCATCTGACTTCAAATTTCTCAATATGTATTTTTTTCGTGGTTCTCAACTTCACTCTAAATCCCCAACCTTAAGGACCAGAGTATATTTTTATCTCAGTTATCATCTTTTATATCTGTCCTGCTTGGGAACCCTATCAATAGTTATGCTATCGTCGGTATACCTCTCAGGATCATTTGACCACAAGCCCACCACTATAACAATGTAGAGATACCGTAGATGTGGTTATGCAAAATCAGCAATTGAAACTTTATATTTTTCATATAATTCGCCGAGAAACCCTTATTCTGAACCCTCTAACCGGTGGGTCCCTAGTCTGAAGATTTTCGGATTCATAAAAAACCTCTAGCCTAAATTAGAATATCTGAGCATAATTTAATTAGTTTTTTCCTATCCAAGTAATAACTTAGTTAATACTACCAGATGTCTCCAGCTGGACCATTTCTCACTTGCTGACATAAATAAATGTATAATAACTGAATTAGCTAGGTTTAATAACTCCTGCAAGGGGACACTCTAGCCTCAATCGGTTACGACTCGTGAGTCGGGGAGGGGGGTTTTTCAGATGCGTCCATGTATGGCTTTATAGAAGGATCTGCCTCTGGAGGTTTTAATTCGAGAAAGATCAAGTTTGAGCTTCCAGGTTGTTTGACCCTTGCAAATAAAAGGGATGCGAATCGGTCGACGACTCATTCGTAAGACAGTCGTGATCTGATAGGCGATTAGTACGTTGTGATCTGCAAAAGGACTAATTATATGAATAATTGAGAAAAAGTAAGCAATATATCAAAAACTCCATGGCGCGACAGGCTTAGAAAGCCCTTGGCCTACCAGCCGGTCGCTACCTCACATCCACATGTGTTAATCATGGAGGTAGACGATCATATGGTCAGCATGTCGGGTCCCCCAGCTGTTATATCTGGTTTCTAAACGTGGAGCCGCTACTTGTTGTAGCTACTCAAATGCCTCACGGTGCTGGGTGGGCACTGGTCTCATATACTGGCCTAAATTACTCACTATAATATAAATTTTAATGCTGGTCAAATTTTAAGAGTACGTCTACTTTAAAGGTAAATGAAAATTGGAATATATATATAAGGCCTAAAATGCATTCTTGAGGAATAACATTTGCCTGCACTGTAAAAATGTGTTTTCGACAAAAAAGGAATATGTCAAAAAAAAAAAAAAGAGTCAAGCTGTATAAATCCACTTTCGAGATCGTCGAGATTTGTAGATATATTTATGAAGCTAATCTACAGGATCAATGTTCAGAATTTTTAGAGGGATGCGATTCCTTTCTGTCAACATGTCGAAGTCAGAATGAGATGGATAAAAAAGAAAAATCAATCCAATAGACTTGTAACGAATTTAAATTTCGAATTACAAAAGAAGAAGAGACATGCATGAATATGTAGGTAACTGCATTGTGCAAGATGCCAGTTGAAAAATGAATGGGCTACACTCGCAAACTTTACATTATTCAATCCAATATTACATGAATACAATAGTCTACCATTTCATTGTTTATGTATGACATGAATATATTGATAAACAGAGCCTTGTTCCAAATGCTACTGTGTTGCCAGGATTCCGCTCCTCGTTTTGGTCCATCATACGTCCTACAAAATCGGGATGAATCGTACGTATATGAACTTCAAATAATAATTCGTTGTATTGAGTGCTCCTCGTTGGAATCTTTCGCACTCTTACACTTAAATATTAGGAAGGAGATTTAAAGTTGAATAAAGGATGAATAAAATCGATCTGAATCCGTCAAGGATGCATAGAGAAGATCATAATCTGGCAAGTGTTAATAAGCAATTGGCGTTGTTGACATTCGAACTCTTGCACTTACATATTTAGAAGGAACTTTTAAAAATTGTAACGGATGAACAAAGATGATTTCAATTGGTCAAGGATGCACAGAGAAGATGTTGACTTCGAACTTCAAATTGGACTAATAAAATTCCCGATTTCTGGATACGGATTATCAATTTAATTCCTAGGTAAGAATCTGAAGATGATTATTTTCGACTTCTTGAATCGCTATGAAAACTGCAATCAAATATTTTTGGAGAATTTTCGGAGATTTTACATTTCAGTTAACTATAAAAGAGGACCAGTCACTAGGATGGATATCATGATAAATGGACGATATCACACCAGGAATGATGAACCATTAAGAGTGGAGTGGAACATCGATCCAACATATTAATTTCGAGTATAAACTCGCTGTTTATGTTTCCTTCATGAATTTACGAAAAAATGGCATATAAAATGCCATCATGAGAAGAGACATAATATTTAAACCATAGAGGAAAATAATTAGAATGCGTCCGTCTCGTGGTCTTGTGATTAGTGTTTTTGACTACAGTTCATAAGGTCCCAGGTTCGATTCCCGGTCAGACCACAGATTTTTTTTCCGTAAAGGAAATTGTTCCTATTGTCACCCCTGGTCTGGAATTTAGATTAAGTTGATGATTAAGGACTCTCCTGGTGCTTCATTATTATTTATCACCCATCATATCACCGGGATAATGTAACTCTGCCTTCCAGACGCCCAAACCTCAAAATAAGTGGTTTATAAATCCTCCAATGCCAGGAAAAAATCCCAAAAATGTTGTAAAATTCTGGTTTGACAGTGAACAAAACAAAAAGCCATTTTGTAAACACATTTAGTCAAAATTACTCTGCAGCCAATACTAGTACACATAGTCGAACATCAAATAAGATTAAATAGGTTAGAGTCTGTATCCAGTCCGTTTGTTTATGATATGAAGGCCATTTCAAAGAAAAGCGAGAAAAAGTGTCGAGATTGGATTATATGCATTAAGAAACAGTGAAAATAAGTGATTTCAATTAAATAATTTCAATTAAAAATTAAGTTAACATTATCGCATTAATGAGTACGATTTTAATGAATAATACAATATTGTTACCTAAGTTATATTATATTATTATTATTATTATTATTATTATTATTATTAAAATCAGTCCCGCGCCGTAGCCGAGTGGTTAAGGCAGGAAGCTTTGGCGCAGAGCTACGGGACTTGCGCTGGTTCGAGTCTCCATGGGGGAGAAATTTTCTCATGGTATTTCGGCCAGTATGGGACCGGTGCCCAGCCAGCATCGTGAGGCATTTTTTGGATAGCTACAATAAATAGCGTCTCCAGGTTGAGAAAACCAGCTATAACGGCTGGGGGGACTCGACATGCTGACCACATGGCTTGATGATCGTCTACCTCTGATTGACACATGTGGATGTGAGGCCAGCAGCCGGCTGGTAGGCTAAGAGCATTCTAGGCCTGTCGCGCCAGGAGTATTATTAAAATCAAAATAACCGTAGTGATTGTAGTCAATAGGCCAATTCTTTATAAAGTCTGGAAATTGCGATTCGTTCGTTACTAAATACGGTGATAGTAGTAGTAATTCCCAACACTCCTTCAAGGACTCCACGAAGGATCACCATCAGATCCTATTCTTTGCCAACATCACTCCAACTCTTCCGCAATTGCTCAGCTTCCCTTCTCACAGTGTTTCGCCACGTCTTCCTCATCTTGTGGACATTTCTTAGGGATTTTATTCATAACCCCTTTTGCTATATCTCCATCTTACTTTCTCAAACGTGTCCAATCCGTTTGCATTTTGATTGTTTAAATGTTATGAACTTCTCTCACTGATTTGTCTATTTTAACAATTATTTATTGAAAATAATCATTGGCCACCCAGTTCTTGTTTTAAATCTCAGGCGTCTATGTACAAAAACTTGACTTTTCTTGTAAATTGCTTTAGAACCTTTCCAGGTTTCACTTGCATATAACGGTATATATGTTATTTTTGTGTAAAAATTTGAATCGTAAATTTAAGTGAAATTTGTCCACATGTCCATAATGAGTTAAATTGTGCGAAAGCAGATTTTTCTTCCTTAATTCTTGCTTCCACATCTTCATCCGATCCATCTTCTTTCGAATGGAATTATCCAAATACACAAACTTCCTCTTCTATTTCGTCTTGTTCCAAAAATATTTTCGTTTGAATTTATTCTCATTTCTTCTGTTTTGTATCTAAGTGTAAAACTTATACAACCTTTGCTCTTAACTTATCCGTTAGCTAAAACAAATTAATAAAAATTATCCAGTTTGTCATATATAGGGAAGTTCGGGTAATGTGGACCCTTCTGTTTGAGTGGACCCTGTTAATATTTTCTTTGATTGGTGCTGCCCTCGAACAGAAAATATTTTAACTTCTTCCCCTCATGAACAATGACGGGTTCAAGGCCAGTTTTTTTAACCTTAGTGCGAAGAAGGGTTTATTTGTGATATTTATGAAAACGATCGCATTAAAAGCTTTTCAAGCTAAGAATCGATTCTTAATTTCTGCTGTTGAATATTACAAATGTTGAAAAAACTCCTAAATATATTATATAATGTAGATGCTGTTTTAATATACTGACGGGTTTGATTTGATATTAAGTGACATGGTGGCTGTATAAAATAATTAAACATAACAAGGGAATTCGGTTAATGTGGACCCTCCACGAGGACCTGGGTCCACTTTACATGAATATGTAGATTTTATAAATGAGGATGCTATCTGTAAAACCATTCACATAATTAATTTTATTTAATATCCTTGTGATTTCACTAAACCCAAAGACAGACACTTTCTGCATTTGAATGATGTGTGAATGTCATATTCAACAATAATTTTTCAAAACATTAAATAAATATCAACGCTTTTTAATTATAATCAGTCATTAATATTTTCAGATTAATCTGTGCCTGTCTAAATAAATTAATAGAGTAAATAAACTTAAAAACAGACTAACAGCTAAGGTGGACTCTGGGGTCCACTTTATTCGAATATGGAGGTTAAAGTGGACATTTCTTGCAACGTGAAAAAGTTTATAAATTATGAAGATGTTTCCATATTTGATTAAAATAACAATTATCTTTCATAGTTATAACACTAATGATAATCACTGTAATTAAACAAATTACAATTTCTTAATTAAATGAAGAAAAAAACAACAAATTCATAACAGGGATCAAAATTACCCGAAGTTCCTCTATATATTACTAAATACTTAAGAAACAAATCACTAAACATTAGTTACTCTAGCTCCATGAGATGTCATGTAACTGACGTTCAAAAATAATTGTTAAATATTAATAAGCCTAACAAAATTATACACAAGAATGTTCACAACATGTTAGATTTCCGCGTGATACTTTATAGCTTAATTAGTGTATAAAGGTGGGGGGAGATCGGTGCTTAAGGATCCTGAGCTGCATACTGATTTATCACTGCTAGTATAGATATGTCCCAACTCCTTTCAAAAACGTTAAACTGAAAATATATAAAACTATTATTCTACCAGTTATATTATATGGGTGCCAAACATGGACTCTTACTTTAAGAGACGAAAGGAGATTACATGTATTTGAGAATAAAGTACTTAGGAACATTTTTGGACCAAAGAGAGATAAACAGACAGGTGAATGGAGAAGACTACATAACAATGAACTACATGGTCTTTATAGGAAGCCAGATATAATAAGAACAGTTAAGTCTCGTAGACTGCGATGGGCAGGACATGTTGCACGTATGGGGAATGAAAGACTTGCACGGAAGCTTCTTGTAGGAAAGCCAGAGGGAAAACGCCCAGTTAGTAGACCAAGAATGAGGTGGGAGAATAACATTAACTATGATTTGAGGGAAGTAGATTATACAGAGAATGATTGGAAACCATTAGCTCAGGCTAGGGATATATGGAGAGCTTGTGTCCGCGCGGCCATGAACCTACGAGTTCGATAGTGCCAGTGAGTAAATATATATATATATATATATATATATATATATATATATATAAAACATGTGGTCAACATGATGGGTTCTCTAATTTTCAAAACCACTTTTCTGAAACTTGAGCTGTAACTTATTACATTTACTCAAATTCCTCACAATTCTGGAATAGTGGTCCCGTAGCTCTCCACCAAAACACAAAGCCTTTAGACTGCTCCCGGACCCGCTAAGTTTAATTATAAACATCAAATCTGTATATTGCTGTACTCAACTAGAGTAATATATTTGAATTGGCAAATAACAAACGAAACGCAGAAAGTTACTTAAAATATCGCTGACTCGTGAAACAATCGCCTGCCTCTGAAGAAGTTATTTCATTTGATGTAAAGTGGAGATTTCTAGGGAATCAGTACAATTCGTGAATAGTAAGTTTATATATTATAATGCATGCAGCGCGTGCAAACTACAGGTGTGAAGTTGGTATCATCACATCTTATTAACAAGGTGTAAAATCCTTCTAACACGAAACTTTACACACGAACTTCAGAAATAAATCACCCGAGTAATTTTTCTTCTACGTACTTTATCATTTTATGACCAATGAACTGCTCAATTGAAAATTTTACATCACTCTTTTCATCAGTAAAATTATTTGTTAAACATATTATTTCTTACACCAAACTTTCTGTAGTCCTGTTTTACTTATAGTGAATTCCGAATGAATGGAGCTATTAGAGTTCTTATGAAAATATTTTTGAAAAAGAAATTACATTACGTGTAATTGTTACAATTTTTTTTATCTTCGGAACCAAACTCGGCATTTGGCTATCAATTTAAAAAAGTAAGATCGAGTACGTTAACCAGCAAAATCGGAACATTAGGAGTAGGGGTTAGCCGAAGCAAAAATTTTAAAATAGCTCTAGGAGCCACAATTGTTTTACAACGAAAAACATTTAAATATAACGAGGAAGTTATACTTAAAAAAACAGCGAACTCTGATCCTCTGATTTTCTTACAAGATGTGTCTACGCCCTCTTCCATTCCCTATTTGTGCTACATGTCCTGACCATCGCAGTCTACGAGACTTAACTGTTCTCATTAAATCTGGTTTCCCATAAAGATCATGTAGCTCACTGTTATGTACTTTTCTTCATCAACGTGTGTTCGTCTTCCCTCTTCATACAAAATTGTAAAAACTGCATTCTGAAATACTCTATGTATTTTATCCTCCCTTAAAGTAAGATACACTATGTATCGCTTGCACATAATATAACTGGAAAAATAACTGTTTTATACATTTTTGGTGTAACGATTTTTTTAGAGAAGCTGGGATGACAAGAGTCCCTGTAATGCAAAATAGGATGTGTTTCCGAAATTGAGCCTATGTTTAATTTCTTTCTACACTTCAGTCCTGTTTGTAATTATTGTTCGTAGGTATTTGATTTCATCCAGTTCTTCAAAGTTTACCTCATTTGTCATTTATTGTCCATTTCCATTATATAATGTATTTTTATGTGTGACCGTATATTTAGTTTTATTGATATTTACTTCCAGTCCTAGTTTCTTAGTGTTACTTAATGGAATGTGTGTGTTAGCTTCTAGTATTTCCTGACTTTCACTTAATAATACATCATCAGCATGTATTATGGTGTTTGGATCCCAAATCTTCAGTTGTCTCAATAGGAAAAATATTTTTATACAGAAGTTTATGGGTGCATTACCTACAATGATTCAGAGAATTGGACTGATTTTTACATATTACAAAGAAAATATGAAATAAAACAAATTTATCCTTTAATAGTCTCGCTCCGTAGCCGAATTGTTCAAAATATCATGCCTTGGTGCAGAGCTATATGATTTACCCTACCTCGAGTTCCTGTGGGGAATAAAATTCTCATGAATTTTCGGACAATACAGGACTTGTATCCACCCATCTTCATAAGAAATTTGGGTAGCTGAAGAGTGAGAGAGTCAGTTATATCACTTATATCGGTTGGAGACAGACTACATGTCACCCCTATGCTGACAGAACAACCGTGTACTTATGTGGTTAGTACATGTGGTTGCGAGGCGAGCAGCCGACTGGTAAGTTAAGGGCCTTCTAGGCATATCGCATAAAGAGTGTAGGCCTATTTCCTGTAGTAGCTATTTCTATTAAAATATACAATATATTCCTGCATATTATCATATCCCCTGTGTAATATCAATAAAGTGTTTATATCATATCCTGTATTTTAATTTTTTTTTTGAGAAAAAGAAACAACCTTGAAGAATGCTGGACTATGACATAGACAGAATCAAAACAAATAGAATCTGCGGAGATACGATTGCTGTGACCAGTGACATGATTCAAACAGAGAGATTAGAAAGAAATATATGGACATCAGAAAAGAGTTAAACTTAGGCCTATTCAACCTTAAACTACCGTACCAGAACTCGTGTTATGAATATGTTTTAATAATGAAGTCCAACTTCCTAAAATCGTTCTATTCACAATGTTCCCTAATAGCTGTTATTTTTTTTATTTAGAAATTGATCTCATTTTAACAATATTTTTTTTTTGGTTAAACCATTTTTTTTGTGTTTATGATTATTATATTATTGCTGATCCCGGTGGGGTCAGGATTTTTAAACTGACCCAAACCTTCTGGCGGCACTATGGTCCTGGGGTCGACTCAGCCTCTAACTGAAATGAGTACCAGACGCTTGTTCTGGGGTAAAGGCGGCCGTCACGCAGGGCTGACAACCCGGCTGACATCAAGTGCCGATTGTCAAGAAAAAGTGGGAGCCTTAACCTCAAGGGCCTCCTGAGGCCTGTAGTGGGATCACTTTACCTTTATATAAATATGAGATTAAGAGGGCACCTATCGAAGAAATCAATTCGATGTAATTTGAGGTCGGAACAGGCGAGAGGCCTAAACCATGATGGTATTTTAATTTAATTTGTTCTGAAACATACTATGAAATAAAAGTAATAAAGGCCATTACACGTATCATATGCACATCTTAAAATCAGACCATTATTCACCATCATTATAACTTAATATATTAATAAATATCTGAACAAAAGTATTTATCTGAGTAAACGTTTTGACTCAAAGTGTATAAGGAATTTTGATTGTATTTAAAAGAAGGAATTCGTGCTTAAATCGGGTCACTGATACAAGTATTACTTCCACTCTGTATAAGGTCTTGTCAGATATTAGATAATAGTGAATTTCTGGCAAGTTTTCTTTATTTCACACTGTCTCATTTAAGTACTTCAAGGTCTTATTATTTTAATTCGTCCAGTCCTCTTGTTGCTTAGTGGGCGTTCAGATTTTACAGATGATCTAGGTATTAAGTGCCTTACATCTGGTCCCAGGTGTCGCGGGTTACATCCGGCCGCTGTCGATGGATTTGTTAGGATGGAAAAATACAAAGGCCACGTCCTCCAGGAGGGATTTCAAAACGTGAGTCTCGAGTCTGAAAATTGTTAGGCTCTTAAAATAACCTCAAGCCTAAATTAGATCTTCTCAGCAAAATTTAATCGACCTTTCCATTCAAGAAGTAACTTAGTTACCGTCTAGATGTCTCTTTAAGATAATGTCCTAACCATATATCACTCGTCATCTGTATGAAATAAGAATAACTAAATTAGCCTGATTACGTAACTCCCAATAAAGAGCATATTTGTCCCAATGTGGAGATGTACTTAAGGACACATTCTTTTCCTTTTCCCATATAATTTTCCGGTTCTTTAGAAATTCCTGTATTTTATCATCCCATGTTTTTCGTGGTCTTCTTCTGTGTCTACTTTTACCTAGTCCACCTATTCGGACTTCCCTTACTTGTTTAGCTACTCTATTTCATTAATTCTGCTTATGTGGCAAAACCATCTGAGTTGAGTATGAAATGACCTATAGCCTACCCTATATTATGTTGGAGAGATTAAGCATTTAATGTACAAAGTATTAGGTCTAGAATATGTCGAACATTACACTGGTATGTAATTTAACATTCATAAAAATTGTCATATTTCACCAACATATGGATGAAACATAAAAAATGTAAATAGCAGTTTAGAAGTAAACAAACAAGAGCACCGGTACTCAACAGAAATTTATAGGATTTATAAGGATAACTAAAATTAATTATTGTTTTATTACAGAAATGTTATGGTATAATTTGCATTTAATTTTTGTCTTTACTGGAACTGTCGTGCCCAGAATGTCTTCGGTACAATTCTCCAACGCTTCTGACAACTTCATAACATTGAAATCTCTGCTCCAAGGGAACACACACTCTTCATCCACACAGCTTACGGTATAAGGTCCGATATATTGGACATAGCTTTATCGAAGAATGTCCCAATCTCACCACACATCACTGCTGTTACAGACGCACTCAACTCTGACCACACTCCTATACTTTTTTAAAAATGTCACCAACGTTTTTATTGTCGTCCCGCTAAATGTACAACAACATCACACAGACTGGCAGAGCTACACTGACATGCTTAACCAATGGGTTAAGCCAACCCTCTCTGTCGAGTCTACAGAACAATTATAACACGTTGTCCTCAATTTCCAGGCTACTTTTAAAACGGCCATTACACTTGCTACAACGCGAACAAATTACTCTGTACGAACAAAATATAACAATCCCAAACTTCAAAATTATTTAAATCTTAAAAGGCAGTACCTAAAATGGTACCGCGATTTCGGAGCCCACCATCACAAACATCAATACAATCACTGTGCTCATTTGGCCAAAAACCGCTTAAAAGAGCTGAGAAATGCTGATGGGATTCTTCCCTCCAACATTTCTCAGACAACAAAACTCCACCTTGCGAGATTTTAAAGCGTATTAAAAGGAGTCGATATAAAAAATGAGGACTGAATATAAATTTACAGAAAACAGAATATATGTGTTTGAGAAAGGATGTGGATGACCTCATATTTGAAACAAGGAAAATAAAAAAATGTAATTTTTTTAATATCTTGGGTCAATAATTACAAGTTTAGGTATCTGTGAGAGAGATGTACAGATTAAAATTGCAATGGCAAAAAATGCAACTAAGACATTACATGGAATAATTTGGAACAAAAATATTACAAAGGAAACTAAAATGAAAATTTATAAGAGCATATTACAGAATATTTTGTCATATGGAAGTGAAACTTGGACTTTGGCAGAATTACAAAAGAATAAAATTAGAACAGTTGAATTTGATTATTTTAGAAGAAGCCTCCAAAAAAAACAAGACAGGATAAATTAAGAAATGAATTCCTTTGGAGAGAAATGAATGTCACCACATCTGTTGTTGAGAGGATTGAAAATCAAACGCTTAAATGGCATGGCCATGTACAAGAATGGAAAATGAAAGATGGCCAAATAATATATACCAATGGTCACCCTCTGGAAAAATAAACGTGGCAGACCAAGATGGAAATGGAAAACCTACGTTAGAACCATAATGGATGATA
The DNA here is from genome assembly GCA_030220185.1 of Diploptera punctata. Taxonomy (NCBI): domain Eukaryota; kingdom Metazoa; phylum Arthropoda; class Insecta; order Blattodea; family Blaberidae; genus Diploptera; species Diploptera punctata. The sequence goes on from JASPKZ010000004.1 coordinate 972,521, forward strand.
AGAATTTGGAAGAGGGAGATAAAATGAAACTGAAGACGGCAAACCTATAAGTGGGGGGAAAGCCGAAGAAGAGAGAGAAGAAAAGGAGTCGAGCCCCGCCTCCTCCTTCAGCCATACAGTCAGATGATACTTGGGCATTTCTCCCCAAGGAGGAGGCCCAAGTCCTAGCTGAAAATCTCGCGAATCGGTTTCGACCTCATGAGCTTACAACATCGACTCATGAAGCTGAGGTGAGTACTGTCAGTACTTTTTTAGAGACTCCCATCCCTATGACCCGTCCTGATGTACGGTTTTCTGAACTGAAAACCATCGTACATAATCTCCCGTCTCATCGAGCCGCTGGCCATGACCAGATTTCAAATCTGGCGGTCAAAAACCTACCATCCAAAGCCTTACTCCTTCTCCTACAGATAGTGAAACTTTGCTTTCAATTCCACTACTTCCCGGAAGTGTGATAGAAAGCTGGTAAAGACCCGTCTATACCGGACAACTTGTGACCAATCAGTGCTGAACAAAATTACGGATAGTATTATATTGGCACGTCTCAAAATTTAAATTTCAGAAAGAAATCTTATTCCTAATCACCAATTTGGATATAGAAAAGCACATAGCACTCCGCTGCAGCTTGCTCGACTGGTTGACCAAGTTGTCATGGGCTTCAACTCTAAGAAGTACTGTAGCGGTATTTCTTGACATTGAGAATTCTTTTGGTACGGTTTTGATAAATTGACTTACCTATAAACTTATCAAATTTAACATTTCGGCTAGTTTGATTAAATTAATAGCTAAAGCCCTAACCAATCGACAGTTTTATGCGTCGGTTAGTGGATATAAATCTGACTGCAAGCCCCTCTTGGCGGGAGTTCCGCAAGGTGTAGTTCTCTCACCTATCCTGTATATCCTTTATGTGTCCGACTTCCCTACCTTTCCTAGTGTAAATATCGCATCCTTTGCTGTATTAGCAGACACGTTTCCGATCTGTACCGTTCCACATTCGTATGGTCCAATCAACCCTCAACATTGTCCAATCCTATTTGCGCCGTAGCCGAGCGGTTAAGATAGGAAGCCTTGGCACAGAGCTACGGGACTTGTGCTGGTTCAAGTCTCCATGGGGGAAGAAATTTTCTCATGGTATTTCGGCCAGTATGGGACCGGTGCCCACCCAGCATCGTGAGGCAATTGGGTAGCTACAATAAGTAGCGGCTCCAGGTTGAGGAACCAGCTATAATGGCTGGGGGACTCGACATGCTAACCACATGTCACCCCTACACTGGCTGTTGATCATCTACCTCTGTGATTGACACATGTGGATGTGAAGGGCCAGCAGCCGGCTGGTAAAAGGGCAACCGCTGAAAAGTGGAAAGACCCTCAATCGGAATCGGAATATTAAACTAAATGCAAACAATGCACAATTTGTTGTGTTTACTAAAACCCACAGGCGCGCTCCTGCCCTATTCACCTTGGGAACTCATCGACTCCGTCCTGAGATTTCATTCAAGTATTTTGGAATCCATTTGGATTCCAAGCTTACGTTCAAAATTCATATTGGGCATTTAAGACATAAAGCTAATGCTGCTATTTCACTTTTATATCCATTTTTCAAGTCGCCTACTCTATCTACAAGGATCAAGCTAACTTTTTATCAAGCTGTGATCCGCAGCATGTTGCTGTATGAATGTGCCTGCAGTATCCTCGCTGATTGCAACAAAATAAAGTTCAGATAATCCAGAATAAATGTCTCAAAATTATCTTTTCGGCCCCGCTACACAAGAGGATCACAGAGCTGCACAATCTGGCATAGATGCCCTATATTGGTTATACAATTGAACATAGAGTAACCGATATGCTCAATCATATCATAAATCGTGATAACCCAATTGTTCGCAATATAGGGCGTATGCTATAGCGTTCTGTACACCGAAACATATTTACCAGATCCCCCGATGATGGTCCACCACGATGAGACGAGTGCTGGATTCCAGCTAGAGTAGTGTGGTTCACTCCGCGCCGCCGGCTTTCGGACTCTCTGCTTGTCCGGCTGCGCGGTTTATGATGACCCTGCTCTGGTGAGGAACTATCCTCATGTCACCCATACCTGCTACGGCGATACGGCTACACATACGCCGCGAGATAAGCAAAGTAACTAAACCCCATAATAAACAACATAATGGAGTTCGGCCGCCAAGGGACCTAAACCGGTTCCCAAAGAAGCGGCACACTGGGCCACCTATATTGCCACCTCTTAGTCAGTCAGTCAGTCAGTCAGTCAGTCAGTCAGCTGTCATTAGTTATTGAATCAGCTATCAATTACTCGTATTTCCATAATCTGATAATATTACAATTGTATTTGTCCGTAATTGTGTGCTTCTACAATGATTAGCATTTTTTTTCAGCGGCGTGCAGTGTTCACAGCAATTACCCCAGCAGTGCGAAGGGTATGCCGGTTATAACTTTGCTGCCGAAAGGATTATCCATGTCGGACAGGTTGAAGGTGATAGGCCAGACGAAATAGTGCCTTGGTCGAAAGAGTGACGATATTTCACCGTAAAAACACAACGATCAAGAAACGCATACATTGGTTCCAGCGGTAAAATTTTCCGGAGGTAAAATTCCCCATTCAGTCCTCTAGGCGGAAAACTACTTCACGGAATCCGCGCTAATTGAAAAGCATTACGTCCGAATAGGGATGTATGAAGAGCGTATGTCCGCGCGGCCGTGAACCTACGGGTTTCATATTTCCAGTGAGGTAGCTAGTATGACGAAAATGTGTCTTGTAGTTTATAACAACTTCTGTTCCAAATATTTCAGTTTATAAAATAGTATGAGCATTTATTATTGTAAATGTGTTTCTATAAATCTACCACAATAGTAAAGTAAAGTAGTCCCGCTACAGGCCTCAGGAGGCCCTTGGGGTAGTAGGAGGTTAAGGCTCCCACTTTTTCTAGACAATCGGCACTAGATGTCAGCCGGGTTGTCAGCCCTGCGTGACGGCCGCCTTTACCCCCAGAACAAGCGTCTGGTACTCATTTCCGTTAGAGGCTGAGTCGACCCCAGGGTCATAGTGCCGCCGAAAGGTTTGGGTCAGTTTAAAAATCCTGACCCCATCGGGACTTGAACCCTCGACCTTCCGGCTTGTAACGCAGTACCTTAACCACTACGCTACGGCGTGCCCCCTCCCACAATAGTACAATATATAAAAATGAACATATTAGAATTAATATTCATGCATTCACAATTCAATATATAATCTTACTATAAGAAACGTTGCAATGATACTCACTTAAAATATGAAACAGACAAAGCTCTCAAAATCTGGTATCTAGTAGATTGCATACTTCCTTGTTGTACCTTGTTTCCTGCCACAAGTGATCTGCCAGCTTCTTTGGCGAAGGCAGTGAAAATTGTTGATGGTGCAGTGCAAAGATTGGAGAGTGTGCCAGGGAAATGGGGTTCGTTAATTAGGGAAAGCGTAAAATAGTGTTTTCGGAAAATGCTGGTCTTAACAATCTTAGAAACATTTCAGATATTCTAAAAGGTGGCAATTCTATTGCAATGTTTTAGATAAAATATTACCAAAATGCTTATCTTCAGCACCTGTTACGAATGAATGAACAGCGCATACCAAGAAGAATGTATAATTATAAACCAAAAGGGAGAAGAATGTTGGGAAGGCCATTGAAGAGATGGAAGGACCAATTCGACCTATAATGAGATCGGAACAGGCCAATGGGCCTAATCCTTGTTGTTGTTGATGATGATGTTTTAGACTTGCTCCAAATACCTTTGGAGATGTTGAGAGATAATTTTCTCAGGTGAAAAATCTATTATCTGACAGGAGACTCAACATGACTCCAGATATCTTAAAAAAAAAAAACATTTGGTTGTCATCCCGATAAGGCATTGTAATGCAGAGGCCTTCAAATACAATTTTCATTTTCCTGTCAAGTAAAATATTTGCATTTTGTTTAAAATTTCAAATTTACTTTAAAAATATAATACAAGGCGATGTTAAAATAAATATGCCGATTGTGCGATTGTCAGAATAATACAACCTAATAAATAAATAGGCGTAATGTAAGGGTTTTATATATTGCCTTTTAATGCCTATTTTAGCTATTTATAATGATTTTTTGCCAGTCTGTTTAATGACTTACAATGCATAAACTTCGGATTTCTGTTTATAACACTAGGGAGTGTGGACGATGAATTAATCGTTCTTGGGCTACAATAGTGGCACAATTTAAAAATTGATATTTTTCAGTTAGTGCACTTCTAATCATCTTAAAATAGCCTTCTTCCCTTCAGTAACAGAGGCACATCGATTAGTTCAATGTTTCACCGTCAAATGGCAGACGTGGGCCTATTAGTCGTATGATTTCTGTCTTTTAGTGTTAAGAAAAGCTTCTTTCTCAAATGTATCTAATTTTTTATTGTGCCACTATTGCAGCGCATTAGCGAATACATTATTGTAAAATGTATTCATGGTATTTGGAAAATTAACTGATTGGCATATAACATTTTAATTAAAATAAAGATGCTAAGACCACGAGATAGTGGACAAAAGGAGGAGCGACAAGAGGCACGCAATCACAAAATTAGCTGTAGGCCTATATGGTTTTCATAATACAGTGTGCATAACTGCACGTTTTTATGATCCGGTTCTGAAATCTGTGTGCCAACGCAGTGAACACCAATGTGAATGAAAGATACCATGTCATTAATTGTGCGTTAACCAGTGGCGGCTCCTGCTTAATCTCGCTGGAGGTTCACTATATTACTCTTAAAATTAGCTGTAAAATTAAATTAGTATAGCACATAAGAAAATTCAAAGACTCAAATACATCAGAATGGCATACACGTATTGCCCAGAAAGAGACAATATAATAATAATAATAATAATAATAATAATAATAATAATAATAACATATATTACAGAGAGAAAAGAAAACATATCGTTAACAACTATGAATTATAAGTTAAGATTAGTTAGGCCTAAAACATGCAATGTTAAAATAAATTAGTGCAGATATAAAATGTAACAGAAAATATTAGGCAAAATTATAAGAACGAAAATTTAAAATGGTAAATTAAAAGGATATGGAATTTTAAAAAAGTTGCACTTTCTATAAACTGTTTAACTTTATATATATATATATATATATATATATATATATATATATATATATATATCCATCACTGTGGTTCCAGGTAACTTGCTGCCTTGTCACGCAGCGGGCCCGGTTCGATTCCCGGTCGGGAAAGGCTCCTGGGTGGAGGTTTTTTTTGGAGTTTTTCCTCACCTATAAGACAAATGTCCGGAAGCTTAGGGAGCCCAACGGTCCCCGAAAATCATCCGGCCATCATCATCATCCTTATCATTATCATCATCATCCTTCACCGGTGTGGAAAGCACGGGAAGCTACCACACCTGTAATTCCCTAGTAAAGCTGCAAAGCATAGCATGAAAATGCTATGATTGCTGTGAAAGACCTGCCATCGGGCAGAGTTATTATGGATGGATGGATATATCCTGGGCGATTGTTTTTTTTAGGTCTTTTACTCACCTGTAAGACAAATGTCAGGAAACTTTATGGTCCAAACGGTCCCCGAAAATGATCTGGCCTTCATAATTATCATTTGCGTATTCGCCATGTTTAATATGAATATGTGTGTGTGAGACTGGTATATTTTGTCTTAATGTTTTGTTGTCTTGGAGGATGTCCTTAGCTGATCCCTTATTCGGCGTGGCTCTCCTTGTCCTTGTGTGGTCAAAAATGTTCACACACACACACACACATATATATATATATATATATATATATATATATATATATATATATAGTTAAAATCCCTCACCCGACAAGTCTCTAAAAGGCGACAGATTAAACTGCGTAGGCTAATTGGAATGGAATATACAAATATGTAAACTGTTTATGACCTACGTCTAACACACCAGAACTTGTCCAGCTTAAATCTGTACCTTTTGTAGTAAATAAACATGGGAAACAGTACATTCACAGCCGCAAATCCAACTAGCTTGACCATGAATCTTCAATCTAAATGTCCTATCTCTGCTGGTGGTCTCTTGAAGGAAACGAACTCGATTCATTGTTTATTTGTAATTATAATTATGATGATATTGTTGGTGTGGCAGAGTTTAAGTTCATAAACTCCTTTCAACGGCCACAAAGAAAATTGACTGTATTACTAGGATTCACTTTAAAGAATACGCTAGTCAAATTAACTCTGGTATATTTGTATTTAATATTTAAAACCACTTAACACTTTCACTTCACATTTTATATTCAATAATTTCACTTAAATTTATTAATCTTCTTGTAACACATTTGCTGCGGAGATCGACACGATGTTAACTCCATGAACTCCCGTCTGAGGTTGCAAGGCTGATGTAACGTATATAGAACGTTGAGAGGATACGTTTAGAACATTCTGGTATTCAAAGGAACTTGATTCGCAAACAAATATTTCCCGCGAAAGTAAAAAAAAAAAAATAAATAAATAAACAACGGGAAAATTGGTATATTATTTCTAGATTATTCCATAAGAACTTCAATGCAAGAAGGACTTATAACGCATGATTTGCAAAATCAAATATAAACCATATAAAGGTTTTTAAAATAAAAATATATAAAAATCAAATAAATAAAATTGTCCAGATCTTATATTTAAAATCACTATTGTAAATATAGTGCACTGTCAATCCCCGATCTCGAGAATCTCGAAACTTATTAAGGATGTAGTTTTTAATTTGGGCGATTTTGTAGGGGTCCCTGTTTTTTAATTGTGAAGCTAGATAAGATGTTTTATTTTCTATATAATTCAAAACTGTTCTTACATTTCGGTTATTAATTAATGATGGTCATATTTTTATTATCTGTGAATAGAACTTCGGGCCAGATTTCCCTGACATTCTATATTCATAAATGTTTTCCAAAGTTTCTTCAGAATAGGCAGACAGTACGTTTAGGACGTTTCGGTTTTTTAACAGGAGACGGCTCAAAGCTACTTGAATTGTCACGTTCCTCACTGGATTCGTTGGCAATTTCAAAGTCTTCAGAACATTCAACCTGCGTGAGCTTCTGACTCCAAGTAGCATAGTCTTCGAAATGTAAACTATTTTCACTAACGTCCTCTAACCCATTCCAATATTTTTGTTCTATAATTTCTGCCATAAAATACGCAAACTGGTCATCCTCCAATTCAGGTTCTTCGTGTTTTTCAAATGTTTCCTGAACCATAGATACTAACGTAGTTAAGACGTAAAATGGATTTATTATGCCCATTTCATTCATTTGATGAAATGTTTTATGGACTCAAGACTATTATCTGTAAATGTACACATTTACGTGTTAACATACTGTTATACCCTAAAAAAAGTATTAATTTACACCATAAATACGCTAATTAATAAATAATAAAATAAATATTCTATTGTACTTTCAATTTGTTGAGTTTTTTTATGTTTACATAGAAACAATTCGTATATACTGTACGAATACTCGACTGCAGGAGTGAAAAAAAAAAAAACATTCAGACTCCGGTGCGCTGCTCTTCAAGTTCCGTTGCAATATTTATTTAGTTAGTTTATCTCTCTCTCCCTGTCCCTTTTTTGTTCTTCCCTCGTTCACCACACTATCATTTTTTATTTTTATTTGTTTATTTTATTTTTTCCCAATGTTTTACTTATTTATTCTGTCATGTACCAATACCAAGCCTTTATTTATTGTTTACTTGTTCCTTATTTCCTATTAAATATTATGCATACTATTGAATTTGCAGTGAAATGACTAACATCACGGTGTTCAGTATCCTTCGTTCAACATATCCTCCAATTTTTGTTACAATCCAACTGGTCCAACATAAGATAGTAGATAGGGACAGAGGGAATCTCGTTAATCCATTCATACGCGTCACTAATTAGATGACGAGGCATTTGGCTACCTTAAGAGAGTCATAGTACTTTCCTTGTTAGATGATATTGAAGAAAAACTATGAAACTCACAGTCAGGTTGGTCGAATTTGACATTTGACCTGGAGGCCTCCCTATACGAGTCTCAAAACTCAAAACAGTCCATACAGTTATGGCACATTTCCTTCTTAAAAAATCTAAACCTCATTTAACAGCGCCTACTTCACTACGGTAAAATAGTACATATCACTATTTCGAGTCTTCTATTTATACTTGAATTGACTTTTATTATCGTAAGTTACAAATTAAAATCTTGCCTACTGTAGGCCTATATGAAAAGCAAAGAAATTCGGTAAAAAATAGTGAAAATAAGGTATGTGTACTGCGTCACACTAACTGCTTGTTTACCTTTTTTATCATCTTTCTGGAGTCAGCAACCAATTCAGTTGGCCTTGGTTCTTCAGAGCTGCCATCCTACGAATTTTATGACTATATCAATGAAAATACTTTTGTTATAACTACAATATATTTTATGTAATTAAAATAATTTAAGAACAAGTTTTTCATATCCATTATGCCGTTATGGTAGAGTCAGCCTACAGAAGCAGGATACAACAGAATTTTTGGATGATGGAAATACTTACTTACTCACTGGCACTATCGAACCCGTAGGTTCATGCCCGCGCGGACATAAGCTCTCCATACATCCCTATCCTGAGCTAATGCTTTCCAATCATTCCCTGAATAATCTACTTCCCTCAAATCATGCTTACTGTTATTCTCTCACCTCATTCTTGGTCTACCAACTGGGGCATTTTTCCTCTGGTTTACCTACAAGAAGCTTCCATGCATGTCTTTCATTCCCCATTAGTGCCACATGTCCTGCCCATCACAGTCTATGAGACTTAACTGTTATTATATCTGGGGCTTCCTATAAAGGCCATGTAGTTCATTGTTATGTAGTCTTCTCCATTCACCTGTCTGTTCATCTCTCTTTGGTCCAAACATTTTCCTAAGTACTTTATTCTCAAATACTTGTAATCGCCTTTCCTCCCTTAAAGTAAGAGTCAATGTTTCGCACCCATATAGTATAACTGGTAGAATAATAGTTTTATATATTTTCAGTTTAACATTTTTTGAAAGGAGTTGGGACATCAAGAGTCTCTTCAATGCAAAATAGCATGCATTTGCAAAATTGAGCCTATGTTTAATTTCTTTGTGCATCTCATTCCTATTTGTGATTATTGTTCCTAGGTATTTGAATTCAGCCACTTCCTCAAAATTTCCCTCATTTGTCATTAGTTGTCCATTTACATTATTTAATGAATTTCTACATGTGACCATATATTTAGTTTTATTGATATTTACTTCCAGTACTAAATTCTTAGTGTTACTCAATAGTGTGTGCGTGTTGTCCTTTAGTATCTCCTCGCTATCGGCCAACAATACTACATCATCAGCATAAACTAACAGCTTATTAATACCATTCAGTTGTAAGCATTTCTCATTCTCTAAAGATTTAATGGCATACTCTAGTACAAAATTAAGTAGTAGAGGAGATAGTTCATCTCCTTGCTTCAACCCATTCTGGATTTCAAAAGTGTCCGAAAACTGTTTGCCTACACGCACCCTACTATTTGTTCCATTTAGACACATTCGTATAAGTTTAACTAACTTTTTAGGAATTCCGAACTCCAGCAGGATACTGTATAACTTCTCCCTCTTAATTGAATCATGCTTTTTTGAAGTCTACATATAGTTGATGTACAGTACCGTTATATTCCCATTTCTTTTCTAAAATCTGTCTTATACTAAAAATCTGATCTGTTGTAGACCTGTTTCTCCTAAATGCACATTGATGATCTCCTAGAATGTCATCAATATAGGGAGTAAGTCTGCTTACTAATATATATGTTAGAATTTTGTACGAAGTTGAAAGTAATGAGATGCCCCTGTAGTTGTTGCAATTAGATTTATCTCCTTTCTTATAAATTGGTACGATAATTGATTCCTTCCATTCATCTGGAAGAGCTTCTTTTTCCCAAATCATACTAAGGAACCAGCGTATCTTGTCCATCAATTTTTTCTCCCCCTGATTTTATCAGTTCTGCTGGGATCTCATCTGAACCTGATGCTTTATACATCTTCAATTTTTCAATCGCCATTTCAACCTCTAATGCACTTGGCTCTGCGACTAGCATTTCTGCTGTCTGTAAATTATCCTCCTCAATGTCCTGTTCTGTATGTACATTTAATAGCTGATTAAAGTAACTTTTCCATCTATTTAATATACTCCTGAAATCTGCAATCATATTCCCAGTTTCATTCCGAATTATGTTTGTTCTAGCCTGAAACCCTCTCTTCTCTATACTAATTCCCTGATATAATTCTCTAATGTTCCTATTTTTTGCATTCATTTCAAGATCATTAATCTTCTCTCTCAAATATTCCCTCTTTTTACTCTTTAGTAACTTGGTGGTTTCCCGTCTAACACTACCCAATTGCTCTAAATTTACCTCATTTGGTTCATATAACCATTTCGTTTTTTCTAACTTTTTTTTCTTTACAATGTCGGCACATTCCTCATCAAACCATTTCTTGTTTTGCCTCTTTTTTAAACAACCAATGCTTTCTGATGCTGACAATTTAACAGTATCTCTTATAGCCTCCCATTCTTAATTTATATCAGTTTGTTCTTCCTTTGCCACATTGTCATCTGAAGATTCCAGTACTTCAAATCTATTAGCAATTTTGATTTGGTATTCTTGCCGCATTTCATCATTTTTCAAGTGTTTTTTAAAACAATTTTTTCAGAATCATCTTTAGCATTTGTTCCTCTCATAAGCGATAGCAGTTGTCTGGTTTTCACCTTAGCCAGATGATGATCCGAATTGTAGTCTGTCCCTCTAACTGATCTAACATCGATATGATGCTACTGTGCCAGCGTTTATCCACAAATACATGATCTATCTGGTTCCGAGTTTCTCCATCTGGGGTCGTCCAGGTGTATTTATGAATATCCTTGTGCTGAAATGTTGTGCTCTTAACAATGAGATTCTTTGATGTGGCAAATGTGACTAATCTAACCCCGTTGTAGTTACTATCTTCATGAAGACTGAATTTGCCAATTGTTGGTTTGAATATATCTTCCCGTCCCACTTTTGCATTAAAATCTCCTAAGACAATTTTCATATGATATCGTGAAAGGCTATCAAATAAGCATTCTAATTCTTCATAGAACTCATCTTGGTCTTGTCATCTTTATCTTCGGTGGGAGCATGTACATTTACAATTATAAAATCATGTCGTTTACCCTTTAGAATTATGTATGATACACCCTATCACTAACAAACTTAATATCTCGGATAGCGGATAGGATCCTCCTTCTGACTAAAAAACCCGTTCCAAATGCAGGTCTTTCTGCATCCCCGTAGTATAATGCAAAGGTTCCTGATTCCTGACTACCTTCTCCTGGCCACCTAACTTCCTGTAAAGCGACTATATCCAAGAGCGATTTATCTAATTCCCGCATTAATATCTCTAGTGTCCCGCTGTTGTATAAAGTCCTAACATTCCATGTTCCTAGGAACATGTCTCTGTGTTTGAGCCTTTGGCATGGGTTCCCTGAAGTAGTCCCCGCCCGGAGAACCGAATGGGGGACTATTTTACCTCCGGAAAATTTTACCCCAGTTGAACCCATGTCCGCATTTCTTGACGGTTGTATTTTTACGGTGAAAGATCGTCACTCTTTCGACCAAGGTACTTTTTTCGTCTGGCTTATCACCTTGGAAATAGGGGAAATTATTTCCTTTAATGGATAATTCAAAAACTGTCGGTCCAATTATGTGTACACTTCAAGGAATCTTGGGATGTACAAATCAAATCAGGACAAATTTGCAAGGAGTAAGACCACAATTCCTGACTCACAATTATTCTCATAGTAACCTCCTCCCCCAAACATAAATAACAGACTAAAAACTGTAAAGCCTAGAACTGTTTTTACCTTAAAAATATATCTGATTTAGTACTTATTTCAACGTGTACGAGTGTCCCAACCCTAAATGTTCTAACTTTTTTTAAAGCGAACAGCACTTCTTGTTATTAGATCCGTATGTAAAAATAAGATAAATAATGTGAAATACGGGTGATGTTCAAAACCGGAGAAAACGCTTCATACGCTTCAAACGGTTTTAAAGAATTCTACATCCACGTAACGATAATGGAATATGGACAATTAACATAATATGGAAATGTATAATAATATTGAGAAACAGAAATTCGTATGTGATAAAACTAAGAACATTGAATGAATTGGGGATGTTCAGGAAATGGAAAATCACAGTATCCCGAAGTAGATATTAAAAAAAAAAACAATGGAATTGCTAGATTTAGTAGTCTGTTCTCATTAATCTGGAAAACGAGGGCTTAAGACAGGGATGAATGGAGACGAAAATCTCAAAGACAAGACTTGAATTAGACTATAGCACCATAAGGGAGCGAGACAACTTTTAGTATAAAAAATAAACCTGATTCATGTATAGTGATTATATTATTTCATGGAAGATGCGTTACTGTCAACCGTAAACTTTACAATATTGTAAGACTTTTCCTGCACCGTATCTCTCAGTTTAACATTTAAACTTAAACATAGCTATTAATATGTGGACTTTTATCTATTTTAAACATATTTTAATATTGTAGCAAATTTATCTGATACTTTCTTCATCTGAACACTTTCTTACTATAATATATAACATGGAATACATCTTTTCAAATACTCATTTTAATTAAAAAAAAGAGACTTGTAATATCTCGAGATCTATACCACCTAAAAATATGAGACGTTCATAGTTATAAATTTAAAAATGTATCTTTCACTACAATATATCCCCAATTCAATACTGAATTGGATAATGGGGTGTTGCAAAGTCTCAAGTAGGTAAACAGAAAAACTCAACTATTGGTAACAGCTCATTTTAATACAATATTCCTTAGTCTGATATAAACGTTATTTGATAATAAATACATAGGCCTATTATATGTTATTTTCCAATTTTTTTAGACTCGATGTAATATTTTAAGGGATTCGGAGTTTTATTATATAGCTTGTGTTAAAATTGTACTTATACAGAAATTGATTTTATTAACATTTGTAACCATATTTCTGTAACACACTACTCATTCAATAGTGCAAATATCAAATGCAAAATACAGGACTATTAACAAATTCTAAGGGTTTAATAAATTAAATAAACACAATTTACCATATGAAAACTCTATAAAAATTGTACTGAAAAATGCGGCCGAGTTCATTAACATTAGTTCAATTCATAAATTGGCAAAATTCAGTTTCTCATGCCAGCTTATTTAAATGTGTCGGACTGCAAGTGAAAACAATTTGTACATAACCGTAAGTTTTTTGTTGCATATTGTTGTTTAATTTGACTAACTAAATCACTTGCCCACTATCGAACCCGTAGGTTCGTGGCCGCACGAACATAAGCTCTCCATGCATCCCTATTCTGACTTAATGTTTTCAAATCATCCCATGTATAATCTATTTCCCTCTAACCATAGTTAATATTATTCTCCCATCTCATTCTTGGTCTACTAACTACAAGAAGTCTCCATGCCTCTCTTTCATTCCCCATAAGTGCCACATGTCCTGCCCATCGCACTCTACGAAACGTAACTGTTCTAATTATATCTGGTATTATTAGACACAAATTTAAATAATTTATACTGACTCGTTTTTCCTCGTATTATTTCAAATATTAAATAAATTAAACAATGTATCTTACAGGAAGTCCCGCGCCGTAGCCGAGCGGTTAAGGTAGGAAGCCTTGGCGCAGAGCTACGGGACTTGCGCTGGTTCGAGTCTCCATGGGGGAAGAAATGTTCTCATGGTATTTCGGCCAGTATGGGACCGGTGCCCACCCAGCATCGTGAGGCAATTGGGTAGCTACAATAAGTAGCGGCTCCAGGTTGAGGAACCAGCTATAATGGCTGGGGGACTCGACATGCTAACCACATGTCACCCCTACACTGGCTGTTGATCATCTACCTCTGTGATTGACACATGTGGATGTGAAGGGCCAGCAGCCGGCTGGTAAAAGGGCAACCGCTGAAAAGTGGAAAGACCCTCAATCGGAATCGGAATCTTACAGGATACATGAGCAATTTAAGGGTTAAGGGAAGGAATAAAATACATTTGGTGATTAGTGCAAGAGAATAAATTTTTAGAGGGTGCATGAAATCATTAATACTAGCCATTTATGAAAGATTCGCCTGTATTTGAAAATAATGTTGCCCGCCTCGTTTCAATATGTAGGCTAAATATTATATATTTTTGCAGAATTAAATTCAAATCTAAATCTAATAATAGTCACTTCTAAGAGAAGTTTTCTGTTAAATTGTGCACAAGGATTTTGTTAAATATCCTCTGAAAATTTGAAGCAAGTCAATTCAGTAGATCATGAGAATATGTACTTCATAAAGAGGAGAAATTTAACTTAGCGAAATAGGTCATTATGGATCCGCTTAACTGTTTCATGCACAATGTAGGCTTATAATATATAAGAATGAACATAATGCTGAGTTAAATTTTATTTTATAATTGCTTGATGTAAGGTACTAACTCTCAATTTCGCCACAGCAGGCAAATTTGCCTTAGTCTATTCTCGGTGCAATCGACAATTACACCGGCAGATTCCATCCCGTTTCTTAATCCGAAATAGTTTTCAGTGATTATGGCTTTCCTACCTACTGTGTTGAACAAGTTATTATTTCACTCCGCCAAATATCTACTCACTATCTTGTAAATCAAGTAAGAATATACAACTGATACATGTGTAATTAAAAATATTATTTTACATACATTTCATTCCTAATTTTATTACACCATTTTTTTATCGATACTGCCAGGTTGTCTTTATGACATTTCTGGTATTTTCTCCTGGCATTTGCGGAATTGTAACCCACTTCTTAAATTGGGACTTTTTATGTCTCTGAGACAAGAATTTAGTGAATCTTTCGTGCGCTGTTGAATTTTCAGAAAGTTTGATCTTAATTATTTCATTAACCGTGTGGTTAACCACAAAATAAAATAAAGAAGATGTGTTTGTTTTATTGTAATTTAACATCTCCCTCAATTACGGACTTATATCACTTATATGTATAAAGCGAAGAATTTTTTTAATAAATGACTTTGAAAACACCTTTCCAAGTACCTGCTGTTGGTGTTCCATTGTGATAACATTGCGGATGTACTACTGGATTACATGCAGTATTCATGTAAGCCCGGCGTCTGTATGTGATTCGGGCACTCAGCTTTCAGACGTTGTACAATACGCACCGGTTATTCTCTTCGCCAAGAATTCGTGACTCTACAAACTTCGTAACATTTAAGTTCATTGTATTTAAATCGTATAATTTCTTCCAAAAGATTTACGAGCCGAATTTTATTTCATTATTATTACAAACCATATTTTTTATAATTTCCTGTCTCTCAACCTAATCCAACGTTTCATACATTAAGATTGACTTTGTATTTTATTTAACGATGATCTTTAACTACTTAAATTATTAGCGCCACAATTCAAATTTGGGCGCGAAGGATCCCATAAATTTTACTCAGATCCCTCTTATATCAGGCTTCAACTGCGATACGAGACCCACGGCTCAACTTTTCTCCCGAAGGAAGACACATATATAGAAATGTATGCTTTTAAAAGTCTCCGGCTGAGTTTGAACCCGCGAACTTCGGAATCAGAAGCGAGATAGAAACCACCAATCCACCGGAACAAGACTGTCATTATGAAGAAACAAAGAAGTGGAATTCAAGAGAGCTAGAAATACGATGCTTTCTCTATTCACCACGGAAGTTTTTTATAAGTATGTAGGGTGTGAAGTTAATTTATTCGGTAACTAGAGCGTCTGGAGATACGTTAAAGTGAAGAACACCACCCTAGTGTCGCCAAAACACTCAGCTTGAGTGCAGGTAACAATTGTCAACTATCACTTGTTTAATTAACCATGTTTTAGTTCCGACTATAAGGTGTTCACAGACTTTTATAGCCATATTAAATACTTGTCTACCACAACACTTCACATCCAGTATTCACTCCTAAAAAATTCAACTAGGCTTCAATGTTAAGATCCGACTTTGTGTTCAAAACTTTTAGTTTTTTTGAACTTAAAAATAGTTACTGCTAACGACACATCGTGGCTGGTTGTTATTATTCCGCTATTTTCAAGTTCAAGTTACTGCAGTTTTTTTTTGCACGATAGTGCGTTCTGTCGTACTTACAGCAATGGCGACCATGATTGAAAGTTAAATTTCCTACATTTCGGGGTTGCCAATCTATAAATAACTAAATAACTATACTGTAATATTATAAATTTCCTACCTAGTGCGGGAAGTAAAACAACTGCCCGTTATGTATACTACGTACAATGTATATACAAAAATATATCCAAAAGACAGTGCTAATATACATTATACCAAACAAATCCCTGCATTTTAAATGAACTGAACTTTATTTGAAACAATATAAAACAATAAATTCGTATTTGCCGCCATTTTATCCATGATTGGTGTCACGGCCTGATATAGTATCAAATAAATTATTTTCGGCATTTGCCGTATAAACATTTGGCCAGACTGTCAACGTTAGCCAGTTGTTTATAATGAACGCAAATATTTCCTACAAAGAGTTTTTTTTTAATTCCATGGCGCGACCAGCCTATAAGGTCCTTAGCCTACCAGCCGACTGCTGGTCTCACATCCACATGTGTCGATCATCTAGCCAGTGTAGGGGTGACATGTGGTTAGCATGTCGAGTCCCCAGCCGTGTTATTATTTTACTATTATTTATTATTTTGAAAACACCATCGTGCAAAAAATAATGTACAACTCACGTTTATTAAGTGTTTTACAGAATCTCTGAAATTGTAAACCTCACTGTCGCTCGTTTTTTAATCATTTTCTCGCTTCTGTAGAAACCATTTTTCAACCTCGCATTGTAATACACTAGTCTTTTACGTTTTTTACCTCGTTGCCTACGTCAAGAATGCCATTTTAAATAATATTTTCAAGTATTGAAAATATGTTATTTTTACATGCTTTGGAGAAATTAACAATTCAAAGGAGTTTAAAATAAATATGTTTTTATATGGGTTGTAAAAATTACTACTTTCCTGTACCTCTTTTACAACAATCCGTGACAAAGTTTATAAAATGTATATTGCTTTTCAGTAAAACAAGTAATGCATTTCGAGTTCCCTACTTATGAACACAAAATTAATACTCGCATACAGTTTGTAATATCAATATTTTGGACAATAACTTAAATCCATTATATCTCAGGTCTCAACAAAGATAAGCAGCAAAAAAAAAATCATTCGAGCAGATGACTATAAATAAGTTTCTTACATGCCTAATCGATTTTATTCAATCTACAGTTTTATGTAGACCTATAGTTTCTTGTATGTGTCCAGATAGTCGTAGAGCGCATTCAGCTTCATGGTGAAGTAGGATAAGAATATTCACCATATTTTCTTCCTCTACCGTTGGACAAGAATCGTGTATCCTTTCGTGGTATTTCGGTGCTAAAATGAGCAGCAGCTCCGAGTTGAGAAAACCAGCTATAACGACTAGGGGGCCCGAAATGTTAATCACATGTCACACCTATACTGATTGGATGATCGTCCACCTCTGTGATTAATACATATGGATGTGAGACCAACAGCCGGCTGGTAGGCCAAAGGCCTTCTAGATCTGTCGCGCCATCAATTTTGTTATTTTGTACTTATCTTTATTATTCTAAATAATCTTCCCTTATCCAACTTTTTTATTGCTATTTTTAAGATAATATCAATATATCCACATTTGATGACTTATTTTGCTCTCCAATGACCATGAGATTTGTAATTGGCTTGCGCCATTTTTCTCTTGTTTCCCAATAGAAACTTTGAATTTCCTTTCTGGTTGTTTGTATCTAGAATTTAATATATAATTTCGTGTATTTGATATTCGAGTCTACGGATATTCGAATTCACTGAAAGTCTTGTATAAATATACGTTCTCTTTTTTGTTTTAGAGATTGAGATGGAATATCGACATAATCTCACTATAACAATGGACAATCTCTTCCGGCTAGTTGTCATAATGTTAACTTCATTACTGATATTATAATTTATTTTCTGCGGATATTTTAGAGAACCATGGTTTGTATAAGAACTTAATAAACCTATCATAAATGTGTGTCCATACCTCTACATCCAAATTTGGGGCATTCAGCTAATTTAGTTTAAGATTTTTTTCCTTACAGATGTCAGCTAGTGACAAGTGGTTAATTCATTGATTCAAAGCGACATCTGATAGGCAATTTAAATGGGAAAAGCCGATTTCTCTACCGAAAGGTCATCTGTGACCTGTAAGACGAAGATTACTCTAGGTAAAGAGCGAGAGGAAGAAGAGAGAGAGAGAGAGAGAGAGAGAGAGAGAGAGAGAGAGAGAGAGAGAGAGAGGAAAAGATCGATTAAAACTTTGATGCTCTAATTTAAGCTTGAGGTTCTTTTACGAGCTTTCCCACGGTTTTTAAGACCCTTCCAGAGATTTGTCCCTTGCATTTTTCTATTCTAAAAATTCAATCGAACACGACCGAGTTTGAACCCTCAACCTTAGGGATCAGAGCCTTGGAAGTTAACTGCTATACCACCTAGTGCTAATTATTTCATAGTAATAACGGAATATTTAAATTGTTCCTGCTTAACATTTCAAATAATTATTATTGTTGTTTAAAATACGGATACATTTAAAATGAAGCTATTTATTTTAATAATAGACTTTAAATTCAGTCTTAAAGGAATTCAAAGTATTTCAATTTGTGAATGTGGGAGTTCCAACCTCGTTTCAAAATGATGGTTGTAAAAGCTCTCTGTGCCACTGGCATTGTTTTTTGTTGAGGAGTTTTATCTAACTCTTGTAAAAGCAGAACTCAAGAGTTATCAGCTTACTGGGAGGTGAAAGGGTTTCTTTTGATGGATGAAAATATCCCAGACAATTCTCTATTAGAAAGGACCGATTAATGGCCCACCCACTTTTTCTTAAATTAGTATAGTATTTTATGTCTATTTGTTCATCCCATTACACCGGGGGGACGAGGGAAATGGAAGCCTAAATGACTTAGTAAAAAATATAAAGAATTCATTATTTAACAGTGATAGTTTATAATCCTCAAAAACTTAAAGGCTTAAAATTTAAATTATGCATTATCTTCCGACTTCTTGGGATAGTTGGCTCCGTTTTCAAGTAAACCAGAGGCTAATTATTAGGAGGTTCTTATGAAAATTTTAAACAGGCCTTTCTGTTGGCAGCAATATCAAGTGTTGAAAGTTTTAGGAAAATCAATTTAACCTGAAAGTAACTTCTAAAACGAAAACTGTAATCTAATACTTGTCTACACCCGTAAATCTCCAAGTGGGTAATGGTGATTAATCCCTTCGCGAAATTTCACTTTGTGACATTTTGTTATATTAACCCTTCATGAGGAATTTAAAAAAATAATTTGCTATAAAATTTAAACAAAAAACATATCTTTATTTCTCTTTTTTTATCGTTATATTCAATAATTTTCCCCTGTTCGCGGAGACCCTCCACGTCCTGTGTGATCAAAATGTGTGTGATCCATAGTTAAAATCCCTCTCCGGCCAGGTCGTGCTATTTTAAGGCCCGAGTGATGTGTGACACATAAAGGAACCTAAAAGGCGAGAGGTTAAACTCCGTCAATGGGATGGAATATTCAACAATCTCCTAGGACTCCCTTGCGAGAGTAACTTAACCAAGCTAATTAAGTTACGCTTAATTGTGGACAGATCTTTGCGAGTGAAAAGTGGAAAGGCAATTTCCTCAAAGGGACATCTAATAGAATGAGAAAAGCCGATTCAAGTTTGCTCAGAGAGTCTTATTTAAGCATAGACTTTTATGAGCCCGAACATCTTCAGACTTGGGACTCATAGCTTAAAGCCCCTTCCGGACGACTTGTCTCTTGGATTTTTCCATCAAAAACATATTGGATGGATTTCTCAACCGAAGTCTAAACAACGATCCCGGTTTTCCATTTTTTATTGTTTCCATAACTTACTTACTTACTTACTTACTCACTGGCACTATCGAACCCGTAGGTTCATGGCCGCGCGGACATAAGCTCTCCATACATCCCTATCCTGAGCTAATGCTTTCCAATCATTTCCTGTATAATCTACTTCCCTCAAATCATAGTTAATGTTGTTCTCCCACCTCATTCTTGGTCTACCAACTGGGCGTTTTCCTTCTGGCTTTCCTACAAGAAGGTTCCATGCACGTATTTCATTCCCCATACGCGCAACATGTCCTGCCCATCGCAGTCTACGGGACTTAACTGTTCTTATTATATCTGGCTTCCTATAAAGACCATGTAGTTCATTGTTATGTAGTCTTCTCCATTCACCTGTCTGTTCATCTCTCTTTGGTCCAAAAATTTTCCTAAGAACTTTATTCTCAAATACTCGTAATCTCATTTCCTCCCTTAAAGTAAGAGTCCATGTTTCGCACCCATATAATATAACTGGTAGAATAATAGTTTTATATATTTTCAGCTTAACGTTTTTTGAAAGGAGTTGGGACATCAAAAGTCTCTGCAATACAAAATAGCATGCATTTCCAGAATTGAGCCTATGTTTAATTTCTTTGTGCATCTCATTCCTATTTGTGATTATTGTTCCTAGGTATTTGAATTCAGCCAATTCCTCAAAATTTCCCTCATTTGTCATTAGCTGTCCATTTCCATTATATAATGTATTTCTACGTGTGACCATATATTTAGTTTTACTGATATTTACTTCCAGTCCTAATTTCTTAGTGTTACTCAATAGTGTGTGCGTGTTGGCCTTTAGTATCTCCTCGCTATCGGCCAACAATACTACATCATCAGCATAAACTAACAGCTTATTAATACCATTCAGTTGTAAACCTTCCTTATTCTCTAAAGATTTAATGGCATGCTCTAGTACAAAATTAAATAGTAGAGGAGATAGTGCATCTCCTTGCTTCAACCCATTCTGGACTTCAAAAGTGTCTGAAAACTGTTTGCCTACACGCACCCTACTCGTTGAGCCATTTAGACACATTCGTATAAGTCTAACTAACTTTTTGGGAATTCCGAACTCCAGCAGGATACTATATAACTTCTCCCTCTTAATTGAATCATATGCTTTTTTGAAGTCTACATATAGTTGATGTACAGTACCATTATATTCCCATTTCTTTTCTAAAATCTGTCTTATACTAAAAATCTGATCTGTTGTAGACCTGTTTCTTCTAAATGCACATTGATGATCTCCTAGAATGTCATCAATATAGGGAGCAAGTCTGCTTACTAATATATTTGTTAGAATTTTGTACGAAGTTGAAAGTAATGAGATGCCCCTATAGTTGTTGCAATCAGTTTTATCTCCTTTCTTATAAATTGGTACGATAATTGATTCCTTCCATTCATCTGGAAGAGCTTCTTTTTCCCAAATCATACTAAG
The DNA here is from genome assembly GCA_030220185.1 of Diploptera punctata. Classification (NCBI taxonomy): domain Eukaryota; kingdom Metazoa; phylum Arthropoda; class Insecta; order Blattodea; family Blaberidae; genus Diploptera; species Diploptera punctata. The sequence goes on from JASPKZ010000004.1 coordinate 994,023, forward strand.
CAACCAGCGTATCTTGTCCATCAATTTTTCTCCCCCTGATTTTATCAGTTCTGCTGGGATCTCATCTGAACCTGATGCTTTATACATCTTCAATTTTTCAATTGTCATTTCAACCTCTAATGCACTTGGCTCTGCGACTAGCATTTCTGCTGTCTGTAACTTATCCTCCTCAATGTCCTGTTCTGTATGTACATTTAATAGCTGATTAAAATAACTTTTCCATCTATTTAATATACTCTTGGAATCTGCAATCATATCCCCATTTTCATTCCGAATTATGTTTGTTCTAGCCTGAAACCCTTTCTTCTCTATACTAATTCCCTGATATAATTCTCTAATGTTCCTATTTTTTGCATTCATTTCAAGATCATTAATCTTCTCTCTCAAGTATTCCCTCTTTTTACTCTTTAGTAACTTGGTGGTCTATACAAATGATTGAAAATTCATAGAAATTGTTATAAAACCATAGACATGAGTCAGATATTTCTTTTTGTAATAGACGTAGATTTTCAGTTCCTATGGTTGTTATGGAAACAATAAAAAATCGGAAAACCGCAGTCGTGCTTTAGACTTCGGTTGAAAAAATCCATTGAATCCGCGATCCTCGGAACCTAGACCACCGAGGCCGATAGACTTATCATGTAACAATAATATTACTTAAGTTCCAAGGATTAAAATAATCATCATCATGTGGCCTGTTCCGGTCTCATAGATTCTCATTCAAAAGTTGGATCCATCTCTTCTTCGGTCTACCAACATTCCTGCGTCCTTTTGGTTTGTATTTAAGTATAATTTTGAGAATACGATCATCTTCCATTCGTTGAACATGTTCTTTCCAGTTTTTTCTAGATTAAAATAATTAAATTGAAATGTTATGGCCGAAGCATAACTGAGACCCGAATTTTCAAAAATTTCTACTAACGCAAAGAAAAAAATCGTATGCTGAATTGCATTATTTTTAATATGTAAATATCCAACTGTCGACACAAAAATATCCCTATAAGTTATGGGCCTATGGTCAGAATGAATTCTCAGGCTTACATGTGCAGACACGGGATTTGAAATGTGCGCAGATTCAGCAGTATACAAGCACAACCCACGCATTCACGATTGCAGTCAGATTGTGTGCTTCGAGTGGATAAGGTGCTCGCTCGCTTTTCCTTGTGTACTGAATGGCGTATGTATAAGTTATTTCAATTTTTAAATTTGTGTCTTATAAAACAGGCGTGTATAAGTGTAAATTGAATGACGTGTGTATAAGTGTAAAGTGTAAACTGTATAATGGCTAATAATTTTTCTACTGAACAACGTGTATTTATTTATGATCAATATTTGTTAACTCATTCTGCCAACCAAGTACAAAGACTTTTTGAAACACAATTCCCGGGTGTAAAAATTCCGTCACGTTCAACAGTCCGTAATCTGTACAACAAATGTTATAAAGAGGTGTCAAAAAATGTATGGACAACGAAGGTGAACAGTTCCAAAACCTGCTTCAATAAAGTTGGTAGGTACGACAATTTGTAAAATAGTTACAAAATTGTGTGTGGGTGTATCACCGCGATCCCACGCTTTCCGTTCCCCGCCGCGAGTGCGTCAGCAGTGTATAGTGAAATCCCCGCGTCTGCTGTCCAGTGCTATACTGATCACACTGTAGATAGCGCAGAAATGCTAAAATCCAACAATCATATCCTTTAAACATCACTAAGAAACTGAGGCTGGAAATAAACTCAACAAAAACATTTTGGTCACACGTAGAAATACATTATATAGACCTGATGGAAATGGGCAGCTAATGCAGGTGAGAGGAATTTTGAAGAAGTTATGAATTCAAATACCAAAAAAACAAAATTACAAAAAGGGATGATATTTGAAATTTTAAAAATGAAATGGAATACAGAAAAAAATAAACATAAGCTAAATTTTAGAAACGCATTACAGGGATTCTTGTTATCTCTAACTTATCTCAAACTAAAAATATAAGGCATTTTCTTCCAGCGCTATTATATGAATGCGAAACACAGTCTCTTACTTTAAGGGAGGAGAAAATATTAGGAGTAAAGATCTTAGGAAATGTTTAGGATCAAAGACAAACGAACAGACAGGTGAATAGAGAAGACTACGTAAATTAGAGTGAGCTACATGATATTTATGGGAAGCCAGATGTAATAAGAACAATTAAGTATCGTATACTGCAATGATCAGCCGTATGTAACGAATGGGGAATGAAAGAGGGGCAGGGAAATTCCTTGTAGGAAACCCAGAGGAAAAGCGACCAGTAGGTAGGCCGAGAATGATGTGGAGAATAACACTAACCATGATATGAGGGAAGTAAATTATAGGGGATGATTGGAAAGCATTGGCTCAAGATAGGGATGTATGGAGAGCATATGTACGCGGGGTCATAAACCTACTGGTTCGATAGTGCCAGTGAGCGAATTAGTTAGTTGGTGCAATTTTGTAATTAATGTGTTTGTTTCCATTAATATCTCCACTCCAAAAGTCCGATTAAGCTTATTCATGGCACGTTTTTCGTTTGAAATTTAATCAAATCACAAACAGCAAGTTTCATTGCGAGAAAACATAAATTAAGGTCACTAGAAGACTTTTTCTTTAGTTTTGAGACGCCTCAACATCTTCGGGTAATTTGGACCCCTCTTTTGAATATGTTTTTATTATTTTAATTAAGGGATTCGAATTTTGTTTAATTACAGTGATTATCATTTGTACCAAGTCATTCACTCAGCCTCCTTTGCATAGAGTAACTGAATAAATTAATAAATCCCAATGCCAGGTAATTAAAATCATAAACAATCAGAAAGACCATTGAGAGAAGCATGACTTAAGTCATGAGTAGACTTAAATTAATCAGGAAAGCGAATAGAATACGATTATGAAAGGATAAATGCAAATGAAATGATCCGACAAAATTAACATTAATCGGAACTAAATGACTAGTCATTAACAAGGTAGAGAGAACTCACCCTTTCTTTTGTGAGGGCGGAAGTGACCGACACATACACAAAGAGTTAGAATGTTTACTAAATCCTTTATTCTCAGGGTTTAACTGGCAATCTCTTGTGAGGCAGAATTTAACAGCTCTGCGTTGACAGTTAGAACACAATAACCGAATATATGACCAGGGATTTCAACTTGGGACAAACAACGCTAGTAAAAAAGTGTGGGAAGGGAGACAACTCTAGCATTAGGGCCTACTAGAAGTAAAGATCAATGACCTAGGAAAAACCCAGTGGTCTAAGTAACAAACTTGTGTCCTGACTGTATGTGAAGCCAGCATGGATAGGGCCCAACCTCCGACGGCAAAATCATCAATAACAAAATTGTAACACCTTCTCAGATTATACTATAAGGATACATTAACCAATCATATTATTTGTTACGTGTGCCTAAGTACTGATCTCAGGTCCACGAGGTCGATATAGTGGGAGAACCTAATTTACGTAATAGGCGAGGGAGACGAACTTCCCTTGTGCTTGTGCTCCGGGCCTGGCCCACGTCATCATCAAACACTGGCAGCATGGTCACCAGTGGTAACTTGAATTTAAGGAATTAGAATTTTCACGGAAGTATTTCGAGTTTCGTGACTTAATCATTTTTTTTATTAATATCAAGATAAAATTAGAGTGTCCGCGAGTGAGCTTGAATACGGCATAATAGTTCTCGCGACCGATAGCAAACCCACGATAAACGCCATCGCCGATTGTGAGATCAGTGCGAAGGAATGTAATTAAACTATGTACAGTGTTATCCATTTCGAGTGTTTTTCAAGATATAATAAATTACATTCAACACAATGTATTCGACACAATAAATTCTGCGCGACGAAATCCTCGTGGAATCCCTGCTTAAGAGCCTCATGCCTACCGATGTTTAAACCTGAGCAAACCGAGTACACAAGTTCCCCAGTGAACCGGGGAAGTTCTTTATAAATCCGGCGCCCACCAATTCCTTTATTATCCAAACAAACCTGGAATTGACCCTATACATTATATCCCATATTATTACCCAACATTGGGACATACAATAATCCCTGTCACACATTAGTGTCGTAACTATAAAATAGGATTGTTATATTCAAATATGGAAACATCTTCATAAAATATAAACTTTTTTACATTAAAGAAAGGTTCACTTTAATATCCATATTCGGATAAAGTGTACGCCAGGAGTCCACGTTAGCTTGTAGTCTATTTTTAAGTTTATCTACAATATTAATTTATACACACAGGCACAAATTAATATGAAAATATTTATGACTGATCGTAATTTAAAAAGCGTTGAGATATTTATTTAATGTTTTGAAAAATTATTGTTGATTATAACATTCACACGTCATTCAATTGCAGACAACGACAGTCTTTGGCTTTAGTAAAATTACAAGGATCTATCCATAGTAATTCTGCCTGAAGGCAGGTCCTTCACTCCAATCTTAGCATTTGCATGCTATGCTTTGCAGCTTTACTAGGGAATGATAGGTGTGGTATCTTCCCGTTCTTTCCACACCGATGGAAGGATGATGATGATAATGATAAGGATAATGATGATGGCCGGATGATTTTCGGGGACCGTTGGGCCCTAAGCTTCCTGATATTTGCCTTACTGGTGAGGAAAAACCCCGAAAAAATCTCACCCAGGAGCCTGTCCCGACCGGGGATCGAACCCGGGCCCGCTGCGTGACAAGGCAGCACGCTACCTTGAGACCACAGCGGTGGACATTATAAGGATATCAAATAAAATTAATTGAGTGGTTTTTATAGATAGCATTGATAAAATATACGCATTCGTGTAAAGTAGACCCAGGTCCTCGTGGAGAGTCCACATTAACCGAATTCCTTTATTATGTTTAGTTATTTTATACAGCAGCCATGTCACATAATATCAAACCAAATCCGTTAGTATATTAAAAAAGCATCTACATAATATATTTAGGAGTTTTTTCAACATTTGTAATATTCAATAGCAGAAATTAAGAATTGATTCTTAGCTTGAAAAACATTCAAAGTGGTAATTTTCATAAAAATCACAAATAAACCTTTATTCCCACAGACAATAAATGAAACTGACGTTGAACCCGTCAAAGTTGATGAGGGGAAGAAGTTAAAATATTTACTGTTCGAGGATAGCGCCAATTAAAGAAGATTAGTTCCCCATTCGGTTCTCCGGGCGGGTACTACTTCAGGGAATCCATGCCAAAGGCTCAAACATAGGGACGTGTTCCTAGGAACATGGAATGTTAGGACTTTATACAATAGCGGGGCGCTAGAGATATTAACCCGTGAATTAGATAAATCACCCATGGATATAGTCGCTTTACAGGAAGTTAGATGGCCAAAAGAAGGTAGTCAAGAATCAGGAAGATTTGCATTATACTACGGGGGTGCAGAAAGACCTGAATTTGGAACGGATTTTTTAGTCCGAAGGAGGATCTTATCCGCTATCCGAGATATTAAGTTTGTCAGTGATAGGATATCATACATAATTCTAAAGGGTTAACGGCATGATTTTATAATCGTAAATGTATATGCTCCCACAGAAGATAAAGATGACAAGATGAAGGATGAGTTCTATGAAGAATTAGAATACGTATTTGATAGCCTTTCACGATATCATATGAAAATTGTCTTGGGAGATTTTAATGCAAAAGTGGGACGGGAAGACATATTCAAACCAACAATAGGCAAATTCAGTCTTCATGAAGATAGTAACGACAATGGGGTTAGATTAGTCACCTTTGCCACATCAGAGAATCTCATTGTTAAGAGCACAACATTTCAGCATAAGGATATTCATAAATACACCTGGACGTCTCCAGATGGCAAAACCCGAAACCAGATAGATCACGTATTAGTAGACAAACGCTGGCACAGTAGCATCATCGATATTAGATCAGTTAGAGGGACAGACTGCAATTAGGATCATCACCTTGTCAGGGTGAAAATCAGACGTCTGTCGCTAAGGAGAGGAAAAAAACGCTAAAGATGATTCCGAAAAATTTGATTTAAAAAACTTGAAAAATGATTACATGCAGCAAGAATACCAAATTAAAATTGCTAATAGATTTGAAGTACTGAAATCTTCAGATAACAATGTGGCAAACGATGAAGAAACTGATATAAATAAAAAATGGGAGGCTATAAGAGACACTATTAAATAGTCAGCATCAGAAAGCATTGGTCACTTAAAAAAGAGGCAAAACAAGAAATGGTTTGATAAGGAATGTGCCGACATTGGAAAGAAAAGAAAGCAAGTAAAAATGAAATGGTTACATGAGCCAAATGAGGTAAATTTGGAGCAGTTGGGTAGTGTCAGACGGGAAACCACAAGGTTACTAAATAATAAAAAGAGGGAATATCTGAGAGAGAAGATGAATAATCTTGAAATGAATGCCAAAAATAGGAACATTAGAGAATTATATCAGGGAATCAGGATAGAGAAGAAAGGGTTTGAAGCTAGAACAAACATAATTAGAAATGAAAATGGGAATATGTTTGCAGATTCCAGGAGTATATTAAATAGATGGAAAAGTTATTTTAATCAATATAATTAAATGTGCATACAGAACAGGATATTGAGAGGATAATTTTCAGACAGCAGAAATGTTAATCGTAGAACCAAGTGCATTAGATGTTCAAATGGCGATAGAAAAATTGAAGCTGTATAAAGCATCAGGTTCAGATGAGATCCCAGCAGAACTGGTAAAATAAAGGGGAGAAATTTGATGGAAAAGATACGCCAGTTGCTTAGTATGATTTGGGAAAAAGAAGCTCTTACAGATGAACGGAAAGAATCGATTATCGTACCAATTTATAAGAAAGGAGGTAAAACTGATTGCAACAACTATAGGGGCATCTCATTACTTTCAACTTCGTACAAAATTCTAAAATATATATTAGTAACCAGACTTACTCCCTATATTGATGATATTCTAGGAGGTCATCAATGTGAATTTAGAAGAAACAGGTCTATAACAGATTTTTAATATAAGACAGATTTTAGAAAATAAATGTATAATAGTACTGTATGTCAACTATATGTAGACTTCCAAAAGGCATACGATTCAATTAAGGGGGAGAAGTTATATAGTACCCTGCTAGAGTTCGGAATTCCTAAAAAGTTTGACTTATACGACTGTGTCTAAATGGCACAAAGAGTAGGATGCGTGTAGGCAAACAGTTTTCGGATACTTTTGAAATCCACAATGGGTTGAAGCAAGGAGATGCACTATCTCCTCTACTATTTAATTTTGTACTAGAGCATGCCATCAAATCTTTAGAGGATGAAGAAGGCCTACAACTCAATGGTATTAATAAGCTGATGATGTAGTACTACTGGCCGATAGCGAGGAGATACTAAAGGCCAACACGCATACACTACTGAGTAACACTAAGAAATTGGGACTGGAAGGAAATACCAATAAAACTAAATATATGATCACACATAAAAATACATTATATAATGGAAATGGACATCTAATGACAAATGAGGGAAATTTTGAGGAAGTGGCTGAATTCAAATACCTAGGAACAATAATCACAAACAGGAATGCGATGCACAAGGAAATTAAACGTAGACTCAATTCTGGAAATGCATGTTATTATGCATTACAGAGACTCTTGACTTCCCAACTCCTTTCAAAAAACGTTAATCTGAAAATATATAAAACCATTATTCTACCAGTTATATTATATGGATGCGAGGGCTCTTACTTTAAAGTAATAGTTTTATATATTTTCAGTTTAACGGTTTTTGAAAGGAGTTGGGAAGTCAAGAGTCTCTGTAATGCATAATAACATGCATTTCCAGAATTGAGTCTATGTTTAATTTCCTTGTGCATCTCATTCCTGTTTGTGATTATTGTTCCTAGATATTTGAATTCAGCCACTTCCTCAAAATTTCCCTCATTTGTCATTAGCTGTCCATTTCCATTATATTGTATAATTAACACATATTTAAGTGCTTTTTTCTTGTTCGTTTTCTTCTGATTTTTCTAAATTATTAAATTAATTAAACCAACTGATGTATCCAAAAGGATACATTACGAAGTAAAGGGTTAAACAAGCAAGGTATATAGCAATAAATACAGAAAAGTAAGATTCAGTTCATTAATCAGTAAAATAAGATCAATAGGAGTGGAGGTTAATCTGAAGCGAAAATTTAAAAATCTCTCTAGTGGCAGCAATTTTCGTCTTTTCTTTTCCCCCTCAACGGAAACTCGGTATATGCCATTGAAATAATGAGGAAATTATTCGCCAAAAATCTGTGAAATCGGACCATTAGGAGTGGGAGTTTACCTGAAAGCAGTTTCCGCAACGTATCGCGATATCTAACATTTGAATAAGGAAAGTACGAGTAAGATCGAGTTCGTTAATCAGCAAAATTAGATTATTAGGAGAGGATACTTTTAAAATGAATCACTATTGGTGTTACTATGTAAAATATTAATGTTGAATTTTAAATTGCTACCTGAAATATCTGTCAACATGTCATAAAATCTCAGTTTAATCACTTCGACAGTCAACTAAGAAAACTTTCCAGAAACATGTTCTATCATCAGAATTAAAAATAGTAGACTACCATTTTAAATTCTGAAGGTGGAACATGCTTCTGAAGGCCTTTAAAGTGATTTAAAGACTGATGATGGAACATGTTATTGAAAGGTATTTAAAATGATTTGACTGACGAGGTGATTAAACTGAAATTTTAATTACTTCAGGATGACGGAGATATTAAATATATATTTTACTATTTTAACCTTTTATTAGGAATGTGGTTATTCAGAAAGCTGACATGTTAGTGTTTGCTTTGAGTCTCGTATTCGGTAGGTTTACAGTTCTTATCCCAGGGCAGACCAAATTAAAACCAACTGATCTTTCTTCGAAATTTTCCATTGTTGTCAGGACAAATACTGGGTTGAAATTCCATTATCATGATCCATATAATCTTTAATCATATTCTCATGTCATTAAATAAATATACACAAGAAACAAATACACAATACACAAAGCCAGCACATGAACACATAATGATAGACGTTAGCATACATATACATTTATATATAGGGATGTTCGAGTAATGTGGACCGTTCTGTTTGAGTAGACCCTGTCAATAACTAACTAACTAATTCACTGGCACTATCGAACCCGTAGGTTCATGGCCGCGCGGACATAAGCTCTCCATATATCCCTATCCTGAGCCAATGTTTTCCAATCATCCCCTGTACAATCTACTTCCCTCAAATCATAGTTAATGTTATTCTCCCACCTCATTCTTGGTCTACCAACTGGGCGTTTTCCTTCTGGATTTCCTACAAGAATCTTTCATGCACGTCTTTCATTCCCCATTCGTGCTACATATCCTGCCCATCGCAGTCTACGAGACTTAACTGTTCTCATTATATCTGGCTTCCTATAAAGACCATGTAATTTACTGTTATGCAGTCTTCTCCATTCACCTGTCTGTTCACCTCTCTTTCGTCCAAAAATTTTCCGAAGAACTTCATTTTCAAATACTCGTAATCTCCTTTCCTCCCTTAACCCTTAAATTGTCAAAACAGAGATTTCTTCTGTTAGTTATTTGAGTGTGGTGGACCGCAGTGAAAACGGAATATTGTATAACTGTTATTACTAGGTATATTGTATAATTAGACATATATTTAAGTGCTTTTTTCTTGTTCGTTTTCTTCTGATGTATCTAAATTATTAAATTAATTAAACCAACTGATGTATCCAAAAGGGTTAAGAAAATTTGGCCGCTGGAGCGTTAACAGACACACTTATAAGCTATATATAGTCATTTTCGGTGTCTAAAAAGTAGGTTAAATAACTGCCAGAAACAAGAGCGCACTTTCTGATATATGCGTCCATGCACATGAAATAAGATATTTTGCTTAATTTGAATCTTTTTAATCAAGCCTTGCTGTTAGTAAAACCGCTCTATTTTAAATCGTAAGTTTGCTGCCTTCAAACACTTCCCTTAGCGTAAGAGCCGTTGATGATACGCGAGTGCTGCTATTATGCTGGACCTACTATAAATTGCGGTTCTTTTACTTATGGAGATTATTCGTATTTTAAACCTAGAGCTTTTAGTGTCAATATGAACAACCAATTTTTTAACTACAGCCTAATATGTGCTTCAAACATCATCTAGTAATTATGCTTAATATTATAATGCAAATTATGCACATAACTTAATATTTTTTTAAGAAAGACTATAACTAACTAACTCATTGGCTCTATCGAATCCATCTTGGACATAAGCTCTCCATACACCCCTATCCTGACCTAATGCTTTCCAATCATCCCCTGTATAATCTACTTCCCTTAAATCATGGATAATGTTATTCTCCCACCCCATTCTTGGTCTAACAACTGGACGTTTTCCCTCTGGTTTTCCTACAAGAAGCTTCCATGCACATCTTTCATCCCCCATGTGTGCCACATGTCCTGCACATCGCAGTTTACGAGACTTAACTGTTCTTAGTATATCTTGCTTCCCCAGGGACATGGTGCCACCAGAAGGTTTGGGTCAGTTTAAAAATCCTCACTCCACCGGGACCAGAACCCTCAACCTTCCTGTTTATAGCGCACTGCCTTAACCACTACGCTAAGACGTGTCCCCTTAATAATGTATATTATTTTGAATTGTTGCACTATAGAGCCTGCAACGATGAGAAATTAAGAACCATTTGGAAACTTCTACTGTGTATGTTGGCTCATCACATGATATTCAAAATGACTTTGCATGTTCTATATCCACTGCTTTATTCAATAAAATAAAACAAGATATCTCAGACATACCCTTTGAATCTCTTAGATGACGAGGCTACCAACATATGGAGTTCACTTATAACCTCTAGAAACCAGCTAGAAGTGGAGGCAAGTAGTTTTAAAATCATGCATTTCTATATTTAATTAACTATTAATATTTCCAATTATCCCTCTCTATTTCCTAAGCCCTCTACCTCACCATCATCATCATCATCGTCATCATCCAGGGATTAAGCCTGTTGGCTCGTTCCGGTTTCATGAAAGCTAGAATTTTTAAAATTGTTCAGACCATCTTCTGTGTGGGCGACCAACATTTCTCTTTCCGCACGGTTTATATTTTAGCAATAATTTTGGAAATCTTCCTTCTGGCATTCTATGAATATGTTCTTTCCAGTCGTTCCTATATTTAATTATTCGGTCTGTAAGTTTGAAAATATAGTAGTTTATTTTATTTGATACTCCTAACGTTATATGTCATTCCTTCTTAAAAGTTCATTTGCTTATTAGAAATAATATAACAAGCACAATATTATATCCATATTACTATAATTAAAACAAAAGCTTTTTAAAATTACATGTTCCGCCACTGCATTTATATTATTTATAATGCATTAAGTTATATTGTAAATGGAATTTGATACTTCATGGAGCATAGTCTACTCTTTCATGTCTAGTTTTGAACTCATCCTATCATCCTAAGAGTTTTATTTTTTTTTTCAGGACGGTGAGAGATTATATGTCGGAGCTGTAGGCAGTTGGTACTGGCAAGGTGAGTAGTCACCATGTAGGAGTAAGTCTTATACAATATCATGAAGATATTTTAAAATAATTCGTAATTATCTCTTTGAAACAAGGAGCAATATTTATGGGCCTACTGTTGAATTTCTGAATAGAAATGAAATTATACAAATATGCTGAGATTTGTTGAAATCTGGTGATTTTTTGTAACAAATGATAGACCTAGTTAAAGACATTCCATTAAACAAATACTCTTTATTTTTTGTTAACATTTTAATTTAAAAAGTATGTAGAAATTGATTGGAATGCAATATGTAATTATTCCAAACTTCCAAACTGCCGAAGAAAATTATCATAGTAGAAAGTTTTAAATACCACACAAAAATAGAACTCAGCAGATTCCAACAAGGCAAATAAAGTTTTATAAATTTATTTTTTTATTTACCTAGCAGTGCATTGTTTAGGGAATTGTTCTTTCTTCCAATTTTAAAAATTGATTAAAATTGAATTTTTAATGCATCTACTATAGTAAAATAAATTTTAAATAAAGTATTTTATTTCTGTTAGGATCAGGCTGGTTCAAATGGTAGCATGCCTTCTTCCTGATTAGCAGGCTTGGGTTTGAAACCCGGTGGGGTTGAAAATTGTAATTGATAAATTAATTTAATTTAGTTAATTAAATTGCAAAATTTTAATCTAGAGGCAGGAGAGGTGGTAGTGCACAATTTTTAAATGCTAGATTGTGCACCAGATTCCTGCATTAAATTAAAAACCTCTTCGCAGTATAAATGTTGAGAAGGAATGTGGTACTGTTGACAGCGATTCGTTCGTTGGATGGGAATGTTCAGCCTGGCAACCCCCTTGGTGCTTCTCGATGGGAGTAGGCTACATGCCGACACCAAGGTTTCACCTTCTCCCTTTCTTTCATCACCATACCTCATACAAACCCTCAGGGATCCCCATCTAGGGGATATGTGGATGACGACCACAAGGTGCCCAAGCAGAGCAAAACATTGCTTCCACTTAGGCCTACTTGTGTTTTACTCCTTACTTTTATCTTTTAACCGATCTGGTATTTCTTCCTTTTCGAGTACCAGATCCCTCTTTTATACTTTCCTATCCAGTCTCCCTTGCCTGACCTCTTGTTTTGTACGACTCTGATAGTATTAGAGTATTCGAGGCCGAAAGGTTAATTTCTGACTTTCCTATATCTCTTTCTTTTAACCTCGTGAGCACTCACCTTGAATGCCCACATAAGCTGCATGTTCAAATGCAGCCCCATTGCAACTTATAGCATAAGTATACAATGGATTCATGTCATCAGCTACACCTGGATACACGTAATGAAGAATGAATACCTCATACAATACAATACGGGGTGAATCATAAATATGGCTATACGTTAGATCGCGTTGTGCGGTGAAAATATTACCATTACAGGAAATATGAAATTATCGTTGAAAAGGCAATTATTCAAATTACAACAATAGAATAAAACAAAACAATGTAGAAGTTACGTCATTAGTCAAAATAGCGTTGAATATGCAACAGCAAATTACAATTGCTGCATGGGCAATAACGTATGCTAATGATCGTGAAGCCGCAAGACGGGCAAGATATGAGTTTAACGTAGCATTGCAGCCGTCGACTGTGGGGAAGTGGAGAAAACGACTATTGGAAACGGGAACGATGCAGAAAATCAAACCTCCTGGAAGGCCTCGCATTAGCACGGATGCAGAAACAACGAAGAGAATTGTGGAGGCGTTCGACGCTAGCCCACAAAAATCAACCCGCCAGCTGCACGTGAGCAGTGTTTTGTTTTGTTCTATTGTAATTTGAAGGATTCGCTTTCCAATGATAACATCATATTTCCTTTAATAATAATATTTTCGTCACAAAATGCGATCAAACGTATAGCCATATTTCTGAATCACTCTGTACACTTTACACTACACTAACATAAACATACACTCATCCTTCCACTCTTCTCTGTACACAATACATGAATACATCATCCATGTAAAATAGTTTGCTGAAGTGGTAGTTAAATGGAAAATAGATCACATTAACACCATCTATATATTCAGTGCAGAACCCGAAGCATCTAAAGTGCAATGGGTGGCATTATAACAAACACACAATCCGTAATTCCAATTATTATGTAATTTTCATTTTTATGAAAGTACCCAAACATTAGTATAAAGGTTCCATAAGAGAGAGAGAGAGAGAGAGAGAGAGAGAGAGAGAGAGAGAGAGAGAGAGAGAGAGACTTTTCAAATTTGAAATTTTTCCTCATGAATTATATATATATTGAGAAATGAGAAATTGAGCTCTATGTAATAATACTGGATCATTCATATTTAAACTGCTCTTATGAACATTTGATATTTGAACGATTTTCGGATATGTTGTAGGCTGTAACATTACCCGTAAGAACATTTTCTGGTGCCGTACAATCAGTTCTGTCACTATTATCTTTCATAAGTAACAAGTACAATAAATGTTTACAGTGCACATTTTTCATCAAGCTTTCAGTCTGAAAAAATGCAGATGTGCATTCTGTTAGGCACATGGTAGTGTGCACAAAAATGTCAGAATAAGTCCTGAAACTGAGCAACAGATTTCCCAACCTGAAACAAAATAGCTATTTTTTGTAATAAAGTTAAAGAATTGTTTGGAATCTTATCAATTGAATTGGTTCTCTACACCTCACCTCATATTAGCTCTCCCTTGAAACCAGTTCAGAAAAGAGGGCTAAAATGAGGTTAGATGAATTCTTATCTATTTTATGTTACATGGAGTCTTGTTTGAATATTCAATGACAGCAATCCAAAGTAGCAATCCAGTCTACATTAGTATCAATGTAACAATACCAGTTATAAAAAAACATTGTGGACTGCAGCCCTACAAGGCTCTCGACCTTACCAGCCAAATGCTGTTCTCACATTCAGATGTGTCATTTATAGAGGTGGACAAGCATCAAGCTAGTAATGGTGACATGTGGTCAGCATCTCAAGTCCCTTCACCATTATACCTAATTTTCTCAACCTGGAGCTGCTAGTTATTGTAAAAGGCGAAGGGATTCTACTATAGGCCTTAGGATACCTTGGGATAGTAGAAGGGTAAGACTCCCACATTTTTAGACAGACAACACTTGATGTCAGCTGGGTTGTCAGCCCTGAATGGAGACCACCTTTACCCCCTGGTACTCATTTCAATTAGAGGCTGAGTTGATCCAGGGTAATTGTGTTTCCAGAAGTATTAGGTCATTTTAAAAATCATGACCCACAAGGACTCAAATCCCTGACCTCCTGAATTGTAGCATTTTGCCTTAACCAATATGACTGTAACATATTACCTTAACGAATAACACTATGACGTGCCCTGCTACATATTGTAGCTAATCAATTTCCTCATGTTGCTATGTGGGCACCAGTCCCATACTGGTTGAAATTCTACTAGAAAATTTCTTCCCCTATAAAAACTAGAACATTGCATATCCCATAGCTCTACATCAAGGCACAATGTCTTGGACTACTTAGCTACAGTGTGGGACTCAATACAAATTATACTGTTGCAAATGCCCACAAAAATAGTTTCTCTGGCAGATATATAGGCACTTAAGATATAATTGACATATGGCACCAATTGTTCTTAAAATGGAGAAAAATAAAAATTCTTCAAATTTTTTTACGGCTGTCAATTATGGAAAACCTGAGATTGAGATGAGAGGTTGATTGATTTCCATTGAAAAATTGTTATAATGTATTAAATGTACTTTGTTAATTCTTTGTCTGAACCCCTTATATATTTAAAAGTAGAACATATTTTATTATTGCTTGTGTTTTATTTCGTACAATTTACTTATGTTCCTGTAATTCTGATAAATGTATTTAAATATCAGTTCTAGTAACAATTCTGTTCATAGTCTTTCTTTATTTGTGTATCTGATTTGACATATGACAGAGACAGTGCTAATATTAAGTAGATTTTGAGTTGAAATATGAATGTGTATACTGATGATGTGTATTTTTTTTCTGCTGTTGCTTGTAGAATGCAGTGAATTAATTTACATTAATATCATGATTTTTGGTGATGGTCAGACTGGATCTAGTGCCCTTATAATGCTATTTTTTTTTTCAATAGAATTTGGCTGATAAAATATATAGAGTTAATTATTTTTATTTTTAATGCTTTTAAAATAAATTATTCAAAAATAAATGACCCTTCCTTCTAAACTGAATTTTTTGTACTTATTGTATAAATTCCAAATTTGATTTTTTCATGCATCTATACTATTTTAAATTATTTAATTTAATTTCTTTATCTATCATTAACCCATCAGCGAGGAGTGACTTGCACCGCCCGCATGATTTATTTACTGGAACTAGTTCTTATTTTTCGGAAAACGTTCACTAAATAAATGATTAAATAATATAATTTTGTAGAGGAAAGGTTACCCTTTTATTAATAACATAACTCGTTCTCAAATTGTGTAATTTTGTTTTCTAACTTACAAATTTAAATGTCATTCCAAGGAATCCTCCTACAGCTCCTCCCATGCTGATGGGTTAAGTATACTTTGTCATCATAGGTAAAACCTATTAGGATACATTTTTTAGAGTAAAATATAAATTAAAAATTACATTTTTCATTAATGATTAGTTTTTACACAGATGATCAACTTATTCACTGGTCGAAAAAAATGAACTTTTTTCCTTTCAAAAGAATAAAAATATGAGATTTTAGAAGTATTTTCCATCCTGAATTTAAATATCATTTCAGTTTTTTTTCCTATCAAGAGTTTTCTGTGGATATTCATTTACATTTTTTGTAATTTTTATATTTTTTAGTAAAATCCATCTAACTCTACCTCATTCTAACTTACCTAGAAAGTGGTAGATAGTGATTTTCAGGCATATTTTATGTAAGATCCATTTCCATTTTCAGTTTGAGCTAGGTCAGAATCAGAGTTATGAGTTAAAGTCATATTTGCATATACTGGTACAGGAAACTCTCCATATAAGGTAAAGGTTCCTATGACAGGTCGAAGAAAATGCTAAAATCAATTTAAAAAAGTAGCTGTCACAAAAAAAAACTGTGCCTGATGGAAAAATTGTGACTACATATCTGAATTCAGTATGAAAAATGCACTAGATTCACTAATCTGATTTCTTGTGAAGAAAACCTTGTCGACCAGTGTTATGATAATGAATAAATAAAATCTAGAATTGATTTTTGAACATTTAAAATCATAGGATATATAATTCTTGAGTTTTTCGATTGAAACTTATTGAAATTATAATTTGCAGAGAGAAAATTTCAGTTTTCACCTTTAAAGGATGAATGTCACATGAATATATGATGACAAGTATATCCCCCTCCACTGCCGAAAGGCAGATAAATCTGACACATTGCAGGTAGTAATTTTATTCACAACCCTGCAAAATGAGAGTGTTAAGACATTTAAATTGCAGCAACTGGGTAGTGACGGGTATTTAAAAGTCCCGTATTTTAAATATAATATCGTTTATATAATTTAAAAGCACATACTCGTATTTAGGATATGTTCTGCATTTAAGAGTAGCTAAAATACAGTACTGGTATCCAGCAATCATCAAGTATGAGAAGCAAACTGCAAAATTTTATTAAGAATTCAATAGCAAAATAATGTTTGTAATAGAAAATGGTAGGTTTATAGTCAATAGATATGGCAGAGATATGAACTGCAGCACACCCATAAAATTAAATAAAAATAAAACTTAGGTTTATTTGATTTTCATATTTATTAAGATAAATTATTATAATAAAATTTACCCACTAAATGCAAAAATGTGTTTGTGATTCATATCTCTAAATAGTAGTAAATTTCCAATTTATATTATGAACACACAATTTAGAAACGAATACTCCTCCACAAAACAAATTTAGGAACTGCCGTTACACCAAATTTTCAGCTTGAGGAACTGTCAATGTGGACAAATACTAACACCTAAATAATATTTACCGTACATTAGTAAAATAGTTTGTACATAGAATAAAAAAAAATAATAATTTTGTGTCTGAGTAGATTGAATAAAAGGTGTGGACATTTTTGTATCCAATGCTCATCAAAGAAGGCCCTCGACAGAGCGAGGGGGAATATGAATTACAAGATTCTACACTTTGTCTACCAAACAACATAAGAAGACTATCCTTATGGCTATTCCTACACTATGACCAACTGTATAATAATAATTTATTGCAGCCAAATAGCCAGGATTAAAATAAGAATACATTTTAAATTTACATTATTTGCATATTCACACATTGTTTTTGTTCTTTTTGTGCATAGCTCAATGTGATATCAGTCACATTTTTTTTTTTTTTTTTTTTTTGCATAGCGTACATTGACAGTCTTTATTTGCTTCATGGAAATTTTGTGTTGTTGCATATCAGGTGGTGGAATCCATGGACTGCCAACCTAGTGATGACGTGTCTCATTTCGAAATTTTCTTTTATCCACGCACGGTCCACCATTGCCCTGGTGCTGTAGAATTCTGGATGTATTTCTTCTCTTTTTCTGTTCAATGTTGCTAGCAGCTGTTCAGATGCGCTGGTGCTGAGTAAGAGTATGCTTGTTCTGAGGTCGTCGGATGAGGAAAGATTCCTTCGCCAGTAGGTATGCGAGTCTTGAATGTGTTACTTTTGACACTCCTAATACTACCTTTATATATCTCGCTTTCACCCTTTCTAGAGAGGAAAGATTCTTCATTGTTAAACGTGTCCATATGAGTTCTATGCCGTAGGCCCCTATGTCAGTATTGGTAGAATTTTTGCTCTAAATAACAGCATTGCCGTCTCTAAGGTGAGGGATCTAATGTTTCTTATTTCGTGCATTGCCATTATTGACTGGGTTGTCTTTTCTGTGATATGTTTTGTGAAGCATTTTGCGCTTGTTTGTAGCGTGATGCCTAGGTATTTGAAGTCTGGTACTATTTTCAGTTTAGTTTCCCTTATGTATATCTCTTCATTTATGGCGCGCTCTTCCTCCGTTTCTGAAGATCATTGTGTCCGTTTTTGATATATTAATGTCCAGCTTGTTCTTGGAGCACCATTTTACCACTTCGTTTATTGTTTCCTGAAGTGTTGTTATGTATCTGGAACCGATTACGATGTCGTCCGCATATGCGCACGAGAAGATACCATCTTTTTGGGTAATTCTAAGGATTTCTTCGGTTGCTAGTATAAACAGTAAGGGGCTAAGTGAATCGCCCTGCAGTAACTCCATTTGTTTGAATGATCGATTTTGACATGACGATGTTATCTGAGACATATATTTCATTCCAGCTCAGCAGTGTATTGATGAGGTTCGTCCATATGTTGTTGTTTCCTAGTGTCTCCTTTAGTTTTTCTATCACTAGTTGCCTGTCTAGTAGATCGAAGGCCTTCGTGAAGTCTATGAAGACGGTATAAAATTTCTCTCTGTCTTCTAATGCTTCCCAAATATGTTTCAACAAGAGTTCGATTGCGTTTAGAGTTGACTTTCCTTTTCTAAACCCGAATTGATTTCTGGTAGATGCTCATGTATTTCCTCCCTTATTCGTCCTGTTATTAATTTGGTGAAAATTTTGAAGGGACAATTTTCCAGAGCGATACCTCTATATTTTGTTGGGGTCTTTCGGGTTTCCTTTCCCTTTATATAATACCTTGACAATTGATTTTCTCCATTGTTCAGGTATGGAGGCTGTTTGTATGCATTTGTTGTATAATTTTGTCCAAACCTGGTCTAACAGATGTGCCGTGTCTCTTTATGTATTCATTGTATATTCCGTCCGGGCCCGCTGCTTTCTTGTTTTTTTGGAGTTACATATTGCATATCCAACTTCTTCTGTGGTCAGGGGGTATCCAGTTTGTGGGCATTGATGTTAAAATTTCTTGAGGGTTCCTTTTGCCGCAGATTGGTCCCTCTTTATTGAGTATGTTGTTGAAATGCGACTCCCATATTTCCATGTCAATGTAGTGTGTTTGCGCTTGTTTCTTTGGGCGGAGTGCTAAATGTGGGTCTTTCTTGGCCTCCTCCGCTAGCATCCTGCCTTCTTCCTCCAAGAAGGCACTTTTCTTTTCTTTTATTATTCTCTTGTAGTGTTTCCTCTTCTCGGCGTATGTGAGTAGAAGAGCGTGGTTCTCGGTATTTTGTTTCAGTTGTTGTAAAGTATCTAAGGTATCTCTTCTTAGTCTGTAGCATTCGTTATCGAACCAGGGTTTTGCTCTTCTTTTGATTCGGTGATTCGTGGCTTGTCTTAGTATTTCGCCTAACATTTGAGTAGCATCCTCCAGTCTCTCATTTTCTATTAACGTTTCTATCTGCGTTTTTGTCTCTATCTTAGCTTCTACTTTTCCTATGTCTATCTTCCTTGATAGGTGTTGTGTTGTCTCTTCCTGTGCTTTTCCCATTTACCTTGAATATTTATATCTAGTGGTATATGTTTCCTTAATGCCGAGTGGTTTGCATTCCATAATGTAGTTATATTTCCTTTTATAGTACCTTTTGTGAGTGCAATATCTATTGCACTCTTGCCATTGTGAGAGATGTATGAAGGTATCTTAGGGTTGTTTAATAATGTGAATCCTTCCTCTTGTAGTTTTTCCAATACCAACTTTGTTTTATAGTTTTGGGAGTATAGTCTGCAGTTTAGATCTCCCGCGATGATTATTGGTTTGTCCTGCTTGTACTGGGTGATGGTTTGGCCTAGTTCATTCATTATGTCAATTGCTGTCATGTTCGGTTTGAAATATGCTGCTATTATCACTAGGTAGTCCGTTTCGAGTAGTAGGTTGTTTCCTGTTGTTTTGTTGCTATAATGGGTCTCAGATGTGGTTTTAGTAAGATAGTTATCCCTCCAGATGGTCTGCCTTTTTCGCCTTGTCTAGCCATAAGGTGTGTTCCATAGAAATTTGGGTATTGCCAGTTCTCTGTTAGAAAGGTTTCGGTCAGGATTGCTATGTCGTACTCTTTTAGGAAATTTTCTGGCTCATGGTCATTGCACTTTTTATTCCTTCTATGTTCCATAATAAGATTTTTAAATGTCCTAGTGCGTCTTTTCTGTACCAACTTTATCCAAGGAAAATTCATAATAATATTTTCTAAAAGAATGTGTTAACACAAATAAGCAAAGAATGTTCCCCAATTAAAATTTAAAACCAATCCCCTTCCAAAAACCATAAAGAAAGTAGAATCTAACTTAAAATCAATTAAAACAATTTTATAAGGAAATGAAAAGTTCAAGTTAAAGATAGCAAATCCTAGAAACTCCAACATTCATGGTCTTCCTAAAATCCATTAAGATGGAAAGAAAATGAGGCCAATTACCAATAATATTATTTTACCTACTACCCGATATCAAAATGGTTAAGTAATAAATTCAAAGGAATAGATAAGTTTGAAAATCTGGCTGTGGAAAATTCTTATCTATTGATAGAAAAATTAGAAAATATGGAAATTGAACCTTCTGAAAGATTGGTCTCATATGATATTACCTCATTGTTTGCAAACATTCCAAGGGATAAAACAATAGAAATTTTGGACAAATGAAGAATGAAAAACAAGATAGATGACGAGAGCAAAGAGGAATACCTGAAATTAACAAAATTGTGCATCAATCAAATGTTCTTCACTTACAGAGGAAAATATCATAGACAAAGAATGGGACTTGCAATGAGAAATCCATTATCACCATTTGTTGCTAATATGTTCATGGGAAACTTTGAATGTCAGATAATCAAAGCACACCCTTTGATTTTTTTAAAGTTTGGTGTAGATATCTGGATAATATCATAGCAATAGTCATCCATAAACACTTGGAAGATGCTGTAAAACTTTTAAATATTCATAATAAAACACTTACATTTACTATAGAAGTTGAAAATAACCAACAAATTCCATTTTTGGAACTAAAATTTATCAGAAATGAAGAAAATAGAAGGAAAATAGAATTTGGAATTTACGTGAATGAAACACACACTGATAATTATATTAAGCATCATGTTTCAACCACATTGCACATAAACAGGCATCTTTAATAGTTAATATACTGACTTGTGAATGTACCCATGAGCAGAGAAAATTTTAATATAGAGAAAAAACTCATTAAAGATATCAAAAGAAAATTCAATATTACATTGGCACCGATAAATAAATTTAGTCTTGGTATTCTATTAATAACCAATAGGGAAGTTAAACACCCCAGATAGTAAAAAATCTGGAATTTATCAAATTAGTTGTTAAGATTGCAATGAAGTATACATAGGAAAAACAAAAAGGAATTTGGACACTTACACAAAGGAACACTTTATAAATATTAAAAATTGTGAAATTGAAAAATCGGCTATTGCAGCATATACTTTGTTGGAGAGTCATAAAATTGAAAAAGAGGCTAGTCTTTTAAAACATTTGGACTGTTTCGGAGAAGATATACATTCAGAAAAACAAATTTAGATCCATGAATTTTTAAATAAGTAAAACAAAAGTAATGGCATTTTGTGGAAGATATACTCTGCATGCAAAAATAGTAATTAGAGACGAAATTATTGAACAAGTATCCCACTTTAAATATTTAGGATGTGACATCAGCTATGGGTATGATAAAGATGTTGAACACAAAACACATCAGTTTCAAGCTATTTGTGGTACAATAAATAGAACATTGAATAATAAAGCCCATAAACAAACAAAGTTAAGATTTTATAAAACAATGGCTGTCCCTGTCCTTTTGTATGGGAGCAAATCTTAGATTACCACTACCAAACAAAAATACCAAATAAAATCTTCCATTACTTTCCAAGAGGAAGAAGAGCTGTCGGATGCCCTCGGAAGAGATGGTCTTAGATCTATTAGTGAAGACGGAACAGACAACTCATGCCTAAACCAGGAACTGAAGAAGAAGAAGAAGAATTTTGAAATTCCCGGTGAACAGGACTTGATCTCAAAGTTCATTAAATCAGCACCAGGTGGCAAAGTTATAGATGAAGATTCGAATGAAAATCCAGTAGTCATAATATCGGCTGAGGATGAGAGGGATCTCCTCTTGAAAACTGCAGTTCCTGTGTTTAAAAAACATGAAATATGAGGTAAGATAAGAAGTGACTCATTCATTCATTATTAAAATGTTTGGCCAGGAAAAAAAATACAGATTGTAAAGTTATAGGTACATCATTCTAAAGTTGACTTAATGAACTTTATTTGATGTTGAATATTGACTGAACTGTGATACCTGAAGTTATTAGTGACACAATTAAAAGCAGGGTGTGAAAGAGCAAACAATTTTTATCAGATGTTTTTATATTGTTCTCTTGAGGCCGAAACAGGTCAACAAATGACCTAAATTCTTGAATGTACTATGATGATGAGTTTTTATATTAAGCTTGTGTTGTAAATTAGTGACACAAGACCCATGACTTACTTCCCTTTTAAAGGAAGCTATAATCCAGTTTTTTTTAAGTCGTCAAACTCACTAGTTAATTGTAAATTGGCAAACATTAATAATTATAATTTTATACATAAAATAGGCTATGACTATAGATGGAATAGGAAAAAAATGTATCTAAAAACTCTAGATGGCACAGAGATAGTTTTATTCAAAGAAATAAAAATATGATTTACTCCATAAAATGCTTATTCAATATTAGAGGAATAATGTATGAAAGAAAGATACCTATAATAATTTGAATTTCTGAACATAATCTTAATAATGAACCAAAATTGCATGGTTTGAATTCACAATCAGGATAAAGAGGAGAACATTGTAATCACTAGACTATTGGATAACATTATTCAATCAAAATATTTCTTTAACTCTCATATTTGACATGCCATAAGAAGAAACATACTGTTCTGTATATAAAATCTCTGTTATGAATTTTTTTTTTTCTGACCATCACTTTTGTCACTTGTGTTGCCTGAACAATAACATAGTATGAGGTATCAATAGTGTTTGAAAATTTGATTATACAATTTACTGAGTCTGTAGTCTGTATGCTGCTTTAGCTATAGGAATATGATTTTTGATGAGGTCTGGATTTTAGAGGCTTAAAATCCACTGATATAGAATGGATTTGAACCTGTTCCTTAAAGTATATGAAAAGCTACAGAGGATTGAATATTAGTAATCATAAAAGTATTAATTTCAGGACATGAATTTGAAGATTACATGAAGAAGAAGAAGACGACAACTATATTTCAAATTGTATTATCCTAAATTCAGATTCAACATGACATTTATTTTAAGTGTTAATCCCTATGTGTAAATTTATTCCAGTCAAGATGATTATTTAATGTTCATAAATGTATTATTATATTAGATTGGATATTATTTATGTTATTGTATTGTAGGCCAGGTGTATTCAATAGATCCATGGGTGCAGCTGCCTTACACACCTCCAGGGTACCGGTATCCGTACGGTACAGGTAAAACATCAAGCAGCCAATCAACTACTTGCTTTATTGATGAAAGGGCTTGGAGTTTTGCATTTGAAAAATGTACATAGATAGGAAATTAATGTCAACAATGCAAAGTAGTGTGGTAGTTGCTTAGAGAAAATAATGCAATGCATGTTTTCAGATTTCAACAATCATTAAAATATATAAATCAGTTTCTTTTTCACTGAACATTCCAAACATACTGTATATAGCAGTTATTTTTTATATGTATCAGTACTATATCTCTGATTCATAAGATTGTATTTTCTGTTTAAGTTCTATGTTATTGATATCCTTAGTCAAAAAGATGTACCAGTATCCCAACTTTTCTTTTTCTTAATTTTCAGTTTTTCTTACCTTAGAGTGTTTATAGGTCACTCTACAGCTAAATGATCATATCTTGTAAAGGAATTCACAAAAGCTAATGAATTATGACATATCTCAAAATTGTATTGAAATCTGAAGCAAAATATTACAATTGATCCCTAAGCTGTTTAATATTCAGATATAATAATTATTGCTACAATTAGTTGAATTGTATTAATAATTATATTACAATATGCCATAAAAATATTGAATTGAACAAATTAGTGTGTTAAGCAATTTAACAAATTGCTCATTTACCGAATGTATCAAGATCTTGAGATATGTCTTGTTTGCTTAGGAGGGAAGAATAGGCCTATCCAGAAAACATTAATATTTACAAATTTTAAAATGCATAAATCTGAAAAGAGACTTGGCAAATTGAAGTGATGGATGTTACTGGCTAGTAAATGCATAGAAGGAATAATGGTATTAATATAACACTTTAGTTCAGTTTTCAGTTTGAACTTTTTTATCTGAAGTTTCACAAAGTTGAGAACAATTGAGATCACAGGTATAAATTTTATCATTTTAACATTTTATATCAATTCAACCTTTACCAGTATATCTGTCTTGCTGGCTCAAGTGGCAGCAAGCCTGCTTCCTGACTAGCAGACCTGGGTTTGATACCAGGCAGGGTAGAAAATTAGAATTTTTAAATTAATTACATTGAATTAATTTAATTGTAAAATTTTCAATTTCGGGGTCAAGAGTGGTGCTGGTGTACAATTTTAGTCACTAGATTATGCACCAGATTCCTATATTAAATTGCAAATCCTTCCACAGCAAATATGTTGAGAAAGCATGTAGTACTGTTGATAGTAATTTGTTGTTGGATGGGCACGTTAAGGCTGAAGCCCACCTTGACACATAAACATACACTCATCCTATACTCCACTCTATACAAAATACAAGAATACAATATCTAAGTAAAGTGTTATTCTGACGTGGTGCATAAATTAAAAATAGACCACATTAATCCCATCTATCTACCCAGTGCAGAACCCAAAGCATGTAAAGTTCAGTGGGTGGGATTAGAAACAAACACACACGCCTTTACCAGTAAATCTGGAATTTGAAAATGTTATATATGATTATTTTACCTCATAATTTTGTTCTAATTTGGAAATAAATATATTAAAAAGTCATTATTTTATTTTACCTTGTTTTTAACTTCTGAAATCGTTAGTTTTACAATTCAAAGTGGTGCATGAAAGAACAGGCAAATTTACTCAAAGGACTCTAGCCTAGTGGTTCTTTTATTTCCCTTCTGAAGGAAGATAAATTCAGGATCTTAACACCCTCAAAGAATCCTTAATCACAACTGGATATGAATCCATGAACTTTGGACCTGGTAATTGCCACTGAAAAAAAATTAACATTGATTTTTATAGAACTAAACTCCAAGGCATAAGATCCTTTAAAGCCTCTTGGCCTACTAGCTGACCTCACATCCACATTTATCAGAGATGGAAAATTAACTTACCAGTATAGTGTATGACATTTGGTCAGCATGTTTGGTGCCCTGCCCAGTAGCGGCTTTTCAGGTGAAGTGAGTGAAGTACCCACTTCACCTATATTCTAATTATATAACAGTATAATTATTTTATTATTTATTTATAATCTTCCTGTGACAAAAGAATGTCTATTTTATATGCCAGCTTCTTAAGAACAGTGGCTGCTGATAGTTCACATTGTTTCCGCTAGAGCATTCCTACCACAGTGAACTGAACAAAAATTTAATGGATTATATCTTTGACAAAAATTTGCCTTCTCACGGTTGCTATGGAAACCATAATGTCAACAGATGTTAAGAATATCCAGACCATAGAGAACCAGTTCTAGACTTCTAAAATTCTTACTGGGGTGAAGACGTGGTGTAAGTTTTAGCGAAACACGTCAGCACTTAAATTGGATCTGTGTTGGACAATAAGGGTGTTTTGGTTTAGTATGTTGTCTTCAATTGGCGCCACAGTAGCCTATCTACATTTCAGATTTCACTTTAGTTTAACTTAATGTTGAGCATTTTTGTAGCCTTGCGGCATAGAGAAAGCCAAAGCTCCTGGGTTCAACTCCCAGTCAGAGCATATATTTTTCTCTTCAAATATAATATTTGTACTTAAATTACTTTGATTTCTTAAAACACAAATAGCATATCACTTCTCATTACACCAGGCTCATTCAATGGTACTGCCAAGTCATACTATCTTCATAAAAAATTCTTGGTTATGCAGTAGTGTGACATTATGTTTTGTTTAGTAATAAATTTGGTGTCTGGAATAAACAAGGGTTTCATGAATTTCAAAATGATGTGATGTGTGCTTTAAATAAGCATAAAGATTCTGAGGAGCATTTGAAGTGATATTTGCAGTTGAAAACTTTCGAAAAAATCATAATATAATCACAGATGCTCTAAGGGAAAATGCAAGACTTGTGTGCCCTTCGGTTTAATGAATGTGTTTCTTTGAACCCACAAATCTTGAGACTAGTCATTAGGGCTGTACTATATTTAAATATGTCGTCACTTCACCTATTTTTCATTCACCAGCTGCCACTGCCCCTGCCATTATAACTTGTTTTCTCAACATAGAACAGCTATTTATCATAGTTTTCCAAAATTCTCAGTGCCCTGGGTGGGTATCAGTCCCTTTCACTATATGAAATTCCAAATTCCTTCTTTTCTGAGGACTTGAATCAGCATGTATCCTATAGCTCTGCACGGGGCAATAAAGGCGTGCAACATTAATTTTATACACATATATAATTTAAATTGGAATATGTTAATTCTTCTGATAAAAAATAAGTTAATTTCAAAATGTTATTCTTGATTCATAGTTAAACATGGGAAATAACATTATGAGATTCTTAATTCGTAAATTAATAAGTCATTTTTTACATCTTACCTCATATTTTGTTTCTTTAAACATAGGAACTAGTTTTCAAGAGAAAGATCTCTCTTATTTTCAATATTAGCCTAGAAAATTTAACAAGAAACTTTTTTTGGAAGTTTGAATTTCACAATTTGAAAGAAAATTGCTACACAAAACAAAAAATTTAATAATCTAAAAATGGTGAAATTGAAAAATCAACTATTGCAGCACATAGTTTATTGGAGAATCATAAAATTGAAAAAGAAGCCCAACTTTTAAAACATTTGGAAAAACCTTTAGAATTGACAATTTGGGAGAAGAACAAATTTAGATCCATGAATTTCGAGATTCCTGATGAACGTGACCTCATCTCAAAGTTCATCAAATCAACACCAGATGGCAACATTATTGATGGAGATTCCAACAAAAATCCAGTAGTCCTAATGCTGATTGAAAATGAGAGAGATCTTTCTCTTGAAAACTAGTTCCCGTGTTTAAAGAAACATAAAATATGAGGTAAGATGTAAAAAATGACTTATTAATATATGTTATTCTTGATTTATTTTTTGTACGTAACTTTTATTTTTTTAATGTAGCCTACAGATTTAATATTAATATATTTTATATTTGAAATAAAAATTGTAAGTTAGATCATATGACACATTTAAGAAAAATACCTGTTACAGCTATTAAATGCTTGTTTGAATGAGCTAAAGAATAAATAATGAATGCATCTCTAAGTAAAAAAAAATAGTGCACAAATAGTTAGTAGTGATACATAGTTACACAGCATGTTGCAATAATTGTTAGAGTATAATTTATAAATCTTCATATGTAAATTTTGTGAGAGAAGAAAATAGGCAAATATTTTTTTAATTAGAATTAGTATAATATTATTTTATATTGAAAATTAATATTTATTCTATAATATTCATTTTATATATATATTTATTTATTTATTTATTTATTTATTTATTTATTTATTTATTTACATATTTATAAGGTATACAGTCCAAATTTTCCCAGGTAAATTGTAGCTTGAAGGTTCACTAATGTCATACAAAATGTAAAAACTGCCATAATATGGAATGTTACATTGTAATTAATCTATTGTTATATAAAAGTTTATTATTAGTAATCATAATAGAATAATACATTTGCATTTGGAAAGGGTTAGATGCTTCTCTTCTGAGCAAAAGTGTTTCAAATATTGCCCATTGTATGTAAACACTGGTCCAAGAATCTAGATGTAAGAGCAAAAACTTAAATAGAAGTACACACTCATTAAATTAAGTTGAAATTTGAGATACCTTAGCAAAATTGAAAAAAATAATTGAAATACAGAAATAACTTATTCATTTGCCACAACAAGTTATGTAAAAGTAGGGTTTCTGTACAATCTTTGTTTTGTCAGATTTCTCATGTACTCTCAAATTTGTTACATATCGAAACCATGTCTATTGTTTGAAAACAATTTGTGAAAAATGGGACATTCAGCAATATTAGCAAAAATGTAGTGGGCAATATTAAGGACATCACTATTGACTAGTATGATTTCTTCCTCACTCAATACATATGAATTTAATAGAATTAATTTTATACAGGTGTATTGTCCAATGTATGTACTGCTTGCTATGTATTGTTTCAAAACTAATTTATTATGTACACTTGTATTATACACTCTCAGAATGTGAATATTATTCTGCGTATTCTGCTCATTCACATGTCACAAACTACTAGTACTGATTACACAACTGTTAAATGTTCTATCTATCAAGTTCTGAAAGTTTGTAGCAGATAACTATACTCTTCTACGAAATGCAGTGGTAGGCAATATTGGGAACATGGATGATATGTGGCCCATATACTTTATATATATTCATATATAAAACAAAATTTTCCATCATTGCTCACCAAGCAAGATGCATCAGACTGCAGAATTTAATACTCATATTTGGGAAGTACCAAATACAAACTCCTAAGCAGACTTATCTCAGTTACATAAAATTATAAAATTGAATACCTGTAAGTTCCAGTCTCCTCATTGTCAAACTTTTTAAAATACTGTAGGTCTTTAAGAACTGGTCCATCTTCAGCAAATAATTTTCTGCTAAAGATGTAACTGTTCTGAAAAGGTTGACAGTATATTAAAAAGTGTTAAGAAATTGAACAGTTTGAACCTTACAGGTATTCAATTTTATAATTTTATATTGTGACTAATACCTCAACAGAATTTTATTGTGAATTCTATGAGTATTAACACAAATGAGATTTTTTCCTGATTTTTTACACTTGTCAAAGTAGATTCTGCAATGAAATTTCATTACTAGGTACCATTTGTTCATTAATACATTCATAATATCATTCAACCTAAATCAGTTATCTACATAAAATACATGACAAATACGAGTAGAGAAATTCTAGACATTATATTAGCTCAGATGTTAAAGCTTCTTCTTCTTCTTCTTCTTACTTCCAAGTATTAGGCCAAGGCCTGTTACAATCCTATAGAACATTTTCCCAGAGATCTTCGTCCTCTTGGTATATAATTATAAACAGCTTTGGGGATCCGATTTAAATTTATTCTTTCAAGATGGTGTTTCCAATTTAGTTGGTACTGTTTAATATATTCCAAAATTGGCGTAGACTTCAATTCTTTTAAGATATTGGTGTTCCTTTTCCGATCCCATCTGGTGTAACCCGTTGTTCTGCACATGAGTCTCATTTCATAAGCCGTTATTCTGCTTTTTAGATTTTAAAGCATCTATAAATAAAAATTAAATAAAAAATATCACTTTTACCATATAGTATTGTATATGTCTGAATAGTTCCCAAAGTTGCTGCATTTGCTGTGTAATATTATTAAATGATTAGTTGCTAATATGTAAACAATAATGAGTAAAGGTCAATAAAACTGAGGAAAACAACAGTAGAGTCAATGATGAAATAAATTAGTCAAACCTACACTAAAACTCCACTCTGTAGTTATTTATTGTACTTTAGAACATATCTTCAGGGGACCTTCTTCCATTTTTAGCTATCTCTGACTGCTTTTGTGAACCCCGAGTATGATGCATTCAGCTCAGGCTGACATTACTTACTTATTAACTAAAATATTCTTTGATGGGATGTCAAAATTCATAAAACCATACCAATTTTGACATTTTTGGTTCATACGAGTACGTTATCATGAATTTCGACATACTATCCAAGAATATCATGGGTAACAAAGTTCATTAAACCAGTGCCAGACATAGTTGAATGCATTGCATAATGCCACAGGGTTCACAAGACCAGTCAGAGATACCTGAAGGTGGAGCAAAGGTCTTCCAAAGCAGGTTCAAAGGTAAATAACTACAAAGTGGAGTTTAGCATAGGTCTGACTAATGGAACTTATGATATTCATTTAGATCTATGGAAACAAGGATCCATAACATGTTGCTCATGGCTGCAGCTACACAAGACTCGTGTCTACAGCACTCAAAGCATAAATTAATAATTATAATTATTAGCCAACAATATAAGGAGGAGATGAGGTGGCCAATCCTGCACTTTGACAAAGATATTACCCAGGAAGTTTTCAATACTCATTTTGTAGAAGGCTGAATGGGTCCAGGGCTGGTCTAGACACAAATGAATAAAGAATCATCCCCTTCCCATACACTACCTGGGATCAAACAGTGCAATCTGTAGTCAGATGCATTGCTGCCTAAGCTACATTACTGATACCATAATATTCAGTAGGTCTTTAAAATCAGCAGAGGGGTACAGGTGCAAAAAGTTTTAACAAAATTAGCAAAAACTATTTACTGTATTTGATGTTCTCTTTGCTATATTCACTTTTTTTTTTCATAATGTCAATTTAATGTGAAATTTGTCAAAGGAAGAAAGCTGAAAATAGGGTAAAAGCCAGTGAAATAAAATTTATAAGATACAAAGTCAAAAGGCCTAATACTTAATGGCCAGAAGAATAAGACCTGCTAAGGTTTCTGAGAGTTGCCTAATAATACAAGTACTGGTACATGTATATCCAATTCATAACTGTACTATGAAACTAAAACATAAAGATAATATTTAATTTCAAAACAGCTGCCACACTACAATTATTAAACTTGTATATTGACTTCAAAAAATGAATAAACTTAGGTAAAAAGTTAATCATTTTTTAAAGTCATAATTCAGTGACTGAATGACTTTTAAACATGAGAATATTTCCTTCTAAATAAATATAAAATATTCTAAATTGTGTTTTTAAAAAATCTTGATAATGATAGTTAATCATAGGGTTCTTTGCAAACCAGAATAATTTCTGATGGACTGAATGTTTAAAAATAAATTAATGAAATAATGTAATTATATAAAGAAGTAAAAAATGGTTACCAATAATATAATAAATTTGTAATAAGACAGCAAAATATTCAAGAAATTACTTGAGAAAATAGAAAAAAAGTTTCACATAAATTAGACCTATGCGAGTAAAGTTTATAGAAAATAATTTCCATGGCATTAAAATTAATTCATCTGTCTTTTAATTAACATGATACAACTACCCCTATTTAAATAAAATGTTTACACATAACTATATCTTAGAAGCCATGTTAATAACAAATTTCTATAGGTTTTTTTTAATTAATGGTATATTCAATTTCATTCTAGTATATTTTTATAGTGATTTTACAATTGATTGTATAATTTGTAATATGACTTTGGATTGTAATATAAATATTTATTTTTAAATGTCATAACCATATTCTGTTAGGTTAATATATTATTTTTAATTTATTTTTAAGCATTTATTACAAGTCAGTTTAAATAAATTACTGAGGTCTCATGTTTCAATGGAATTCAGCCTGCATGAAGTGTCATAAAATTTGTCCTGCTTCTTATAATTACCCTCCTCTCTAAGAAAAGGTGTTGTGGGGACCTAACTTCAACTGATAAACCAAAACAACATGTAATGTTCATAATTAAAACCAGCATTAATAAATACTGGAATATCTTAAATTTGTACAGAATTATTTAACTTTAGAAAGTGATTCTAATTGCTATTATTATTCTTTTGTCAAATGAACCACATTATTTAAATTATTTTGCTTTAACATTTTGTACTATTCTCTCATACATGTCCAAAGTGTTTTCTTTCTTTTGTATACTTCAAGGGTGGTTTTTCAGGGGAGGCAGGGCGTACTTGTCTATAACATTTTATCAGAATACCAACGTAGCTGGCAATGTTGTCATGCCCAAACGTTCAATTCTCATGTCATGGCTGGATGATAAAAATATGTTTTTTTACCATTAAATTCACTAATTAAGATGTAATTAAATATTATTAAATAAGTTTGCAAGAGAACCTCTCACAGCCATCTATTTATCATGGTTCAAGAACCATGCATGATGATGTCACATTGTTGTCACGCTGTTCTTATCCCGATCTTCTTGGAATAAATGAGCTGAAAGACAAAATTGGTTATCATAAGTTATCCGTAAAAGAATACGTTATGCCCAAACTTTTGTTTGCTGTAATTAGCGGGTTCAGAAAACATTTTCTCGATATTCGAATTATTGATAAACCATACTAATATATAATTGTAGACTTTCACGGCCGGCGTCTTGATCCATATTTGGTTCGTCTTCCGGGCTTATAGGCCGTGGTCTGGTTGTCTTCTTACTCGACGTTTCATCTACTGCTGCGGTAGACATCATCAGGAGATACTGCGTGCTTTCTGTGAACTCCTCAACAGTCGGCTGCAGCCGACTGTTGAGGAGTTCACAGAAAGCACGCAGTATCTCCTGATGATGTCTACCGCAGCAGTAGATGAAACGTCGAGTAAGAAGACAACCAGACCACGGCCTATAAGCCCGGAAGACGAACCAAATATAAACCATACTAAGTTGCATTTAACATTAAGTTTTACATTTCAATCTTTTCGTTTTGTTATTGTGTGATATACTACTTTTTTCTATAAAATTCACTAATTAAGACGTAATTAGATATTATTAAACAAGTTTGCAAGAAAACTCCTGGCTGCCATCTGCTGTGGCTCAAGAAGGATACATGATGACATCACATTGTTGTTGCATGGAATATGTCAATAATGCAGACTGCATATCTGACATAAAAAATCCTATAACCTGATTGTAGAGACACCTACCGAATCCAATTGTGAATCTAACCATCCAGGGACCTACTCAAACAAACACAAAAAAATGTAATCAAAATCGGTCCAGTAATTTAGACAGTTTTTAATTTTGGATTTCAAGTAAACCTCCACTTCTAATTGTCAGATTTTGCTTAGTTTTTCATAATACCTGCCTCAGTTTATTTTAATAGTATATACTGAGTTTCGTTGTGAAGCATCGAAAATGTGACTGCTAGAGTGATTTTTCAATTTTCACTTCAGGTGAAAATGGTTTTAGAGGGTCCAATTGTGAATCTAAATCATCGAATGGGCTAAATCAGACGAACACAAAAAATGTAATCAAAATCGGTCCTGTCGTTTAGGAGGAGTTCAGTGACAAACACATGTACAGAAGAATTATATATATATATATATATAAAGATTTGCAAAGTAATCTCAATATTTAGTGAGTTAGATGAAAATATCCAGGCTCATAATAGAGTACTACCAGTACCTATCAGTGCTCAGCAGATCGCTTTGCAGTCTTCTATAAAGCAATACAGACAAACTCCTCATTGCCATGGCAACAGCAGTTCATGTAATAAGAAAACTGGATTGTTCTGTAGTATTATTAAATGTATTGGCCGCGGTGGTCTAATGTTTATGTTCCTTGCCTTTAGTCCCAAGTATCACAGGTTCAAACCTGGCTGGAGTCGATGGATTTTTAGAGTGAAAAATACAAGGGACAAGTCCTCCAGGAGGGATTTTAAGCCATGGATCTGAGTATGAAGATTTTCAAGGTCATAAAAGAACTGCAAGTTTGAATAAAAGGCTTCTATGTAAAATTTAATTGAACTTCATCCATCCAAATAATATCTTAGTTAATCAATTGAGTTGGTGTTTACTTGATGAAAATCCATATTTATTAATTAAATATCTTAGTTGCTTACTAGATGTCTCATTGAGATGATGTGCTAACCACTCATCACCCTTGACATCTGTAGGCAAATAAGCATGACTAAATCAGCTGGTTAAGAAACCCCCAGTAGGGAACACCTATGTCCCCACATGGGACATATGGTGTATATACATATGAACATTATCCTTTTTAGGAGGCTAGTATATGTGAAACCTACTTGTGCCACTTCTTTATATATGAGTGAATGAGAAGAAATAAATACAAATGAGGACATTTATCATTTCTTCATTAGAAAAATCAATGAGTGAATTTTATTCTAGTAATAGTGAGAGTATTTGGCCTTTTAAAAAAAATACATGTAAAATGCAACATTTCATCTTGTCTCGTCCTGGCCTTGTCAAATTTCGAACCCAGTATCTGCCTGTTATCATTTTAGATTTCTCCTGGAATTTCTGAAATTTAGTAAGTTTCTTCATAAGGGCTCCATGATTTTGAACAGCTTCTCAAGTCATTTTTATTTTTTGGATGTCTCTTTCAACATCTGTGACCCAAGCATTTTTTATTATTTTTTCCCAAAGTATAATAAAATGTGTTGCTTAATCTCTCCTTGTTCATTGGACAATATGGCATAGCAGATATTTTGTTTTCTTGTTGGTGTCTATATATCTGATGTATGTATTACTACATTAGGCATGTAAATGCCTTGTCTACAATCCAGGAAGTTCTATTCCTGCTAAATGACAGATTTTTCAGAGTTTTCTCTGAATTATAATTGCTTATGTTGTGATGTTTAAACTTTTAATTACATAGGCTAAGATCTGTGGCATATAGGTAAAAAAAAGAAAAGACCAGCAATGTAAGGATTAAACTGTCTGAAATTCATTCAGTTTGGACTATGTTTGAACCAAAATTTCTTGAATCCATTGAAAAATGCAATGTAAAAATCATGACTATTATATTTCTCTATATGATTTAAATATATTTATAATCCTTTAAAAATTAGATATTCCAGTATTTAATACTTGTGCAAATATTAAAATGTATTGTAACCATTTACTAATAACTGATCTCAGTGCTACATACATGTCTATTTCAGGATAACTAGCGCAAAGGGAATGTGGAAACTACCAGCTCATAGTACAAAACTACATTAATTTGTGAATAAGAATTCATGTGAAAATGATGTAATGTCATATATTACAAATATATCATACTAAAAATTATAAATAAAGGGGTTCTCATCAATTTTATTATACCAGTATTTAAAATTAAATCTACCACAATTTATATAATATAATACTGATAATGATAATAGGTATTTTATTTATAATTGAACTTATCATAGTAAATTATATATAGTAGATATGAAGAAAATAAAATATTTTCATACAAATTTTTCCCTCAAATTCTCTTTTCATAAACTAAAATTATTTAGAGAATACACATATTTAGGAGAATAAGAAATTATTTTATAGCATATTCCTTTTCTTGAATATTTGTTCCAGTTTGGTATACAAAAAAAAGTATTATAGCAATAAAGGTGAGCTTGTATGGTACACAGAGTAAAGTATGAATAGTTAAACATATGTCAACTAGCTTCTCTATCAATAATGAATTTAAACAAGGAGATGCACTATCACCATTGCAATTCAATTTCACTATTGAATACACCATTAGAAGAACTATTGAGTTTAAATATGATAGGTGTTTACTATGTTTTGAGCTATGCCAATGATGTGAATTTAATACAAGGTAATGTTACTAAGGTAGCAAGAAATACCATAAGTCTTCAAAGTACCTGCAAGAAACTGATTTAGATATAAACACAGAAAAATTAAATACATGGAAATATGCCATGATCAAAATATAACGGATCAATACAGGTTAACTGTAGTAATAATTCATGTGAAAAAGTGAAAACATTCAAATGTCTAAGATCGTATGAGTAGTTAACAGGTCAACATCGTGAATAAACTAAATACTATTTAAAGCAGGAAATTTATTTTACTATTCAGTTCAAAATATCATGTCCTCTCATCTGTTTTATAATTTAAAGATTAAAATTTAGAGCATTGGCCTAGAAAGCCAAAGGTACTGGGTTCAACCCCCAGTCTGAGCATATAATTTTTCTCTTCAAATATAATTTATCCTTCAATGAGAATAATAATAAAAACTACATTAAAATTTGTATTATGGTAATGTTAACCGTAGTTCTCTATGAATGTGAAACATGGTCTCTTAGATTATGGGAAGAAATCTAGCTAAAGTATTTGAGGATTTCATACTAAGATGAATATGTGACTCCATAAGATATGAGAATGCAGAATGGACAAAGCTTCATAATCAGGAACTCCCATTATTTATGTTGTTCTAATACTGACAGAGTTATTAATTCTAGGATATGTCCTGTAGCTCAAATGGGCAACAAAATTGTTACTGAAAAATCCTTGGATGAAAATATCTTTAGGAAAGCATAGACAGGATATTATGGAATTGGATATCAGATATACAAACTGAATTAATTTGGCTGAGGATGGGGAAAAGTGGAGGACTTAATAAAGTCAGTGTTGAATTTAAAGATTCCATAAGCCATGAATGATCACAAATGTGTCATTAGAATACAACAACAAAGAATAATTATTATATAATGAATGCAAAGATATTAGTATTAAAACTTATTCCTTGTAAAAAAAAATTACTGTTTTAAGCACTGAACTATGATTCTCTATACTGTCAAGATGTTTATTTATCTAGACATCTTTTTTAAAAAAAAGTAGTTTTTTGATTTGATTGAGCATGAATTATAAAAGTTAAATTTTCATTAGATGCAAATACTGAAATTGTTAAAATATAGAATATTATGTATTAGTTTACTCTAAGCCTATGAGGTTAAACAGAACAAACATACAATTTGGCAATCCCACTGAGATCTGGAATGTTTGGAAACACAGACATGGCATGTACTCTGGTGCTTTACCCCTAGTTCCAAGCATGGCATGAGGACACTTGTGTTTGTGCTTTGTAAGATGTCAGGGGGTTATTTTTATAAATCATTGAATATTTTACAGGAAATTCTCAATTATTCAGTATACTAATTTTATTTTTGT
Source organism: Diploptera punctata (assembly GCA_030220185.1). Taxonomy (NCBI): domain Eukaryota; kingdom Metazoa; phylum Arthropoda; class Insecta; order Blattodea; family Blaberidae; genus Diploptera; species Diploptera punctata. The sequence goes on from JASPKZ010000004.1 coordinate 1,031,383, forward strand.
GATTAATTCTGTGTATAGTCTGCTGTAGAGAAAACCTTTTTGAATTACATTCCCATGTCAAATAAACATTGAATTCCATTTTTCATTAATTGCACATTTTCTGATCAAATTGGAAGCATGATGGTATACATTTACATTAATTATTAATGAGTTGGATATTTTAACTAACCTCATAAATAGTCAATATATATATATATATATATATATATATATATATATATATATATATAGTCAAATTATCCAACTCATTATTAATTAAAAGAAACCTCATAGCATTATTTCCTACATATATTAAATAGATTCATATATTTTCACTATTCTTAATTTTCATTTATCCTGGTAATCTTTCTGACTTCAGCAGTTTCATTGCACTACATTATTACTGCTGCAATGTTTGATCACACTAATTCTGGATTAATATGGATAATCAGGAATTTGTTGTGTTAAAAATAAAATTACAAGGGAAAATTATAGATCTTTGATAAATAGTTTTATTTTGGTAGATTGATTTTTTATAGTAAGGTACTTACTTGGTTCATAATTGATTTTTTGTATTTGCACTCACATTATAAATAAATTTAGTTTCTGTTTATTTATTTCATTTTTTGCCAAACTTGAGAATCAACTTTTATAAGATTCATGATGTGTTCCGTTGAGGTTTATTCAAAATTAATATAAAATTATAGAATATTCGGGACTTGTCCCGAAAGCGCTACAGTTAAATGATAATTATGTTGAGGAGACGGACCTTTCAGGTGAATATTCTATAATTTTTATATTAAACTTGAGAATACTACATAGTTCTTATGCCAGTTTTGCTCTAAGAAAACTCTGGCAAAGGCAAATTTGTCATAGTATCTCAAAATGCAAAATGTTCTCCAGCAACAGCATAAATAAGTAGAATGCTGTATTCTGAAATTGTTCCAACTTTTTTTTTTTGCATAATTTTAAAATGAAGCTAGTCACGCAATTTTGATCAATCTACCTGATTTTTTAAACTGATATATTTACAAAAACACCATGTTTTCCTGTCTCTTTACTATAAAAAATCTAAGAAAATCTCCCAATGTTCCTCATTTTAAAGCTGTACATTTCATGCAGCACTAAGATATTTGGATAGTATTTCAAGAACTTATCTAGTGATTTCATAGTTTTCATTTTACCATTTTGATTTGAAGTGCTTGGAGAATAATATGAGAACCTTGCTTGAGTAACATTATGAAATTTGCATCATTTTCATATCCAACTTAACTATTACTTATCTAATGTATTAATGATGAAAAAATAATATATTCAACCTTTTAAGAATGTTTTTTTCTATTATTTTCTGCCTGCAATGCACTATTGGACAGTTGTTAAATCCGATAGAAAAAATTATAATGTTTCTTAAATATTTGTCAATTGATATTATCATAATGAGAACTTTGCTAAGAGAAGCAAATATCTACTATTTTTGCAGGAGAGAGTAGAAACACTATCAAAGAAATTAAGGGACCTAATTTGTACAGGCATGTAACAAACACACCAAATTTAAGGTTATAAATAAGTGGCTAAATTATTCTTAAATTTGTGTATGTACCAATAATTGACTCTTTAAAGAAAATGAACAGCTATCCAAAATTGTGTATAATTCCACCACCATCGCTGTTTCAGATGTTTAGCCAACATAATATTGCTTTGTCCTGGCCAAAGTCTCTTTATTGTATTCTTACCTGAATGTTTGGCTTACTGGTACCAAGATCCGGGGGTCCCTTTGTTCTGGGAAAGAAGATGAATTTGAACTTAGTCATCTTTAATATCTCATCAGGACATCTTTTGAGTTTGGAATTCTGTGTCTATAGCTTCTTAAAACTTCTTCAGAGGACATTTTGAAGGTTAATAAGTTATCTCATATTTGATTATTCTGCTCCTTTTGTTGTCACTTTGTGCACAATTATTGAAAATGAAATATTATGAACATCTTTTATAATGCTATTTCAAAGTATGTGTAATGAATTTCTTTACATCAATTGAAAATTATTAGATATAATTCACAGAATAAGATCAATTTAATTTTAACTTTTGTAATTCATACATATTTAACAGACTCACTCACTGAAAATCGCCAAGCAGTGTTCTCTATATTGAAGCTTCCAACATGTCCTTATTTCCAGTTTTCTTTATCAAATTTTCTATGTTTTCCAATTAAGAATTCTCCCTTTTTTTTTATCTTTCTTTGGCTGAACTCTTAAACATATTAGTCATTTGAATATTGTTCAATACAAACCACTGGTATAATGTACTCAGAACATATGCATATATAGTCTCTTAAAAAAGATATAGTAAATGTTTTGGCCACTGGCAATAGTCTAAAGAGAAACACTTTCACACAAAAGATGCAAATATGAAACAGATTTAAAAATTAAATATTAAAATAAGAGCATCCAGCTCATGTCCCTGAAGAAAGTCACACTTTGATAAATTTATAATTCAAACACTATCATACCTGAGCTGACATTTGGTGGTCACTGGATATTGAATATGGGACTAAGAGAGTAAGGTAAAGGAAGGATTTATGCTTGAATGGGAATGAAGCCTGAATTAGCTCAGTGGTCAGAGCATTAGAACGGAAAGCTAAAGATTCGGGGTTCAATTCCCGGTTCAGGCAAACATTTTTCTATGAAGGTCTTGTAGACGATTTCCGGACTGTTGGGCGTGGTCTTGAGGCTTGTAGTTCCCCAATGTTTCGCCAGAGACTGCGTCCGGCCGTGAAAGCCTAAGTCAAACATTTTTCTCTTTACCATTGATTACAAGAATTTAATTGTGTTTATTATTTTATTTATTTCTATCATAGTAATAGATTTAGCTTCTCAATATTAATTTAATAAATAATGCTATAGTTGTTAGTCCGGTCAAAATAGACATTTCAATTTACAAAAATTTACATAGAGCTGAAAATTGGTACGAATGTCGGGAACACCATTATAAATGAAATGTGAAAAGTCCCCATCGATACCACGTCTACAAAAAAAAGTTACTCAAGGTCAAAGTTCGCGAATATGGGTTTTTTGCATTTTTCAGCCAAACGGTAAGTTTGATCATACAAATAGGTCAGACAAAAGTTGTAGATCATGCAAGTGTCTACACAAATTGTTCTTATACTTTTTTAATAAGACTCGCCATTCTTGAGATATCGCGATTCTAAAATTCGAAGAAGTCTTATTCTACATAATATGCACACATTTCCGCACCACCTATGAGGTAATGTACTTGGCGCATTTTTTTAATATACTGTGTTCGAAAGGTACACCCACGATCTATTGTTATTAAGTTTTATTAAATAATATTCTATTAATTAAAAAATGGTACTATTGGGAATGATTTAAGTGATGAAAATTATTCTTAATTCCGGGTAATGTTAATCTGACTGATAATCTTTGATTTCTACTTCAACAGTAATGTCTTCTTCGATTTCTTCTTGCTCAATATTTGTTAATTGTTCTGAGAGAGATGTATCAGTTGTTCCCCCATTGAAATCATATAAATATTCATCTGTTCCATTTGATTCAACATTGGAGTAAGACTGGCCTTGGCAATTGGTACATACTGGTGAAAAAAATAATCCGACTTTTTTACAGCCACATTTAGCATACAACCCTATTTGCAATTGCAAAAAATGGTGTTAAGAATATTTGTGGAGCAGGTGGGAGTAACGTTTTAATTGGTTCCAAAGTATTAGGGCCTATCTATTAATTGACCCAATTGCAATTTTGATTTGAAATATTTAGGCTAACAGCAGTCTGATATTAGTACATACTAGTTTTAATAGTTCTAGTTTAAATTGTTTATCTTAAAGAATTGCTTGTTCCAAAAAATAAGTCAATGACTTCGGAATATAGCTGTTAATATTTTCAAACATTCGACTAGGCGGGGGTTAATCGGTATTATCAAATACTTGAATGTCCTATCGAATGATTGCTGTTGCAGTTTTGATGATTCTAAATCGTTCTTCCTTTTAATTTTGACTTTTTTTCTCATACCAAGCTTGGTTAAGAATATCGTGATGATCATACTTTAACTTCAATCGAATCTTAATTGATCTATTATCTAAAGCTGGATTTTTACAATTATTTTGCAATTCTTCCAATGAAAATTGACAGTCATCACTTTTTTCTCCATCGCAACATTAGTAGATTCATCTTGAGAACGACCGATTTTACCCCCAGTGGTAGGTCTCAAGAAGGAATTATAGCAATTGTTATGGTACTAGCCTCGGAAGTAACTAAAACATATTCGTACTGAATACATGCAGGAATTTTTTTTATGTCATCAGAACGAGTCCGAGCTACCTTCACAATGGACTCTTTAAATTCAAGTGTAGCAACTTTATGAATTTTACGTAAAGCATTTTGCGCTTATTTCTTCTCAGCCTCTTCATTCGCTTCATCTCCACAAAATAAGCAATATTTTTTAAAACAAGAAACGGATTCACTTACACGTGCTCTAGTACGAGGTGGACTGATTTCAGATGTACTGCCTTGCTCCATCTCATGCGATATTTTAACTGCACAGCAATAGAACTCTTCCGAGTGCATATTTCACGGCACTACACATGAATTGTCACAGATATCTTGTCCTTCAGGTATTCAGAAAACCCATAATTTCTTTCAACACTTGAATCGATCAAAGTCTTCATTCCACGATCAACAATAACTATTTCATTTTCAGTCAAAGGTGTAATACAAACAAAGCAAAATTGCGACATTATTTTAATTATTGAACAGCACAAATTGTTTTAAGAAATATTATTAACAAGCACATGTATCAATAGCCACGTGTATTCACTGTAAAGGAACACTATAGTAAAAGTCTTTCGTTTATGCCTTCCTTCCAGGAAAAAAAAAAAAACAGGTATATGACTGTCGCCACCCGGACGAAAATAGAATAGTCACAGATGTTTCTTAAGGTTGTACGGCCCAATTAAATTAGGGAATGAGTTTCTTTTTTATGTATATTCTCACAATCATATAATAGGTTATATAATTCGTATATATAAGTTATTCAACCAATATTTTTATTATATTAAATATCCCATGATGTATAGGAGGTTAACTTGCGGTTGAAAAGCGTGCATATTATTGTTTTCAGTGTTTCAAATGGTGATATCTCAAGAATGATTATTCTTATGAAAAAAGTATGAACAATTTTTGTAGATAATTGCATTGTTTATAACTTTTGTCTGACCTATTTTATGATAAAACTTACCGTTTGGCTGAAAAATGCAAAAAAAAACTCATATTCGCGAACATTGACCTTGAATAATTTTTTATGTAGATATGGAATCGATGGGGACTTTTCACATTTCGTTCATAATGGTGTTCCCAACATTCGTGTCAATTTTCAGCTCTATGCGAATTTTTGTAAGCCTACCCCTATTTTTTGAGCTAACTTGACCGTGCTATGTGTGGAGTCCCTTCATGTCTTCTTGAAGTGGAAGCCATTCATTATGTACACTGCTCAAAAAAATTAGGGGATATTGTAGAATAACCTATTAAGACTATGTTTTTAGGAACAGTATTAGATGCAATCACTTTCTATTACTCCAAAAGAATGTCAACAAGAGTTTGAAGTCATTACGTAACCTCTGTACCACACCAGATGTCAAAGAGATCCTGATTAGGAATATGGCAAACAAACAAAGCAACATTAACATGGGTGAAAATGTTTCTTTAGTATGGTGTATGGTCTCCTCGAACTGCCAGCACTGCCTCACACCTGTATGGCATTGATGCAATGAGGTTAGCAATGAGTTCTTGGGGGATACGTGGCCACTCTTCCATAAGAGCAATGTGCAACTCTGGAACAGTTGTGGGAGGTGGCTGGTCTGCCTGCAATGCACCTGCCTAATGCATCCCACACATGCTCAATCGGATTTAAGTCCGGGGAGGAAGCTGGCCATTGCATACGCTCCCAGCATGTCATCCACCAAGCCAGTTCTGTGGGGTCTTGCATTATCGTCCATAAAAAGAAAAGAATCACCTATGGCATCAGCATAAGGCACGACACAAAGGTAGGAGAATCTCATCTCTATACTTTACCGCAGTCAAAGTACCACCTTGGATAACGTAGAGGTCCGTACGTCCACCACTACTGACTCCTGCCTACACCATCAATCCACCGCCACCATATGGGGATCTTTCACATACAAAAGCTGGATTGTTTCGTGTCCCTTTTTCTCTCCAGATGAATACACGCCGACTATCACATTCCATGTTGAATCGCGACTCATCAGAAAAAAGAACTGATCTCCATTCAGTATGCCTCCACCCACGATGTTCCTCCGCCCAGTTTCTGCGATCTCTACGGTGTTGTGGGGCTAACCTGGTACACACCATGGGCCTACGGGCATAGAGACCACTTCCATGCAGTCGATTAGGGACAGTTTGAGTTGACACCCTGCGTCCTGTTGCTGTTTGAAGTGTATTTCGCAGTTGAGTTGCATTCTGCTGTCTATTCCGACGGGCTGTTAACAAGAGGTAACGGTCATCCCTTGCTGTTGTTGCCCTTGGTCGACCTTGTCTGGCTCTTCTGTGAACAGTATGTTCTTTGAAAATGATTCCAAAGACTGAAAATCACGCTTTGAGACACCCCAATGGCTTGTGCCACCTCTTGTTGTGTCTGTCCAGCTTCCATCCTTCCTATGGCCCTCCAAGCCATTGGTTCAGGTAAATCATGTTGTCGAGGCATCACTGTCCCTAAGGCAAGTCATTCACTAACTGAAAAACTGGACTGGATTTAAAAACAGCAACAAAAACATTCACCCCCACACCACCCTTTCACATCAACAGTACAGACACTGCCCTCTGGTGTGGTACCGAGGTTACATAACAACTTCAAACTATTATTTACATTATCTTGGAGTAATAGAAAGTGATTGCATCTAATACTATTCCAAAAAACATAGTCTTAATAGGTTATTCTACAATATCCCCATAATTTTTTTGAGCAGTGTATTTGTGAATGATGATTCATTGCATTTGAATGTGGGACCAAGAAAGTAAGGTAAAGGAAGGATTTATGCTTAGATGGGAATGAAGTCTGAATTAACTCAAGTGAAGGAAGATGGAGCATAACCTCATTGTTACTATCAGGTTCACTTCCATCTTAATTGGGTGCTTCCAGAACATTGGGTAGGACTAACAGAACCTCTTGGCAATGCTCTTGTGAAATGTCCTGTGTGATCCATATAGATTTAACCCAATACGATTTTTTTTTTGCTGGGTTACATAAAGGAGGTGATTTAATTCCAGCTACTGCCATGCAACCTATGTGAACATCAAATAAGGATTGAAGAAGTTCCTGACATTGAAAGAAACCATACTGGCTTTATAATTTAATGTAAAATTCCCAAATAAATGTCTTCTTAATAAAGAAGCCCCCATTTGCAAGATAGAAGCAAAGGTTTCATAGCATTGGTGTGCAGGAATTAACAGTGTATATAAGAGAAAGATTTGCATTTAGATTGGAACTTGTGCTCATGTAGCTCAGTTGGTAGAGTATGGGCATAGAAAGTCAAAGGTCCTGGGATCAAGTCCCAGCAGTCAGAGCGTATAATTTTTCTCTTCAAATATGAAGTCCCTGACATGTTGTTCAGAATCTTGCAAGAATTTGACTACTGCATCAATATTAGTATTAAATAATCAATTGAGTTGGTGTTTACTTGATGAAAATCCATATTTATTAATTACTCATAAATAAAAATAAAACTTAGTTTTATTTGATTTTCATATTTATTAAGATATAATTCAGTGACAGCTTGTTGTCGCGGTACACCATGTCGTGACAGACAAGGTACAGTGTACCGAAACGGGTGTCACTGGAATATATCTTAATACAAGATGATGAAGAGTCCAATTAAAACTAAGGTTATTTTATTTGGATATTAATTAATAAATATTAGTATATGTAAAACAATCACAACCCAATATTTGAGGCACTGTAATGCCTCACAAAAAACCTTAATGTCTAATGTATCACACGAGCCATCAGTTGTCAGTTTAGATATGATAGTGTTGGAATAATAAATAAATATATATAAATAAATCAATTTTAAAATTTGGAACAATTTTTTGGTATAATTTACACTCTCCCTAAGTAAAATGTTTTATTATGATAAATATATAGTTTAATTGGCCAGCCTCATGGGCTGGTCAATCAGAATTTCTGACAACAGTTCATGAGGTCCCAAGTTCAATACCCAATCAGACCACAGGAATTTTTTCTTAAAGGGAATTATCCCTGTGGTCACCCCTGTGCAATGCAGTAGTTTAAGTTTAGGTTTAAGGACTCTCCTGGTGCTTCATTACCATTCATTACCTATCATATCATTGGTGTAATGTAACTCTGTCTTCCAGACACCCCAATTAAGAAGTGAGTTACAGTTCTGGAATGCCAGGAAAGAATACCAGAAATGCTATAAAGGCAACCTAGTTGCATTTAAAAAGAAAATAAAAACATTTTCAATAAATGTGTATATTCAGATTAGACCCTAGTTATTTCTTGGAGAATATGTCACTTTTTGCTGTTTTTAAGTTTAATTATGTAACAGCAAAATTACCTCACACAATCATGTGTAACATGTCTACATTTAGACTCCAATTTCAGGCCTTGGTTATGCTAAGATACAATTTCATGAGGTGTTAGATATACTGTATTGTAGATTTTCCTATGAAAAACAATGTTTTTTTCTTCTGATCAGATTTAAAAATTGGCCCACTGTGCAATGCAGTATAATTACTACCGGTATATAACACTGTAATGGAAACAATAGAAACTGTTTGTCATTGTTATTACTAGTCTAATAAATTGGGGTTTGTCATTAAAAGGTTGGATTTTAAAAAAGTGTTTTCTATGTGTATGATTTTTTTCAGCATGTTCCGAAAGGATACATAAACTTCAATTAATTACTTCCGAAATCCATGCTATAAGATTTTAACTGCTGTATATTAAGATGAAATTAAATCCATTTATTTATGCTTTTAATGCTTCTAAAATTCATGCTTTGAGATTTTTATGTTTCAATTCATATATATATATAACAGGATTAAATTAAATCCTAATTTATTATTACTATTATTATTATTATTATTATTATTATTATTATTTATTTATTTATTTATTTATTTTATATCACCTATTATCTCATTAATTTAAAGGGTATAACTTTTTTGACATGTCTTTTTCAGAATAAGATCATTTGGCAATATATTTTTATTGAAGTCAGTTAAAATATCCAATATCATTTGGTATTTTGTGTTACCTTAAATTATAATACATTTAGTACTAACAATGATGAGTTTTTTCGACTTTTATTTTATTTTTTTAATTTTTGAAATTTATTTTTTTCCTTTGCACTAGGTAAATCATTGACCTGAATTCAAAATCTTTCTTTCAGTAAAGAACATTTAGTTTTATCTATGCTATTTTAGTGAATTTATTAGTTTACATTAATAGTTTACATTAATAATTATAATAATATTGTTCGATTTCTTGTTATTTATAGCTGCTTTACCTTCTATAAACTTTAAATTTCAAATAGGTCACCAATTGGTAGTCTATTAAAAAGATTAGCCTACATATTTAAATTCACACAAAATTTTATAGATACATTTTATTTGCCATTTGTCTTATTTGCTTGAGTAAACTCTTACATAATGAAACACTAATAGAGTAATACTATAATGGATAATTTGCATTTTTCATGTAGCATTTCATTAGAATAATCATTTGCAGCAATTTGTAATAAAAAATTACATTTATAATAAAAAAAACTGTGGTGATGTATGGGTCTAAGTTATTATTAATCTTGAAAATTTTGACAGTTGTTCATATCATAAAAATGTTATAATACATCAGAATATTTTTCCAAAATCAAAACACAAGAGAGATAAACATAAAGAAATTTTCCTTTGTCAGAACAAAGTTTTAAATCTTTCGTTTGTTACTGTGTGAAATGTGTTTTTTAAAACCAGATAAAGATGAATATCTGGGTTTGATGACCCTAATTTCAGAATAAGTAATTGAAATAAGAAAATGCATGACTTTTTATTCATAACCATTTAAAATGCATAACATTATGTTTTTTATATGTTTGATCAATGGAATTAAAAAGAATGCCTAATTTATTGTATTATCTTACAAACTTTATTTTTAAACAGTATTTCATAGCATAAAACACTAAAAAAAAAAACAGTAGTTTGCTATTAATATTGTAACCAACAATGTATATACATATTATAATGCTTTTAAATAATCTATTAATATTTCAATGAAATATTTGCCTCATGGTGGTGGTGGTGATTGTTATTAATTTATCCACACATGGACTTTGTTTTAATTCCAGAGTATTATTCATTTACCTTGATTGTGTGTTAGCCAAAATGTAATAAAATAAAAGAGAATTTTTTATGTTTTCCAAGAATATAATACATTATAATATCACATTAATGTTACTGTTTGATTAGGAAATTAAATTATTAGTATAAAACATTTATCTGCACAAATGTATATGAAATTTTATATTCTATACAAATATATGAAATTTCCTATATAAGTACATAATATAAATTTGGACATCTATAAAGCAAAAAAATGTTTTCTACAAAAATATCTTTAGTAGTTTGAAACCTATAAGATGTATATTTTTATTCTCTTATTAGAGAAAAAATAGGACAAGAATGATAGGAAAATTATGTCATTAAGTTTAGAAGATGAATTTTTTAATGTCAAACAATCAAAAAAGCCAATTGCATTTTTGTGAAGTTTCATTTAGAAGTTGAAAAAATAAAAATTTATTTATATAATTATGAAAGGTACCCAGTACCATGAAGATTTTTTCACCAATGTAAATTAATTTTTTCACTATTATTTGACATAAATTCCTCCATGGTATCTTTACCTTGTAGTGGAGTGGCTTGCATGCTGAAATGACCCCAAGAGTTATGCTGGCAGTAGCATTCCTGCCAAAAGGATCACCCATGCCAGACATATCAAAGGCAATAAGCCAGACAAAAGAAAGAGTGACGATCTTTTACAGTAAAAATACAACCATCAAGAAATGCAGTCTGGGATCATCCAGGGTAAAACTTTCCAGAGGTAAAATAGTACCCCATTCAGTTCTCTGGGTGGGGGGAATACTTCAAGGAAACCATATCAAAGGCTCAAACACAGGGGCATTATGTAATAGTGGAGCACTAGAAATATTATTGCAGAAATTAGATAAATCGCCTTGGATATAGTCACTTTACAAGTTAGATAGCCAGAAGAAGGTAGTCAGGAAACAGGAAGTTTTGCATCATATTATGGAGGTGCAGCGAGACATGAATGATTTTTTTTTTTAGTCTGAAGGAGAGTCCTCTCAGCTATCCGAAATATTAAGTTTGTCAGCAATAAGATATTATACATAATTCTAAAAGGTGAATGGCATAATTTTGTAATTGTAAATGTCCATGATCCCACAGAAGATAAGGGTGACAAGAACAAGGACGAGTTCAGTGAAGTGTACCATTGATGGTGGTGGATCTTTTCTTTTATTATGAATATCTATGGGTGGGCCAAAAGCATAGATCAAATGTTCTTTCTTTATTCTGTCTGTTAAATAATATATTTCGTTCTGTTATATATAAATGGATGTACTATAGTAAAATACATGTTATAATATGTATAATAATATATAACTTATATAATATGCAATCATGAGCTTAAATTAGGGGACCTAAGGAACACATAACTTTCATAAACTAAGGTTCAGGTTTTACATGACATTATTCAGAAACAATGATAATAACAAAAGAAGGAAGTATCTATAAAAATACAAAAATAATTAATACTTCTTATTCTTCAATCAGGGATTAAGCTCTTAAGCCTGTTCCGGCTTCACATATTCTCCAACCAACATTTTTGTGGTTTTCTTAAATCTCTTCTCCCTTCAGGTTTATAATAAAAAATTCTTCTAGACTGTAGCTCATTCTTTCTAGGTGTAAAATCCATTGATCTCTATAACTAGAAATCCTTTCCTCCAATGATATTATATTTAATTATTTTTTATATCTTCATTTTTTTAATTTATCTAACCTAGTACAACCCTTAAATTATCTCAAAAACCTCATTTCATGATTTCATATAAAAATTGTTGTAGGAGATATTTAATGCTAAAGTGAGGCGAGAAGATATATTCAGGCCGACAATAGACAAATTCAGTCTTCATGAAGATAGTAACGATGATGGGGTTAGATTAGTCTGGGGTAACAGGGAGAAAGTCCTTAACAGTCCAATTATTTTGGAAAGGAAGAGTCAAACCTACTATGGGAGTAGTAAAAATTATGGTTGTGATGGATTGCCAAAAGGCAATCCTGTCTCCATCTTACTCCACAAAGTGCCGTAGGACATTTCATACTACTCAGAAGCTTCACAAGAATAGACTGGATGGACAAATAATTAATACATAAATAAATAATAAAAGCTGTAAAACATATATGAGAATAAAAAAACAACAAACAATAAATATACATTTGAACAGTCTAATATAAAAAGAAATTCAATTATAAATGAAATAATATCAACACCCGTTCCATACCTTACAACCAACTCAATTCATTAGCAAAACCAAGTATATACTTCATCACAACTGAAATGTACAAATAGTAAGTCGGTCTTGTGAGCCAATCAGATCTTCCAAGCCATGTGAACAGAAACCAAGACAATATTAGACTATTAACAGATGTAGCATTTTGAATTGAGAAATAAGGATCACGTCTGTGCCATCATGTGACTTTAAGGATAGAAAGAGAAAAGTAATAGGAAAGAGGAATAAGTACAGAACACTAATTTATCACAGAGTAGACCAAATATAGAAGATAGAAGTAACAAAAATGTGCACATGGTCGCAAGAATTGAAATGCATATTTGATAGTCTTTCATGATTTCATATAAAAATTGTCGTAGGAGATTTTTAATGCAAACATGGGACAGGAAGATATATTCAGACCAACAATAGATTAATTCTATCTTCATGAAGATAGTAACGACAATGGGGTTAGATTAGTCACCTTTGACACATCAAATAATCACAACATTCCGGCATAAGGATCTTCATAAATACATGTGGACACCTCCAGATGGTGAAAATCTGAATCAGATATATGATGTATTAAGTATCAGTGAACAAACACTAGAACAATAATATCATGGATCTTAGATCAGTTAGATGGATAGACTGCAATACAGATCATCATCTGCTTAGGGTGAATATTAGAAAATGATTATTGCTTATGAGAGGAACAAACGCTAATGATCATTAAAAAATTGAATTAAATACTTGAGAAATTATAAACTGCAGACAGAATACCAGATCTGATATCATAAAAGATCATCAATATGCATTCTAATTCTTCACAGAACTTATCCTTGGGCTTGTCAACCTTTTGTGGAACCACACACATTTACGATTACAAAATCATGCCATTTACCCTTTAGAAATATGTATGATATATTATCGCTGACAAACTTAATATCACTCAGATAGCTGACAGGATCCTCCTTCGGACTGAAAAACTCGTTCCAAATTCAGGTCTTGTTGGACTCCCATAGCATAATTCAAAGCTTCCTGATTTCTGACTACATTCTCCCGGCTATCTAACTTCCTATAAAGCAACTATATCCAAGGTGATTTATCTAATTTTCACGTTAGGATTTCTATTGCTCCACTACTCTATAATGTCCTAACATTCCACATTCCTAGAAATATGCCCCTGTTTGAACCTTTTGCCCATGCAAACTCCCTGAAGTATTTCCCACCTGTAGATCTGGATGGAGGACAATTTTACCTCCGGAAAATTTTACCTCAGTGGAACCCATATCCGCGTTTCTTGACTGTTGTAATTTTATGGTAAAACATTGTCACTCTTTTGACCAAGGTCATTTTTTTTTGTCTGGCTTATTGCCTTTGATCTGTCCAGCATGGGTAACCACTGGCATAGCTCTCATGATTATTTAAGCATGTAAGTCACTCCACCATGACAAGGTAAAAATACTATGGAGGGATTATAGCACTTGATTCAATAGAAATTTCAATATACCAAAATACAGGTTGATGAAATTTATATTTAAGCCCTAAATGTTACAAAAAATTTTCAACCTTATGTAAATAATTAAGTAAAATGTGTTTTCATAAAAAATATATAGCTTTTTTTTTAATTAAAGAGAGACATTATTTTAGTATCTTATGTGTAATGAGTAGTGACAAATTACTCCCAGCAATTTCCCACCATATCAATGTCCGTATTGAATCTATTAACAAACCAATTTTATCTTATTCTTCATCTGACCCTTATACCTTTAGGTATCAGGTTCACCACGGACCACTCATTTCATTCACTGGCTTCTATCCTTGCATATTCCTCTCATTTGTACCATTCTTTTGGATTGATTTTGTCCTATTCTGTCCAATGTATTTTCCCATTAATCTCTAGGTCTTCCTCTTCAAATCTTTCCTCTGTTCTGAATTCCATTACTTGTTTGGGTTTCCTTTCCTCTGGCATACAGCATATATGCCCAAACCACTTCAGTTGCCTCTATTCAATGTTTTCTCATGTCCGACCTTTTCTCTTATTCTATAATTTCTTATTCTATCTTGTCACATGTTGACCACTTTTATTTTTAGTTTAAATCCTATTGCTCTTAATTTACTTTGATTTTTATTTAATAGTGATAGGCTCTCCATTTCATACTGCACTTTAGGTCATATAATAGTCTTAATGGTTATCACTTTCTTCCCGACTACTGTATTGCATATTTCATTGTATTCAGTTGCAGTTTTCTTTATGCAATTAAGGATCAGATTTTATCATTACACATAAATAATTATCAACGATGAGCTTCCTGCAGTTTAAGGTTGTCATTATTCTTGATGTAGTCATTGTTACATTTTGGAGATGTAAAAATGTTCATTTTAAGCATAACTAACTACCAAATGCTAGGGGATTAAATGTAATAAAGATTCAAAGAATATTACTAACTAATATGAACAAATGAATAATATATAATTTGGGACAGAAAGGTTACATTTTTTAAAGCAATTAACATTATGAGATTTATTTATATTTGTATAATTTTATCACTCGCCTCATATTTTTCTTCTTATTAGATTAGTTCCTGCACCTTGTTCGGTTTCATCATCAGTAATCCCTTGGTCATTGTTTTGTCATCCAGAAGAGCCAGCTTTTGCTCCCTTTGTTGGTAGAATGAAAAACCGAAGTCATTTTCTGCAGGAATTTTAATGTTCATTAAATTAAAGAGAAATTAACGAACTTTGAAATTCCCACAGAAATTGATTTGATTTCGAGGTTTTTCAGTCTACCAACAGAGGATGGAAAAGACGGCTTTTCAGGACAACAAAACAACGGTCTTGGAAGTACTCATGATGGTACTGAACAAGGTGCCAAAACTAGTCTAATAAGAAGAAAAATATGAGGTGAGTGATAAAATTATACAGTTAATTGATAGGTATGAAAGTAAGATAACCCATACAGAGTACCTACAAAGAATTATATGAAAGACTAGATGGGATAGGGTAAGGAAAAAGTTAGAGAAGAGGTAAAACTAAAGAAATCCATAATAGAAGCTATAGAAGAAACACAAATAAAGTAGTTTGGTATGTTTATAGAAAGACAGAACAAAAGAAAGTTTAACAAGTAATGGAGATGCAAGTGGAGGGAAGAATAGGGAAGGAAGACTGAGGTTCAAGTGGGAAAACAGTAGAGAAAATAGCACAATAAGAAGGGAAGATAATGGTTGAAATAAAGAAAATGTGAAGGATTGAGATAGCTGAAAGAAGTAAAAGGAGAGAGGTGAATTTGATGCCTAATTGCGTAAGGAATTGGATGAAGAAGAAAAAGAAAGTAATGGGTTAAATTTGACGTTTTTCATTAGAAACAAAAATAATAATATATATAAAATTTTATAAAATAAATGGGAATATAATGGCACTGGACATCAACTGTATATGGGCTTCAAAAAGGTAGCCTATATGATTCAATTAAGTGGCAGAAGTTGTATGGTATTCTGCTGGACTTCAGAATTCCTAAAAAGCTATTTAGACATAATTCAAATGTGTCCAAAGGGCACAAAGAGCAGAGTAAGGTAGGCAAACAGTTTTCAGATCTTTTGAAATTCACATTTATTTTTGTACTAGAGCTCCCATCAAATCTTTAGAAAATAAAGATGGGGTACAACTCAATGGTATTAATAAACTATTGATATAAGGGCCAACATGCACATTCTATTGCCCAACACTAAGAAATTGAGGCTGGAAGTAAACATCAATAAAACTAAATATGTGGTCACACATAGAAATACATTATATAATGGACATGGACAATCAATGACACACGAAGAAAATTTTGAAGAACTGTCTAAATTCAAATATCTGGGAACAATAATTACAAACAAGAATGAGGCGTAGAAATAAATTAAACACATTCTCAATTCTGAGAATGCATCCTATTATGCATTACAGGGACTCTTGTCATTCCAACATATCTCAAAAAATGTTAAACTGGAAAAACATAAAGCTGTAATTCATCCAGTTATATTATATGAATGTAAAACATGGACTCTTATTTTAAGGGGGAAGAAAAGATTATGAGTATTAGAGAATAAAATTCTTAGGAACATTTTTGGACCTAAGAGAGATGGATAGATAGGTGAATGGAGGAGATGTCAAAGAACAGTTAAGTCTCATAGATAGCATTGAGCAGGTCATGTGACACAAATTGGAAATGAAAGAGGGTAATGGAAACTCCTTGTAAGAAAACCATAAGAAAAGCAGCCAGTAGGTACACCAAGAATGACATGAGAATAACTTTAACCATGATTTGAGGGAGGCCAGTTATTTTAAAACATTATTTCAGGAAGAAATGTATGGAGTGGTCATGTCCACATGCCCATGGTTTGATAGTGCCAGTGAGTGAGTTAGTTATAATAAAACTTATGAAAAGCCTCTTGTATTATTTGATACTAACCTTATTTACACAAAAATAATAGTTACTGAATATTTTGCCCAAAATAAAAATAAATTTTGAAAACTAAAGGGAAAGTGTTCTAAGTGAAATAAGAAAAAAATAGTACATGACTTTTTAAATTGTTTTTCTTCAATTATTCATCTTCTAATATTGCTTGTATAAAAGGTAGAAAAATCAGATGAAGAGCTAAATTCCAATAGAACTTGATTGAAAATTAAATTTGTAAATAACACTGACTCTTACCATGCATGTGTTTATGTCCATTTTGGTTTCTTTCAGGGCAGTTGTTTTCCCAAAGTCTTAGCAACCGCCCAGCTGTTGTTTTTACACATGAAGGTTCTGCTCTGGATGATGATTCTTACCTTGGCTATTCAGTTGCTGTCGGTGATTTTGGTGATGTAGGAGGAGCTGGGGCAGCCGTTGGTATGCCAAGAGGAGAAGGTCTTTATGGCAAGGTACTTATAATTATGTAATGATCTGCTTTGTCAAATACTAAGGAAGATTTTCAATTATGCAAACATTTTATAACCTTTCATAGTAAAGAGAAAACTATCTACCTGAATCAGGAAATCGGAAATCAAACTCAGAACTTACAGCTCTCCATGATGATGGTCTGACCAGGCATTCATACCCATTCATGCAGAAACCTTCTTCTTATTCTCATTTTAATCCCTAATCCCAGAGCGGTGCAACTTCATTCAAAAAGTGCATATGGGAAGTTTCTAAATCTAGAAGAGATTTTGGGTTTTAAATACAGCTAAAAGCTACTATTATGATAGAAATAAACAAATTATTATAACTAGTGGTCGCCCAGCGGTCGAAATTCAACCACAATTCATCAAATTTTTAAGTTTGTCACAAATATGTCATTATGCATTAATTTTCTATTTATTTTCAAAATAGGAATGATAGGAAATATGTGGTATAGCTTGGCTAAGCATCATTTGACATTTGCATATTATTTATACTATTTTAATTTGCATTTGACCTATTATTATGTGTATGGGAATATATATTCATTCTTCTTTGTTTCTTACTCCGACCCGTCAATGGAAATAGGTGCAAATACCTAAATATAAAAAAAAAAATGTAATGAAATTACTGAAACCAAGATTAGACAGGGTTTAATTTAAAGTTAAATAATAAAATGTACTCACTTTTTTAAACCACTAATAATAAACCTCTAATAATAAATATGCGAGAGTAGGTCAATTCACAATTTCACATTGCTGCTGACAATTTTCTTTTTGCAACAATGCTCTTTCAGTATGAATATAAACAAATGAATGAGTACACAAATGAATGAGGAATACTCACAAATTCCTTAGAGAGAATCTATTTTATTTTGTTTAATATAATTTATTTGTAACACATATTATACATAAATTTTATTTTTCTTCACTCCTTATCTATATGAACTTTAATTATGCCAAATATCACACTCCTCCATGTGCGCAATCTGCTTAAAAAGGGGTACAAAGTTTTTCCTTCACGTATTAATATATAGACATCACTATACTTATAATGTTCCCTCAATTATAATTTCTTAAGATTATAATTCTGGTATTCTTCATCTTGTCTCTTGTCCCTATTCAGGGATAAAGTTTTGGACAAAAGCCCCACCTATCTTGATCAATCCATGTCTCCTCTTTCATTATTTGCATCCATGAAACTTATTTTTTCATGGCATTCATCTTAACTTGTTTTTTCCATCTACATCTCAGCTGACATTTTGTCTCTTGGCCCTCCTAATCTGAATTCTAGTGCTTATCTTAGTATCCTTCCAGTATTCATTATTGTAATGTGGCTATACCATCTTATTCTACCATTCTCCATTTCGGAATCCCTCAACATTATTCTCCATTTCATCTTGTATTTTATCTAACCTCAACATTTCTCTAATTTTAGTGTTCTGTGTTCTCTCTCTTCTAATTTTCCAAGCATTCTTCTTAAAAATGTCATCATTGTTCCTTGAATTCTACCTAAATCCTTTTTTGTTACTGTTAATATTTCAACTCCATAAATTAATATAAGTTTAAAATATGTTTTACACATTTTTTTACAATTCAGTGGTATATCCTGATCCTACAACAAGTTTTTAAATAAATGATAGCATTTTAGCATTACTTGTATCCATTTGATTATTCATTTTGAATTTTATTTTCCTTATTATCACTTCCTAAATAAACAAACACTTTTACTTGTTTAAATAATGTTCTCTGAATTTTATTTTTGTTTCTACCGATTTTTCTCTTGTTACTTTCATTACTATAGTATTTTCTTAACAATTCTAATATTTCAATTCCCTTAAAATATAACTGTATGTATACTTCATAATTTGTTTCAAGGGTTCAGTTTTTTATAAAGGACTATTTGACCTTTAACATATGGTATTTTTAAATACCCATCACTATCCAGTTGCTATAATTTAAATGCCTTAACAACTTTATTTTACAGGATTCTGAATAAAAATTTACTATCTGCAACATGTCAGATTCATCTGCCTTTTGGCGGTATGTTTATGTGCCATTCGTGCTTTAAAGATTAACAGTTTAATCCTTCCATTACCTTTTCCTACTCAATTTAGTTTTATTGGAACTATTTACGACTTACCTCTTTTTAGTTCTTTCCTCTTTCATTTAATATAAGTAATTGGAAATTCTTAATTTAGGAGTGACTAGGAATGGTGATGTACAATTAATAATAGAAAGATTGTGTTCTCTAGTACATATGTTGAGAAGGCATGACCACACAAATTGGTCTGTTCAATGGAAATGTTAAGAATGGTATGATGATCTTGAAGAAGATTTTCGGGCTGTAGGCCGTGGTCGTGAGGCTTGTAGTTCCCCGACATTTCCCCAGAGACTGCGCCTGGCATCCTCAAGGGTTGTTTCGAGACTGGCAATTCTGTCCACTGTCTATCCTATTTATACGTTCACCGCAATGTATTCGCAAGTTATATCTGCCTTCTGATTGGTCAGCGGTAGGAACTTCCATTGCTCCAATGAAATTGCTGTTTGATGGTCTAGTCGACTGTACTTGTAGAGGTTTGCATTCTGCGTTTTTTAGAACCAGTATCCATACTTTGTTGACTTTTAATGATTCTTCTTTTCTATTGAAACTGTTTTTATGTTTGAATATTTTGATGGCTTCTCGTTGTAGATGGGTAAAATAGTGTGTGCAGTTAGATAATATGTCTGTATTCTGGTATTGTACTATGTGGCCATCAAGTAAAGAGTGTTCTGCTACTGCCGACTTATCCATTTGTTTAAGACGACTGTATCTTTCATGCTCCTTAAGTCTGGTTGCGATGCTGCATTTGGTGGTGCCTATATACACTTTTCCAGAACTGCATGGTATCCTGTATATGCCTGCTGTCTGATGGGGATGGAGTTGACCCTTTATAGGTCTGAGAATGTTCTTGATTTTCTTGGTAGGCCTGTATATTGTCTTTATGTCTTCTTTCTTTAGTAGTTTTCCAATGCGGTCCGTAACATTCTTAATGGACGGTAAAAATGTCCGGTTGAAGTTTTTTCTTCTAATTCCTTGCTGCTGTTGCTGTTGTATCATCTGGGATGATTGGCTCGGTTGATTTCTTTCCTGGTGTATCCATTGGCTGTGAATACCGTATGGAGGTGTTGAAGTTCCGTTTTTAATAAGTCCGGATCTTCAAGATCATCACAGCAACTCCAGCCATGAAAGTCTACGTCAAAACAATAAGAATGGTAGTTTGTTTTGTTTGACAATACAATAATTTCATTTTTTCTCAAGTCCTGGCCAGAATCATCAGAAAATAAAACAAAGTGTCTTGGTATCTATGTAACAGAATCTTTGAATACGATTTTCATCCACTTAGAAACATTGGATCGACTTGAAACTTTGTATACTTGTAAAGGACCCATGACAATACAATAATTTCATATTTATTTTCTAAAATCTTGGCCAGAATCATCAGAAAATAAAAAAGAGTGTCTTTGTATCTATGTAATGGAATCTTTGAACACGATTTTTACACACTTAGAAACATTTGATCGACTTGAAACTTTGTATACTTGCAAAGGACCCATGACAATACACTATTTCATATTTGTTTCTAAAATCCTGGCCAGAATTGTCAGAAAATAAAAAAAGTGTCTTTGTATCTATGTAATGGAATCTTTGAACACGATTTTCACACACTTACAAACATTTGATCGACTTGAAACTTTGTATACTTGTAAAGGACCCGTGACAATACAATATTTCATATTTGTTTCTAAAATCCTGGCCAGAATCGTCAGAAAATCAAAAAAAGTGTCTTTGTATCCATGTAATGGAATCTTTGAAAACAATTTTCACCCATTTAGAAACATTGGAACAACTTGAAACTTTGTATACCTGTAAAGGACCCGTTACAATACAATAATTTCATATTTTGTTTCTAAAATCCTGACCAGAATCATCAGAAAATTAAAAAAAAATGAAAACTGGTATAACAGGTTGTGGACTTATCGACTTTTCAGTCAATCGTTGTAAGAGCTCAGTTGGTAGAGCAGTGAACTCTAGTGGTATATAATTTCAGTAATCCATAGGTCGCTGATTTAAATCCGGCTGGGAGGATTTTTTTTAGAAGAGTATTACTTTTAGCTCATACAATAGTATCGAATTTAAAGATATTTACAATTTTATCTTATTCTGTAAAATATTAAAACTAAAAAATAAAAAATAAATAATAGTTTTAAAAATCTAAAACAACATGCTTTATTAGAAAACCTAACTAAAAAAATGAAAAATAATTTTAATTTCCAACACACTTAGGATAAAATTAAAAGTGGTCAACAAAAGAAATCATCTCCAACACATATAGAATAAAACTAGAGTTATCAACAAAAATAAATAATTTTACCATCAAAAGCGTGAGGTGCTTTTATAATTTTTTTCATTTTCTTCTTAGAGACTTTACTTTTACCAATATCTGTTTATTATCAAATATATTAATTGATATAGAGCACCCCACGATTTTGATGGTAAAATTATTTTCTTTTTGTTGATAACTCCACTTTTATTCTACATGTGTTGGAGATGATTTTTTTGTTCACCACTTTAATTTTATTCCAAGCATGTTGGAAATTAAAATTATTTTTCATTTATTTAGTTTGGTTTTCTAATAAAGTGTGTTGTTTTAATTTTTTAAAACTATTATTTATTGTCTTTCATTGATACCAAGAGAATAATTCAGGTGAACCTTTCATCTTTATTATTGATACCAACAGTCCTGCACCATAGCCGAGTGGTTAAGGCAAGACATCTTGGCTCAGAACTACTGGACTTACCCTGGTTCGAGTCTCCATGGGGGGATATTTTTTTCTCATGGAATTTCGGCCAGTATGGGACCTGTGCACAGTGTGCCACAAATGAAATCTAGCTGCAAAATACAATTTTCACTCACCCTCATCAATTTATCTTTTTTTTTTTTTCACTCTAATATAATTGTTATATGACTGTTCTTAACTCATCTGCAAAGCTAATGTGAAAAAAGTAGCTCTTTGGATGCCTAAATGGTTTATGCTGCCTAAACCATAAGAAATACACAAAACTAATGTACACAGAATTGAGTATCTCAAAAAGCTGTACTAAAAAGTCCAACGACAGCATATGTTTATCTCTTATGGATAAATCACAATAAACATTTTTGTCTTTCATTCATA
Source organism: Diploptera punctata (assembly GCA_030220185.1). NCBI lineage: Eukaryota > Metazoa > Arthropoda > Insecta > Blattodea > Blaberidae > Diploptera > Diploptera punctata. The sequence goes on from JASPKZ010000004.1 coordinate 1,054,127, forward strand.
ACAAGAGTCCCGCACCGTAGCCGAGTGTTAAGGCAAGAAGTCTTGACACAGAACTATGGGACTTATGTTGTTTCGAGTCTCCATGGGGGAAGAAATTTTTCTCATGGAATTTGGGCCAGTATGGCACCGGTGCACAGTGGGCCAGAAATGAAACCTAGCTGGAAAAATAGTTTTCACTCACCCTCATCAATTTATCTTCATTTTTTTCACTCTAATATAATTTTAATATGATGGTTCTTAACTGATCTGCAAAGGAGGGTATGATTCTAATGTTTATGAAGACAATATAAACATCGAAAGTTGCCGATGGTCTATATCCCATTTGTGTTATTAGCGTTGTGTGTTCAATTTCAGTGGGCTATTCTTCTTTTTCTATATGGATACTTCACCTCAAGGTTTGTAATTTTATTGATATATTTAATGTTTTTCTATATCCATCCATAGTAATTCTGCCCGAAGGCAGGTCCTTCACTGCAATCATAGCATTTTCATGCTATGCTTGCAGCTTTACTAGGAAATTGTGTAGGTGTGGTAGCTTCCCGTTGCTTTCCACACCGGTGAAGGATGATGATGATGATGATGATAATGATAAGGATGATGATGACCATATGATTTCGGGGACCGTTTGGGCCTTAAAGTTTTCCTGACATTTGTCTTACAGGTGAGGAAAAACCCCGATAAAAACCTCACCCAGAAAAACTGCCCCTATCGGGGATCGAACCCGGGCCCGCTGCGTGACAAGGCAGCACGCTACTTCGAGACCACAGCGGTGGACATGTTTTTCTATATATTATGTTAAATGCATGTGGAATCATACTTTCCGTGCACTAAAAAAATATACAATCATCTTATTTTAAATTGAGCTACAAAGAAAACAGTTGTGAACAGTAGTATAAATTTTAGTTATAATATAGAGTGATTTATGGACCTCAATTTCCACACAATAATATGTGTGCAAATTATTGCGTTTTTTAGCTTTCTCATTACAGGAGGTAGCCAGCAACTGAGGCCTACTGTTGCGCGCAGAGAATAATTGTTTAATATAATATGGAAAAACATGTTAGATAGAAGCAATAAGTTATCATTTAGTAAACAAATTAGTGGTAGGCGGATGTTAGCAGAATGTTTTAAATTATATTAAAAATCAATATTTTTTTGAAAAGCGATTTTCTCAAATGTACCAAGTTGTGCGCGAGAAAAAAAATATAACGAAATATTCTGATTGGCTAAGAGTGGATGTTAACTTTCCTGTTATGAAGAATTAATTTAGAAAAATGGGATTGGAAGACCCAAAATAACTTTCGAATAAGCTGGAATAAAATAAATGTTCACTTAAGCAGGAATTCTCTCGCGATGAACTTATTCTTGCAACAGAAATATCACTTTGGCCATACGATAAATGGGATACTGCTGATGTTTAAAGACATTACTCAAAAAACCACAAAAAAACTTCAAAATAATAATACACATTACAAATCACCCCTCTCAACTCCAATATATTCTATGTCAGACGAAGCTTTTGTCTTTTTTGACAATATAATATCAATATGTTGATATATTAACATGAGACTAGGTGACAAAAAGAGAGGTTGTGATATTGTGCCTCTAGGGAAGCAAATTTGTTATGCACCTTTCCCAAGACAGTCATTTCAGCAGAAATAAGACTTTTTTGTTTTTATTCCAACCTCTTCGAAAGATATGTTGGGTCTTACAATTCCATAAGCACATAGAACAGGATTTTCCAACGACTATCAGTGCTCTAAATTCTTAATAACGGGAAAGTTTACATTTATTTTTAGTCAGTCAGAATATGTCAGTAGAAATCTAACTTTATTTTCTCTCGCACAACTTCCTATGTTTTAGAAAATCGCTTTAAAAAAAGTGCAAAAATCAACTCGTACTCGTCTTTATCAAATAATGACTCGACCAGTCTTATGTTATGGGAGTGAAGCGTGGACTATAAGGACGAGAGATGAAAGCAGACTAACAGCTTGTGAGATGAGATTTATGCGCCGAACAACTGGCTACACCAAATGGGATCGAAAGAAAAATGTAGAAATCCTTCAAGAACTTAATGTGTCACCAATACTGGACTACATCTCCAGATATCAGCTAAACTGGAAGAAACATGTCTCAAGAATGGTTAGATCCAGGATCCCCAAGGCAATAATGAACTACTGTCCAAATGGGAAACGGAAACTTGGTCGACCTATGAAAAGATGGCACGAAAACCGCTTTCTCAGGCCATAACAGTTCTTCTAGGACTAATACCTGGCAGGATTATGATGATGATGATGATGATGATGATGCTTTAAATTTTTTTTTAATTTTTTTAAAACATTCTCCGAACATTCTCCTAACTGTAATTTATTAATAGAGGATCACTTATTGCCTCTATCGATAACTTTTCTTCATATATCAAATCAAACAATTCTCTGCATGGGAAGCTAGGCCTCAGCTGCCGACCGCCTCCTCTAATAAAAAGCTAATTACAAAAATCGCAATAATTTGCACACATGTTATTGTGCGGGAATTGAAGTCCATAAATTACTCTATATTCTAACTAAAATTTGTACTACTGTTCAGAACTGTTTTTTTCATAGCTCAATTTAAAGTAAAACGATTGTGTAAATATTTTAGTGTTTCGAAGGTATGATTCCACGTGCATTTAACACAATATCTGGTTGTATAGAAACATGTTAAATATATAAATGAAAAGTACAAAACTCTGAGGTAAAGTATCCATATAGAATAAGAAGAATAACTCACTCAACTTTAATGCAAAACATATTTATTTCTACATCTCGGTGGGATGCGTTCCAGATGAGTTCTTAACTATCGGCAACTTCCGATTTTTTATTGTCTACATATTTTTTTAGAATTCTACCCTCCTTTGTAGATAAGTGAAGAACAGTCATCTGACAATAATTTTAGAGTGAAGAAAGATGAAGTGGCGATAATTAGTAAAATACTTTTTTCCAGATAGATTTTGTATCTAGCCCACTGTGCGGTGCCCACCCAGTATCGGGAGGCATTTGGGTAGCTACAATAAGTAGCGACTCCAGGTTGAGAATACCAGCTATAACGGCTGGAGGATCCGACATGCTGACCACATCTCACCCTACACTGGCTAGATGATCGTCTACCTCTGTGATTAACACATGTGGATGTGAGCCAAAAGCCTTCTAGTTTCTTTTTCTTTTTGATACCAAGAAGATCGGGATAAGTAAATTCCTGGGCAAGCATGCTCTGCCATACTGTTCATCTGATTGAGATGGAGCTTTTTGAAAAATGTTCAGGAGAGTCCGGGAATGAACATAGGCTACATGAGAGTTGTAATACTCAACCACTTGACACCTAAAAATCGCCATTTATAGTGAAAAACGTGAAATAAATTCCCTATTTTATCGCATAAATGGCTTACGCTGCCTAAATCATATACAAATTGATGTACACAGAATTGACCATCTAAACCGAAGGGTCGAGGGTTCAAGTCCCGTTGGGGTCAGGATTTTTAAACTGACCCAAACCCTCTGGCGGCACTATGGCCCTGGGGTCGACTCAGCCTCTAACGTAAATGAGTACCAGGCTCTTGTTCTGGGGGTAAAGGCGGCCGTCACGCAGGGCTGACAACCCGGCTGACATAAAGTGTCGATTGTCTAGAAAAAGTGGGAGCCTTAACCTCCTACTACCCCCAAGGGCCTCCGGGTCTGTTGTGGGAGCACTTTACTTTACTAAAAAAACTACAAAAAAGTAGAGTATAACAGTGCATGGCTGGTGGTAAAAACACATTAACATTTATTTGGGAGTAGCAGCACACGTCGGGTATATATATATATATATATATACATATACAGAGAGGATCTTCCGACCTACGGCCGGGCTAGAGGGAAAAGCACATGCGACCACTGGGTCCTCACTCCATGTCACGCGGCAGAGCAACTACACGACTCTTTCTTACTTCTTTCACTTAGTTCGCATTTGACCATGAAAATAGCAAAAATAAGCTACTTACCTTATAACAGGAGATGTTGAAAATATTCTCCTCCTAACTAACTAACTCACTGGCACTATAGAACCTGTAGGTTCATGATCGCGCGGACATAACCTCTCGATACATCCCTATCCTGAGCTAATGTTTTCCAATCATTCCCTGTATAATCTACTTCCTTCATATCATGGATAATGTTATTCTCCCACCTCATTCTTGATCTACCAACTGGTCATTTTTCCCTCTGATTTTCCTACAAAAGCTTCAATGCACGTCTTTCATTCCCCATTCGTGCCACATGTCCTGCCCATCGCAGTCTACGAGACTTAACTGTTCTCATTATATCTGGCTTCCTATAACGACCATGTAATTCACTGTTATGCAGTCTTTTCCATTCACCTATCTGTTCATCTCTCTTTGGTCCAAAAATGTTCCTAAGAACTTTATTCTCAAATACTCGTAATCTCATTTCCTCCCTTAAAGTAAGAGTCCATGTTTCGCATCCATATAATATAACTGGTAGAATAATAGTTTTATATATTTTAAGTTTAACGTTTTTTTGAAAGGAGTTGGGAAGTCACGAGTCTCTGTAATGCATAATAACATGCATTTCCAGAATTGAGCCTATGTTTAATTTCCTTGTGCATCTCATTCCTGTTTGTAATTATTGTTCCTAGGTATTTGAATTTAGCCACTTCCTCAAAATTTCCCTCATTTGTCATTAGCTGTCCATTTCCATTATATAATGTATTTTTATGTGTGACCATATACTTAGTTTTATTGATATTTACTTCCAGTCCCAATTTCTTAGTGTTACTCAGTAGTGTATGTGTGTTGGCATCTCCTCGCTATCGGCCAGTAGTACTACATCATCAGCATAAACTAACAGCTTATTAATACCATTGAGTTGTAGGCCTTCTTCATCCTCTAAAGATTTGATGGCATGCTCTAGTACAAAATTAAATATTAGAGGAGATAGTGCATCTCCTTTCTTCAACCCATTGTGGATTTCAAAAGTATCCAAAAACTGTTTGCCTACATGCACTCTACTCTTTGTGCCATTTAGACACATTCGTATAAGTCTAACTAACTTTTTAGGAATTCTGAACTCCAGAAGGATACTATATAACTTCTCCCTCTTAATTGAATCATATGCCTTTTTGAAGTCTGTATATAGTTGATGTACAGTACCATTATATTTCCATTTCTTTTCTAAAATCTGGCTTATACTAAAAATCTGATCTGTTGTAGATCTGTTTGCTCTAAATCACATTGATGATACTTCCACATATTTTCGGCACCTTGCTAGGAAACCCTCATTTGCACGCATTAGTTGATGTTCTGTTATTGAGTTTATTTCTGTCTTGATATAATCTTTCAGATCGTCTAATGTGTGGGGTTCCTTGCATGCACTTTATTTTTTAAGTACCCCACAAATGAAAATTGTAAACAGTTAAATCTGGAGACCGTTGATGAGCACAAGCCCACACCAATAACCTGATCTTCAAAAATTTCACTAATTAATTTTATCAAGTCTTTGGTTGTATGTACAGTTGCAGAGTCTTGTTGGAAATATCCATTTCGACAGTCAGTATTAGTCGGTTCTTCAAAAAATTGTTTCAGTATGTCATTTCTGTATCTTTGTCCATTAATTGTGTTATTAAAAAAAATTGGTCCTATAATTTTGTAACCATTCACTGCACACCATACTCCTATCCGTTTGTCATGCAGGGGAATATCATGTATGCAATGGGAGTTTTACTGGCTCCAATACCTGTCATTCTACTACAGGAACCAGGCTTTGTCTGAGGACCATATTAAACATGGATCAATTATTTAAATATTAACATTCTGCAACATCCAATTACAAAAATGTAACTGTATCTCAGGATCATGTGGTAGAAGTTCATGCATTACAGTTATTCTGTATGGTTTCAAATGTGAAAGTTTCGTAGCCTTACATGCTGACATCTTCGAAACACCGGTTTCTTGTGCAAGTTGTGAGGGATTTTGTTGACATATGTTCTAATCTTTCTCCTATTTCATCTACTTTTTGCTCAGTAAACACACGTTTTGTTACCATTGGTTCCTTATCGAGCACAGAATCTGTTTCTCTAAATTTGTCGAATGGTATCTCTATTTGGAGGATTTACATCTGGAAATTGTGTTCAAAATCATCTAACGACTTTTCTGCAAGGCTCTGCTTTTACATAATTATCATACATAAATACCCTATGTTGTACTGTAATCACAGATTGAGGCATATTAACTATGAACTAAGACCACTAATATGAGAATACAAATACATGTTTCACCTTACAAGAATGAATCTCAACTGTCTCGCCAGGCGGTTAAGTTTCAATATCTCAGTGGTGTGAGTTTATGACTCACAATGAGCCATGCAGTTGCTATGCTGCATGACGCAGAGTGAGGACTCAGAGGCAGCATGCGGTTCTCCCGCTAGAGATCCTCTGTGTATATATATATATATATATATATATATATATATATATATATAGAGAGAGAGAGAGAGAGAGAGAGAGAGGGAGAGAGTAAGTATTCTTAATATTTTTATATTAAAATAAGTCACCACCACACATTATATTTTAGTTTTATTTTGGCAAAAGTTGTTGTGTAGTAAAATGTTTGAGAAATGTAAGAGTTAATTTTCCACACCTCATTTTATCATCATTATCATAGTTTGTTCACAAATTTAGGTCATTTGTTAACCTGTTTTTATAGCTGATTTTCTGAACCTGGTGGTACTACTTATTGTAAAGTAAGTAAAGTGATCCCACAACAGGCCCGGAGGCCCTTGGGGTAGTAGGAGGTTAAGGCTCCCACTTTTTCTATTGTAGCTATCCAAATTCCTCATGATGGTACTGTTCCATATTGACCAAAATTCCATGAGCAAATTTCTTCCCACATGAGGACTCAAATTATTTGCTTGTCCAGTAGCTCTGCCTTAGAACTCTCAAATATATCACAGGACGTTTTAATTAATATTGATCCCTTATTCCAAGTGCTTCAAACATAAAAGTAGATACTGGTAATAGTGTTTAAAACTAGCAATAAAAGTAAATTAGAAATTATGTTATAGGTTCTATTTTATTCATGGAACCTGACAAACAATCTCAATTTGACTGGAGAACAACTTGGTGCCTATTTTGGTTATTCACTTTGTGTGTCGGATTTGGATGGAGATGGACGAGATGATTTAATAGTTGGAGCTCCACTTTTCACACATCTTGAAAACAAGGATGACAAGTATGAGACTGGAAGAATATATATCTTCTATCAGACCAAACAGGTGTGTTATTTCATCATAAAAATTATTGTATTCATTGTTGAATGAACATAAATAATAATTTTACATTTGCCTTATATTAACTTTTAGAAAAATATAATTCTGTTATTGAATTTATGAGGTTAACTGTCAATCATTGTCGGGTGTATATAAAAGAATATAGCGATTTTAAAGGAGTTGAATTATACTTTAACTAACTATGATAAAAACAAAACTCATGTTAAATGAAAGAGTTTACATTATAAGTTCATAGGTGTTCAATGTGAGCCCCATTTGGTACATGACACACCTGTAGGCTAGTTTTTCCCACACATTAATAAACATGTCTGCATTGATGGCAGCAACAGCTTCTTGAATTCTGTCTCTCAACTCGGGCAGGTTAGCAGGCAGTGGAAGCTCTGTCCTTTACAAAACTCCAAATGAAAAAATTGCATGGGGTGAAATATTATACTTGAAACTACTATATTCTTTTATGTGATAATATTATTACTTGCAACTACTATATTATTTTATGTACACACTGTATATTATGTATATAGTTTTTTAAAGTAATCCATGATTCTCAAGTCTGTAGCCATCCTGGAGAAGAAATATATAAAAACATTAATTACAAAACTGATCAAATTCAAATGGAAAAGCCTGCACTCAAACAAATAAAAATATAGTGGTGAGAAATCCATTTTATTCCCCTTTTAGAATTTTTTTTGTTGAAACTGGAATACCTGTGGGTTCTTCATTGTTTGATTTATTTTAGCTAATGACGGACTGATTTTTTAAAATTTCTTAGAAGAAATTATACACTGTATCTGAAAAATGTTGTATCTTTTAGAAGAAAATATTCTAGACCCTTCTGATGTGACATGAAGGCACTTTAGAAGCAACAAAAAAGTATATTTTATTTACCTTACAAAGACTCGACATGCAAGCATCTTGTGACACAACAGATATCTAGTCTAAAGTCTATTTCTTCCCATATTTAATTCAAGATGTCTCTTGTACAGCAGTCAAGTAATGGGATGGTTATGTCAAAGAACATCTCCCAGAGCAGATGTGATGTGTGCAATAACCCAGACCACATTATGGACAAACATTTCCTACAGTGTCCAGCATTAAATATCACAGCACCAACAATCCAAAGACTTTGTCAACTTGTACTGGGAGACTTGAGAGAAGATGACTTATAATTCCATATATATTGAAGATGCATTGAAATTACTCAATCTTCAAGATGGAACTGTAAAATTTACTATGGAATTGGAAAAGGATAAACAAATCCCATTTTTGGACCTTTACTTAATAAGGAATGAACTACAAGGAAAAATTGAATTCAATATATTTAGGAAGGATACTCATACAGACAATTATATAAAATCTTCAGGTTTCAATTATATAGCATATAAACATGCAATTTTCAACAGTTTGATATATAGATTATTAAATGTTCCATTAAATGAAGAAGATTTTAAGAAAGAATACAATCACATTTTGAACATAGCCAATTTAAATGGTTTTGGAAAAGAAATAATTGTAAATAAATTAAAGAAATTCAGACAACAAAAAAGATTGAAAGAATACACTACCCTGCAATCTGATTCAAAGAAAGGAAAACAGTTTAAGAAAATCATGTATCATCCTGAAATACATAACAAATTTCAAAAAAATTTCAAGAAATTCAATATTACATTGGCACCGATAAATAAATTTAGCCTTGGTAATCTATTAATAACTAATAAGAAATTGAACATCCCAGATATCAAAAAATCTGGAATTTATCTAATTAATTGTAAGGACTGCAAAAAAGTATACATAGGAAAAACAAAAAGAAATTTGGACACTCACACTAAGGAACACTTCAGAAATATTAAAAATGGTGAAATTGAAAAATCAGCTATTGCAGCACATAGTTTATTGGAGAATCATAAAATTGAAAAAGAAGCCCTACTTTTAAAACATTTGGAAAAACCTTTAGAATTGACAATTTTGGAGAAGATATATATTCAGAAGAACAAATTTAGATCCATGAATTTCGAGATTCCTGATGAACATGACTTCATCTCAAAGTTCGTCAAATCAACACCAGATGGCAATGTTATTGATGGAGATTCCAACGATTCCAACGAAAATCCGGTAGTCATAATGTTGGTTGAAAATGAGAGAGATCCTTCTCTCGAAAATTAGTTCCCATGTTTGAAGAAACTTAAAAAGATGTTAAAAAATGAGTCATTAATTTACGAATTTAGCCTTCTTCTCAATTGGCTTCAAGTAATTCTAATTCATCACTTTCTCTCATTATTTATAATTTTTAATTGTTTTGATATCTTCCATTGCTGACTATAATCATCTCTTTCTTGGCCTTCCTCATTTTCTTATTTCATTCAATGCTTCATAAAGAACCTTATAAGGCATTACATTCTTTTAATGTGGCCCAACCATTCTAATTTTCTAAATTTAAAAATAGTCACAATATTTTTACATTACTGGTATATAAATAGTTAATAGCAAGATGATTTAGATGCTATCAGATGTGAGAAATTTTTGTTATGAATATATAGACATTCATGATTTTATGATAACATTCCAATATTTCCAAATATAAAAATTAATGAAAATGGTTTGTTTTATGTTTGACTAATATGATGATTTAAATGTTTAAAATCAGATAATTGTGTCATGATCTTTTTATACTTTTTTTCAGTACAAGAATAGATTTGGACGGTTTGATAAGAGAGATGGAAAGAATTCAAAATCCAGATTTGGTTTGGCCTTGTCCTCTCTTGGGGGATATAAACAGGGATAGATATGGTGGTAAGTTTTTAAATTTGTGATTATTTTTCAGCCATGATAGTAAATTAAATTGTCCTATCATATAAAATATTATGAAGTATAAAACAAAAACCACAAGAACCATGTCTTAGGCCATGCTGGGGCCCTTGGTCACACAAGAATTTGGGGCCCTGTTGAAAAGTGAAAAAAGTGAATGACAAAAACATTTTTCTGCTAGGATCTTATATTTATTATGGTTAATTGGTAAAAACAATATACATATGTTATTAGATTGATTCTTTTGGGATTTCTGTTTTGAAAAATATTCAATTATATCCTCAAAGTCTATTTTTTTAAGGATATCAGTTTCTATGCACATAATTGACAAATTAATTAGTCATTCTTTTTTACATTGTTGTTCGTAATTAATTTTTTATTCTCTTTAACTGTAAAAATGAGCACTCTCCACTACAATTGGTAACCAATAAGCAAAGGAATATTCTTGTAGCAACTTCAACATTTGGAAAAGTTTCTTCTAATTTATCAGACTTTATTAGGTTATGTAAGGTTGCGATACTCAAATCTGTTGATTCCTTTGCTATGTTCTTTAACCCATTGAAGACACGTTTAAAGCGCCTGGTACGTTCACTGGAAACCATTTAAATCACCCCAGCGCTGCACTGGGTTTTAAATCAGAATACCCAGACCATGCGTTCTGCGTCCCAGAACTTATGAATTTCAGATAGTTTGTTTAACCCTGTTTTTTCTTGTAGTATTTTGTACTTTTAAGAATTTCAAAGGAATGTGGCTGCTTACAACCCTCTTTTGTGTAATTTAACCGTTATTTATTGTTAGTTTGAAGGCTGTGAAAGTTGACAAACCTTTCAAAACCGTCCTTTACTAACATTTCTTGGTCATTAATTTGAAGTAAACATGAATCATATGCTCTAACAGGAACTGTAAAAATAACAACAATATACAATACAGTATATTATAAAAATAAATGAAATTAAATATATAAAAGCATAGACCTATACATTATCAAATCATAGAAAGTTCTTCTCAAATTATCGATAATGTAAAAAAGCAATTTTTCTGTATTGTATTCTAGAATACATTTAGCCTTTGTGAATTTTTCTTCTTGTTATCTGCCTTTATTCTTCCATTGCTTCTTACTGGTGACAGTGATGTCGGCATTTTCGTGTTGTGGGTGATGATAATAATAAACGTATTTCCTATCTTTCCACTTCAATGCAGGAAGTCTCCGACTAGATAATGATACCTCTCCTTGATAATGATACCTCTCCTTTTTTTTTTTTTTTTTAATTTGATGTTCACTAAATCCATAGGTATGTTTCTTCTGTTAGACTTTACTGTCCCTAATATGTCTCTCGTCTATTGAGCTCTAAAAATAAATTAGGAGAACACAAGTTGTCTAATTGTAATGTGTAACCTTTGTCTAGGAACGGATTTGCTAATTCTAGGACTACACTCTAATTTACAGTAAAATCTGAATTTTCTGGTGCATCTCGTTCAGTGTTTATTTGGATCATATCCCGAAGAGGTCTCGCACAATTTCTAATATTTTATTCCAAATCGTGCCGTTTTATTCCGATTAGAGATTTTGAACTGGTCGTAAGCCAATATACTTCGTAATTTCGTAAGAGATTTTTCAAGTGAAATGTCTTCACTTTGAACATACAAGGACAGAAATGTTGTATTCAAATACTCTACAGCAGGTCTAATTTTGTAAATTCTGTCATCTCTAATTACGGATTCATTGTCTTTGAAGTGAAGAAACATCGAAATTAGGAATAAACTTTTGAAAGGCACAGTTTTGCTGTAAATGGGCATTTATAAAATTGGTCTATTGTTCCAGAACCGTTTTATGTTAGGTTTTATATCTTGACTTATAGTGTAAAATAGGCCTTCACTTCATCAGGGGTGTTTCTAAAAAAGTTATATTAGCAGCCATGATATTCGAAAAAAAACACTGAAACTACATATATATATATTACCGTAATAAGTATCTAAAAAGTAAATTATTCAATAAATTATTTCTATAATATACTCTACAATATACTAGTCCTACATATATGCTTTATATAAACCTGCAAAAAATGTTACAGACGGCGAACAGAAAACTTTAATCACTAAAGAGAGTGCCATCTTCTTATAGTGGTGGGATTTAACACAACGAGTGTAGGTCGTTGTTGAGCTGTTTGGCCTTTCTACCTGCTCACGAGGGAGACTCGTTAAAAGTCTCCAATGGGTTAAATACTCCTTAAATGAAAACATTCTGATTTGAGCTCACTCACTCACTCACTGGCACTATTAAACCCATAGGTTCATGGCTGCATGGACATAAGCTCTCCATACATCCCTATCCTCAGCTAATGCTTTTCTGATTTGAGCTCATATGCTTTAATGTCTTCCTGATAGAATTCTGCAAATTCTTTGCATTTTTTGTCAGAATTTATTGTTGTTAACTGACAAAGAAATTTGAAATGATTGTCAATTTCTTGGTATGCTGCCAAACAATTTTTTTAATGTGCATTTTGTTGATTATAAGAATAAATGTATCTACACAAAATTTTTCTTTGCCATTCAATTGTACAGTCTCTAATGATCCTTCAAAATAAGTGATGTCACATGCTAGAAATTATTTTTCTTTCAGACTTATCTTTAGAGTCAGCATTTGGATTTTTTTTCTTTAGCAGCCAATTCATACTGATCAAAATTTTTGCGTGCATTATTGACATAATCGATAAGAGATGCATAAAGTTTTATTATAACATCCATGGTCATAGCACTATTCTCTAAACTTAAGCTTGTTTTATTCATAATTCCCAAAAGATCATTCCATATCTCCAATAGAAGAATAGTCTCTAATTGTTTTCCATTTTTTTTTGTTAGCCTTTGGGCTTTGTTTCTTGTTTCTCCTGGTTGATTGATGTCACTTACAATTAATGACAAAGCTTCAGAAATATAGTAGTAGTAGTAGTAGTAGTCGTCTAATGCCCATTAGCTTGGATGTGTTCCATTTGCTTTCTTGCTTCCCAATAAAGTCCTGCCAGAGTTCTTGTAGGTGACATCTTCAGAGCCTCGCAGCTAGCAAGACGATCTTTGTTCATGGTAGTGTTATTGTCTTGGTACAGGATACAATTTGGAGAGTTGAAGATTCCAATTTTATAGAGGTGTGCTGCCAGGTAGTCAGAAATATGTAAATAACCATTTTTACAAAGCAATAATAGCATTATTACATGCAGACCATCTAGTATCCAGGAAAGACTTCAGGACTTTATTTACACCCAAATGCTCTGACATCATTTTCCATCATTTGATCAAAGCCGAGAAAAAATTAAACAATTTTTGGATGAACTGAAAGTATGCTAGTGCTTCAGAAACACACTCAACAACCTGAACACCTACTAAATTTAGTGAATGTGCCACACATGAGACAAAAATTGCAAATTCACTTTTTTTTTCATTCTTGACTAAAGACCAGAATACTTTCCAGCCATATTTGATACATTATCGTAACTCTGTTCATGACAATCTTTTATAGGAATATCAAAGCTTTCAAAAAAGTTTATAATGGTATCTACTATGTATTGTGCATTATGTTCATTCATAGGCAAAAATTTCTCAATGGGCTCTCCGTCTTTTAATTATCTAACAATGAAGGTCAGTTGGTCAACATGGGAGAGATCTGGCATAGAATCCATGCTAATAGAGTAATATTTTGCTGATTTTAGTTTGTTAACATTTGTTTTTAAAACTTGCTGTCCCATTATATTAATAAATTCATTACAAATATTTGCATACAAATATATTGTACTTCCTTTTTGATGATTTCTGCAGTTTCATATATGATCAGAAAAAAAAATCAAATTCATTAATCAGTTCTAAGCATCCCAAATAATTCCTGTTATTTTGAGAGCCCGTATCTCATTATTACCATGAAAAGCAAGACCTCTTAAAGCCAAAAATTTCACTACTGCAACAATTATTCTAAGTACATTCTTCCAATAATTGACTTCTGTATTATATTGGGATAGTTTGTTTCTTGCAACATAATTTATCATTAGTTATCTGTGCTGTAAACTGTTCTCATGCTCTTAATAAGTTACTTATGTGCTTCCAATCTTTATATCCATTCGGAGAACTCAAATTGTGTCCAGTACCAATAGTAGTATTAAATAGATGGCAGCAATAACAGTATACAGGTTCCTTCAATAGTGAATAAAGGAGCCATTTTCTTTCTAAAGACTCACCATTTGTCAATTTACGAGTGAAAATATTTTTAGTCAAGTATCCAGTTTTTATTTTACTGCTTGAATCTGGGAAACTTGTAGAAATTTCGGATAAGTCACAATTTTTATTTTGGAAAAACTCTAGCCATTTTGATTCCAAATATAGCATACATCTTTTGTTAAATTTTCATCACAATACATATCAAAATCAAGAGATACATTTTCCAAGCTTGTAGTTATAAACTCACAGTAGCTTGAAGTGGAGGGTTCAATGTGTGTTTGTCATTTTTGTCACACGTAAGCTCTTTTCCCTGTTGATATTCAGAAGCATTTTGATCTTGCAGTGATGAGAGTGAAGAATCAGTCAGCCTATTTGTTTCTTTAACCATAAAAATGAAGTGAGTTTAGGAAGTTTTTCGTTATTTCTTTTTGAGCTGTACTTTTTTTTTTTGTGAACCACTTAAATATGTTATTTTTGACATAATGAAATGATTTATAAATGAACACATCAACACTTCTACTGTATTTATTTAATTTATATTAAAGAAAATAAAATCTATGTATAGGCATTGTATAGATTGTGCAATCCTCGACTTTACAATCAGAGTGGTTTGTGTAGGTGACTGGTAGATGGTGTAGTTTAGCTATTTATGCTATGAGACACAGAAATGACCAATTATTGCATGGGTGAGTTCCAGAATGAACTGATGGGTGGCGATGTGTCACAGGAGAACAAGTGGAGATTAATTATCATCCTGAGCATAGCGTAGTGTAAGCGAATATATCGGACTTTCCGACCCCCATGAGGATGGTGCCCTGAGCACAGGCCCCCTGTGCTCTTATGTGCTTTTTTGGAATGTACTGCCTGAAAATTACTTGTCCTATGAAAGATACAATGACTTAATCAACTGCCAACTGTTCAGAAGCAGTTTCCTGCTCCATTTCTCCAGGAATGTCAGGGTTGTACCCAAAGTGTGACTGGAGGCCTTGTCTTGGTGCACCCAGACTTGCTTTTTGTCTGTACCATAGAGAGCTGGGATTTCAGTCGGGTAAATTGGGGTGAGATTGTCTTCCTGGTAGTACTGGGAGTTGATTTTGGCCTTTTTGGCTACTCTACGAATGGTCAATTTTTCATTGTAGCAATATCCCGCGATGACCATAAATTCATTTGAGAAACTTTCTCTGTATTCGGCGTACCACTTTTGAATTTTTTTTTCACCCCTTTCTCTATAGTAAATTGCCCGGGGTTTGTTGCAGTCTTGCTTCATCAAATGTGACCAAAAATTTCTATTTTTCTCCTGCCATGTGCTTTTCATAGTTTCCTGCTGTAAGTGCGTCATTCGGTAATGTGACGTGGCAATAATTTATGAACCCTGCTTTTGTGGCACTTCTCAATGTTCAAATCTTTGTTTATTATGATGTTTACAGTTTTAAGGAGTATTCCCAATCTGTTCGCAATCACCCTTTGTGTGGCAGGATTACCACCAGAGATAAGGACCGTTACCTTCCTGATTACATCTGGGGTGCAGATAGTAACAGGTCGTGGATTTGCCCGTTTTTTCCCTTTTGGAATTAATCCCAAGCGACCCTTTCCCTTTTTATTAAGCACTGAGCTAATTCCACACTTTGACACCATAAAATAACTTTTTTGCAAGCCTCAATAATCGCGGAATAACTATAATTAGCCCTTCCCAAAATGGGTCTATCTTCTTAGGCATTATGAGAGCAACATGCGTGCGAGTGTAACAGAAGCAGCACACTGACTGGTTTGATCACCTCACACACTCCTGTCCTGATGACTCACACTCCAACGTCACAATCTACTTGGCAAATCGTTATCGGAGATCGGAAACAACCCTGTATAATCTAGTTACATCTTCCACTTCCATAATCTTCTGTAAAAATTTCATCATGTTACATATCTTTTTACTGTCTTTTAAAGAATTGAAGTTCTTTGTAACTGTAAGGAATCATATTCTGAAAAAAAATTGTTATTGTTTTTTTTAAATATGTAGCATATATTTAAGAGCTAAAAGTTTAGTCTACAACATATAACGAGGAGTAAATATTTTTTCTTCATATTACTGAAAAAGTAACTTGTTTACAATATTGTACAAATATATCTTGAAAAAAAGTTACTCATTGGTTTCTATGAGGGTTTCAGACGGTACAAGAAGCATTACCAGATGAATATTTTTCAGATCTTTTGAGGAACAACACAAATGGATAAATTCAGTGCACACACAAAATATAATGCTCTGATTCTTTACTTGTACCCAAAGAGGATCTCTGAAAATCACCAGGTTAAGATATCTCATAGAACAGAGATAAACCTTTTGAATCTGACTTCACATTTGGTCAAGCTGTATCTCCTGTAAAGCATGCTAGAAAACTGAAAACCTGTAATTCAAATATAAGAGAACATGAATGGGGATATAGTTGTTGGAAGATTAAAATTTGTAAGAATCTGTGCACAACCTCAAGACTTCAGACAAACAATTAATTATATTTATTTTACATTACTTCACTCACAGAAGGCAACAGCAGTGCAGAATTAAGAGTATCGATTGAAGGCATGTGCCTTCTAAACTCATATGACTTATAACAATACAACCTTGATATTACACATGTTACACGAGTGATTTAGTGGGAAATATCAAAATCGACCAATGTATGGGAACACATGAAGAAGACACCCAAACTAGAAATGGTTGTAGGTTACTTGATTTTTCAGGACACAACAAACTACAAATCATGAATACAATATTTGAACATAGGATAGCTACAAATTTACATGGGAGGCTAGAAATTTGAGATCAATTGCAGATTATATATTATGTAACAACAAAATCACAGATATGATATTGGATTCAAGGGTATTTCGAGGCCCAGAAATTGAAACAGATCATCATCTCTTAGTTAACCCAAAAAGGATCAAACCAAGATGGTATAAAAATAAATAGGATATACAAAAGAATCAAGAAAAATCTTTTTGAGTAAGTCTTTTTTAGAGACCAAAGCATGAAATGGTTATATCAAAGAAGGTTAGATTTAATTATGAAAGACAAACCAATTCAAGACAATACAGAGAATGAATGGGAGGCTCTTCAAAACATTTTAAATCAGGCAGCAGAAGAAAGTCTAGGTATGAAGAAAAAGTAGAAAAAAAAAGGGCTAGGAAGATGGGATAATGAAATCAAGAAGGTTATATTGGAAAAATGAGAGGCCCACAAAAAATATATCTCACACAGAGAGAAGAAGTTAAAATAGAATATAAAAGAAAACGAGCAATCGCAAAAAGAGAAAATCAGAAAAAATAGGGAAACTGGAAAGAATCTGTAGCTTACTTGGAAAATGATGTATATAGGCCTCAACCACATACTTATAAAATTTTAAAACAGCTAAATAGTGAATTGAAAGAAAACGTGAAGGTAAATGTTATCTCATTAAACACTTGGTCACAATATTTTCAGAAATTATGGTCAGAGACAATAAAATCTCTTGAACTTCCAGAGATGGAAAAAAGAAGATGAAAAAATTGGAACCAATATCTTATTTTGAACTGGAACAGGTTTTGAAGAAAATAAAAAATAATAAGGCCCCAGGAGAAGATTCATTAAATAATCATCATCATCATCATCACTCCAGGGATTAGGCAATTGCCCGTTCCGACTTCATAATGCATCAGCCCAACGTCTTCTAGGTTTTCCAACATCACGCCTTCCTCTTGCTTGATAATTTCTTGCTAACAATGGATATCTCTCCTTACTCATTCCATCCATGTGATCAATCCATTTCTGTCTGTAATTCGTGACTTTATCCAATAAAGGCTGTACTTTCAATTCTTCTCTTATATCCTCATTTCTTATTCTATCAAGTCTTGTACATCCTTTTACTTGTCTTAGGAACCGCATCTCCGCCGTCTGTATTCTATCCTTCTGTCTTTTCACTGGAGCCCAAGTTTCACATCCATACAATATTGTGGGAACCGCCATAACATTATACATTTTTATCTTGGTTTCTTTTCTAATTTTATTTTTGAATGTTCTCTGTATTGTTCCACACACCGTCTGAAATTTATTTATTTTGGAGTCAATTTCTCTTTCCACATTGTAGCCAACATCACAGCCCAAATATTTGAAACTAGACACCTGTTCTATACTTTGATTTTCTAAAATAATTTTGGATCTCACTGGATCTCTTCCTCTAAAAGCCATGGTCTTCGTTTTCCTTACAGAAATCTTTAGATCGTATAATTTACATATTTCATTTAATGCATGCATTGATTTCTGTAAGTCTTCATTTCTCTCCATTATGATTACATCGTCAGCAAATAGAAGATTATTTATGCACACTTTATTATCCATTCTTATTCCTGGATTTACTAAAACTTTCCATTTAATTAAAATATCGTCTATATATATATTAAACAAAGTGGGTGATAAACTACATCCTTGTCGTAATCCAGTATTTGTTTTGATTGCATCTGTTATTTTGAATCCGGTATCTATAATTATATTTGTGTCTTCATATAATTTCTTTATTGTTTCAACAAGGCACAGCGGGTATCCTTTCATTCGTAATATTTCCCATAATTTTTGTCTGTTTACTCAATCGAAGGCCTTATCCAAATCTATAAATCATATGTGACTTTCTAAGTTATGTTCTCTTCTCTTTTCTATGAGTTGTTTTAGTGTAAAGACATTGTCTATACATGACCTTCCCTTTCTGAATCCACTTTGATTTTCACTTATTATTACTTCTGTTATGTTTCTCAATCTATTATTTATTATTTTCGTATATATCTTGTAGCCAGTATTCATTAAGCTAATCCCTCTGTAATTCTCGCAATTTCTCCGGTCTCCTCTTTTGAATATATTCTTCACAGTTGCTGTTTTCGAAGTGGTTGGAATCCCATAGGTCTGCCAACATATATTAATTAGATGAAGTATTCGTAGTTTACACAATATTCCACTATATTTGACTAACTCCATATTTATATTATCTAATCCTGTTGCTTTCCTATTCTTAGTGGTTTTCAAAGCCATTTCTAATTCATTTATGTCTATTACATCAATATTTTCCATTTTTATTTCTTCCTCCTTGTTCTCTTTTCCTTCAATTTCCTCCTTTTTCCAAAGTTTTTCATAATGTTGGATCCATTCTTGTTCTGGGATTATATTCAATCTGGCAGAATCTTTCTCAGTCTGATTTAGATGTTTCACTAATTTATAACCTATTTCTTGACTTCCATACATATCATGTTATACTGAGCTTATAAATTTATCCCATGACTCCTGATTGGGCTTTTCTTATAATGCTTTTAGCAATTCTCCTTTTCATTTTATATTCTTCATAAGATTCTTCTGTTTTCAGTCGTAAGTATGTATGATATGCTTTTTGTTTTTCGTTCACTGCATTTTGTATATTCGCATTCCAAGTTCTCAAGCCCTTCCTATTTCTTATTCTATTTTTCTTTCCTAATATCTCATTTGCTGTTTTGTGCATTACATTTGATATATTTTCCCATTCAATATTTATATCTTCTGACGTCGCTATCTCTGATATATATTTATTCATTCTGCTTTCATAATGTTGTCTAATACTTTGATCTTGTAATAAATATACTTTATATACTTCTTCTTGGTTTCTTTTGTTCTTTATGTTATTTTTCCGCCATTTAGCTATTATGTTTATTTTACTTATCACATGATAGTGATCAGAGTATATATCGCTGCCTCTATGTACTCTCACATCTTTTACCAAGGCTCCTAGCTTGTTGTTTACGATTAAATAGTCAATTATTGATCTTGAGTATATCCACTTCTTGTATATTTATGTATGTCCTTTTTTTTCGGAAATAAGTATTCATTATTTTTAATTGATTATAGGCTGAAAACTTTCTCAAATCCTGTCCATTATCATTTATTGTTATTTCTCCATTATTTCCTATTACATTAGGTATAGGGACATTGCCTACTCTGGCATTTAAGTCTCCACTTATTATTAAATGATGATCTTTTGTATATTTATCAACTAATGTTTGTAATGTTTTATACATTTTTTTTTGTTTCTTCTTTTCTTACCTTCCTCTGGGGCATACACAGCAATTATCATCATATATCCTCTTTCAATTTTAAATCTGGCTATCAGGATTCTTTCATTTATAAACTCATGGCTATTCAATTTGTTTCTTCCATTTTTCATCTATTAAAATTGCTACTCCAATACTGCGCTCTTGTTATGTCTGTTCTACTCCGCTATACAACATAGTATAGTGTTTTAAGTCCTTTGTTCCTTTTAGATTCTTTTTTGTTTCTGTTATTGTTGCTATATTTATTTCTTTTTTCGTTAATTCTCTTTCTAATTCTTCTTCTTTTGTATTTATTCCCCTTACGTTCCAATTTCCTAATTTAAAAATGTCCTTTATTACAAATTGTATCCTTTTATCTTGCTTGGGTCGGTTCCTTTTATGACAATCCGGCTGATTCCCATGAAGCTTCTCAGTAAGATAAATGTCTCCTGGAGCGCTTCGCAGGACAAGGATGGTGGAAGGGCTGCTTCCTCTGAGCCTCCAAACATGCTCCTCTGGGTATCCACCCCCCAAGAGAGGGCTGCTTCTTCCGCTCTTCAAGCCCTACAAGTTTAGCTGTGCTATTCCTTGTCCCCCTGTTGACCGTTGAAGACTTGACGAAGATGTGGCCGCCCAATATGGATACAGACGCCATTCCTTCGTTGTGAGCTATACTTATTTCCCCTCGCCTCTTACCCACCAGCAAGATTAACCTAAGTCAATCTTCCCCAGTAGGGTCATCTGGTTCATCGGGTACTAAGCCCCCCACCACGTCAAGGTGATAGCTCATTAAATATAGAACTATTTAAGTATGAAAGTAAGGCATTTTTAGAAATATTTCTTCATTTTCTATACATAATTTGGAGTAGAGGAGATATACCCAAAAGCTGGACTAAATCAATAGTGATTCTAATTTTTAAAAGAGAAGGTGATATAAAATCTTGCGAGTTATAAGTTTATTAAACACAGGATATAAAATATTTGCTAATATAATTAAGAACAAATTACATAAATATTATGAAAAACTTCATGGTGAAGAGCAAAATGGTTTCCGGAAAGGAAGATCTTGTTGTGATGGGTATTTTTCATTAAAATCATTAATAGAAAAACAAAGAGAATACAATGTGAAAACTCATACCACTTTTTTAGATTTGGAAAAGGCTTAAGACAGAATACGTAGAAACAAACTACTAAAAATTTTAGCCACAGACCAGATGCCACAACAAATTATATTAAATATATATATCCAGTACAAATCCAATTTAATTGTAGTATGAAGTGACAATAAAGTATCACAATGGCAGGAAATTCATACAGGAGTGAGACAAGGATGCCCTCTATCACCACTTTTATTTATCATATATATGAATCAGATAGTTAGAAAATGGAGAGAACAATGTCATGGACATATACAATTGAATAGAAATATGAAATTAGATATGTTGAAAAGTGGAGAGGCCCTCAAAAGTATAGTAATTTTCACAGACGTAGCATTACTGGCACCCTCAGAGGACGAATCACAATATTCAGTATATAATTTTAACAAAATAGCCATAAAATATAACATGAAAATCAATACAGAGAAAACAAAAGTAATGGCTTTTCAAGGAAAATACCCTGTTCATAGCAAAATTTGTATAGATTCAAAAACACTGGAAAGAGTAAATTCATTTACTTACTTGGGATACACATTAACATATTTTGATGAAGTAGACATAGCAAATAAAATTATTAATTCTAATAAAACCATGGGAATAATAAATTCAGTAATGAAACCTTTGCTAGTCCAGAGTATGGTTATACAAACCCTTAGCAAGACCTGCACTTTGCTACGGCAGTGAGGGAAGGAGAAGAGAGTAGGATAACTTCTAGTGAAATGAGATTCATGAGGTATACAGCCTCAACCTAGGGAGTACAGGACCTTGAAGTTGGTGGTGGAGCTTGTGTGTCCCAATGATCCTGAGAGTTATGCTGACGGTAGCATAGCTACTGGTAGGGTCTTCCTTGTCAGACAGGTCAAAGGCGAGGGACCAGACAAAGAAGTACTCCAGAAGAGGGTTTCAACGACAGCTTCGGCGGGGAAGGAGTCTTTCCAAACTGCACAACTGGTGGATGAAGTTCCTCATGGGTAGATCAGACTCAAGAGCTGTAGTAAAAGCAACTGATATAGGGGACAGAAACCTCGAATTCAAATGACCCGGCCCTCGAAGTTGGAGGTTGGACATTAGGCCAGCTCCCTAACTCCGTAAGAACAATTACTGGCTAAAGAACCTCAACATAATGTAACCAGATGGATTACTGGACATAGACCCAAGCAAGGACAACGAAATATGAATAAATTGTGCATTGGTACCTGGAATGTTAAAACTCTCCTTCAACCCGGGAAAATCCAAGAAATGGCAGAACAACTCAACAAAACTAATTTAGATATTATGGCAGTCCAAGATACTAGATGGAGTGGTAATGGCAGCATAACTAAGAAAGACTTTTCTATATTTTACAGCGGACATGCTTCTAATTCAGTCCAGGCTGGCACTGGATTTATATATAAAAAACAAATACTAAAGCATGTAATAAATTACTCTCCCTACAATGAAAGAATTTGTAAATTACGAATTAAAGGGAAAATATAATAAAATAACCTTAATAAACGTATATGCACCAACAGAAGAAAAACAAATTGAAGTAAAAGAATAATTTTATGAAGATTTACAGAAAATAATCGAAACTATACCTAAAAGTGATACAACCACAATCTTAGGAGACTTCAATGCTCAGTTAGGGAAAAAACCAGCATATAGTATTATAACTGGGAAACAAACCTTACATAATGAAACAAATAATAATGGTCATATGTTATGTGAATTTATGATAGTTAACGATCTCAAAATAATGAGCACCCAATTCCAACACAAAAATGGATACATAAAGGGACATGGGTATCACCAGATCACTTGGTAACAAACCAAATAGATCATGTGATAATAAACTATAACAAACAGGATTTAATTGAGGATGTAAAGTCAATGAGAGGCCCAAATATTGATTCTGATCATTACCTAGTAAAAGTAGTAATCAAACAAAAACATCCTAAAATATATAGAAAGAAATTAATACAGCAAATCAATGTAATTAAATGGAATAAAACAAATCTTCAGAATCCCTTTAAAATGAGAGAATACAGGAAACTACTACACGATAATTTAAAGAAAGTACCTGAAAATCAAACAATAAATGAAGAATGGAAAAGTATAAAACTACAAAAACTCCAATGTGCTAAAGAGATAATACAAGAACAAGAAAAATCCCCTAGAAATGAATGGTGGAATGATGAATATAGATTATCCATACAAGAGAAAAATAATGCTAGAAAGAAAATGTTACAATTCAAAACTAGAAATAATAATGACCTCTACAAAGAAAAAAGAAAGATAGCTAATGCAATTGTGAAACAGAAAAAGAAAAAATGGCTTAATGAAAAAATTATGAAAATTGAAGAAAATCATAAAAAGAATGATACAACAAAATTTTTTGATAGTTTTAAGAAGTTTAATCAATGGCAGGTAATTCTACCAACCTTTTGTAAAGATAATGAAGACAATCTTATAACTGAAATAGACCTCGTTATAGATAGATGAAAAGACTTCTTCTGTAACGTGTTAAATCCAACTGATACAACGACACCATATACTCTAAGGGTCGAATGTTTGAATGCATTAGACAGTAAAAGGCGTTCTCTGCTGATAAAGTTTTATTCAAACACATTTCTCTTACTCAGAAATCTATTCACACGGTAATAATTGAAAGCTACCTGACAAGGTACCTTAAGATCGTAGCTCAAGATATAAACTTATGTGAAAATCCCGAAGGGAACCGATGGTAACCGATGTAGTTTGAAACTTATCCAAGATGTCGGACCTTGAAGACTTCGATCATGTTTTCGGTATACGCGGAGAAGAGGAATTAGATAGAGTCTACCAAAGAATTCAACTGGAAGAACAGGAGAATCGGCATAATATTGCGCGTCGCAGACGTGTTTTTATACGGTATTATTTGCGGGATGCAAGCATAAATGCATTCCTCTATAGCAGACAAAAATAACGGAAGTGGTTTTATCGCTGAGAATTCTGGGTAATTCGTTGCCAATATTACGAAAACGTCAACATTCATGCATGACCGGTTAAGGCGGCCGTTAATTCGATCTCAGCTCACCAGTGATTGGAAGTAATTTGAGTAGAGACTAATGTATTTGCATACGACCCTAAGAGAGGAAGAATGTAATGAGTATAATCAACAAGAAGTAATACCACCATCATACAATGAAATCTGTTATATAATTAATAATCTTAAATCAAATAAAGCTGCTGGGTCAGATAACATCTCTGCTGAAATAATCAAACAAGGAGGAAGAACACTGAAACTAAAATTATTTGATCTGATTACTAAAATCTGGAAAGAAGAATTATTACCAGAACAATGGAATGAAGGTATTATAATTCCGATTTTTAAAAAAGGAGATAGACTATTGTGTGAAAATTATAGGCCAATTACACTCTTGAATATAGCATATAAGATTTTTGCATGCATTTTAAATAATAGACTCTCAGATATAGTGGAAAATAGTCTAGCTGATTATCAAATGGGTTTTCATCCAAACAGATTCACTATATTTAATTAATGTTGGGAAGTAAACATTATGAGGTATAATCATTAAAATTCATCGGAGAACATATTGTTTAAACAACTCACCTCAAAAGGATTCATGCTTCCATGATATCGTGATTTCAAACATAGTCATGTTCATCATCAGCCATAACTCCGACTGACGAAATTCTTCGGCCATCAACTATTCTATTGTCGCCATCTTCAGTGCTGCCATCTGTGGTTGAATTTATGAACTTTGAAATCAATGTAATTTCGTTAGGGATATCAAAATTCATTGATCTATTTTTGTTTTTCTGAATGTATATTTTTTCCCAAACTGTCAGTTTCAAAGGTTTCTCTACTTGTTTTAAAAGTTTAGCTTCTCTTCCAATTTTATGATGTTCTAATAAACTATGTGCAGCAATTGCAGATTTTTCAATTTCACAATTTTTAATATTTCTGAAATTTTCTTTTGTCCGAATTTCCAAATTCCTTTTTGTTTTTCCTATATAAACTTTATTGCAATCTTCACAATTTATTTGATAAATTCCAGATTTCTTACTGTCTGGAACATTGACTTTTTTATTGGTACTTAGAAGATTACCCAGACTAATTTATTTATTGGTGCCAAAGAAATGTTGTATTTGTCAAAAATTTTTTGAAATTTCCTATGCATTTCAGGATGGTAAGTAATTTTCTTGTATTTTTTTTTCTTTTCTTTGCAATTTTGTAGAGTAGTATATTCATTAAGTCTTTTTTTGTGTTTGAATTTCTTCAACTTATTTATAATTAATTCTTTATCAAAACCATTTAATCTAGCAGTGTTTAAGATATGTTTAAATCTTTGTTGAAATTTTCTTCGTTTAATGGTACATTTGTCAATCTGTAAATTAAGCTATTGAATATTGCATGCTTATGAGCAATGTGATTGAAGCCTGATGATTTAATGTAATTATCTGTATGAGTTCCGTTTCTAAATATATCAAATTCATTTTCAGTGTTTGATCATTCCTAATTATACATAAATCCAAAAAAGGAATTTTGTTTTCTTTTTCTAATTCAACGGTAAACTTTACTGATTCATCCTGAAGGTTCAATAATTTAAGAGCATCTTCAATATCTTTAGAATTTATTATTGCAAAAATATCATCCACATATCTGAACCAAGTCTTAAACATCCATGGGTATGCTTTAGTGATTTGACACTCCAAGTAACTCATGAACAAATCAGCTAAAAATGGTGAGAGCGGATTGCCCATTGACAAACCCGAAACCTGTTGTTAAAATTTTCCATTATAGGTAAAATAAGAATTACTGACACATAGCTTGACACTAAAAGTATTCAGAACTCTTTGGAATTGGTTGACAAATTGAAAAATATGAGTGATGACAGATTGGTTTCACTTGATGTAATTTCATTGTTTCCTAGTATACCAGTTGAAAAAATGCTAAATTTTTTGAGGAAATGGTTAAGTTCTCTAAATATTAAAAATGAAATATTAGAGGAATATATAACTCTTACTAAGCTATGTGTCAGTAATTCTTATTTTACCTATAATGGAAAATTTTACCAACAGGTTTCGGGTTTGTCAATGGGCAATCCGCTCTCACCATTTTTAACTGATTTGTTCATGAGTTACTTGGAGTGTCAAATCACTAAAGCATACCCATGGATATTTAAGACTTGGTTCAGATATGTGGATGATATTTTTGCAATAATAAATTCTAAAGATATTGAAGATGCTCTTAAATTATTGAACCTTCAGGATGAATCAGTAAAGTTTACCGTTGAATTAGAAAAAGAAAACA
The DNA here is from genome assembly GCA_030220185.1 of Diploptera punctata. Lineage (NCBI taxonomy): Eukaryota > Metazoa > Arthropoda > Insecta > Blattodea > Blaberidae > Diploptera > Diploptera punctata. The sequence continues at coordinate 1,080,970 of JASPKZ010000004.1, forward strand.
AAATTCCTTTTTTGGATTTATGTATAATTAGGAATGATCAAACACTGAAAATTGAATTTGATATATTTAGAAACGGAACTCATACAGATAATTACATTAAATCATCAGGCTTCAATCACATTGCTCATAAGCATGCAATATTCAATAGCTTAATTTACAGATTGACAAATGTACCATTAAACGAAGAAAATTTCAACAAAGAGTTTAAACATATCTTAAACACTGCTAGATTAAATGGTTTTGATAAAGAATTAATTATAAATAAGTTGAAGAAATTCAAACACAAAAAAAAGACTTAATGAATATACTACTCTACAAAATTGCAAAAGAAAGAAAAAATACAAGAAAATTACTTACCATCCTGAAATGCATAGGAAATTTCAAAAAATTTTTGACAAATACAACATTTCTTTGGCACCAATAAATAAATTTAGTCTGGGTAATCTTCTAAGTACCAATAAAAAAGTCAATGTTCCAGACAGTAAGAAATCTGGAATTTATCAAATAAATTGTGAAGATTGCAATAAAGTTTATATAGGAAAAACAAAAAGGAATTTGGAAATTCGGACAAAAGAACATTTCAGAAATATTAAAAATTGTGAAATTGAAAAATCTGCAATTGCTGCACATAGTTTATTAGAACATCATAAAATTGGAAGAGAAGCTAACTTTTAAAACAAGTAGAGAAACCTTTGGAATTGACAGTTTGGGAAAAAATATACATTCAGAAAAACAAAAATAGATCAATGAATTTTGATATCCCTAATGAAATTACATTGATTTCGAAGTTCATAAATTCAACCATAGATGGCAGCACTGAAGATGGCGACAATAGAATAGTTGATGGCCGAAGAATTTCGTCAGTCGGAGTTATGGCTGATGATGAACATGACTATGTTTGAAATCGTGATATCATGGAAGCATGAATCCTATGAGGTGAGTTGTTTAAACAATATGTTCTCCGATGAATTTTAGATTCACTATAGTTAATATTTTTATTATTAGACAAATATTTGAAAAATGCCGTGAATACAAAATTAATTTATATAATTTGTTCAATGATTACACTCATGCATTTGACTCCATACAAATAAATAAAATTATTGAATGTTTGACACAATATAAGGTACCCAATAAATTGATAAGATTAATTGAATTAACACTTAAAAACACAACAGCTAAAGTTAGAATAAATAATAAACTCAGCAAAGAATTTAAATTAAGGTAGAATTTTTTATCACTCACCTCATATTGTTCTTCTTATTTGACTATAAACTAGTTTCGGAACATAGTTTCTGTTCCATCCTCAGTATCGTCACGACTGTTGTTTTGTCGTCTTGAAGAGCTGTCCTTCGCTCCTTCCATTGGCTGACTGAAAAACCTCGAAACCAGGTCATTCTCACCGGGAATTTCAAAGTTCATCAATTTCTTCTTTTCGCTCTTTTGAATGTAGATCTTTTCCCAAACAGTAAGTTCTTTAGGTTTTTCTATTTGTTTTAATAATTTAGCTTCTTTCTCAATAAGATGTTTTTCAGACCATGCATGGGCAGCAACTGCAGATTTTTCTACTTCCCCTTTCTTGACATACCTGAGATGTTCTTTCATTCTAGTTTTCAAGTTTCTCTTAGTTTTTCCTATGTAGAATTTCTCACATTCTTCACATTTAATTTGATATATCCCTGATTTGTTTTCTTCTTTAATTTTCTCATTCTTATTAGGTCTAATCAGTCTACTGATGCTGTAGTCATTTTTGGGTGCTAACCTTATGTTGAAATCTTTAAAAAATTTTTGAAACTTGTGGTGTTTTAATGGATGATATGTGAATTTTCTAAATTTTACATTTTCTTCTTTTACTTTTAGAAGAGTGCTTTGATTAATACTTTTTTGTCTTTTGAACTTGTTTATTTTCTTGAGTATCATTTTTATTGCAAAACCATTTTTCGTGGCTACGTTGATTATGTGTTCTTTTTCTTTTTCATAATTTTCTTTGTTCATTGGTATGTTCACTAATCTATGTGTCAAACTATTGAAAACTGCTTCTTTGTGAGCTATGTGATTGAAACCTGAAGCTTTTAAGTAGTTATCTATATGTGTCTTCTTTCTGTACATTCCTAATTCTATCTTATTTTCTTCATTCCTTTTTAAGTTGAGATCTAAAAATGGTATTTCTCCATTGATTTCCTTTTCCACAGTGAACTTTATAGTTTGACTTTCAATTATATTATTTTTAGTCTGGACATCTTACCTCAATATTAATGTTGATTTGTTCTTGAACATGTTTCAAAACAATTCTGTTTTATCGTCAGCTTTCCCAGACTGGTTTTATTTATGTTGCATTATGTTGCACAACCTGGATGTCGATGTCAGCTCCATCCTGTGGTTGGCCAAAGAACCTCCAAACAAGGTCACGCTCCATCGGAATATCAAAATTCATAACTCTGTTTCTGACGATAAAACAGAATTGTTTTGAAACATGTTCAAGAACAAATCAACATTAATATTGAGGTAAGATGTCCAGACTAAAAATAATATAATTAAAATAACCTCAAAATATAACTTCCTAAAATTAAATATTGACTTTCAATGTTCAATAATTTTAATGCATCATCTATCTGTTTATGATTAACTATTGCAATTATGTCATCCACATATCTGCACCAGAACTTTGAAAATTAAACGATGTCCATTAATTATCTTATGTTCAAAATTCCCCATGAATAGGTTAGCTAAGAATGGAGATAAAGGGTTTTCCATCGAAAGTCCTGAATTTTGTTTATAAAATCTTCCATTGCAAATAAGCATTCCGAAAGACCAAACTGTGGAAATTTTAGAGATTTGGCTGAACAATAATAAAATTGAAAAAGGAATGATAGTCGAATATAAATCTTTAACTAAATTATGAATCGATAATATTTTTTTCACCTACAATGGAAGATTTTATAAACAAAATTCAGGACTTTCGATGGGAAACCCTTTATCTCCATTCTTAGCTAATCTATTCATGGGGAATTTTGAATATAAGATAATAATTAATGGACATCGTTTAATTTTCAAGTTCTGGTGCAGATATGTGGATGACATAATTGCAATAGTTAATCATAAACAGATAGATGATGCATTAAAATTATTGAACATTGAAAGTCAAACTATAAAGTTCACTGTGGAAAAGGAAATCAATGGAGAAATACCATTTTTAGATCTCAATTTAAAAAGGAATGAAGAATATAAGATAGAATTTGGAATTTACAGAAAGAAGACACATATAGATAACTACTTAAAAGCTTCAGGTTTCAATCACATAGCTCACAAAGAAGCAGTTTTCAATAGTTTGACACATAGATTAGTGAACATACCAATGAACAAAGAAAATTATGAAAAAGAAAAAGAACACATAATCAACGTAGCCACGAAAAATGGTTTTGCAATAAAAATGATACTCAAGAAAATAAACAAGTTCAAAAGACAAAAAAATATTAATCAAAGCACTCTTCTAAAAGTAAAAGAAGAAAATGTAAAATTTAGAAAATTCACATATCATCCATTAAAACACCACAAGTTTCAAAAATTTTTTAAAGATTTCAACATAAGGTTAGCACCCAAAAATGACTACAGCATCAGTAGACTGATTAGACCTAATAAGAATGAGAAAATTAAAGAAGAAAACAAATCAGGGATATATCAAATTAAATGTGAAGAATGTGAGAAATTCTACATAGGAAAAACTAAGAGAAACTTGAAAACTAGAATGAAAGAACATCTCAGGAATGTCAAGAAAGGGGAAGTAGAAAAATCTGCAGTTGCTGCCCATGCATGGTCTGAAAAACACCTTATCGAGAAAGAAGCTAAATTATAAAAACAAATAGAAAAACCAAAAGAACTTACTGTTTGGGAAAAGATCTACATTCAAAAGAGCGAAAAGAAGAAATTGATGAACTTTGAAATTCCCGGTGAGAATGACCTGGTTTCGAGATTTTTCAGTCAGCCAATGGAAGGAGCGAAGGACAGCTCTTCAAGACGACAGAACAACAGTCGTGATGGTACTGAGGATGGAACAGAAACTATGTTCCGAAACTAGTTTATAGTCAAATAAGAAGAACAATATGAGGTGAGTGATAAAAAATTCTACCTAATAGTGAGAATTCCTAAAATAAGTAAAGAATTTAAAGTTGAATCTGGAGTTAAACAAGGAGATCCCTTATCCGCAACACTATTTAGTGTAGTAGTTGATTCAATAATGAAACATTTAGACCTAAGAGGTAATATAAGTACGAAATCTAAACAATGTATTGCATATGCAGATGACATATTGATAACAGCAAGGAACATACCAACACTAATAGAAAGTTTCCAGTTGCTGATAGAAAAATCAGTTGAATATGGATTAATAATAAATAATTCCAAAACAAAATACTTAAAATGTACAACAAGAAATGAAAAAATAAGTAATCGGAACATCAATGATACAAATATAGAAGAAGTAAAATCATGTAAATATCTTAGTTCAACTGTAAATGGAAAAAAATATATAGAGGAAGAAATTGGTGAAAGAATTTCTTTGGGCAATAAAGCTTACTATGCAAATAGAATACTATTCAAAAGTAAACTTGTCTCCAGATTAACTAAAGTTAAACTGTATAATTCAGTAATAAGACCGATTGTAACTTATGGCTGTGAAACATAGGTACTGAAGGGGTCTGATAAACAAAAACTATTAATCTTTGAAATGAAGATCTTACGGAGAATTTTTGGACCAATTAGAGAAAGCAATAGCACATGGCTTATACGAATGAACTCTCAATTAAATAATCTAATATGAAATAAAAATATAATAAACCACATTAAAGCTCAAAGACTGCGCTGGTTTGGACATATAAATAGAAAGCAGGAAGACAAGCTTATAAGAAAAATATACAAATGGAAACCAATGTGCACCAGAACAGCTGGACGCCCAAAAAACAGATGGCAGGATGATGTTATAAAAGATGTATTAGAAATGAAAATTGGAAATTAGCCGTCTGTATCCAGGGATAGATCTAGGTGGAGAAAAATTGTTGAGGAGGCCAAAACTTCAATGAGGTTGTAGTCACCTACTAAAGAAGAAGAAGAAGAAAAAGAAGAAGAAGAAGTATACAGCAGGATATACGAAATGGGATCACAAACATAATGACAATATTTGGAAGGAACTACATTTAGAACCGGTCATTGAGTACATACATTGATACCAGAACAACTGGATGAATCATTTGTGACGAATGAGTTCAGATAGAGTTCCCAAGGCCTAGCTTCGTTATTGTCCAAGGGAAGAGATCTCTGGGCCATCCAAGAAAATGCTGGATACAAAATTCATCAGTGAGATCGTAACAGGGATGTAGGTCTAAGACTTGGTTGGATGAAGAAGAAGAATAAGACTTGTGAGTTAGGAAAAAAAATCATCAAATAAATATTATACTACACACTAAATCAACCCAGGAAGTTACTACAGACCTCACGGGCTATGCTAGTGTCCCCCTACGTACAGGGGGGTAGATATTGCCAAACTCATAATAACAGTATTTGTTTGTATAGGGAGGTGGGGGGGGAAGGTTAGCAGTACTTTTTCCAAATCTATGTACTATACATTTAAAATTTTTTTTTTTTCTTTTACGGCATGCAAACTAGTTTTATAGTAAATATGAGAGTCAACACTTTCACACAGGATAGTACAGGTCCACATGAGCTCAGTGACAAGTGGTAACTGTTTTTTTTCTTTAAGAGGGGGTGTCTTGGACGGCTACAACTTACAACTCTGTACCTGCTGTGTTGCATATTTCAGTTTTATTCTCTCAAGAAAATACTGTTAAAATGGTAACCCAGTTCCCTATTCCCTGGGTTGAATCTGAATGCATCTGTGTTACAATATTAGCTTTTAGTTCATAAAAATTGTTCTTCTACTATAATAATAACAACAATAAACTGTTTTTCTTTCCAGATATAGCAGTTGGTGCACCATATGATGGTATAAATGGCAGGGGAGCTGTATACATTTATCATGGTTCAGAAAAGGGCATAATGGAAAAACCATCTCAAGTCATTTTAGCTGAAGATGTCCTATCTTCATTGTCCACTTTTGGATTTTCTATTTCCGGTGGTGTGGATCTTGATGAGAATCAGTATCCAGATCTTGTGGTAGGAGCATATGAAGCAGATACTGCTATTTTCCTCAGGTAAAAGTATATGTTTCAACATATCCACCCATCAATAATTGATAGGAAGTAATACTGTGAGGTAATTTATCAAGAGATTGAATAAAAATGTACACCTCACCTCATATTTTGTTTTCTCACCTGGATATATTTTGGGGACAATCATATCATAATATTGCTTTATCTATAGTCATATGCAGAAAATATATCATCAGTTTTAAAGGTTATAAACTCACTTAAAGTAACTATGTATCTTTCTAGATTAATAAGTTTATATATATATATTCATTTAATTGGGAATCATAAACAGCTCATAACAAACTAAAAATTTAGGAGTGGGAGCTCAAATTTGAATGTCTTGCCTTCTGGACAGTGCAATTTATCAGACAATTTGGAAATTGCATCTCAGAAGATAGAGAAAACATGTTTGTAAATAATTAAAAAACAGTGTTTATGAATATTGGATTTTAGTGATATAATATTGGCAATGAAAATCAAATATGGTGATATTAAAAGAACTAAATAATTTAAATACCTCAAGGATATATTTTCATGCTAAAAAGTATTGAGAATGAAGCAATTGATAATTTTTTTATTATTCCGGCTTTTACAATGAATATACATTTTTCCGGTACCCAAGTTCACTGTTAACTACACATTTGTTTCAACACATTTTTCCATTCTTGTCTGTTCATCCATATATCTTCTTCTATTTCCATTCCCTCTTAGTTTCATTGATTCCCTGAATCCACATAATATTTGGTCTACCCTTCTTTAAGGCAATAAAAATGGAGACATGTTTAGATAATGAATTTATAAATTGGATCGATCCCCTTTCGTCCCTCTTGGGGAAGTTTATTAATCTAACTAATTTAGTTACACTTATTTTCCTATAGATGTCTGTGACATATGGTTAGTACATCTAATAGGAAACTAGGGTGTTACTTAGAAGAATATTGGTTAAATTTCATATTTCACAGGCCTTTTTATTCAGGTTTGGGGGTTCTTTTATGAGCCTGAAATTCTTCAAACTCGAGATTCACAGCTTAAAGTTCCTCCCAGAGGGCTTGTCCCTAGGATTTTTTCCACCCTAAATATCCCAGATAACCAATTCGGATTTAGGAAAGGAAAATCCACTCTGCAAGCAGCATCCGCATTATTATATGAGATAGAAGCAGCCCTCAACAGACCGAAAGGGAAATACTACGTGGTCTTCATAGATTATGAAAAAGCGTTCGATTACATAAACAGAACAAAACTACTCACGAAGATGAGGGACATGATTGGAAACGAGCACCCCATTGTTGGAATAGTACACGACATAATGAGGCGAAACTGGTTACAAATAACAGATGAGGTTGCGGCATCAGACGAGGTTATGCAAACAAATGGGATACTACAAGGAGACCCCATCAGCCCGCTACTATTTAACATAATGACGGCTGACATTGGGAAAGCAACGAACGGGACCACGCTGGTAATGTATGCGGACGACATGGCTATTGGGGCAGAAAACAAAGAAGAATTGCAAAAAGGCATAGATGGGATACAACGATGGGCTATGGAAAATGAGTTCAAGATAAACAGCAACAAGACCGTACAAATGGTTTTCAAGATAGGAGGAAGAACAGCGGCAAGTGAAAATCTAAAACTAGGAGAAGAACCGATAAGAATGGTCAACAAGTTCAGATATTTAGGCATAACACTGCAGCCAACAACAAAGTCTTTCAGCGCACATGTGCAGGAGAGAGCAGCAGCAGCAGCTATAAGAGCTATGTGCAGTATCAAAGACATCACATCGTTAAAATTAGTCACAGCCATGAAATTATTCGCATCAGTGATCACCCCGATCATCACCTACGGGATAGAACTGATATGGGAGAAACTATCGACCAGCGATATGGAGAGGTTAGAAAAAGTAAAACCAAGATTCATAAAAAAGGCATTAGGTGCAAGCAAATACACACCAAATAGAATGGCCTATATGCTAGCCAGAGAAACCTTCTTCCTAGAGGACCTGAGGCAAAGGATACTACTGCCAGCAAAGGAGCCATATAAGAAAGTCATCGAAAAAAAGAAACAGAGAGAAAAAGAGATCGACGAAGATTTCTACGCCTCAGATGCCATGGTAAACAGAGAGTGGACTGGAAGTAACCAACCACAAAGGCACAGAATCATAGGTTTAGCAACACACGGATATCATCACAAAATGTGCAAAAATGCAAAATTCCACCAACCGAGTGATTCGTGTGAATGCAAGATATGCGACCAAAAGTGTGAGCGATACCATTACAAACAATGCAGAATATGGACAGGATCACTGAACGAACTCATAAAAGACAAATCATAAACTTATAACTTAATGCTCTTTCGAGTGCCTCTTACCAATTTATTAATATCCACTGACCCAAGCCAGGTTTGAATCTGTGACCATCAGACTAGAGACAAGGAACATAACCATTTAAAAACATCAATAGTTCTCTTGTAATATAGTAAAGACTAGTGTATATCAAGAGATTTAAAGTAAAATATATATTTTTTAGGAATATTCCACAATATAGTGTTTCACCTTCAACCCAGAGTGATTTGTCACCAGATGTTCCTATCTAAAGCATCTTCTTCTTCTTCTTATTCTTCTTCTTCCTTCCAAGTATTAGGCCAAGGCCTGTTACGATCCTATAGAAAATTTTCCCTCCAGCGTTTCATAGGACGGCCTAGTGATCTTCGTCCTCTTGGTATATAATTATAAACAGCTTTGGGGATCCGATTTGAACTCATTCTTTCAAGATGGTGTTTCCAATTTAGTTGGTACTGTTTAATATATTCCAAAATTAGCGTAGTATTCAATTCTTTTAAGATATCGGTTTTCCTTTTCCGATCCCATCTGGTGTAACCCGCTGTTCTGCGCATGAATCTCATTCCACAAGCCGTTATTCTGCTTTCATGTTGTTTTTTTGGTGTCCATGCTTCACTACCATAGGTCAAAACTGGTCTAGCCAAAGTGTTATATAAACATAATCTGGTGTTTTTTTGTACAAGGGATGGTTTCATAACTTGATTAATAATTCCTAAACTTTTATTATAACTAGTAACTTTTTCAGGGATATCCTTTTCATCCCAGATAGGGAGATAATATCCAAGATATTTAAATTGATTAGATCTCTCTAAAATTTTATTCTGGAGACAGATTTTACTTTGTATGGGGTCCTTCCCATGAAATGCCATAATTTTAGTTTTGTTAATTGATATTTCCATATTAAATTTGGCACCTATTTTTTGTAAATTATAAATTGATCATTGCAAATCATTTTCGGAAAGTGCCAGAAGAGCTAAGCATCTTCTTCCCTCAAATCTCTAGCTTTCATACTTCTCTTGACTCCATCCATCCATTGTTCTCTAGGCCTGCCTCTTCCATTTCTTCCATTAGCTTTCCAATTAAGGATCTTCTTTAGTATTCTTTCTTCTTCCATTCTTATGAGGTAGTAAAATTTTAAAGTAGATAAATACCTTGGCAGATGCACCTCAATCAAATTTTATTATGAATTTAATTTAGGCTATATTGAAATTTCATAAGAAGTACACATCTTACTTCATATTTCATTTTGTCACCTGAAGATATTTCAGGTATAATAGTCTCTATATTCAATTAATATGAGTTGGATACTATTTGAAAATATATTTTTATTTAAAATAAATATTGTAGGAAGTGAGAAAATAGTGAATTTTATGTTTTCAGAGCTAGGCCTGTTGTAAATCTGACTGCAAGTGTAACTTTTTTGGAAGAGTCCAAACAGTTAATTCTAGAAGAACAGACCTGCACTCTGGAAGATGGTAGAACAAAGGTCACATGCACTGAACTTAGTGCCTGCCTTGAGTATAATGGTGTAGGAGTTGATAAAAAATTAGGTAAGTTAATTTGAATAATTAAAGTTAGTAGGTATTTTATGTAATGATGCTCTTTAACAGCTCAAGTAATGATTGTCACAGTTACTATCTGGATGTTAAGAGGTCTATTTTTTTTTGGTCAGAGGCCTTTTAATTCAGGCTTGAGATTCTTTTAGATGCCATAAATCTACGACACAAGACCCATAGTTTTACTTCCCTTATGAAGGAAGCTGTGATGACTCTGGCCAGGTTTGCACCTTTGAACCTCATAACTATAGGTGAGTGTGGTAACCACTAATGAAATATCAAAGATTAAATTGTAAATTGTAAATTCAAGGTGTAATTTTAGTTTCTTAATAGTAGTTTATTTGCTACATATGATCAAAAGTACACTGAGTACAATGTAGTTCCTAAAAATAAGATATGAATGATATATGTTTGAAGGTTAAATGAGATTGATGATAACGATAATGATAATAAATGCCTTCCAATAACACAAATATACTCCTATCATATATTAAACAAAAAAAAAGAAGAAGAAAAAACATACTAAACCAAACTGATTAGCATGTGGTCTGAAGAAATGTGAAAAGTGTAGAAGAATCTGTAGTAGCTGCTCACATTTGGTCAGAAAGATATAAAATCGAAGTGAAAAGCAAAATTACTCTGAAATAGAAATATCCAAATTGACTGTTTGGGAGAAGATCTATATCCAGAAATACAAAGATATTACCCTGAATTTTGAAATTCCTGGGGAAAAGGATTTGATTTGTAAGTCCTTCAGTCAACCAAAAGATGGAATAGGAAGTGACATCCAGGGCAGACAACCAAAAATTCAACAGTTTGAATGATCTGAAGATAATGTGCATGAATATTGAAACATGTTCTTGAGAACACAACAAAATTATAAGGTAAGTTTTAATTCAGTTGTGTCCAACCCGCAGGCCGCTAGCGGGCCTTGATCCCATTGCATGCGGCCCACAATGATATTTGCTCTATCACATCACATTCGGCCTGCAGTGATATTTGTAAGTTATAGTCTAAATATAATTTATGAAATAAGTAACTCTATTTGGTATAAGATAAACTTGAAAGAGCAAGACTTTTCCAACACATGTGTTTGCAAAAGTTCATCCTACTCATCCTCTTACTCAAAACATGGAGAAATCACGTCAGTTTTAAGAAACACCCAGCCCACATTTACAATCATGATCCTAGCTACCGTGCATCACTTTGAAGTCTTCCAGTATTGTTGACCGCGTGGTTACCATTTTCGAAGGCGAGTGTGAGCCAGATGTTTTATTATTGTTACATTTTTGTACATTTCAAGTTAGTTTCCATTCATTCGCTCACATTGTAGTGTCAATGTTAGTGAGAGGTTTGAAGAATATAATTAATTCTGTGAGTTTTATAAGTGTTAATTATGGCTTCTAAGTGTAGTGCAAGAAAAGAAAAAAATTCAGATGAAGATAGATCATTTAAAATAATGTGGACAAATCAGTAATTTTTAATGAAATAAACAAGAAAAAGATGTGTTTAATTTACAGTGAAACAGTTTCAGTGTTTATGGAGATACTTCTCAACATAAAGCAACATTACGACACCAAACATGCATCTTCATATGATAAATTTGAGGGTCAATTTTGCGAAGACAAGGTACCCGAACTTCAAATTATACTTTCGGGTCAGCAGTTAATTTTAAAGAATGTGTCACTTCAAACTGAATCCCTGGTAAAACTGAGTTACGCAGTAGCAGAAATTATTGCAAAAAAATCTAAACCATTTTCAGATGGCGAGTTTGTTAAAAGTGCATTGAGAGTGTTGCTGATATTACATGCCCTGACAAAATAACACAGTTTGCAAAATTAAGCTTGTTGCGATAGACTGTAGCTCACTGTATTGACAAATTGGCATCCGATATACAGAGGACTTTAAAATACTGAGCCACAAATTTTCAGTTCTATTCTCTGACACTCGATGAGAGTAGTGATGCTAGCGATACTACCCAATTAGCAGTTTTCTTAAGGGGAGTTGATAAAATTTTAATATTACAGAAGAATTAGCTGTTCTTGTCCCTCTTAAAGGCACCACTGAAGCCAATGATTTAATGGAGAGTGTCACCAAAACCTTGAATCGGCTTGACTTGAAATATACAAATCTGTCTGGTGTAACAACCGATGGAGCTCCTGCATTTACAGGAAAAAGAGAAGAGTAAGTTACATTTCTGCAAGCAGAGGCAGCTTAAGTAGGAAACTGCTAACCACGAAAAAAACTTTGTGCTAAATCCCTAAATTTAGATGGTCTTTTGAAAGTCATTGTAGAAGTAGTGAATTTCATGCATTCACATGGTTTGCGACATAGAGAATTTCAAACTTTTTTTACAAAATCTCGATTCAGAATTAGAAGATATTGTTTATTATACTGAAATAAGATGGCTGAGCCATGGAAAAATGTTGAAGCAAGTGTTTGATCTCAAAAACGAAATACAAACATTTATGAGGGAGAAGGGCAAACCTATTGTTGAATTTAAAGATGCAGAATGGATGTGTGATTTTTGCTTTTCTGGTAGATATAACAACATAATTGAACGAACGGAATTCACATCTCCAAGGTAAAGATCATTACTATGTTTGATCACGTGAATGCCTTTGAAACAAAATTGTGACTCTGGGAATCACAAATAAAAAACAACTTTGTGCATTTCCCAGCCCTACAAAAGTGTAATGCAGTGGAGGAAATTGGTATAAAGCCACTTGTTAAAAGGGTTAACAAGTTTATTTACTCTTTCTTTGGCATTTTTCTATATTAACTTAGGAGGTGATTGAGTATAAAACACACACAAATAATGTCAAAATTAATTATCCATTTCTGTCCAAAAAAGTATATGAAAACTAAAACCACTCTCACATATGGGTGGAAATTAGTATAAAGGCACTTTGTGTATTTCACAGATTAAACCAAAATGACTGAGCACAAAGTTTACAACTAAGTTCTAAAATGTAGTTGAACCTCCATTGTTGTTAATTACTTGGAAGATTCTCTTTGACATTGACTTGATGAGGGTGTTTATTTCTTCCACTGAGATTGAAGCCCACTCTTCCCGAATAACATTTTTCTGCTCAGTCACTGTCCCAAACTGCCATCCATTGCGATACACAGGCCTTGCCAGGATCACCCATAAGTTCTCAATCAGGTTTAAATCAGGACTTCTGGCTGGCCACGTCAAAAGAGGTATTACATTCTTCCTGAACCTCTCCTTTGATTTGGCAGACACATGAATTGGAAGCATTATCTTGCTGAAAAATTAGATCTTCACCAAATTCCTCATACATTCGTATCAATTCAGACTCCAGAAGCTCCTCAGTGCAGGACTCAGAATTCATCTTGGTGCGTATCCATGCCAGTTTCGATCTTCCTTTAAAGAAGAATGCTGCCCAAATCATAACACCTCCACCACCCGAAGTTTCTACTCATTCTAACTTGCTCTTCAGTATGGAGGTCATTCCGGTAATACTGAAGGCCATCATGCTCGTCCAGATTAAACTTCTTCTCATCACTGAACATTACTTTATTCCATTCTGAGGTCCAGGACATGTGTTCTTCAGCAAAAGTCATTCTAGCTTTGTTATGTGCATTGTTCAGAGGTAGTTTACTAAGACTTTATTTGAATTTTTGATTCTTGTCTTCTGACAGAATTTGTCTTAGTCGTCTGGCTGTTAATGACAACTTCAAATCAGCCTGGATTTGAGAAGAAAACATATTCTTACCTTTTGCTTTACGTAAAATAACATGTTTAGTGCGCTCAGACAATTTTCTTGTCCGTCCATATTTCCCGTTTTTTCCATATTGTGAGCCCAGTTTGACAAAATTACCAATGACACATCTTGAAGCCCCAATTTCGTAGGTATTTGTCTATTGGAAAGGCCCATCTGCTTGAAGGCACTAACTCTTGATTTCTCTTCATTTGATAGAGGCTTTCCATGTGGCATTGTACGTACTGCTGACTTGTAACTGATGAACGATGCTCACAGACACGTCGTCTCCATGTAATTGCAGTGTTTTGTTTACATTTATGTCTCTGTAAGAGCCAGTAGTTGACCTGGCTTTATACCGATTTCCACCCCTAGGACAGTGTTTTCTTAGATTTTACATATTATTTACATATATAATAAATACAAAATGAGGAGACCTGTATGAAATTATGTCCAAGATAATTATATGTAATCTATGACACACATACGGTATTTGCATAAATATTTCAGGTTGTTTTACTACTAAAAGTTAGTGGCTTTATACCAATTTCCTCCACTGTAATCAATATTCTCAAAAGTACACATAAATTATATCAGAATTAAAAAACAAATTCTGCGTTAGATTTCAAGACTTCAAGGAGAATATCATAAGTTTAAATTTGTTTTCTTCCCCTTTCTCCATTAAAATAGATGAGATCTCCGAGGATCTGCAAATGGAGTGCATTGATTTTCAATGTGCGTCAGACCTAAAGAATAAGTTTAACAATGTCCCCTTACTACAATTCTATCGCGACTACTTTCCCAGAGAAATATATCCAGGCATTAATAGACATGCACTTTGTTTCGCATCACTTTTCGGTAGCACATACATATGCGAACAAGTGTTTCCAGGATGAAACATGTGAAGTGCGCAACAAGAAAGTGAATCACTGACAGCCATCTGCAGAGTTCGCTTCAAGTTGCTACATTATCAATCAAACCAGATATTGGATGCCTTGTTCGTGAAAAGTAGTGCCAAGTGTCCCATTGACAGGTAAAAAATTAATTATTTAATATAATAATTTTATTTAAATTTATATTCCATCCATAGTAATTCTGCCCAAGGGCAGGTCTTTCATTGCAATCATAGTGTTTTTATGCTATACTTTGCAGCTTTTCTAGGGAATTATATGTGTAGTAGCTTCCCATTCCTTTCCACACTGGTGAAGGTTGATGATGAATGATAAGGATGATGATGATGGCCAGATAATTTTCAGGGACTGTTGGGCCCTAAGATTCCTGACATTTGTCTTATAGGTGAGGAAAAACTCCGAAAAACCCTCATCTAGGAGCCTGTCCCGACCAGGAATCAAACCCTGGGCCTGCTGCGTGACAAGGCAGCATGCTACCTCGAGACCACAGAGATGGACCAAAATTGATATTAAACATACTTTATTTATATTGTTAAATTTAGATTTTAGAATTAGATTTTACATGAAAAAAATATTTTATTTTATTTAAAAAATAACTAGTATATGATTAATATTTTAATAAAAATAACATAACATATTAGCTATTTTATATTTAAATTATGCCAAGAATATAATTTTAAAATATCAAAAGAAAAAACAAAAATAATGGCATTTTGGGGAAACGAACATATAAGATGAAAAATTGTAATAGACAACAAACCTCTGGAACAAGTAACAAATTTTAATTATTTGGGTTGTAATTTTACTATAAACACCAAAACTGAAAGAAACATACATATGAAACTGTCAAAATTTCAAATAATATGCAGAACTATACATAAAACATTAAAGAATAAAACAAGAAGAGATACTAAATTGAAGTTTTATAAAACTTGGGTAATGACCAAAAAATTGCAAAGTAGAATACAAAGCACAGAAATGAACTTCCTTAGAAGAACAAAAGGCTGCACAAGATTGGATCGGATAAAGAATGAAGATATAAGAACAGAGTTAAATATATAGAAAATCAGAGAATATAGAGAGACATGGTTTACACATGTGGAAAGAATGAATGTAACAACATTACCAAGAGCAGCATTCAACTACAAGCCAAGAGGTTCAAGGAATGTAGGAAGGCCAGTGAAAAGATAGACAGAACAACTGTGAGGCGGAACAGGCAATTTTTGCCTAGCCCGTGAAGGGAAGAAGAAGAAGAAGATATTTAAATTAATTGGATCCTAAAAAAGTTGGATCATGCGGCCTGCAAATCAGTTCACCTTAACGATAGTGGTCCTTTTCCAAAAAAGGTTGGACTCACCTCTTTTAATTAATGTTTTATTTTAGGAAGTAATATTTTGAGGTTATTTTAATTATATTATTATGATCATAAGAATATAATTATAAGATGTTAAAGACTCACATTAATTTTTAATCTAATATCATTCCTTGGATTTTTAGACTCTGAAAGATGTCAATTTAGGCATCTAAAATAGGCTTCAAAAACTGTAAAATAGTTTCTAAAATACTAACTTATCCTTTTAATAATATGTAATACTACATAATATCACTATCATTAACAGCAAAATGGTTGTAAAATTTAGAAAATTAAATAATCAACTTTAAGAAATATTGATGTTTTTATTATTCATTTCATACATCTCAATGATGGATAAATCATATTTGAAGAGAAAATTTATATGCTCAGACTTGGACTTGAACCCAGGACTTTGGCTTTCTAGGCCAATACTCTACTGACTTATCCATCTGGGAGAGTTTCAATCCAAATGCAAATTTTTCTCAATTTTTAAAAAAAAAAATTGCATTTCGATTGGAACTTGCCCAGATGGCCCAGTCGGTAGAGCATTGGCCTAGAAAAATTTGCATTTCGATTGGAACTCGCCCAGATGGCTCAGTTGATAGAGCTTTGGCCTAGAAAGCCAAAGGTCCTGGGATCGAGTCCCAGTCTGAGCATATAATTTTTCTCTTCATATATGGTAGATTTATTTATTAATCAAAAAGTAAAATCATTATCATGTTTTAAAATTATTTGAATGCTCTGTTAAAATTATTATTACTTGGCAAACTGAACTGGGACAAATTATATAATTCAAATTTTTAAAAAGCAATTTTAGGTTAAAAACACTAAATTTATAATAGTGGGTAAAATTATCATTTTTAAGTATAATTATAATGTACCAAGTGATATAAGTTTTTATAAAATTTATACCTATATCATTAGTTATTACTAGAGACCGGATGTTAAGGAAAATGCCTATAGTTATTTATTATAGATATTGTAAAAGTGACTTCATATAAGTTCATACCAATGACCCTAAAGTTGTTTACATGAAGTTAATTTTGCCTATAAATGCCTATTTCAGTTATAATGCCTATTTGCCATTTTTTCTCGAAATTAACTTACAAGGGAAGGTCACAATATGTTGTCGCACAGATTATATTCGTACAAAGTGCAATTAATAGAGAAACACCATACAATTTGTAGCTGCTATGGATTATTGGAACAGGAGATACCAGTTGTCAAAGTTACGATGAGAATAACATACATATAAATGATTTTTATTAACCCGTCAGTGTGGAGGTATGTGACATGTACGCAGGTTGAATTCTTCACCAGATGCGGAGCGACGTGACATATACGCTAGCTACACACACTGCTTTAAACTGTTATTATGATCTTTGTGTTTACATTAACTATTTACTGTTTATATAAATTTTATGTAGAGACTTCAAAGTTCATATTAGTGCATATATTAACCCTTTGCCCAGCTCAATGATTTCTACTAGTTAGCTGTGGATAGACATATTCATTTTGTGGTATTTAAATTTTAAATGTCTTCTCGACTATTTTAATTGAAGAATGGCATATGTGGAATAGGTATGACTACTTCTTTGAAAATAATGTGAAACAAATTACATCAGAATCTGGTTGTTTTGTAATTACGAATTTCTTCATGAAATAATTAAACAAATACGTAAAGATACAATATATATATTAAACTAATCTTAATACAACATCTTACAGAGATGGTATTGTTTACA
This sequence comes from Diploptera punctata, assembly GCA_030220185.1. NCBI lineage: Eukaryota > Metazoa > Arthropoda > Insecta > Blattodea > Blaberidae > Diploptera > Diploptera punctata. The sequence goes on from JASPKZ010000004.1 coordinate 1,098,799, forward strand.
ATATCCATAACATACATTTCTAAAATCAATATATTAAGAAACCGTATTAATTAGGCAATTTCTAAATTTTAAATTCCAGTTGAAAGTATTATGCCAATGTTTAAAAAAATAATATATATTGAATAAATAAAACAATGTACACACAGAGAAAGTAGTATCATTGATTACATATAGCAATGCCAATGTTCGAATACGGATAAAGTATATCTAATCAATTGAGTTGGTGTTTACCTGATGAAAATCCATATTTATTAATTAAATAAAAATAAAACTAAGTTTTATTTTTTATTTAATTAATAGAGTATATTTGTTGAAATTTATTAAAATTTACTTATTACTTTATTTGCCAATTAATTTTCTTGTTACTCTTTCTTTCTATTTTTTATCTGAAGAAACAATTATCCCATATACCGTAATAATTTTAATATAATATACCGACAAAAATGAGTTTTATACTTTTAAAAATGATTTATTATAATTTTGGTCTCCCATTAAATTTTTCGCAGTAATTACCAAATTTTAATATTTTTTTTAAACTCACTAATAGCTAAATTATTAATATTTAATTTAGTAAGAGTACTCACCATTTTCATGTCTAGCTGCTGTTCTCAATTGCATAATATACAATATTCATTGCTTATATTCATATAGTCACACATATATCACTATAGGCCCTACTTAAAAAAATCACTATACCTAAATTAAAATTTAAACTCTTTGAATTAACACTAATTTTTAATTTGCACTCCTCTCTCACTGTGATATAAATTTATAAGACCTCTTGTAATCAGCCCTAACATATTTACTGTATGATGTTCAGTGCGTGGTGCACTTTCAATATTATTTCGTAATATTCTTCCCATAACATCACTCAAATTGAGAAACTGCAATTTTTTTCGAATTGCTTAAGAGTCATTGCTTGTCTTACAATAGCACATACACAAATATCATCAAAAATAGTCTCTAATTTATGTAAATTTACTATAACTCAAAATAGATATAAGATGGTATCCATGAATATATTCAATAGTCTTGAAGACAGTATAGCGTATCTTCTTGTTTCAAAACTTAAAAAATAAATAAATCAGTTTTGACTTTGAACCCTCTTTATACTGTCCATGAATATATTAGCATTAACTGGTTAAAAACAACACATTAATTATGTATTAATTGATGTCATATATTGTACTATGTTTCTGACAATAAAAATATCTATCAAAAGTATTAAAATTCCAACTTAAGCTTTAATTTAATTTGGATATGTTTCCACCTATTTTAGTTTTATTTATTTGTTTTCTTTCAATTTTCGCGGCATATTATTTTCTTCTGAAAACAGGACATAGAAATTACTATCTATAGGCCTGAATAGTGGGGGAAAAAAAATCTTTCGTTTGTTCCAGCCTCCAAACTATGTACAACATAAGTAAACGATAAAAAAGTTTTTTTTTTTAATTCTGAGGACCAATTTTATTAAAAGAGTAATAGTATCTTTCCTTGGTTATCTCTAGGCTTGGCAGTTGATGCTTCAAAATCTTGTTCACAGTCACACGCTTGGTCTATATAACAGTCTTGCGCTAAGCTACCCCTCTACTTAGCGTTCCAACCATCACTTTAATAATCAATTTCTTCATCAATCACGGCCACAATGTCTTCACTGCACAGTGGATTGAAACTAGAAATAGTTTTCTTAAGACCTGAATTTTTGCTTTTGTTATCAATGGTTACAGATGAACCGATAGAGGTTTTCAAAAAAGGGTTTGATGCACAAAGAAAAAACCATTAAGAAATTTACGAAAATGTACAAAGCAAGCCTTGTTGCCACTTTTAATGCATTCCACAGATACCTGGCAACACTATCAGAGGCACAAAATATGCAAATTGGCAATAACAGCATGAGCCAAGCATATGCAGTTCTCGCAGTGTGCACATTTGTTGAAAGCAGGCTGGTCACAGTTCTCATGGAAACACTCTTCTGTTAAACCTTCTTCAGAGCAGTGCTCCAAGGGTGTTTAAAATACACCAGGAAAGTCTTCAGTGTAGCCACATCTAAAAAATCAAATTTGATTAAGTTGGAGAACCTTGCTGCCGAAAACTGAAAATACACAAACGATTGAAGGCATAAGAAGTGCTTTCTATGCCATATGTTAATGTCATTGTCACAATCAGAAGTTACCATAATTGTATCTGTGATAAATTTCACAAAACCTTTGTATGGACGGAAAAAAAAAACGTTGGCAGGTTGGACAATGCTGTGCACTTTTCTGGATTCAACTTTTTCATGAATTTAACACCTTCAGGGACTGTAGAGTTGTATAGTTCGTTGTCTCTGTTGGCTGTCCAGGAGTCAACTAAAAGAAGTACTTTAGTTTTTCCATGTATATCTGGCCACATTGCTTGTTCTAGGAAGACTTTTAAATCCCTCTTCATCATATTGGCCGATTTGCTAGCAAACAATTTAATGTTCAGTAAATTATTAATCATATTTACAGGAAAACGGCTGGTGGGCTCCGACACAAGGACATACAAATGGGGTAGCATTGTACCATCCATCACAATCCCAGGCATTATCATATAAGAGTATGTGGTTGCCACTATGGATCCAACTGCACCAAGCTTGCTTCCCTTTGCTGCGAGAGTGCATCCAGATCGGAACTCTTTATCAAATCTTGATTGGTCGGCATTAATTACTTGATCTGGTGACAGACCTTTTTCCTCAATGAGAGACCTGATTTCTCTCACGAATTGATATGCTTTTTGTGCAATATCAGCAGGCCCTTGAACCAACTGCTTGCTAACTTTGTGGGTTATTTTGTTACATACAATCACATTATTACATTTAAATTTCTTTACCCGCGATTTGGAAGCTTTGAACTGCAGTGAATTGTGAGTGTCAATTCTCTTCTTTACTTTCAGTGCCCAAAGTCTTAATGTGTGGTCACGTATTATTGCATTTTCATGTCTCTTTAGCACAAAATAGTCACATACCTTATATTAAATTAATGTTGGGAAGTAAACATTATGAGGTATAATCATTAAAATTCATTGGAGAACATTTTGTTTAAACAGCTCACCTCATAGGATTCCATGATACCACGGTTTCAAACACAATCGTGTTCATTCTCAGCCATAACTCTGACTGACGAAATTCTTCAGCCGTCAACTGTTCTATTATCGCCATCTTCAGTACTAACATCTATGGTTGAATTTATGAATTTCAAAATCAAAGTAATTCAGAAAAATAAAGGTAGATCAATGAATTTTGATATCCCTAATGAAATTACTTTGATTTCGAAGTTCATAAATTCAACCATAGATGGCAGCACTGAAGATGGTGACAATAGAACAGTTGACGGCCGAAGAATTTTGTCAGTCGGAGTTATGGCTGAGGATGAACATGACTGTGTTTGAAACCATGGTATAAGGAAGCATGAATCCTATGAGGTGAGTTGGTTAAACAAAATATTCTCCAATGAATTTTAATAGTCACATACCTCTTTATTTATCACATCCTGCAGGATTTTTGGGTTTGACGAATTATATTGTTTTAGTGTGTTTTCAAAGTTTTGTAGTACTCTTGACTTTTCTTTTCTGTGCCAACACTGTTGTAAATTTGAGGTGTGGTGTCATATCAATTGCTAATCCAGGTCGACACAGATGAGGAGGATCAACATTTCCATCTTTTTCTCTTGGTTGTTTTGTCCATATCTTGTATGCATCAGCTAGATATCCTTCTGGAAACATCGTTTTTGTTTTTCTTGGTGGTGATGGCTGATAAGATGAACTGCTGCTTCCCTGGAAATCCACCACAGACGACGTTTCTTCATCATTCACTGCCACGGCACTATCATTTTCTTTATTTGTTGCCTCTTCATCTATTAAAGGTGTAGTAACCTCTGCTATTACTGCATCTTCTTCCATCAATTGTTTCTTTATTTGTTCATAAATAACACGCTCCTCTCCTGTAGGTACATCTTCTGAAACACCAAAGTACTCCACCATTAGATTCACAATTACTGCCTGTCTCATTGTCCAGGTTGACAAAATTGCTATCTCTGTTAACACACTTTCACACCACAAAGATAATCTGATCCACTCTAACAGCAGACACAAACATATCTTATGTAATGACACCACTGCACAGTGGGCCAGATACAAAATCTAGCTGGAAAAAAGTATTTTACTAACTCTCTCCAATTCATCTTTCTTCACTCCAATATGATTGCCAGATGACTATTCTTCACTTATCTGCAAAGGAGGATAAAATTCTAAAATTTATGTAGACAATATACACATCAGAAGTTGCTGATAGTTAAGAATTCATCTAGTCCGCATTCCAGTTGCGTTCTGAGCTGTAGAATTAAATATGTTTTGTATTAAAGCTCAGTGAGTTATTCTTCTTATTCTATATGTTACCTCAAGGTTTATACTTTTCATTGATATATTTAACATGTTTCTATACAACCAAATATTGTGCTAAATACACTTGGAATCATACCTTTGAAACACTAAAAATTTACGCTATCATCTTACTTTAAATTGAGTTACAAAAAAAAAACAGTTCTGAACAGTAGTACAAAATTTAGTTAGAATATAGAGTGATGTATGAACTTTAACTCCCGAACAATAACATATGTGCAAATTATTGCGTTTTTTGTAATTAGCTCTTACATTACGGCAGCTGAGGCCTACCATCGTGCACAGAGAATTGTTTGATTTAAGGGGACTGGGTACTCTGAGATGACCAAAAATGACATTTTTAGATTTTGGTATTAAAAAATTCTTCAGAGTTTCTAGTTCAAGAATATGTATACATTTATAGTGTTCATTTTTAAGCATTTAAATTGGGTTTTAAGAACAGGACGCATCCCTTTAAATCAGGCTTACCATGCCCCTTTTTGATTTCTCCAGAACTCCCTCGATAATAGATTAAGGTAAGTTTTGTTTTACGATAGTGAGTCTGTTGACTACACTGTAGCAATCTGTCAAATCATTTATCTTCCAATCTAACATGCTAAAAGATTGAGAAGGAGAAAAGTTGTATCGTGAAAAAGAAAGTGTTTTATTGAAAAAGTAAGTTTTCTTTCTATTAGAAGTTAACTGTTTTTTATTCAAAATGCCTACAAGCACTAGGACTTATAAAAGAAGTACATTTCATGGAAATCAGTACACGAAAAAAAATAAAAGAGACCACTATAACTTTGAAACACCACATCGACATGTACAAGAGTGTAAAGTTGAGAGTTCTTCAGAGAAAAACTTTCTTATAAACGAAAGAGTAATGTAAATATTGTGACTAATTTAGATAATAGTGGTATACATAATAGTGATAGTGATGTAAATAATGATAATAATGTTATTGTTAGTCTAGATTTACTGTTCGGCTTTATGAACAGAAACACAATATGTAAATATTGCAAATCATAAGGGTCTCTGTATTTATCTGACAATATTAGTGATAGAAGAGGGCTCTGTTCAGAATTGGTTATAAAATGAACAAACTGTGATACAAGCAACACAACAAGAACTTCATAATGCACCAGACACAAATATTATGATGTGAATGTAAGGCTTATGTATAGTCTTCATTGCATTGGAAAAGGGAAGAAAGGTGCAGACTTGTTGTGTGGTATGTTGAACCTCCCTCCTCCATCTTCAAAATTCAGTGATTATACTAAAGTTCTTTCAAGAAATCTGAAAGCTGTGGCCAATGGCTCTATGATAAGTGCTACTATAGAGGTAAAAGATAAAAATGATTGTAATGGAGATATTGCTGTAGTCGTCGATGGAACATGGCAGCAAAGGGGACATTTATCACACCATGTTGTTGCTGCAACTTCCATTACAACTGGTAATTCATGTGATAATGGGTTTATACCAGAATGACCTGGAGAAAATGAGAATAGCAGTGTAGGCTATGTTTTATCATAAAGTTTCTACCGATCTGGATCCTCAACACCAACTCTGCCCCAAGGGACCCGATACATGGTGCGGCTACCAGAAGGCTGCAGCACTTGGGTAAGTGTACCTTCACTAGAATTCCCTTTCCAGTGCAATGTTGGATGCCATGAAGCCCATATTCAGGGAGCTGATTAGCCCAGAGCTTGTCAAAAAATGTTTACATGGGCACACATAGAACCAAAATGAGAGTTTAAATAGCTGCATATGGGAGCATGTGCCTAAAATTCTGTTTGTTGAACGTGGCATCATATATGTGGGTGTATACGATGCTGTGTTGACTTTCAACAATGGGGCTGCATATAGACTGCTGATCTTCAAAGAAATGGGGCTCAAACCAGGGTCAAATACAGAGAAGGCATTACGTCACATCAATAACGATTGGCTTAATCATGGATGTAGAGCAACCCAAGCATCAACTAAGGAAGCCAGGACAAAGAGGAGACAAGAAAGGATGCAGAAAGAGTCCACAAATGAGGAGCCAGAAGATTATGACCTTGGAATGTATTGATGTAAGTTGGCATGTAGCTGTCTTTTTTTGACATCCATTTTCTCAACTTTACATTTTTGCATATTTATGTACCTGTTACTCAGAACTGTTAGAGATAGAAAGCGGAAATTTTGCACACTCCTATTACATGTGATATTGATGTTTCACTACCACTTGCAGGAAGTTCCATTCAAAACTACAGATTTTAGAGTAAAAAATATATGAAAAATAAATAATAGTTTTAAAAAACTAAAATAACACGCTTTATTAGAAAACTACAAAATGAAAAATAATTTTAATTTCCAATATGCTTGGGAAAAAATTAAAGTGGTCAACAAAAAAATCATCTCCAACACATATAGAATAAAACTAGAGTTATCAACAAAAAGAAAATAATTTTACCATCAAAAGCATGGGGTGTTCTATATCAATTAATATATTTGATAATAAACAGATATTGGTAAAAGTAAGCTCTCTATGAAGAAAATGTAAACATCATAAAAAGCACCCCACGCTTTTGATGGTAAAATTATTTTCTTTTTGTTGATAACTCTAGTTTTATTCTATATGTGTTGGAGATGATTTTTTTGTTGACCACTTTAATTTTATCCCAAGCGTATTGGAAATTAAAATTATTTTTCATCTTTTAGTTTACTAATAAAGCATGTTCTTTTAGTTTTTTAAAACTATTATTTATTTTTTATTTTTTAGTTTTAATATTTTACAGAATAAGATAAAAATGTAAATATCTTTAAATTCGATACTATTGTAGTATGAGCTAAAAGTAATACTCTTCTATAAAAAAACCCTTCCAGCCGGATTTGAACCAGCGACCTACAGATTACTGAAATTATATACCACTAAGAGTTCACTGCTCTACTAACTGAGCTCTTACACCGATTGACTAAAAAGTCGACAAGTCCGCAACCTATTATACAAGTTTTCATTTTTTTTTATTTTCGGATGATTCTGGCCAGGATTTTAGAAACAAAATATGAAATTATTGTATTGTCACGGGTCCTCTACAAGTATACAAAGTTTCAAGTCAATACAATGTTTCTAAGTGGGTGAAAATCATGTTGAAAGATTCCGTTACATTGATACAAAAACACTGTTTTTTTATTTTCTGATGATTATGGCCAGGATTTTAGAAAATAAATATTAAATTATTGTATTGTCACGGGTCCTCTACAAGTATACAAAGTTTCAAGTCGATCCAATTTCAAAAAATTTATTTCTGGTTAACTATTATAGATATCCTAATGACTATGGTCATCAGAGTAGCTAATTATACTTTGAATGTACATACAAAATTCTGATTCTAGTTTCTTAGGAAAAGGTATCTACAGTCATCTATTTTTTAAACAAATTTTGAATGAAAATTTTCTGTATAAAATATTTTTTTAAAAATCAAGTATCAGGGCTAGAATCATAAAACACAAACTACAATAATTCGAGAGATTTGTATTCATGGTGTAAAAGTTAGAAGTTATTCTGATTAAACCTTACTGAGAAAGAACACATTTATTTTATAGTTGTATAATATGCATACGCTCAGACTACCCTGTCCCCTTAATATATGAAGAAAAGTGTTCAATAGAGGCAATAAGTGATCATTAATTAATACATTAGAGTTAGTGGATGTTCGGAGAATGTTTTAATATATATTTTTAAAAACATTTTTTGAAAAGCGGATTTCTAAACATTCTCCTAACATACCGTATCCTTACCCTAATTGTTTACTAAATTATAACTTAGAACCTCTATCGAAAACTTTTTTCCATATTAACCAAACAATTCTCTGCGCATAATGGTAGGCCTCAGTTGCTGGCCGCCTCCTGTAATGAGAAAGCTAATTTAAAAAACACAATAATTTGCGCACATATTATTGTGCAAAAATTAAAGCACATAAATCACTCTATATTATAACTAAAATTTGTACTACTGTTCAGAACCGTTTTTTTTTGTAGCTCAATTTAAAGTAAGATATTGTGTAATTTTTTAGTGTTTTGTAGGTATGATTCCACATGTATTTAACATAATATCTGGTTATATAGAAAAACGTTAAATATATCAATATATCAATAAAAATTACAAACCTTGAGGTGAAGTCAAAGTATAGAATAAGAAGAAAAGCTCACTGAACTTGAACACACAACGCTAACAATACAACTGGTATGTAGACCATATGAAGCGCTTAGAATAGCAAGGGCATATACGCAAAGTAGTAATTTTGAGAAAAATGCGTTTAAAGTTTCACAAACTTTTTATCTCTATATCGCGTGACATAGCGTATCCGACAATGCAAAGAAGTTAAATATTGGGTTATGTAGTAGTTTAAAATTCGGACCAATATGAAAGTAATAAAATATTTATCGACTTTCCAGTAAATATTAGGCCTATTGCAAGTTAAACTTATTAGGCTACTTCAGAAAAGACAATCTGTATTATTCATGTGATAAATTACAAACTTATATATTAATGGTATAATAATGTATGTTCAATTTTCATAAAATGGTCTGCATGGATAATATATTTAAGGCAAGTCAAAACTATGTTTATATTTTTGCATGAGGCAGCTTGAAATTTCAGCAGACCCATGCTTTTAGTGCTCTCATCCCAAATGCATTTCCGGTTTTAAGATTGCAAATTCTAAAATTATAAGTCCATAATTTCCGTTTATAGTACTGTATACCCGTATGTATTTCAGGAGTGGGAAATGCCTGCTTCATGTCTATAGAAATGGCAGCAACTGTTGGATCTTGATTTTCTGTCATCTCTTTCAGCAATGTCTGTGACATCTTAGCTCTTTGTTCGTGCAACATCTTCTCAGCTTTTAACTTACTAATTTGTTCCATGTCTGTATCTTCACTGAGAGTTTGTCCTATCACAAAAATTGCAAGTATCAGACATGGGTGGAGCAAAACCAAAATTTAATTTAGAATTGAAAATGTGCCAGTAAAATGATTTGGAGCAGGGAGAACATCACTGTAAAGTTCAATGAGCCAGTCACAGTAAAGTTCATACACTTTAGAAACATTTAAGTCGGTAGGCAAAAATTTTCTGTGTGGACTTTTAGCTCTACTATAATGACTTGACAATGCAGGGAAGTTATTGATGTGTTCCATTACCTTTGTTCTGTCCAAATCAGGTATTTTTCTTGTTTTCTTCTGATGACCACGTTGGTCTCTGTACATGGTCCCCTGTTCCTCTAACCTTATCGCGGACTACATGCAGTCTTTGTTTCACTTAGTCCGTGAATGTTCCGGAAAGCAATAGCATGTAATTAACACATCCGTGACTTACATTGTATTCTACTGAGCGCATACTGCGAGAAGGCCTATCTTTTATGCGTGATTTCTTCATAACTACACTTTTCATTAATGCATTCAAATAACTGTTCTGTAGTTCATAGTCCCGTATTTTCCCTAGTCCCAAAGTATTTGCAAGTGTCAAAAGCTATAATGATTCTGGAATGAGTGTTGCAGAGTCAATTGAAAAGACAATGAGGCATAACAAAATTCCTTAAATATTTCATCTATCTTATGGGAGAATCAGAGTTAGTCTCTGGGTTTAATGTGGAGTATACTAGAGGGGGATATACCTTAATTTTCTTACCAACTTTCTCAAAACAACCACGACAAGGTACCCCCACCTCTTTTGTTTTGACAACCTTTTTTTGTTTTCACACTTAAATATTCTTGTCCCATATATCTCTTCTTCTTAGACACATTTATTTTCCATTTATCTCTTTCAACAGAACGGTTCCTAGAACGACTGACATGTTTGGAACTTAACTCACTGCCTGTGTCACTCATTTTTTGTGAAGAAATAATAAGATAATTATTAATGCTAATAATGCACTTTTTAACACCGAATAATTATACTAAAATATCAGTAACTAAATCAAGACTACCTAGAAGTTTACAAGACTCTGAGAATGTATGTAATGCCTAGCATGTACAATGAAAGAACTGAACGAAAAACCTATTCATCTGCACATCACCTTCGTAGAAATAATAAGACAACAATAAGCACTTAATATACTATCGAGACCTAATCAAACTAGAGGAATATAAGGATAATATAAATACCCCGGATGAGATAAGCATGCGGGGAACTAGGCCGACCGCATGCTATTCTGAAACTCATCTGTTATTGCACTGCTATGTATCAGATCTAACACCACGTATTATTGCAATGGAGATTTCATTCTCTTCCAAAGCGTATCAACAGTTCTTATTCACAGGGATGAAAGAAGAAGGTTCAGAGTTTATATTGCAATAATTTTAAAAAATGTGATTTTTGTTGATATGCCCTTGCTATTCTAAGCGCCTCATATGAGTTCTTAACTATCGGCAACTTCTGATGTTTATATTGTCTTCATAAACTTTAGAATTCTACCCTCCTTTGCAGATAAGTTAAGAACAATCATATAACAATTATATTAGAGTGAAAAAGAAAGATAAATTGACAAGGGTAAGTGAAAATAATTTTTTCCAGCTAGATTTTGTTTCTGGCCCACTGTGCACTGTGCTGCTTGCAGGTAGATTTCTAAATGTGTACAGAGGGGAAATCTCTACCGCTCACACCGTTGCAGCATAGCAGCTAAATCTTTACATAGAGTTTTTCTTTCTAGTCAGAAACAAAACAAACATAGTTTTGTTCTATTCTCCGTAACAACTACCATGACCTTCCCTCATTAGTATTTCAATGAAATCAATTGAAACGGACAAACTTCATGACACATATCAGTTCATAGAAATTTTCAAGTGTTCTTTTTATAAATTCTCTTAGAATATTTTAGGATCAGGGTAGCAATAAGACAGTAACCTAACAGATAGATGGTTTCCCCCTCAATAGACTCCTGTTAGGCAAATATTGTATTTTTCCATCTCATGCATTCTGGTTAAGCGAAATAGCCCTAAGCTATATGACTGGCAATATTATTTTTGATGTTGATAACACTGAATTCAGTCTGTAGTCCTCATTCATAGACAGATGCTTCAAAGACAAAGTGGTGCAACAAGTGTAAGTGGCTTATTTACTTTTTTTTTTTACTTTTAGAACAGTTTTTTTATGGTGCCTAAAGAGCGGACAACATTAAAAGACAAACTACCAATTTTGTGAAAGAATTTGGTGTGGAAATATTCTCAAGTGACGGTTCAATATTATTCTGCAAAGTGCCACATTTCACAGCACGTACACTCTGCAAAACATAAGTCTGCTCTTTGTAAAAAGACAAAACAAATTCCAAAAGCATATCTGATATCTTCACATACTATTGTTAGCATAGATATGTGTATATTCTTAACATAAGACTAAACATTTTGTTGAGTTGTTTCTTGACTCACCTCATACTTCTTTAACTCCCTCGCAAGTTAAGAAGTATGAGGTGAGTCAAGAAACAACTCAAAAAAATTAAAATAAAACTCAAGTGTTATTTCCTACCTACATAACTTAACTGTAAACATTTGTTGGAGTTTATTTTTTGTAAGAGCCTATTTTGAATTTTTAGTGCCTATATTAATGGTCTATATTGCCTTTTTTGCCTGCCTATTTTGAATTTTTTAAGTGCTTAAATATCCGGACTCTAGTTATTACCAGGGTTGGGACTGGACATGTAAAAATGGTTTTGTACACAATATGTAAAATATGCATATTGGAAACTCTGGATACAGATGGTCTCACCAGTTTTCAGCAGTATCATGAAAGGCAGGAATATTTGGTGAGCTTCTTTTGATGTTTTTATTATTAATTTCATACTTCTCATCGAGGGACAAATTATATTTGAAGAGAAAAATTATATGCTCAGACCAGGGTTTGAACCCAGGACCTTTGGCTTTCTAGGCCAATGCTCTACCACTGAGCTATCTGGGCAAAGTTTCTGGTTTCAAACCCCAGTCAGAGCGTATAATTTCTCTTCAAATATAATTTGTCCTTCAATGAAAAGTATGAAATTAATAATAAGAACACAAAAAAAAACCCTGCTGGCTTTATAAGTAGTGTTTAAATTCCCAATAAATGTCTACTTAAAAAAGAAGCTGCCATTTGGTGATAGAGCAAAGGCTTGTAGCATACGGTGAATGGGAATTAACAATATATAAGAGAAAAATTAAATTATAGAGGAGATAGTGCATCCTCCTTGCTTTAACCCATTGTGAATTTCCAAAGTATCTGCATGCACCCTACTCTTTGTACCATTTAGAACATTTGAATAAGTCTAAGTAACCTTTTAGGAATTCTACACTCTAGCAGGATACTATATAACTTCTTCCTCTTTACTGAATCTTATGCCTTTTTAAAGTCTGCATTTATTTCATGCACAGTGCCATTATATTCCCATTTCTTATCTAAAATATGTTGTAGACCTGTTTCTTCTAAATCCACATTGGTTATCTCCTATTATGTCATCAATATAGGGGATAAGTCTGCTTACTAATATATTTGTTAAAATTTTGTACAAAGTCGAAAGTAATGAGATGACACTAAATTTGTTGCAACCAATTTTATCTCCTTTCTTATAGATTGGTACGATAATCAATTCCTTCCATTCATTTGAAAGAATCTCTTTTTCCCAAATCATACAAAGTAATCGACATATTTTGTCCATCAATTTTTTTCTCTCTGGTTTTAATAGTTCTGCTGGGATCCGATCTGAACCTGATGATTTACACATGTTCAATTTTTCTGCCACCATTTCAACCTGTAATGCACTTGGTTATGTGACTAACATTTCTACTGTCTGTAAATTATCCTGTTTAATATCGTGTTCTGCATTCACATTTAATAACTGATTATGGTAATTTTTCCATCTATTCAATATATTCCTAGAATCTGCTGCAATCATATCCCCTTTTTCGTTCCTGATTATATGTTCTAGCCTTAAATCCTATTCTCTCTATCCTAATTCCCCAATAAAATTCTCGGATGTTCCTATTTTTTGCATTCATTTCTAGATCATTAATCTTCTCTCTCAAATATTCCCTTCTTCTTTTTACTCTTTAATAACCTAATTGAATGCTATCCAATTGTTCTAAATTTACTTCATTTGGCTCGAGTAACCAATTCATTTTTGCCATCTTTCTTCTCTTTACAATGTTGGAAAATTCCTCATCAAACCATTCCTTGCTTTACCTCTTTTTTAAGAAAAAACTATGCTTTCTGATGCTGACAATTTAATAGTATCTCTTATAGCCTCTCATTTTTCATTTATAACAGATTCTTCTTTTGTTGCCACATTCTCATCTAAAGATTCCAGTATTTCAAATCTATTAGCAATTTTGATCCAGTATGCTGTCTGCAGTTCATATTTTCTCAATTTTTTTAATTCAAATTTTTCAGAAACATCTTTCGCATTTGTTCTTCTCGTAAGCAATAGCCATTCTCTGATTTTTACACTGACCAGATGTTGGTCCAAATTGCAGTCTGCCCCTCTAACCACATATCATCCAAAATTTAATTTCCCCTTAACCCCTCAGCATGGTTTGCCATACATAAACGAGACCGGTTTCCTCCCTTCTGTGCGGTCATTTAAAAGTCCATGTAGTATCCCTGTGCAGTAGTATTTTTAAACTCTACTCTCCAAGTAACTTATTTTAGATACATATCAAATTGTGATTAATAGAATGTAAACAATTTATTCTATTCTATAGTGTTCTGCCCAAGGGCAGGCCTTTCACTGCAATCATAGCATTTTCATTCTATGCTTTGTAGCTTTACTAGGGAATTATAGGTGTGGCAGCTTCCCGTCGCTTCCACACCAGTGAATGATAATGATGATGATGATGGCCAGATGATTTTCAGGTACCGTTCGGGCCCTGAACCTTCCTGACATTTGTCATACAGGTCAGGAAAACCCCCGAAATAAAACTCACCCAAGAAGCCTCTCCCGACTGGAATCGAATCTCGGTCAGCTGCGTGACAAGGCAGCACGCTACCTCGAGACCACATACCCAGTTCTAGATTCACACAATTCATAAGTTTTAAAATCAAATTTGGCAGTTTTAAGTGGAGGGAATTGTTTGCACCTCCATAACCATAATGATTCATCAATATCAATATCTTGGTCGATGTTCTTATTATTAATTTCATACATCTCAATGATGGATAAATCATATTTGAAGAGAAAAATTATATGCTCAGACCGGGACTTGAACCCGGGACCCTTGGTTTTCTAGTCCAAGTGCTCCACCTGAGCAAGTACCGATCTAAATGCAAATTTTTCTCTATATACGTTGTAAAAAAGCCGTACTGGCATTTATAATGTAATGTATAATTCCCAAATGTCTTCTTAATATAGGAGCCGCCATTTGCAAAGATAGAAACAAAGGTTTCAAAGCATTTGGTGGGCGGGAATTACAACGTATATAGAGAAAAATTTGCGTTTAGATCGGTACTTGCTCAGGTAGCTCAAATGGTAGAGCACTTGGACTAGAAAACCAAGGGTCCCGGGTTCAAGTCCCGGTCTGAGCGTATAATTTTTCTCTTCAAATATGATCAATATCTTGATTTGGAAGGTAGAGAGAATGGAATTTATTATTAAAATATTCAATGAAAGGGACAATTTAAAAAAAAGAAGGACATTGGAAACCAACTTGTTTTGTGTTGTCTTAAAATGTATGGCACCATCGAACATAGAGGTCATGATTATGCATACATAACATCTCCATACTTTGCTATCCCAAATAATATTTTCCAATTATTCCTGTATAATTTATAATAATATCCTCAACTCGTGTCCAAGTCAGGGTCGGGTCGAGGGATGAGATGAGAAGAAGCCGCTATATATAGAGGTCTGTGTATGACAAGGGTGTGGCCGACCACGTCTGATGCACCACCACAGAGGCAGATGAACGAAATGAATGTGATGAGATGAGTATGGAGAAATGATGGAATGAAAATGCAGCAGGGGAAGGCGGGAGAAAATCCTGAGAAAAACCTGTCCAAGCTCTGTTTTTTCCGCCACGAAACCAACATGGAGTGACCGAGACTCGATCTCGGGAACCCAGCAGTGAGGGTCTTGTATAATTTATCTCCCTCAAATCCTGGTTAATATTTTTCTTGCACTTTATGGTTATCCCTCCTTACTGGGCACTTTGCTTCTAGTTTTCGTACACGAAGTTCCTATATAATTTCCTATTCGTGCCACATGCCCTACCCATAGCAGCCTACGAGACTTGCAATGTTTTATTACATCTAGATTACATAGATATCATGTTATGTTTGTCTTTCTTCCAAGTTATACCTCAATTTCCTAATAGATCCTCTCATTGAGGCGATGTGCTAACCACATGTATCTTGTTGACATGTTGGCAAATAAGCGCAAGTGTCAATAAATAAAACAAATAACAAAATGAAAGTGTTAATAAAATATTAATTATTATATCTGTGGTCTCGAGGTGGAATACTGTCTTGTCATGCAATGGGCTTTGAGGCCCAAACTGTCCATGGACATCATCTAGCTTTTGTCATCATTGTTACCATCAATATCATCCCCCTGGGTGGGAAGCTACCACACCTATAATTCCCTAATGAAGCAGGAATCATAGCATGAAAATTCTATGATTACAGTGAAAGACCTGTACTAGAACAGAACACTATAGAATATAGTAACGAAACAAAGAATGCTATAGAATGGTGTCTTTCATCGGTTAATTACAAGTTATATTTAATTATAGATGGAGATTTCCTAATACTTTCATCAAGATATAAGTTAAAATGCATTCATTTTTTAAATTGTTGCTAAAGGTTTACTTATAATTTATAATTCTAAACTTTATCTATTTATCCTTCATTCATATTTTTAAATTAAAGATTTTCATAATTCCACACATCAGATTCACTATGTACAATATTTATAAAAGTTGTAAAATCTAAATTTTATTTTATATAAATTCATTTATATAATTACAGAAACTTGTTGAATGGATTATCTTGGTTAATAAACTCCCGCTAGGGAGCACCTGTGTTGGAAGTGTGCAGTACATACATTGCTATTATTATTATTATTATTATTATTATTATTATTATTATTATTATTATTATTATTATTATTATTATTATTATTATTATTATTATTATTATTGCTATTGTTATTATAACTAATTTTATTTTTAGTATCATTACCATTATTATTATTATTATTATTATTATTATTATTATTATTATTATTATTATTATTATTATTATTATTATTCCTATTATTATTATTACTATTATCCCTCTATTATATTTTTTAATTTTTTATAATTCTACACATGAAATTCACCACGTACATTTATTATAGAAGTTGAAAATGTCTGAGACAAGTGGTTTTTGTGTATAGGCAGGATCCATGTCAGTTTTGAAATAAAGGTTAGTTATGAGACCACACAGTGAGACACTTTACAGATATTTCTTTTGGGCAAAATAGGGCATTCACTAGTTGGAACAGGGTGGCTGAAGGGTGGGTAGCTGAAGAGAAAAAAAAATACAAAAAGTATCTCCTTTCACTAATAAGTAGCTAACTCACTCCACATGCCTGTCATAAATTATGTCATAAGATGAAGGGGAGTTTTCCCTACCACAGCAACAAAAAATAAGTTCTCCAGAATGTTTAACAAACTCCCTATAGGCCTTGAAAATCATAGATGTATCAACGCGTAATTTATGGCAATCTGCATTTGGATATTTAAAAGTCCAGGCGTATTAACCCGTCCTTCTACATCTGGGAAAGGAACGCCATGTTTAAATGCCCACACTGATGGGTTAAAGTTGATGTTTATTGGGCAGATATTGGAGGAGTTGCATATGACATTTTGTTCCAACTAAACTTTTTTTATCGACAGAAAGCTGCTGGTGTGTAATGTAATGGTGCCTAATTAACCTATTTTCATGTTCAACAAGTTATAGGAATGAGAACAGGGATCGTAGAAAAGAGAGTTGGATTGTCAATTAAGTGAAAAAAAATTAGGATTAACTGAAACCTATTCCTTCAAAATATTTTTCCAAACCAGGGAGTACTGAAGTGATATGTTATGTTTCAGTACGACACGATGGTAAGTTTTTGTATTAGGCCCATTTTTAAAATTACTGCAATGAATGCCCTCATTTCTTCAACACTGGTTCATTTCCAGGATTTTACTTTCGAACCAGCCGAGAATTCTTTTCCATACAGAACTTGATCAGCATATCGATTTGTTTCTGTTACCATCAACTCCCATAATGTAGTTGTGAAAAATAGATTGAAATAAGATATTGGAAGGGAATCAGGAAGAGGTGTATGTTTTGGTCCAGAGAGTTACATGAATGTGAAAGGAGGCTCAGGATTTGGGTCAGAAATATTTCTCTAAAATGTTCAATATCATTTTCATCATCATTGTCGACATCATAGGTAGCATAATTATTATTTTGATTTACCTGTACATTAAACTGAATCTTACAAGTTCCATGAGTAGCATTGTAAGTGCCCTTTTTTAATGTGCGTATTTAAGGCATGTGTCTGATACAATTCCATCACTACTTTCAGAGCCAAAATCATCACTGTCACTTACGTAAAATAATACATTGGAATCAACTTCACATTGATCAAAATACTCAATTAAATCAATGGTAAAGAGAAAAATTTCTGCCTGAAACAGGAATCGAACCCCGAACCTTTAGCTTTCCATGCTAATGCTCTTACCACTGAGCTAACCCAGGCTTCATTCTTTACCTTACTCTACTGGTCCCACATTCAATTGCAATGAATCATCATTCACAAAGAATGAAGCCTGGATTAGCTCAGTGGTCAGAGCATTAGCACGGAAAGCTAAAGGTTCGGGGTTCGATTCCTGGTTCAGGCAGAAATTTTTCTCTTCACCATTGATTTACAATAATTTAATTGTGTTCATTAATTTACTTATTTCTATCATAGTAATAGCTTTAGCTTCTCAATATTAATTTAACTCAATTCAATTTTCATCATATATGCCTGCTTTAATAACTTCACTAGAATTACTAGCTGTTATAAATAGGATAATTTAGGATAATTCAGGACTAGATATTTTAATTAATTATTTTAAATAGTATTAATATTATAGGTTTCCTATTAGTAATATTATAGGTTTCATATTAGACAGAATATAAAATTAAGACATCTGATTAAATTGACATTGGCAATTTAAATGCTAACTTTAAAGCCGGCCACAAAGGCTTTGGTATTTAAATATCTAGCACCCACATTCATGTCTGGCTCTAAGAGAATTAATACTTGAAGAGAAATTTGTCCTTCAGTGTGAGTGATAAATGCTCAATAAAAATGTCATAAATATTAGCTTTAGTGGCTATAATATTTGTGTAAAAATGCCCATTAAAATGTGTTCTTGAATAAGAAGCTGCCAGTTAGCATTGAGAATAATTGTTCTCTGCCTCAGATGATTAGGGATTGTATAAGAAAGAAAACATATCCGTTTTTAACCTTCCATTGGGTGTAATATTCTGACCTTCAAGTTCGTATGCAAATGTGCCTGATCAGCATACACTTAAAAAAATTTTAATTAACACACTGTTTGCCAATCTGAACAACAGGAATTTGAAGAAATGTTATTGTTACAGATGTCCAAAGGATAAAATATTCAAAATATGCTGCTAGAAAACTTTGTATTGGACATAGCATTGATTAAAGAAAATTTGTGACAAGCCTTCAAATAACATAATATAAAAGTAAGAACAAGTTAGGTTCAGTTCAAATATACTTAAAAATAGTTCACATTATCAACATTTATCTTATGTTTTTAGCTAAATTATTCAAGAATATAACATTATTTAGTCTAAATAAGTTAAATAAATAATTTTCTTTTGCAAATATTTTCAAAATACACATCTTCAATAATGTAACAATTTCGGGCGCAATGAGCTTCTCTGAACAAAATATTTACAATCCACTGTTGTAACGGTCGACAGCAAACTGAATGGGGTGATTGTTTAGAGCAGGTAAAAAGAAACAGGTACTCAGATGCCCAGTCGTCAACGCTGTCTGATGGCAGTGGAAGGGGATAGAATTGACAACCTGTGCCTCTCAGATCAGATGCGCCTGACAGAAGGTTAATTGAGATGCCTGGATAGCATAAGGATAGTGCACTCATGCATAAATACCAGAGGTCTCAGATTCAAATCCCAGTTCAGGTATAAATGTTTTACTTCAAATATTACAAATATTAATTTCAACAGCGTATTTAATAATAATTTCAATCATCTCATCACATCCCGCGACCTGACATTATGCTGGACACAACAGAGTGTTTACATTAAGATTAATCTCAAAATTTGTCTTAATTATTGTATTTTTTACAGATTTTGAAGTAGAGTTTGTGCTGGATGCAAAGAAAACAAAAAGTCCACGGATGTTTTTCTTATCAGATCCAAGACGAAATGTGAAGAATCAAACCTTTCAACTTGAAAAAGAAGCTAGCTTCTGCAAGAACTATTTTGTCTACATTAAGGTAAGCTAAAATACTGTCAAGGAAGAAATTCTATTTCATTCAAATGTTGATATTTTCAACTAAAGATTGAATCAATTGTTGGATTCAAAATGACAAACAATGAATAATTGACTAATAGAAAAAGACATTTTACAAAAAGAAAACAATATTCTATTGGAAGAGGATATAAATATTTTACAAGAGGAAACTTTTTTTCCTTGTGAGTTGTACAATGTTAAGCAAAAATATTTTAAGCCACTTAACAGTAGATTTGAGTAAATCAAGTTTAAAGTTGAACCTAATGTCAAAAATCAGGCAAACATAACTATAAATTTTAATTGTGCTATATGAAAGCATGGGACAGGCACATCTTTTAATTCTTTTCAATGTAATACCTGAATATAAAACCCAAGAAAGGGGCATGGAATGTTGGTTGGCTGCTTTTTGCATGTTATCATATATGGGTTGATTTAATATTAATGTAATATTGAAATATATTAAACCACTACCGATTATTATTTATTATGCGTATTAATAAACTTGAACTTAATTCCATTGTATGTGTAGATGTGGATGAGTGGACTCCTCTGGTGTACCCACACTTCTAAGTAACAGGGATTTTTAATTTAGTCCGAAAAGATAAAGGGGGTCCTGAAGTAATATGTATCTGATGGAGGACCATTATTAATGACTTTAATTAAAGATGTTAATGAACATAAAAATATATTTTATTCTTCACAATTAATAAACTTATCACTTTCACAATCATTTTCAATTTTAATTAACAAAGCTCAATAGATGAGGATCTTTGCCACCTTTCCTACAAACAACCCTTTGATAGCCACTTGCTTCAACCACAATTTCTCCACAGACACCCATAAGCAACTACATTATTGATTGCTTCTCTGAGGAGAATTAACTATTCACTTGACAACAAATTTCAAACTTTGTTTTTGCACTCAAATGAAAATAGGTGAATTATATATGTTTTTATTATTATCTACATTGCAACTCGCCTCAGTAGCTCAGTTGGTAGAGCATTTGGCCCGGAAAGCCAAATGTCCCGTGTTCGAGTCTCAGTCTAGACAAAAATTTTTCTCTTCAAATATGATTATATATATATATATATATATATATGCTGAATACGGATCTGCAATCCAAAATTTTCTGTCATATACCATTTCTGTAGGAAAAGTGATTGAAATTTCCATACAATTAAAAAAACCATACATGTCTATTTCAATATTCTGGCAATTTCTTATGTTATTTTTATAAACGCAAGGGTTATTAAGAAAGAATTGTATACATTAAATAACTTATCATGCAGAAAAGAATAGAAATAAAGTTTGATTTTACTAACATTCTAAAAAGATTTTCTGGAACATTTCCGCTTGTACACAACATCAGGAACATCCCTAATTACCTGCCAACAATAGTCATCTAACATGCTGGGTGACCATTGCCCTCTGTATCTTCTTTCCATGACACATATGTCTTGATGAAAATGTTCTCCGTGTTCAATGCTGACGGCCACCAGGTTGGGAGGAAAAGAAGTCCAGGTAGGAATGTAGGAAATGTATTTTCAATGACATATTACAACCCAAGTTATTATATGTCTTTAGCATGTTCTCAATAATTTCTTGGTAGTTTTCGGCCCATACATTTCCCAGAAATTAGCACACACTGTCTTGAATCCCACCCATTCTGCTTTGTTACTGTCCTCCAGCACATCATCAAACTTCTTGTCTTGCATCACTTCATGAATTTATGGGCCAATAAAAATGCCTTCCTTCAATTTACCTTCACTAATTCTTGGAAATTTTTCTTTCAAATACAGAAAAATTTTACCATTTTTGTTTAGATCCTTAACAAAATTTTGCATTAAGCCTAGCTTAACCCATTCGCCCTCAAAAGACGAAGTAGACTCGCTTAACTCTGCTGTTATATGTTTTGCAATATTTTGCACATCCCTTTGGCAGGGTAATGTTTTGTTAACATTTATGAATATTAGAGGAATGTGTTTTGGCCTTCACCCTTATTATGATCTCAAGTGCCATTACCTTTTGTTTGTTTTGAATGTCTCAAAATAGACAATATTATTTACGGTGAATTAAATTCGGTTTATGGGAAAATGCATTGAGCGTTTAAAACTGAGGCGAATGGGTTAATGTGAATGGGTGGCAGCAATGTTTTCATTCTTAACTAATGGTTAGTGTTTAATACTCTTGTCCCCTGGTAGCAAAGCATTCCTTAGAGGCCACTCTCTTACTTCATAATGTTTTTGTTTAGCTCGACTGTCCCACTTATATAAAAAGCAACAAAACTTGGTGAAACCATTCTGCATTCCAAGGCATTAAACCCATGACTTTAAGATCTCTACATTTTTCCATTCTTATTCTGTGTAAAGCCAGTACGGCTTCTTTTGATGTTTTTATTATTCATTTCATATATCTCAATGATGGATAAATCATATTTGAAGAGAAAAATTATATGCTCAGACTGGGACTTGAACCCAGGTCCTTTGGCTTTCTTGGCCAGTGCTCTACCGACTGAGCCATTTGGGCGAATTCCAATCTAATTTTTCTATTATATACATTGTCAATTCCCGCGCACCAAATGCTATGAAATCTTTGCTTCTATCTTTGCAAATTCTTAATAAAGAAGCCGCCATATGCTTAGATAGAAGCAAAGGTTTCATAGCATTTGATGTTGAGTGATTCCGGGTTCTGTGGCCGTGGTCCATAGTTGGTGTTGATACCAGACGTTTCGCCCTCAACTGCGGAGGGCATCTTCAGTGGCGAGTGCTTCTAGGCGTGTTTCCTGGTCGGAAGCTCTACTTAGCTCTAAGTAGAGCTTCCGACCAGGAAACACGCCTAGAAGCACTCGCCACTGAAGATGCCCTCCGCAGTTGAGGGCGAAACGTCTGGTATCAACACCAACTATGGACCACGGCCACAGAACCCGGAATCACTCAACATCATGATTACCGGCCGTGAAAGCCTGCATTCAACTTTCATAGCATTTGGTATGCAGGAATTGACAACATATATGAGAAAAATTTGCATTTAGATTGGAACTCGCCCAGATGGCTCAGTCGGTAGAGTATTGGCCTAGAAAGCCAAAGGTCCTGAGTTTGAGTCCCAGTCTGAGCCTATAATTTTTCTCTTCAAATATGATTTATCCATCATTGAGATGTATGAAATGAATAATAAAAACCTCGACAGTAGCCTATCTCCATATTTTGGAGAACATATTAGTTCATTCTGCTTGGGAGTGTTATCCTGAAGGATTAGTTGTGTTTCATCTGGTCCACCATGCTCTTCGGGTTCAAATATAGTTTCAGAGGAGGTGTGATATCCATCTCTTGGATCACTTTCTGATGTCACCTGATACGAATTTGATAGAATACATATGGGTGAGAGTGAAGGCAACTTTATACTCCAAATGGCCAGGACAAATTGTGGAATAGAGTGTTTGATGCATGGTAAGAAGTGGCATTGGATCAAGAATTTTTCCAGAATATATTGGACTCCATGCAACTGCAATGCATGCTTTGACAGATGCAGGCAGTATATTGTCGAGCTATTAGTTCCACAGATTTTTTTTATTTATTTAATTATTTTATTTATCTATTTTCATCTATTTTTGTGTTCCACCTATAAATATGGCATTTTTTTATATTAGCTAAGTCTAGCCTCAGATGTAGGGCAATAAATAATTCCTCATAATGGATAGTGTTTTGTCTTTAAAAAGAACAAACAAATGCAAATAGGAAAGACAAAAAAAAAACATTTGACTGTAGATCGAACCATAAACCTTTTGTGCAAACAAAACAAGCACTCTAGCATTCAGCTAAATGTTATTATGCTGTCGTGATGTCACTAAATTGTATATTTCACTGAAAAAAAAAACAAAAAAACAGCTGAACATTTCATTGTCATGTCATGTACAGTATATTACAATTCATACTCTTGTGAACTGCACATTAAAACTTGTGTATTTTAATGACCAAGAATTCAATCAATCTTTTTGAGTTGTAATGTACCGTCTTGTTTTATGCTGTGCTTCATGAATAGTTTGTTTAGTTCTTTCTCTTTGAGAACTTATGGGTCAAAAGCCAGCTAACTTTCTTTCTATTTACATCATTCTTATGATTAATGATTGCAGTTTGCAAAGTACTTACTGAATACATATCATCTCTATTCAGTATGTTGATGGTTTTTTGCCTATATTTTTTTCATTATATTCTTATAGCCAGTCATTTTTGCATTTTAAGAATGAATTCAAATGATAAGTGATTCTTTTGTGGATAAATAATCAATAAAACCAGCATTATGCTACAATTTTGTGTGGCTGGCAGTCAGTCCATAGGATAAGTTGGTTAACAATTTGTCGAATGGTCTGCCTTATATATTTCGTAAAATAATATTCTATTTCCTCTGTAGTATGACAAGTTCTTACTCAAGCCATATTGCTTCCAATTTTCTAATGCTTCTGACATGGATACCCAGTTTGTATACGTTAAACTGATGTTTGTAATACTGTACATTGGTTGGTAGCTTTGAGAGTGGATGTATTTCTGTAATTCAGAAGGGTTTTACCTGCAGATGTTTCTTTGCTTCTTCTTTCAATATCTTAAATCTCTTGCCACTAGTAAATTTTTTGTTTCTTTATTTTGTGTAAAATGTTAAAATTTTAAAAGTGATACTTGATATATCAGTTGTCCTCAACTAAAACAAACTTTTGTTCAAAAACTTCATCAAACATTAAGCAGAAAACAATGTTTCATATCAGCATGGCTATTTTACATGCTAATGATAGAACTTTGTTTTCTGAAATGATTACATTGTTTAATGTTTGACAAAGTTTTTAAACAGAATTGAACTTTTATAGGAAAAATTACTATGAGGTTTAATTTGAAATTTAAATGAAAATTATTTATTCCTCACCTCGTATTAAGTCTTCTAATTATATCGGTTTCAAAGCTTAGGCAGCTTCATCTTCAGTAATTTCTTGTCGACTGATGATATGTCAATCAGGAGAGCTGCTTCTTCCTTCCTCTGTTGGTTGACCGATGGACCTCCGGATCAAATCAGAATCCCCTGGCAATTTTGAAGTTTGTAAGTTTTTCTTTCTTGGTTTTTTTAATGTGGATTTTTTCTCAAACCGTGAGGTCTTTCTGTTTTCTATTTGTGTAATTAAAGCAGCTTTTGTATCAATTAAATGTTTTTCAAACCAAGCATGAGCAGCTACTGCTGACTTTTCCACTTCAGCATTTTTGACATTTCTAAAATGTTCTTCCATACCCTTGTTCTTAAATTTATCTTTGTATTTCTTATATAAATTTTGTCACAATCCCTGCATTTGATCTGATGAATTCCTCATTTGTTTTCTTCTTCAATTTTTTTAATTTCTCTTGGTTTTAATTATCCTATTTAGACTGTATTCATTCTTCAGTGCCAATCTTATGTTATACTTTTTAAAAATTTTTGAAACTTGTAGTGTTTCAATGGATGATGAGTGAATTTCTTGAATTTTGTGTTCTCTTCTGTTTGTTTTATAAATGTGCTCTCATTAATTAATTCTTTGTCTTTTAAACTTGTTTATTTTCTTGTGTATCATATTTTCTTCAAAACAGTTTTCTGTTTGTTACATTAATTATGTATTCTTTTTCTTTTTTATAATTTTTCATTGCTCATACATATATTTACTAATCTATGTGTCCAACTATCGAACACTGGATCTTTGTGAGCAAAATGGTTGAATCCCAAGGACTTAATATAGTTAACTATGTGCATCTTCTTTCTGTATATTCCAAATTCTATTTTTTTTTAATCTTAGATATTAAACAGAATTTGTTTTAATTGAGGACGATTTTAAGATTTTAACATTTTCCCTAATAACCTCAATGGTATTTTACTATGAATTTTAAATGTGTTTTCTTATAGTAATGTAATGTTATTATTATTTTTTTGGTTGTGCCACTCTCTTTTGAAAATAATATTTAAATAATCAATACTTCCAAATTTCTTGGCACAGTGCCATGGATCTCTACCCAAATGGACCACATAATTAAATAAACCTATGTAGTCAAATAGAATCCTGCATATGATAGTAATGATGCTAATTCTGGACATAAACATAATAAACTGAGTGGCAATCAGATAAGGTGAAGAAATTATTTTGGTAAACATTAAATACACTCATAGCAGTTTATGTAATGTAATACTGGAAACTAAGCTAATATTACAGAGGGTTTATAGATTATACAAAACAACATTAAATGGCATTCCTTTAACTAAAAAGTGTTTAATATAATAAATAGAATGAAATTAGACTAACATAAAGTATAAACATATGTTTGCAGTGATAACAAAGAACAATATTAATGATTAACAAATATAAAGTTTTGAACAGCCTTGAACAAATACATAGAAAAGAAACTAAAATTAAATAAACAAGCATACACACCTATACTATACATCTACATCTTCATTCACTCTTTAATCAGGTAAACATGGATGGTGAATAAAGCCAACTAGTCTGTTTCACCTAAACAAAAACAAAGCTGAACTGAATTATAGTGGACTGTCACTCGTGTAAGCATAGCTCAAGATTATATAATCTAGGTAGTGGTCTGATAATGCAGGTGGTGAGGTTGGGAATAAGGTAATAAGTAGGAGATTGGAAAACAGGATGGAGCTTTCAGAGGATTTAGAGAACACATTTTTAGGATGCACAGTTCAGAAATATGAAATATACCGAACACCTCTTTTTTCAAAATACTGAACTTTGCAATAATTAGGTGTCTGATTTTATCCCACATTATGGTATTAATAAAGATCATGTTGTTTTAATTATCTTTTTCTTACCAAATCAGCTGCACTAATTGATTAAGAATATCTAATATCAAAACTGATAGAAAGAAACAATATGAGGTAGTTTTATTAAGAGATTGAATCTGAAATATACATTGAATCATGAGGATTATTTGCCCACCATTAGAATGATAGAATATACAACATTAGCAACTGTCAACAGAGTACTCGGATTCTAGTTGAGAATGGCGAGGATGTTCACCAAAACATGTCCATGTGTAAAAACAAAATATAAGATGAGGTGTATATTTTCAGTTCAATCTCTTAAGAAGATATGTTATAGGGCCGCATGCAAATACATTAGTCTCTACTCAAATTACTTCCAATCACTAGTGAGCTGACTCACCATGAGCAAGTGCAAAGATCGAATTAGCTACCCACAAACTGGTCATGCATGAAAGTCGTCATTTTCGTAATATTGGCAAGAAATTACCCAGAATTCTCAGCGATAAAACCACTTCCGTTATTTTCGTCTGCTATAGAGGAACGCATTTACGCTTGCGTCCCAGAAATAATACTGTATACAACGACATCTGCATCGCGCAATATTACACCGATTCTCCTGTTCTTCCAGTTGAATTCTTTGGTAGACTCTATCAAATTTCTCTTCCCCGCGTATACCAAAAACATGATCTTCAAGGTCCGACATCTTGGATAAAGCAGCAAGGTTTCAAACTACATTGGTTACCATCGGTTCACTTCGGGATTCTCACGATAAGTTTCTATCTTGAGCTATGATCTTAAGTTACCTCGTCAGGTAGCTTACAATTATTATCGCATGAATAGATTTCTGAGTAAGCAAAATATATTAAGATAAAACTTTCTCAGCAGAGAACGCCTTTTACGGTCTAATGCGTTTATAAATTCGACCCTTAGTCTAATAAAGTCCTATTATTACTACTACTTTTTTTTTACTTGAAATTCAGAATCGGTTATAATTTCTTGTACTGGAGTAACAAAAACAAATTATCATTTACTATAACATCAATAATAATAATGAGGGTCTTCGATGAAATGGTTGTAACAAAGTTTTTGCAAACACCATGAGCATCTGATGATAGCAATCCTTGAGCAGTTACATGTGGCACATTCATTAAAACCAATGTCAAAAGCGTTTTCAATCACATTTGTGAATCTCATTACACTTTGATCCACGTTATAGCCAGACTTTTTCGAAGCATAAACACGCATATCTTTGTAAATTTCTACTGAGAGTTGATTATATGCAAGGAAATGCAGTTTTATAATAAAGAATCTATCAGACATTTTCACGTCACCATCTGATTTTAGACGCACATATTCTTCAAGTCGTTGCACATAGATTTTATATTGACAGAAAAAAAAAAAGCATCAAGTGGTTATATATATTTGGTGGCTCCTGCAGGAATAATTTTCAGCCTTACATTTTTATCGGGCAAACAGTCCTGTAGAATATTAAATTAATGTTGGGAAGTAAACATTATGAGGTATAATCATTAAAATTCATCGGAGAACATATTGTTTAAACAACTCACCTCATAGGATTCATGCTTCCATGATATCGCGATTTCAAACATAGTCATGTTCATCTTCAGCCATAACTCCGATGAACATGACTATGTTTGAAATCGCGATATCATGGAAGCATGAATCCTATGAGGTGAGTTGTTTAAACAATATGTTCTCCGATGAATTTTAATAAGTCCTGTAGAAATTGTTCGTCCTTATGCCCGGACCATGAATCGCATATTAAAGGTGAATCCATTTCAATGTTTTCACTAAACACATGTTTTAAGAATATTTTCAAATGTTCTTTTGTCATTTTTCCACTAGCACTACAGTCAACATACACATTTGGAGGTGTATTCTGTTCTATCTTCTTCTGAACTTTGGGCCCAAATTTGTTTCCAGTAGATTCTTGAAAACAGAGGTATAATCTCTTCCCAAGTTGCCCACACATTGAAATAAGAACATCTATCGTGTAAGTTTTGAACTGTAGCAACAGTGAGCTTTATGCCTTTGACTGCTAGTGTTCTGTTTTCTGTCATTTCATAATTAAATTGACTTTGGTCACAGTTCCACACATTATTTGTTGGTATGCAGTTTTCTTGAATGGTCTGATTAATGTCTCTTGCAAACTTATTTGCATTTTTAAAGTTTGAATTTCGTTTTCAATACCCTTGATAGTGACAAATTTGATATTTTTTCTTGAAGAAATATTGTTTTCTTTTTTGAAATTTGAAATGAATGTCTTTGAAGCTTTAAATTCATTCAAGCCCAATTCCTTCGCTCGAAAAACAGGCCACGTTTGTAATGCCAATAGTGCACTGTCAATCCCCGATCTCGAGAATCTCGAAACTTATTAAGGATGTAGTCTTTAATTTGGGCGATTTTGTAGGGGTCTCTGTTTTTTAATTGTGAAGCTAGTTAAGATGTTTTATTTTCTATATAATTCAAAACTGTTCTTACATTTCGGTTATTAATAATTAATGATGGCCATTTTTTTTATTATTTGTGAATGGGACTTTGGGCCAGATTTCCCTGATATTCTATATTCATAAATGTTTTCCAAAGTTTCTTCAGAATAGGCAGACAGTACGTAAGGACGTTTAGGTTTTTTAACAGGAGACTGCTCAAAGCTACTTGAACTCTCATGTTCCTCAATGGATTCGTTGGCAATTTCAAAGTCTTCAGAACATCTAGCCTGTGTCAGCTTCTGATTGCAAGTGGCATAGTCTTCGAAATCTAAAGTATTTTTGCTAAAGTCCTCTAACCCATTCCAATATTTTTGTTCTATAAGTTCTGTCAGAAAATATGCAAACTAATCATCATCCAATCCAGGTTCTTCGTGTTTTTCAAATGTTTCCTGAACTGTAGATTCTAATGTAGTTAAGACATAAAATTAATTTATTAAGGCCATTTTATTCTTTTGATGAAATATTTTATGGTGTCACAAGACTATTACCTGTAGATGTACGCATTTACGTGTAAATGTACTGTTATGTCCTATAAAAAAGTATTAATTTAGGCCATAAATATGCTAATCAATAAATAATAAAACAAATATTCTATTGTACTTTCAATTTATTGAGTTTTTATGTTTAAATAGAAACAATTTGTATATACTGTAGAAATACTCGACTGCAGGAGTGGAAAAAACATTCACACTCCGGTGCGCTGTTCTTCAAGTAACCGTGCCGCTCCGTTGCAATATTTATTTCGTTAGTTTATCTCTCTCTCCCTGCCCCAATTTTATTCTTCCCTCATTAACCACATTATCATTTTCTATTTTTATTTGTTTATTTTATTTTTTCCAAATGTTTTACTTATTTATTCTGTCATATACGGATGTTAAGCCTCTATTTCTTTTTTTCTTGTTCCTTATTTCCTATTAAATATTATGCATACTATTGAATTTGCTATGAAATGACTAATACCATGGTGCTCAGTATCTTTCATTCAACATATCCTCCAATTTTTGTTACAATCCAGCTGGTCCAACATAAGTACTTCCCTTGTTAGAAACAGGAGTACTATCACATTCATCAAACGAATAATCATTAGATGAACTATTACTGTTACTTTCATCTTCTGATAAAACTGACAAAATAAACTCGCATATTGTATTTTTGTCATCTTCGAGACATGAATCACCGTGTTTCACCGCACGACCTACCCCTTGGCCAGACATCTTTTCAACTAAAAAAAATAAATAAAGAGAAAATCCTGAAACTGCAATATTCCATAGCCAAAAAAAGACCTTGAAATATGAATGTCCATTAGAAAACTCTTTTACCACCAGCCTGTACCATTATTCTGTAAGGGATGTGCAAAGTATTGCTAAGAAAGGATATACAAACACAGAACAAAAAATAGTTTCAGTAAATTGAAGTAAAAACTTTGGGAAAAAAATATTAAAAATAATAAGATTGAAAACCGGAGCTTGCTGGGAGTGGCATTACCACTGTATTCTCACTTTCACCGGCGCACGCCGGGCATGGCATACAAAGGTTTAACTTTTACAGAAAACACATGATACACTCAATATATATATATATATATATATATATATATATACTGAATATCAACCAAAACTTTAGCTTTGTTATGATTTCAGATGTTAAATTACCTATAAATAATAGCAAAATTTAAAGAAGCTAATAATTTTATTTCATGAATAAACATTTTATTTATTTTACAGGATGGAATCAGAGATAAATTGACTCCATTGGAAGTAGAAATGCGGTACAGCCTACGGCAACAGGCAGCAAGACGTCGAGTGACTCGTTCACTTTTCCCTATTCTTGATCAGTCGAAACATACTGTACGTCGAGACTCCATCAACATTCAAAAGAATTGTGGAAAAGATAATATCTGCATTCCAGATCTCAGTATTAGAGTAACTCCGTGAGTGTGATGTTAATTTATACATTAATATCTTAATTCGTAAATTAATGAGTCATTTTTTAACATCTTACCTCATATTTAATGTTTCTTCAAACACGGGAACTAGTTTTCGAGAGAAGGATCGCTCTCATTTTTAACCAACATTATGAGAGTCATGTAGGTTGGAAAATGAGAGAGATCCTTCTCTCGAAAACTAGTTCTCGTGTTTGAAGAAACATAAAATATGAGGTAAGATGTTAGAAAATGACTCATTAATTTATGAATTAAGAACCTCATAATGTTATTTCCCATTTTTAACTATGAATAATATCTTAATGTTAAGCCTTAGAGATTGTTGCAGACTAACAAGTATCTTCTAGTGAATTAACAAAAGAATAATGTGTATCACACTCATAGTCAAAAGTTGCTTCTTTGGGTATTAAATATCGCCAGTCCCAGTTCAATTTTAGTTTTACTTGGAAAGATAGTGTTACGCGCGGCGTCTGTTAAGCCCCTGCATATTGATAGCGTGAAAACCTTACTGTTTAAGTGGTCTTTGGCCCGAGCGGTTGGCCTTGGTTTTGGAGGAAGAGTGCCACAATTAAACATGTTAAAACACAGTAAACGAAAAATTAACATAATTTATTAAAATAAAGTCAAACATAAAGAGATATTGAGACCATAACATATAAAACAAGTTATTTAAAACAGCTGAAATCGCCACATTGTCAAACATCAAAATATTCAAAATTAAAGTGTTAAAATTCTGAAAGAGAGAAACAATCATTTTAAAATATTCAACTTTGTTAGCTATTCTAAGTTACTAAGACCATTTGGTCCCATATTTGATTCTAAGTCTTAAAATGACCAAGTTGATAAAAAAGAAAGGAGTTATATTACCAATGTAGACGCCACCGTCCCGCAGGACCCCGTTGAGGGGACCGCAATTGGTCCCGCTGCCGTTCTGCCTTTTCCACTCAAAAATCCCGGCTTTTATATGATTATCTTTACCTTTCACCATGCCCTAAAGCTAATGGAAGCCCTATTTCTTGCCCCATCTGTAGTAATATTCCTAGTATGTTCATGGCCAAGTTATATAAGGTGTTTTTAACTTCTTCCCTAATGTGTTTGGGTTATATAAGGTTTCGTAAGAATTTCCTATTAGGTTGAAACTAATAAGTTGTTTTTGATATTATATAAGATTTCGTAAGTGTGTCTTCATTGTTTGACAAATATATTGAATTGAAATAGTCATTTTATAATAATTTTTTCCTTAGTTTTTTATCTATAAAACACTTATGTATATTTGGATTAAGATTTCAATCCGCATTTAAAGGGTGAATATTTATGCCCTATTTTTTGGTATAATACACATGTATATGTGTTTATTCTTTATTGGCTTTTTATAGAATTTTATTATTATTGCAGTTAGGCCCTTAGTGTAGTATAATAGATAGATTAAAGGATGTGATTAGTTTCTTCCCTCCTATGTGATCATTTAAATATCCACACATTACCCCTGTGCAGTAGTATTTTTAAATTCTATTAACTCAACCACTTATTTTAGATATATATTAAATTCTGAGTAAATAAAAATCAGTAAGGTTATATTTAAAAATACAATAGGAAGTAA
Source organism: Diploptera punctata (assembly GCA_030220185.1). Lineage (NCBI taxonomy): Eukaryota > Metazoa > Arthropoda > Insecta > Blattodea > Blaberidae > Diploptera > Diploptera punctata. Next base: position 1,131,562 of record JASPKZ010000004.1, read on the forward strand.
CATTAAGAGGTTTGTTTAATAATTAGAACATTTGGTCTGTTCATTCTTACCTCTTAGAGTTGTTTTTTGTCGAACATATGTTCAGAGCTTCTTAGCCCCATCGTCAGTGATTACAGAACTCTGTAAGAGGTAAGAATAAACAGACCAATTGTTCTAAGGTTATATTTATTTTCTTACCTTTTTTATGAATATACTTCATTCATAGATAGTTTTACATCATCCTAGAAATCCAGAAACATGTGATAGATCTTAAAATTCTCATCCACACATACTCCTGCTTCATCTTTACCCAATAAATTAATTCATTCTCATACCTTTTTGACATACACTATACACCATTTCTGTAATTTTGCCTCCCATTGCAGGAATTTTCTTGGGAAAATGTCGTCTTTTGAGGGGTTGTTCATTCAATATTTTAATAATAAATTCCATTCACTCTACCTTGCAAATCAGAATGTTGAAACTGATAAATCACCATATTTATGGAAGGAGTATTTATATTTCAAACAAATAAAATATATACAGTTTTATGATTTTAAAATATATAAATTGTGTAAGTCCTTATTGTCATTTCATCTTCTTTATACACCTGAACCAGAGTTAGAGAAAGAATTTTTCAGTAGAAAAGTATAAGTATCGTACAATGTAACACTTTACAGTTATTTCTTTATGGCAAAAGTAAGATACAGGAAAGGTTCAAAAGAAGGGACTATTCAAATAGACAAAGCCAAAAACATTTCCTTTCACAAACTAGTAGTCATCTCACCGTACTTGCTTGTCATAAAATGAAGGGGAATCTTTTCTTAACATTTTATGGAAAACAAATTCTTTGCCATATTTTACAAAATCATAGATACCTAACAGTGGTCAGTATCATGATTTATTCTGCATTTATGAATACTGGAATTATTATCTGACTTTAAGTGGGGCTAATTCGGTATACATATAGTCCACAATAACAACAACAAAAAAATCCTTTGCATATGGGCTTTAAATTTAAAGGTAATGGGAGGATTTATGCTTGGATGGGAATGTAGCCTAAATTAGCTCAGTGCTCCGAGCATCAGCATGGAAAACTGAAGGTTCAGGCAAAAATTGTTCTCTTTACCATTGATTACAATAGTTTAGTTATGTACATTGATTTGCTTATTTCAATCATATTAATAGCTTTAGCTTCTTAATATTAATTTAATGAATGTTTAAATATGCTTGCATATCAGTATCAGCTCTTTTAAAAATTTGAACTTTCGATTGTTTGTCTGAAAGAGTTGATGATGATATGCAGGCATATCGAAACATGTCCTCTAGAATACAACAATTTATGAGGTAAGATGTATAATGACTCAAATTAAATACTTCTGTTTTCCAAATTTAGTACTTTCTGGTTTTTTCTAACATACTTCTGTGTTCAAATTGGGACTCCGTATGAAAAATAAAAGTACACATTTCCTGAAAGAGCACAAAAATGAAGAAGTATGGTGTAAACTGTAAGTTTTCCACATTAAAAATAAAAGTACATATTTCCTGAAAGAGCACAAAAATGAAGAAGTATGGTGTAAACTGTAAGTTTCTCCGACAAGCAGTTACCAAGAAAAACAAGTTTCAAATTTAGTTTATCAAATCAACACCCGCTGCCATATTGATCCTATGATGTCATTGCTCACATCCCATGATGTTTACACACAGCATTGATTCAGATTTAGGGCTGCATGCAAATACATTTGTCTCTACTCAATTACTTCCAATCACTGGTGAGCTGAGTTTTCCATGAGAACATTCATTGATCGAATTAGTGAGTTGCTCTTTAATGAAGCATAAATCTCATTTTTGCGACAAGGTTGGCAATAAAACCGGTTTTCAATGCCTTCCAAAGCATGTTCCAAAGCATTTCCAACTTGCCTGAGCAGACATCTGCTGAATAAAATTTTAAAAAACAAAAATACCTGTAATTACATGGTTACAAAGTAAGATACAATAATTAAAAAGAAATAACAAGCAAATTTTTACTGAATATGGATGCTCTCAATTACGTATGCCTACAGATATTTCTATAATAAATTAGACTACTCTTTACAACCTGTGATGCGACTTTTTAAATTCCTTCATTAACTTTAAAATTCATCGGAGAACATATTGTTTAAACAACTCACCTCATAGGATTCATGCTTCCATGATATCGCGATTCCAAACATAATCATGTTCTTCGTCAGCCATAAATCCGACTGATGAAATTCTTCGGCCGTCAACTATTCTATTGTCGCCATCTTCAGTGCTGCCATCTATGGTTGAATTTATGAACTTCGAAATCAATGTAATTTCGTTAGGGATATCAAAATTCATTGATCTATTTTTGTTTTTCTGAATGTATATTTTTTCCCAAACTGTCAATTCCAAAGGTTTCTCTACTTGTTTTAAAAGTTTAGCTTCTCTTCCAATTTTATGATGTTCTAATAAACTATGTGCAGCAATTGCAGATTTTTCAATTTCACAATTTTTAATATTTCTGAAATGTTCTTTTGTCCGAATTTCCAAATTCCTTTTTGTTTTTCCTATATAAACTTTATTGCAATCTTCACAATTTATTTGATAAATTCCAGATTTCTTACTGTCTGGAACATTGACTTTTTTATTGGTACTTAGAAGATTACCCAGACTAAATTTATTTATTGGTGCCAAAGAAATGTTGTATTTGTCAAAAATTTTTTTGCATAGGAAATTGGGATATACGCAGAAAATGAAGGGAAGAAAGAAGAAACCGAAGAATTTTATGAACAATTACAGAAAACACTAGACAAAGTTAATTCAAATGACTACATTTTAATATTAGGGGATTTTAATGCTAGAGTGGGTAATCAAACAATTCCAGGAATAGTAGGAAGCAAAGGTGAAAATACAATAACTGAAAATGGAAAAGAACTCATACATTTCTGTGAGTACAATGATTTACGAATTATGAATACTTTTTTTGAACATAAAGATATTCATAAATATACTAGATGCGAAAGAAACTCTCAAAGTATTATTAACTATGTAATTGCAAATAAGAAGATTGTCCCACATATTGAAGATACTAGAGTATTCAGAGGCCCAGACGTTATGACAGATCATTTTCTAGTAAAAGCAATACTTAAATTACCAACAAGATGGAAGAAATTACAGAAAAAAGGAAATATTACTGAAACCTCTAAGGTACATTTATTAAGAGAAGATAGTATAAAAATGTTATACCAAAATAGATTAAATCAATTAATGGAAGAAATGCCAATAAGCTTAAATATAAATTTAGAATGGCAGAAGATAAAAGCAATTATATTACAAGCTGCAGAAGAAGCACTAGGTAAAAGAAAGAAAATATATAAAAAGCGTGGTCTTAAAATTTGGAATTCGGAAATAGCAAAACTTATTGAAGAAAAGAAAGAAGCTTATTTGAACTATTTACATAATGAAAGTACGGAAAACAGAATAGAATATAAAAAGAAATGTGCCATTGTTAAGAGAGAAACTCGGAGGCTACATAGGCAAAGTTGGGATAAATATATTTCTGATATGGAAAACAATCTTCATGGTAGACAAAATTATGCTTATAAAATCTTAAGAGAGATAAATAAAGATGAAAAGGATAAACTTAATTTTAATCCAATTCATGAAAAAAAATTGGCTACAATACTATAAAGAATTATGGAGCCATAATGACAAAGAAGAAAGTAACATATTAATTATGGAAAGTGATTTAAGTGTTGATTCCATAACAATAGAAGAATTTACTGAAACAATAAAGAGCTTCAAAAACAAAAAATCACCTGGAATTGATAGAATCAATATCGAACTTATTAAATGCGGATCTCAAGCTCTTATATATAGGATATTAAACTTCATAAATATCTGTTGGCAATATGGCTGTGTACCTGAAGATTGGAGTGAAGCTATTGTTATCCCTATATATAAAAAAGGTGACAGACATAACCCAAATAACTACAGAGGTATAAGCCTTTTGGGAACATGCAGCAAAATCTATGCTAAAATATTATCTAGAAGAATCGGAAAGATAAGTAATGAAATTATTTCAAATGAACAACATGGGTTCAGAAAAGGCCGCTCTACAATTGACTATCTTTTCACTCCAACAGTTGATAGAAAAAAGAAGAGAATTTAATCTTGAGACACACATATTGTTTATCGACTATGAGAAGGCTTTTGATAAAATTATGCGCTCTAAATTATGGGATATACTAAATAATAAAGGATATCCACCTCATCTAATTAAAGCTATAAAAAGTTTATACGAAAATACAAAAATTCGTATAGATAAAGGAAATGGTCCTGGAGAAACTTGCGTAGAAATCAACAATGGACTTCGACAAGGTTGCCCTCTTTCGCCAATACTTTTTAATATATATTTAGATGATATCATTAGTACATGGCAAACTTTTTTAGATGAACATTTTATGATAAACGGTACGAAAATGAACTGTCTTTTATTTGCAGATGACCAGATCATTGTAGCTTCCTCAGAAAATCAACTACAAAGATCAGTTTATAAATTATGGAAACTAATAAACGATTATAATTTAAATATATCAACAGAGAAAACAAAGTCAATGGCATTTATTGGAACTCAGCATAAAAGGACAAAAATTGTAATTGGAGCAAACATAATTGAACAAGTAACTTGTTTCAATTATCTGGGATGCATGATATCGTACCAGCAAAATTTGGACATGGAGAAGAAATTAGGGAAATTTCAACAGATATGTGGTTCAATAAGAAGATATTTGAGAAATAAGACCACAAGGGAAACTCAATTAAAATTTTACAAAACAGTAGCCGTTCCAACATTAACATACGGGTCTGAGACTTGGCCTTTAACGATCTCTGATAAAAATAAAATTGAGACAATAGAAATGAGATTTCTCAGATCAGTTGCAGGTGTATCTCTAAGAGATCAAAAGAGAAGTCAAGATATCAGAGATGAACTACAAATCTATAATATAAGAAAATACACACAAATAAACGTAATTGGTTTGAACATGTACAAAGAATGCCAAATAATCGTTTATCAAAACAGCTGCTTCATTATAGGCCTCTAGGCCGAAGAAATGTAGGAAGACCAAAACATCGTTGGAAGGATGACCTGCGCCTGCGGCATGTAGTGCGCCGGGGAGCGGAACGGGCCAACAGGCCCATACCTTGAAGATGATGATGATGATGATTTACGTATATAATAAATACAAAATGAGGAGAACTGTATGAAATTATGTCCAAGATAATTATATGTAATATATGACACACATACGGTATTTGCATAAATATTTCAGGTTGTTTTACTACTAAAATTTAGTACCTTTATACCAATTTCCTCCACTGTATACCAACAATGTATTATACCATTTTAATTACTCTTCTTTTTATCATAAACCATTAAATAAAAATTTTCTATTTGTTATTTTTTAAAATAAAATATAGATATTAATAATATTACAATCTACTATAGTTATGCCTAGAGTCACAAATGGATGTTATCAACTGAATATTTATCTTCTTTCTTTCTGATTTCCTGATATTTTGTAATGTTTTCCAAGCTTCTTTGGATCTAGCATATCCAATCGAATGATCTATATTCGAGCATATATTATCCCAGTACTCATTTTTTGTTTTTATATTTTAAAGTGATATATTAATTTCGAGATGCTGTTGAGTGATCTGATAACCATTTCATCCGTGCTTTCTTTTTTTTTCTACTAATTTTTTAATATCGTGATTAAACCATTCATTATTTCTTTTTTCTATATTTTCTGTCCCAACATCTACAAACCTGTGAAGTATTACCTGTTGGATCCACCATAGAGAAATATTGGAGAGCAAGAATGCTAATGGCTTCATTGCCAAGGCCCAGCATTTGAAAACAACAACAACATATTTTCTGTCCCAAGTGCTTCTAAAGCTGCTGAATGTATACTTTCCTTCAGTTGACAATACATTTCCACTGCAGATTTATTGAAATTTAAATTAAGTTTTTGTTTTAATCTTGATTGGAAAATATATTTTATACTCTCATCATAGAGTAAACTTACTTTATATCTTTGTTCATTCAAAAGGGTTGTATTTTCTTCCGTTACTTCAATATTTTGTTTTTTTCTACTTGTTAATATGAATTTTTCTCAAAAGCATATAATGATCACTTCCACAATTTGGTTTTCTATACACTCTAACATCTTTCACTATCATATCACGTTTTTGTTTCACAATTATATAATCAATTATTGATTTGAGACTTTTTGTTGGCTGTTCCCATGTGTATTTATGTATTTTCCAATGTTGAAAGAAACTATTCATTATCATTTAGCCATGTTGTTTACATAAACTTTTGTCCAAAATTTCTGACAGTTTGTCAAAAAAATCATTTTTCTCTATGGTTGTTGCATCCTCATTTATGGCATATACTCCTATTATTATAAGCTCTGTCCCAAAAAGTTTGAGATTTAATTTAATAATTCTTTCATCAATTTCTTCTCAAGACACTGTATTTTTTACCAACTTATTTTTTATCAAAATGGATATACCTCTTTTTGCTCTACTAGTTTTTGGTACTCCACTCCAGATATGTGTATAATTTCCTAATTTTTCCTATCCTTTCCCTTTCTTTTTTATTTCTGAGAGCACAATAATATCTGCATTCATTGCTGTAATCTCATCTATTACTTCTTGTTTTAGGGTCGCATGTTTGGACGCATTAGACAGTAAAATGCCTTCTCTGCTGAGCAAGTTGTATGCTAATACGATTTTGCTTACTCAGAAATCTGTTCATGCGATAATAATTGGTTAAATTTGTAAGCTACCTGCGGAGGTACCTTACATGAGCAACTCAAATTAAAATCCCGAAGGGAACCGACGGGAACTGATGGTAATCGATGTACTTTGCTGCTTTATCCAACATTTATCCAAGATGTCGGACCTTGAAGACTTCGATCATGTTTTCGGTATACACGGAGAAGAGGAATTTGATAGAGTCTACCAAAGAATTCAACTGGAAGAACAGGAGAATCGGCGTAATATTGCGTGTTGCAGACGTGTTTGTATACGGTATTATTTGCGGGATGCAAGCATAAATGCATTCCTCTATAGCAGACGAAAATAACGGAAGTGGTTTTATCGCTGAGAATTCTGGGTAATTCGTTGCCAATATTACGAAAACGTCGACTCTCATGCATTACCAATAAGTCGGCCGTTAATTCGTTCTCAGCAATTGCTCACGGTGAATCAGCTCACTAGTGATTGGAAGTAATTTGAGTAGAGAGTAATGTTCTAACATACGACCCTTAGTATTCAAGCCTTGAACATTCCATGTGCCAATAGCAAGGGTCCATTGTCATTTTTCACTTTTTCCCCAAATGGTCCAATCACTTCATATTTCATTCTACTTCCAACTCAACTATTAAAATCTCCTGTTATTATTACTTCTTGACGTTTTTTTATTTTGTCCAAAATTTCTGACAGTTTGTCAAAAAATTCATTTTTCTCTATGGTTGTTGCATCCTCATTTATGGCATATACTCCTATTATTATAAGCTCTATCCCAAAAAGTTTGAGATTTAAAATAATAATTCTTTCATCAATTTCTTCCCAAGACACTATATGTTTTATCAACTTATTTTTTATCAAAATGGATATACCTCTTTTTGCTCTACTAGTTTTTGGTACTCCACTCCAGATATGTGTATAATTTCCTAATTTTTCCTGTCCTTTCCCTTTCTTTTTTGTTTCTAAGAGCACCATAATATCTGCATTCATTGATGTAATCTCATCTATTACTTATTTTTCTTTAGTGTTCAAGCCTTGAACATACCATGTGCCAATAGCAAAGGTCCGTTTTCGTAGCTTAAGTCTGTCATATTTAAATCCATCCGGCTGACATATTTTACTGAAGTACGTAGCGATATACTTTTGTTCCAGGGCCAGGTTGCCAGCCTGACGCCTAACCCCCAGACATGGAGGACCTGGTTTTTTTTTTTAAGGGTTTGCTCCCTTAGCTGACAGGTCTCAGTTTTAAGGCACTGAGAACTCGCCTTTCGTCCCATCCTGTTAGCTACAGTCTATTACGACTGCAGTCAGGGGGCACGACGAGAACGTAGGATTAGGACTTGCTGGCAGAGCTGCTAAAAAAGTCGCAGTGGCATTACTCGAGATTTATTAAGATATACATAGTCGGCATCTATACCCATCTTGAGGCCATATCAACCATTTGTAATAGCTTATAAAGAATTTACTTAATTCTATGTAATTATACAAAACTCCATTTTGTCTTTTCTTGTGTTTTTCCTAACATACTTCTGTGTTCCAAATTTTGTCTTTTCTAGTTTTTTTCCTAACTCACTTCTGTGTTCTAAATTTTGTCTTTTCTAGTTTTTCAACATACTTCTTAAATATTTAATCTTCACTCCCTGTATTCTACTTAAATTTTTCTTTGTTTTATTTCACATTCCAATATTTCATAAAATAATAATGGTTTAACATATGTTTTATACTTCATTCTTATTACAATTCAATGTATATCCTAGTTCCATAACAAACTTCTAATTAAATGATAGCATCTGGTGCATCTTTGTATTCTTTTACTTGTTTCTTTTTTAATTTTTGCTTCTTTAATAATTTCACTAAGTATTTAAACTGTTCAACTTCTTTAAGGCTCGAATCTATGAACGCATTACACCATAAAAGGCATTCTCTGCTGAGAAAGTTGTATCCTAATACGATTTTGCTTACTCAGAAATCTGTTCATGCAATAATAATTGTTGAAATTCGTAAGCTACCTGACGAGGTGACTTAAGAGAGAAACGAATCGTGAGAATCCCAAAGGGGATGGATGGTAACTGTTGTAGTTTGAAACCTTGCCGCGTACCTTGCTGCTTTATCCAAGATGTCAGACCTTGAAGACTTCGATCATGTTTTAGGTATACGCGGAGAAGAGGAATTTGATAGAGTCTACCAAAGAATTCAACTGGAAGAACAGGAGAATTGGCATAATATGCAGACGTCGTTGTATACGGCATTATTTGCGGGATGCAAGCGATAAATGCGTTCCTCTAGCAGACGAAAATAACGGAAGTGGTTTTATCGCTGGGAATTCTGGGTAATTTCTTGCCAATATTACGAAAACGACGACTTTCATGCATGGTCAGTTAGAGGGTAGCTAATTCGATCTTTGCACTTGCTCACGGCGAGTCAACTCACCAGTGATTGGAAGTAATTTGAGTAGAGACTAATGTATTTGCATGCGGCCCTAAGATACAGTAATTGCTCTAAATTTAAATTTACACTCTTCTAATTTTTTTCTTGTTACTTTCATTGCTACTATCTTTTCTTCTTTGATTTTGGCCCAAATTTCTTTAAAGGTCTTTATATGTTTCATGTACTAAAATTTAAAGATTGGGTTATGATTGTTAAATTAAATTTAATTGTGTTCTCATATTTTTTTTCATTCTGTATAAACATTAAGTTTAAACTGTAATCCTTGCTTTATAGGAGTGTTGAGAGATACCTGCTTGGCTCTGAAAGCCGCCTAGAGCTGGATGTCCTAGTTGAGAACAGAGGTGAAGACTCTTTCGAAACAATGTACATGATGACTGTGCCAGAGGGCATCAATTACGTGAGGATTGATCAGGCACAGAAAGATGTGTTGTGTTCAGCACCCTCCAAATCTAATAATAATACCCTGAAATGTGATCTTGGTAATCCTCTGCCTCAGCATAGGATAGTTCAGTTCAAAGTGTTGTTGAAGCCATCTCTTGTGGAGGTTTCAAAAAATCACTACGAATTTAAAATCAGTGTGAACAGTACTAACCCAGAGGAAGAAGAAACTACAAGAGACAACAGCTTAAGACTAGTCATACCAATCTGGATTGATGCAGAGCTGGAATTATCAGGGTGAGTAAATATAACCTCAGAATTATAAATCACTTAAATTTAGAAATTCACAGGGTAAATCATATTATTTCCTAATGGTTTATTTTAGGAAGTCATATTTTGAGTTTTTTTCAATCAAGTTTTTCTTTTTAATCTGGAAACTTTTTACCTAAATTGATGTCTCCAGATTAAAACAAAAAAAAAACTTGATATTATTGCCTATTTTCATTAATGATAGTTAATATATTATATTAACTAAATATGGATCCACTAAATTCCACTCAAATAGTCTTGCATTCTATTATCATAAAGGCAATGATAGCCTATTAAATAGTCATGAAGTCCATGGGGAAGTCATTCTTTATCCAATAGCCTTCTTTTTGAGTGCTTCTACCATTAATAAATGAGTTGGAGAAAATGTTTTAACATCTCACCTCACAATTTGACTGAAGATGGAAATAATACTATACTTTTGAAACCGGTATTGTGTAGACACGCAACTTTGTGAGGTGAGATGTTAAAACATTTTCTCCAACTCATTTATTAATATAAATACCTCATAGTGTTTCCTCCCACTGTAAATTTAATTAAATGCTTCTACCAAATCAAAAATCTTATATCCTAGTACAGTGCTAATAACATTTTTTGGGGGGGGAGGGTAATCCAGTGATCCACTTTCTTAATTAATGGTGTAACAATAAAGATATTTCAAATTTTTCTTAAAGCATATGAAATGTTGCATAGCCTGTTGATGAAAAAGTCATTCAATTCATCATCATCATAATACATTCACGAATTTAGGCCATTTGTTGACCTGTTTCGGCCTCAAGAGAAATACCATCCAGAAGTCTTTTGAGTGGACGTCCTGGTCTTCTTTTCCCCTGCAGGTTGATATCTTAACATTTGTTTGGGTATCCTGTTATCTTCCATTTAATGAACATGTTGCATCCATCTTGACTTATAATCAGAAATTTTGTTTTCTTAAGGTTCCATGTGTAATTCTTCTAAGATGTCTTCATTTTTTTTTTGTGATCTAGTAGTGTGTATCCTGCAGTCCTCCGAAGGTATCTCATTTAGTGTGTATCCTGCAGTCCTCCGAAGGTATCTCATTTCAGCAGATCTAAGTCTCTGTATATCCTTCTGTTTCAACGTCCATACTTCGTTACCATACAAAAAAGTTAGAAGAGCCAGTGTTTTATACACTTTTAGTCTTGAATGTTTTTGGACTAACTGTGGCTTGAAGATAGAATTTATTAGCCCTAAAATTCTTAAAAATTTAGATATTTTTGCATTCAATTTGAAAGTATAAATATTTTTAATTGTATCTCTATTGAGAAAAGACTTCCAATAAACATGAATTCATTTTTGCAGACATTCTGATCCTCCAGACCTTCATTACAATATGAGTGTGTACACTGCCACAAAACCAACCAGCGAAACAGAAGTTGGGCCACAGCTTGTTCACACCTACAAAATTTACAATAAGGGACCATCTGAAATAAAAGAAGCTGAAGCCTATTTTGTGTGGCCTTCATTTACAGAAAATGGTAAATTTCAATCCTAAATATTTTGTAATTCTTATGTTTATGAGTTTTGAAATATCTCACTATTTAAACAATAACTTTTTAGATATTTTAGAAGATACAAAGTTGAAAGTTTTAAATCTGATGATATATTCATGTAAAAGTAAAGCGATCCCAGTACAGGCATTAGGAGGCCCTTAGGGTAGTAGGAGGTTAAGGCTCCCCCTTTCTAGACAATCAAGACTTGATGTTAGCCAGTTTGTCAATCCTGCATGTCAGTTGCCTTTACCCTCAGAACAAGTACTCATTTCAGTTAGAGGCTGAGTCAATACCTGGCCCATGGTGCCACCAGAAGGTTTGAGTCAGTTTAAAAATCCTTACCCCCACCATGACTCAAACTCTCAACTTTCTGGCTTGTACTATATTTTTATACAAAAATTCAAATTTCAATTTATTCAAATTTGGTAAAGTATTATGTGTCACATTCAGTACCGTAAACCAGTTAAGGCGTTTAAAGATACTATTGTGTATGCAGCCGTCGGTCAGTTAACTCGCTTTAGAGCGGGCGCAAACAAACCGCATTTATATTCGGTGCGTAAATATTGTGTTGGCTTAGTATGTCTTGGAGATCATAGATGGCATGTAAATGTACATTTTCTATAATAATTAAATGAATCGTGATTTTTTCTTACCTCATACATCTATGTTTCTTTAAACACAGCACTGCAGTATCGGCGACCCTTTGTTGTCATCGTCAGCTGTTTTCACGACTGTCAATTTTTCTCCTTTTTGCCGGTAATTATCTAGACTGCCATCTGGTGTTCTTTTGAAGGAATTCCTCTTCAAACTGCCATCTGGTGTTGTTTTGAATGAATCATTTCCTAAACTGCTATCTGTTGTATTTTTGAAGAACTTTGTAATCAAGCTTGGTTCTTCCGGAATCTCGAAGTTCATAGTTCTAGTATGGTTTTTTGAATATATATTTTTTCCCAAACTGTTAAATCCAAAGGTTTTGATAGATGTTTTAAAAGTTTTGCTTCTTTTTCAATCCTATGATGCTCTAATAAACTATGTGCTGCTATAGCTGATTTTTCAATTTCTCCATTCTTCATGTTTCTGAAGTGCTCTTTTTACGAGTTTCCAAGTTCCTTTTTGTTTTTCTATATATATCTTGTTGCAATCCTTGCAATCAATTTGATAATCCCAGATTTTTTGTCGTCTGGGGTATTACATTTATTATTAGTTAACAGCAGATTACCCAGGCTGAATTTGTTAATTGGAGCTAATGTTATATTAAAATTTCTGAAAATTTTTTGAAACTTATTATGAACTTCGGATGGTAAGTGAATTTCTTGAATTTTACATCTTTCTTGGGACCATGATGTAAGGTGGTGTATTCTTGTAACCTTTTTTGTTGTTTGAATTTCTTTAATTTATCTTTATAATGTCTTCATCGAAACCATTTATTTTAGCAACATGAACAATATGATTATATTCCTTGTCAAAATCTTCTACATTAAGTGGAATATTTAACAATCTGTGTAATAGACTATTGAAAATTGCATGTTTGTGTGTCAAATGATTAAAACCTGAAGATTTTATGTAGTTGTCAGTATGTGTGTCTTTTCTGTAAATGTTAAATTCAATTTTTTGCTGTTGTTCATTTCTTATTAAGTATAAGTCTAAAAAAGGAATCTTGTTATTTTGTTCCATTTCAATAGTGAATTTCACTGACTCATCCTGAAGATTAAGCAATTTCAATGCATCTTGAATGTATTTTTTATCAATCACAGCGATAATATCATCTACATATCTATACCAGGTTTTAATCATTTGACACACAAACATGCAATTTTCAATAGTCTATTACACAGATTGTTAAATATTCCACTTAATGTAGAAGATTTTGACAAGGAATATAATCATATTGTTCATGTTGCTAAAATAAATGGTTTCGATGAAGACATTATAAAGAATAAATTAAAGAAATTCAAACAACAAAAAAGGTTACAAGAATACACCACCTTACATCATGGTCCCAAGAAAGATGTAAAATTCAAGAAATTCACTTACCATCCTGAAGTTCATAATAAGTTTCAAAAAATTTTCAGAAATTTTAATATAACATTAGCTCCAATTAACAAATTCAGCCTGGGTAATCTGCTGTTAACTAATAATAAATGTAATACCCCAGACGACAAAAAATCTGGGATTTATCAAATTGATTGCAAGGATTGCAACAAGATATATATAGGAAAAACAAAAAGGAACTTGGAAACTCGTAAAAAGAGCACTTCAGAAACATGAAGAATGGAGAAATTGAAAAATCAGCTATAGCAGCACATAGTTTATTAGAGCATCATAGGATTGAAAAAGAAGCAAAACTTTTAAAACATCTATCAAAACCTTTGGATTTAACAGTTTGGGAAAAAAATATATATTCAAAAAAACCATACTAGAACTATGAACTTCGAGATTCCGGAAGAACCAAGCTTGATTACAAAGTTCTTCAAAAATACAACAGATAGCAGTTTAGGAAATGATTCATTCAAAACAACACCAGATGGCAGTTTGAAGAGGAATTCCTTCAAAAGAACACCAGATGGCAGTCTAGATAATTACCGGCAAAAAGGAGAAAAAATTGACAGTCGTGAAAACAGCTGACGATGACGACAAAGGGTCGCCGATACTGCAGTGCTGTGTTTAAAGAAACATAGATGTATGAGGTAAGAAAAAATCACGATTCATTTAATTATTATTAATTGAACCTCATAATGTTAAAAATTCCCAAATTTAATATATAAATACATTTTCTATTCCCGTTTGACATGTTTAACCTTGGTGATTCCCCTTTTATTTTTAAAATAAACAACACATGGAATTCGTTCACCCAAACTTGCTCCAATGCAGTCGTATATGTTTTTTGTTATCGTGCTGTTGTTTGTGCGTGAGTGAAACCATGGCGAAAGAAAAATATCTCACTGAAGAAGAATTAGTGAATATTTTGTATAATGATGACTCAGGTGATGAACTGATTCCTGAATTATAAGATTCACAAAGTGAAATTGAAGATGAACTTCCACTTCCTGAAATTGATATGCCGATACCATCTGATGTCAATCACTCATGTTATTTCACCATCAAATCCTACTAGGATATCTCCTTTAGGTATGTACAAAATTTGAATTTTCTAGGACTAATAGTTTGTGAATAATGGTCCATTTTCTGAAGTGCCACGAAAAGGGTAGCTGGGGTATTTAAATGGCTGGCCTGTGGGTTTAAATACCCTGCTCAGTGCCTGGTACTGAATGTAAAATAAAATAAAATTTATTTGGTAAAATAAGTTTTCATGTCAAATTTTCTTCTTCTTCTTCTTCTTCTTCTTCTTCTTCTTCTTCTTCTAGTGGCATTATGGTCCTTGATGTATCAAAGCCTACCATATAATTGTAACCCAATCTCTTTTATCCTGTACCCTTGCACTCTACGTTCTCACAATAATCTTCTTCATATCCTCCTTGATATCCTGCTCCCATTTCTTTCTTGGCCTTCCCTTGCATCTACTACCAGAATTCCCTTTACATATATCTCTTAGTGAAGACCCCTCATTACTTCTCTTACATGTCCCAAATACCTTAATCTTGAATTTTAAATTGCATCAATTATCTGTGGGTTACCTTACAGTTTGAGTATCTCTTTATTGGTTCTTTCTCTAATTAGACCATATAATCTTCTAAGAATCTTTCTCTCCAAAATAGCTATTTCTTTCATCATTCTTTAATCCTTCACAGGTGTAAACCCATATATGGGAGGCCTGTCCATTCCCTCACAGGCGGAAACCCATATTAAAATACATCCTACTTTGCTGGCAGTTCTGGTCCACGTAGTTCCATATATTTTTCAAGAGATGGCAGGAGAATGTTCTTTCAACCATTCTGAGTGAAAAATCCTTTTTAATTCAGTTAGGAATATTTTCTTGTGAGGTAATTAGTGGAGTTCTTGGGTAGTGTGTCATTACATATTACTGTGTTTCATTCGTAACATATTTATCCTTTTTTTAAATATAATATATTTATCCTGTTTTTTTTTCTCGGTAAAATGGCAAAAAAAAAGCTGAATATAGGTGAGGAAATAGAACAAGTAGTGAATGAGAGTGGTAGTGAAGTTTCGGAATTGTCATTTAGTGACAGTGAAAGGGATTCTTACAAAATATCGTCAAGTACTGAAATTGAATGCGAGAGTGACATAAGTAACACCACTGACATTAGTGCACCTAGCTGGGTAGAGTGAGTAGTTTAGATCCTAGTCCAACTTCTAACATACCAATATATAAAATTCAGCAGGGGCCAGCAGATCTCATTTTGATCAGGATACAGATCCAGTGGAATATTTTCACTTTTTTTTTTTGACATAATAACGAAGGAAACATTCAAAGTGAAACAAACAAAAAATCAACACACTTGACTGAAAGAGATAGAATTGCATCATGGTCTCCCCTGAAAGTTTCTGATATCAAAGCATTTTTTGGGATGGTGATCAACATGGGGCTTCACGCCACACCTGATATCAATGACTACTTTTCCAGAAGCTGGATAGACAAATTTCACTTTTTTTGGCGATGTTTTTCCAAGAGACAAATTTCTCCTCTTGTTTTGGAATGTACATTTTGCCATGCTGAAGGTAACAATAAGTTAGCTGAAGAGGAATTGATACAGGGTGTGATGAAAAAAATAAGGCACAAGTGTTCTCTCTTCTACTCACCAGGACCTTCCATATCTGTCGATGAAAGCACAATCAGCTTCAAGGGGAGATTGAAATTCATAGGGTTTCCATATTTATACTGACAGATACTCTACTTCACCTGAATTAGCAAATGAATATGGTCACAACAGGTACAGTCCTGACCAATAGAAAAAATATGCTAGATTCCTTAAAGCCAAATAGAATAAAAAAGATAAAAAAAGGGGGATGTAATTAGTTTTAGAAAAGAAGAAAAACTAGCTCTCGCTTGGAGGGATAAAAGAACTGAAACTCTTCTGAGTACTTATCATAAAGGGGACAAAAATGAAATGACAGCAGCACCTTCAAAGTATCCTAATCAACCTGCAACAATGAAACCAAATTTAGTCCTGGACTAAACCAAGCACATGGGCGGAGTTGATAGGACAGAAAATTATATTTCACAATACCAGTTTTATAGATGCACTCATAATGGTACAGGATTTTTTTTTTTTTTTGGCTCTTGGAGGTGTCTATTGTAAATTCGTATTTGTTGTACCACCATTTGAACCTAAAAAAGATAGAATAAGACCCCTCTATTACACAAAAAATACAGAAAGCACTCGTCACATCTCTGGTTTCTTAGTACATGAGCACCCATAAAACCCCCAGTAAGTCCGGTAACGTTCACACGTCACAAGGCCCAACATTACAAAGATTAGATGCTTACCACATTTCATGGGAAGAACACCAAAAGGTTCTTGGGCAAATCCCTGTGTTGTTTGCAGAACAAAAAGTGAGAAGAAAACAACAATTTATTTCTGTGAAACTTGTGTGTCAAAACCTGTTCTACATCCAAATGTGAGTGTCAAAATATATCACACAGAGGAGAATTTTTAGGAACAAAACAAATTCTTCAATCATTCTTTACATCATTCATAGAAAAATAAGAAACAATCAATAGACCTATAACAGTTATGAAAAACTCTTCCTTATCTAGGTGCACTATTTACATTACTATTATTATTATTATTATTATTATTATTATTATTATTATTATTATTATTATTATTATTATTATTATTATTATTATTATTATTATTATTATTATTATTACTGGTAATATTTATTGATATTATTATTTATTAATATTGTTGTTTTTATGAGTACTTTGTGAAGTAACTTTTCGTACAATAACTTACTAATACAGAGTGATCAAAAAGTGTACAGTTAAACAGGCCAGTGAGACTTGTGCCATTTTTGCAGTCACATTATTTATGTAAAATAATAAAACATTGTTTTGAAGCAACATCGGGGTGTAGGTGAGGGGTGGATGGATGATCAACAAAAAAAAAACAAAGTATATGTTTGTGTTTATATATTCTTAAAAAGTAAGTTAGGCTTGTATGAATGTGTCTATATGGACAAAGAATAGGGTGCATGTAGGCAAACAGTTTTCAGATACTTTTGAAATCCACAATGGGTTGAAACAGGGAGATGCACTTTATCTTCTACTATTTAATTTTGTACTAGAGCACACCATCAAATTTTTAGAGGATGAAGAAGGCCTACAACTCAATCGTATTAACAAGCTGTTAGTTTATGCTGATGATGTAGTATTATTGGGTGATAGTGAAGAGATACTAAAGGCCAATACGCACACGCTAAGAAATTGGGACTGTAAGTAAATATCAACTAAACATATAAATATATTATATAATGGAAATGGACAGCTAATGAAAAATGAGGGAAATATTGAGGAAATCGCTGAATTCAAATATCTAGGAACAATAATCACAAATAGGAATGAGATGCACAAAGAAATTAAATATAGGCTCAATTCTGAAATGCATGCTATTATGCATTACTGGGACTCTTGATGTCGCAACTCCTTTCAAAAAATGTTAAACTGAAAATATATAAAACTATTATTCTACCAGTTATACATACATAAAACATAGAATCTTACTTAAGGGAGGAAAATAGTAGATTACGAGTATTTTAGAATAAAGTCATTAGGAACATTTTTGGACCAAAGAGAGATGAACAGACAGATGAATGGAGAAGACTACATAACAGTGAACTACATGGTCTTTTTAGGAAGGCAGATATAATAAGAACAGTTAAGTCTCGTTGACTGTGATGGTCAGGATATATGGCACTAATGGGGAATAAAAGATGTGAATGGAAGCTTCTTGTAGAAAAACCAGAGGGAAACCACCCAGTTGGTAGACCATGAATGAGGTGGGAGAATAACATTAACTATGATTTGTGGGAAGTAGATTATACAGGAATAATTGGAAAATATTGGCTCAGGATAGGGATGTATGGTGAGCTTATGTTCGTCGGCCATGAACTTACAGGTTCGATAGTGACAGTGAGAATTAGCTCTGGTTCAATTGATATTGGGTTGGAATTGAATTATAAATTCTATCCTTTCTCCCCTAACTTTACCACAAAAACAAATTACAAATATTTGCTTGCACATGTCTTTAGATTACCCTACACAATTAATTTACATTGAATTTGGCGTGCCAAATCTTTCATTCCACATTCATATCACATTCAACCTTCTTCAACAATATAAAATTTGTATGTTTTAATTTTAAATTTGTAATTTACAATAAATGATAAATTAATAAATATGAGAAAAATTAATGTCTAAACTGGGATTTGAACCCAGGATCTTTGGTTTTCCATACTTAAGCTATCTAGGGTCCTGATTTCGATAGAAATTTTTCTCTTATTTGTATAATCCATGCGCTTCAAGTTAATTGACAGTTCTAAGCTTTACTAGTTAAAAATAGTGTCAAAAAAAGATTAATAAACACGAAAATGTAAAATATATTACAGGCTTTAGGAATATGAAAATGAAACAATAGTACAATGAAAACATTTTGGAATGATTTCAATTATGCTATGAAATGACAGACTGCTTTGAAGTCATTTAAAAAAGGAACTGTGATACCACCTCACTGCATCTCATTTCACCTCAAGCACTGTCTTTATGGTATTGACTGTGAACACACAAGGGTTCATAACTTTACAAAATTAGGGGATTAGTAACACTTTACATTTTGAAGTTTTCCCCACTCCTACGGTTGACAATTAATTTATTAATTTAATTATCATAAAATTATTGTTGTTTTTGTTAAGTAGAATTCTATTCATCTCATTAAGCATACATATTTTTCAGGTGAGAATATTCTGTACCTGGTTGAAATGCATAAATCTGAAATTGGTGTACCTGTGACATGTGCATATCTAGATGGTGCTAAAGCAAATGCTCTTGGTTTGACGGTAAGTTCCTCTTTAACTAGAGTTAACTATTAAAATAATACCTCATAGTGTTAATTCCTAAAAAAGTAATAACAATAGTACTTGATTAATTTACATTAAAGTACACAAGATGACAGAAACAAAGTCTAAACCATGGTTGTGGTTTCACAATATTTTATTGTTTCTATAACTACAATAAACTAAAAATCTGACAATAGTTATAAAACCGTTGTCAGATGTTGTTCTTGAAATTAACACTCAGGTTTCTTACAGATGTTACAGAAACAATAAAAATTGTGAAACTGCAGTCGCGTTTCTGCAATTGACTGATTGCCTTCTAAATGATAGTTTTAAGATACCTACTGTCTATGCTGATGGACAGAATATTTCATTGTTCCTACATTCTAATCTTCTTCTTCTTCTTTGTCTAGTCTTGCATCCTCATTCCAGGGGTTGAGTTTTGGACAAAAGCCTCCACATATCTGTCATTCCATGTCTTCTCTTCCAACATATCTATCCATTCAATTTTCTTGACATTCTTCTTAACTTGCTCTTCCCATGTATATCTTGGCAACTCTTGATTTCTTCTCTCCTAATCTAAATTCCAGAGCTTGTCTTGGTGTCCTTCCAGTATTCATTCTCTCAATGTGATTATACCATCTAAAGGAGGTATTTTTTTGTTGTAGGAGGTTCTTGTTGTGCAGTATTGGGCATCCATATAAAGAAGGAATTCTGTTGTGTGGCTTGTTGTTGTAACAGGTTCCATGTTGTGGGAGTCCTGGGTTCAACTTAATTTTGCCTCGGCTTTGAGGTTCCCTTCAGGAGAACGTAGGGAAGATTCAAATTTGGTTTTCACTCGAAATAAAAATCACAAATTAACTTTGAATAAAATCTTGGTATTTTATTCATCAATAAACTTATTTTGATGTTATGAAACTTGTATATAGATTTTCTTATTCGTCAGTTAATATAATGACCATTACAAAATGGTGGTGATGACTCAACTGTCATATATCAAATTACTCAAAATTCTTTATATTTTGAGCTGAAATTAACTGCAAGTTATGTTTAAATTCCCAATAAATGTCTTCTTAACTAAGAAGTGCCATTTGCATAGATAGAAGCCAAGGCTTCAAGCATTTGGTGCATGGAGATTACAACATATATAAGAGAAAAATTTGCATCTAGATTGGAACTCGCCCTGGTAGCTCAGTTGGTAGAGCATTTGGTATGGAAAACCAAAGGTCCCTAGTTCGAGTCTCGGTCTGGGCGAGAATTTTTCTCTTCAAATTTAATTTATCCTTCAGTGACAAGTGTTAAATTAATTATGAAAACATCAATAGAAGCCCTACTGGCTTTTAAAATTAGTGTTAAAATTCCTAAAAAATGTCTTCTTAACCCTTAAATTCGTAATGTATCCTTTTGGATACATCAGTTGGTTCAGTTAATTTAATATTTTAAATAAATCAGAAGAAAACGAACAAAAATAAACCACTTAAATGTGTGTCAAATTATACAATACACCTAATAATAACAGTTATACAAGATTCCGTTTTCACTGCGGTCCGCCACATTCAAATAACCAACAGAAGACATTTGTGTTTTGACAATTTAAGGGTTAACTAAGAAGCCGCCATTTGCATAGATAGAAGCCAAGGCTTCAAGCATTTGGTGCATGGGAATTACAACGTATATAAGAGAAAAATTTGCATCTAGATTGGAACTTGCCCCGGTAGCTCAGTTGGTAGAGCATTTGATATGGAAAACCAAAGATCCTGGGTTTGAGTCTCGGTTTGGGCAGGAAATTTTCTCTTTAAATTTAACTGCACACATGTTTAAATGCATATGTATTCAAACGATGCACTTTTTATTCAGTTATAAATGAAATTATGTTCAATTTCATTAAAATCATGGACGGCCGTTTTTATGCAGGTCTTGTCGCCATGACATCCATTAGTAGACTCTAGATTGAGAAATATCTCATTCCCACAATTCTTCATTTCAAATTATGACATTCAAATTTGATTGGTCATAAACTTGGCTTATAAGTACTATTGGTTGACTCATACCCAAGTTACCCAATCTCTTTAAAGTTAATGTCAGTTGATATTTTAAACTCCTTTGAAATTCTTAACTGATTCTACAACTTCTTAAATCCACAAAATTATCCTCAACAATAAATTATTCAGTTACCAATTTTTTATATGACATAAAAATATGAATTTCTCAATATTGATACTTATAATATTTTTAATTATTTCCGTTGAATATAAAAATTAAAATATTATAAATATATATATTAAATAAATAAAGTAACCCTATTATTATTAAATATGGGTAAATATCCGGCTTTAAAATGCCCCTGATGTATTTTATTTTAGCTTGCATGAAGATCAAGACTAAAATAAAATAGATCATATTCCCCCAAATGTTAAAATATTGGTCATACAAGTTTCATTTGTAAGAAAACATGTACATAAATAAAATAATATGATACAAACTAATTAATTACAAATTGTAAACAAATCAAAATATCAATACATATGTTACAAATTTTATGAATAAATTTTCAAATATTATGAAAATATTTATTTTTATTTATACTATTCAACAAGAAATTACTTACCATCAGCTACGACTTTAAATAGGAGACTGGAATGGTTTAAGTAACTCTTTTAAGTATCTTCCAATAACTTTATGAGAGTCTTTATCGACTAACTCATAAGTTGTATTGTTAAAATTTTTAAGAATCACAAATGGTCCCTTATTTAGTAACTGTATTCTGTGATATCTTTTCTTTAGAGAATCAGAGAGTGGAATTTCCTTTGCAAGAACTTTGTCTCCAATCTTAGGGTTCCACTTCCGTTTATTCTCTTAATTTTATTATTTCACTTTTCAGTACGACTTCAGTCTTTCCACGACTCTCTGGCAAATTTGTTCAGATGACTCAGGTGGTTGCTCGCCATCAACAATATTGTACTAGGCAAATTAGCTATTAATTTATCAGGTTGTTTGCCTGTCAATGGGAGCTTCACCTGTGCTTACATTTATAGAATGATTCATGACATTCTCAATTACACTTATGTGCCTGAGTCAATCTGAATGTCTTTGATGAGTCAAAATTCTTAGGCTAGTGGTTATTTCTCTGTTGACTCGCTTGCAAGGATCGCTTTTCGGGTGGTACTTACTACAATTATATAGTTTTATTCCCATCCCAATCAGCTTATCTTTCAATTTTGGACTAGAGAACACGGAAGCACTGTCACTTAACAGTGCCTCTATAGGTCCGAAATTAGGTATGTAGTCTCGAACTATCTTCCCTAAGCAAGATCTACTAGTCACCTTACTTAATGGATAAATTTTAACAAATTTGGAAAACATGTCGGAGAGTAGCAAAATGTGTTTATAACCAAATTGTGTCCTCAGCATTTCTTCATGAGTATCCATAACTGCTAAGCTGTTAACTTTGTTCCTTAAAATATTTTGTGGAACGATATCGTACTTGACATTCATACATTTAGCTTTCTGGCATGTTAAACATGAAGAAGTGTACTTTCTTAGCTTTTTATCAAGATGATTTACATAGAAAAATTCGCTAATATTAACATATAATTTTTCATATAATGATTCAAAGCTATATGAAATGTTCTAAATTATGGAACTTCCATATTCTTTGGAATAATAATTTTCTACTTCTTAGTGTTGTTACCATGAAGTTTATATAGGATATCATCCCTTGATACTTATTTTTTTATTGTAATTTTCAAATCTTTTTGAAAAAAAATTCCTACCTCCTAATCTTTCACTTATCCTGAGTTAAAACTTAATGTTCTGTTCCAAAAATCCTTGCTAGTAAGTTGGTACATCTGAGTGGGTCTGTCTTAAATTTGTAATATTTGTCAATATCTACTTTATTCTAATCATTACGACAATGTAATTATGTTGGACATGAATTCTATAAAGGAAATGACAAACACGTGATTTTCAATATGGCGTCATGACCGTTTGTTTGCCACGAATCAATTGATCTGCTTACATGTGACTATAACCTCACAGATTCGAAACTCTCTTCGAAATTTTCATCCATATTATAAAGCACAACCTATCATCATAATTATAATACTAAATTCCATATATAAATATTTCCAACATAGATTCCTAGTAATTATTATGCACACCAAAATAAAGTAAAATAGTTTACCACGTAGACATTTCCGTTATTCTCTCTGCCACCTTGCCATCAGTCCTTGCCATTTAATCCCATTCTTACATATACTATTCTCTATGACTAAATCTACACTTACTCATCATTTATTGCAAAAAATTTTAACATATAAGGTCATCATGTATGTAAGATTCTTACAAGAAATTATTCCAACGCTGCAACCAATATTGTACTTGGACGATTTCCGAAATGGCTTAAAGGACTTTGGAACATGGACTAATTGGGGCGGTTTGGTAGCGTATATGTTACTTATGGTTTTGCCGAGCGGGAAAGGCTGGAGATTCTACTCAAAGAGGTAGTTGAGATCATTAAATAAATAAATAACTTTAACACTCTATATTTAAAACTATAAGCAATAAATTATAGTCTACAATAAAGTAATTAAACTAACTTAAACTATTCTACATTACTTTCTATACTTAGCTAGAAAAGGAGAGAGATATTTACACAATAGTAGGTTGAAACTCTGCCACATGACCCGACTTAATCATAGACATAATTTTAACTTCATCGTATTCTACACTCTAATTCAACTGGTTCCTATTCGCAAGTTACAAGATCTAGAACTTTTATCTTTTTTTGGATTCATTTCAGAGCCCCCAAAATCCTATTAAGAATAACATGGTGCAGACTCACCTAACGTCGATTCAGGTCCACAATGGTCAGACGGATAGATGCTCATCCATATCCTGGCCATTCTTTTATTGCTCCCTCTGAAGTCCTAACTGTAAAATCTATTCTGAGGCTTGTGTTCAACCCATTTTCTCTCTCTCTCTATCTCTCAGCAGTACAGAATTCTATGCCACTAATGGTACTTTCTGATCTAGATACTATAGCTTTGATATTTGGGAATATTTTTGTACATCCTGTTAAGCCTGAATGTGACCTCCAAATCATTATTTCCTATAACAAAAAGTTTTTGCTTTATATTCCTAGTTTAACCTTTTGACTGCCGAGTTTTCCTTTTGCCAGCTGGGCTGAGGGTGCAGGTTTTTTAAATTTAAAGTACTACGCCATACTATATAATATAAACCTATATAAAGTATATTTAACTGTCTACATGCCGTGGTAAATTTAATTTAAACTCACTATTATACATTTATTTGAAGGTTAAGCGGTGTTGCCTCCACTTGTAAAGATCCCAGGTTCGAATTCAGCACGGTGTCTTTATTGAAATTTGTTATCACTATCACTAAAACATTTATTCTACTGAATAATTTTGATGGTATTATCACTAAACACTTATAATATGAAATATTGTTGAACATTTTTTATGGTCCTGGATTCGAATCAATTCCAGTCAAACAGCTGTTCTATGCCACGTGTTTCGTCTGGTGCGACACGCCCACCACTGTCAGTCACACTCTGTTCATTTAGGTCTACATCACTTGCTTTACCATTTACAGGCTTAGATTGTAATAATACTCTCTTAGAAACAGGACTACTATCACATTCGTCAAACGAATAACCATTTGATGAACTGTTACTGTCACTCTCATCATCTGATAAAACTGACACAATAAACTCATGTATTGTATTTTCGTCAACTTCGAGACATGAATCACTGTGTTTCACAGCAAGACCTACCCCTTGGCCAGGTATCGTTTCAACTAAAAATAAAATAAATAAAGAGAAAATCCTGAAATTGCAATATTCCATAGCAAAAAAAAAAAAGGCCTTGAAACATGAATGTACACCTTCCTTTAGAAAACCGATTTAAAACCAGCCTGTACCGTTATTCTGTAAGGGATGTGCAAAGTATTTCTAAGAAAGGATGTACAAACACAGAACGAACAATAATTTTAGTTTATTGAAGTAAAAACTTCAGGAAAAAAATATTTAAAGTAATAAGATTGAAAACCAGAGCCTGCCAGGCATGGCATACAGCTGTACACACACTTTCACCGGTGCACGCCGGACATGGCGTTCAAAAGGTTAATAGAACCATTAATGACTAATTAAAATATGTTGTGTGTTTTCTAATGGCAAGATTTGACGCTGAAGTCATTTTCTCTCTGGCTTCCCAGTACAAGCGAACAAGGTCCTTAGAGTGTTGTGCAGTTGGATTTAAAGCTGGACAGACTAGAAGGTGGTGTTTGTCCATGATGAGGTGCGGGTCTTTGCATATGACACATCTGTCGGATTGGAAAACGTTTATTCTGTGGAGGTGGTGAGCCAGGCAGTCGTGTCCTGACATCAGTCTGAATTTTGCTACTGCTTCCTTGCGGCCTTTATATTTTATTTCTGTGTATAGCTCATCAATTTTTTCCCATGGTTTCCCTCTGGCTGTTGCAATGTTTTCTTTCATGTTTTCCATTTGGAATGCTTTCTTAATTTCTTCGATCTTTCTGTGGAGGTTCGAATTGGGGTAGGTTGTTATCCGTATTTTGGTACCCTTTTTGGCAAGTCCATCAGCTATTTCATTGCCAACTATTCCGATGTGTGAGGGTATCCACTGGAAGGCTATTAATTTATTTTGGTTGTTGAGGTATTTCAGAAGTTTACGGCATTCCAAGATGGTTTCATTTTCTGGTGTTTGGTTGGAGGTTATTGCTTGTATAGCGGCCTTAGAGTCTGCCAGAATAACAGCTTTTGTAAACATTTTTGTTCGGAATAGGAGGTTGTGGAGTGCTACTTCTATGGCTTTTACTTCACCATCGAAGGCTGTATTGTTTGTGCCTACTGCAACATATTGACTAAACAGATGAGAGTAGATTCCTGCACCAGCATTTTTACTCTTGGTTTTGGAGCCATCAGTGAAGACTCTTAGCCACTCTGGTTCTGGGAACTTTGTACTAATGGTTTCTAAGGTCATTTGTTTGGCTATTGATGGGTTTGTATTATTTTTCTTTATTATTTCGTCTATTGAGAGGGTTGCATTGTACAGTTGGTAATCTAATGGGCTTGGTATTTGAGGTGTTGGTTCAGTTTTGGCATCTAATTTATGTTTTTGGAAAAGATTACTAGCTTTGTGGAGAAAGGAAGGTTGTGTGATTAAGATCTGGGGTGTTGTGCTTTGAGGTTGGATTGCTTTTGGTAGCGCTGCTAATTTTGTGTGCGTGATGCAGGATTTCTTTTCTATCTCATTTTGAATTGAGGGGTTGCCTGTGAACATTCTCATAGTTGCAGTGTTAGTTGATTTTACTGCTCCAGTGACTAATCTTAGCATTCGATTCTGGATTATTTCTAGTTTATTCATTGTGGTGTCTTTAGCTGTTACTATTGTTTCCGCTCCATAGGTTATAATTGGTTTCATGTAGATTTTATATGTTTTGTTTAGGGTGTCCAATGAGCTCTCCCATTTCTTCCCAGCTAATCTCTTCAGTATGTATGAGTTTTTGTTCGCTTTTTCTTCGATCTTGTTGACATGATGCTCCCAGTTTAGTTTATTATCTAGATGGACTCCTAAGTATTTCATGCAATTGGATTTGGTTATCGGGCTATTGTTGATTGGTATGTTGAAGGATTCACTTGTGTGTCTTAGTGAGAAGTACTGGTAAAATGTTTTTGACTTGCTGATTTCCATGTTGTTAATTGTGCATTTATGGTGTTGTCCATATACTTCTGCAGCTGTTCTTTGTGGTTTCTGGCTGAATTGTTGGCCTTCATCCATATGACTAACTCATCTGCAAATAGTACACATTTGATGTGCTGATTAGTTTTGATTTCCTTAGGGAGGTCATTGATGTAACTATTGAAGAGGGTGGTGCTTGAGACAGCGCCTTGTGGCAGTCCTGTTTTGGTTTGGACATAATTTGATTGGAGGTTGTTATACTTGGAAGCTATCCATCTTTGTGTTACAAAGGATTTAACCCAGTGTAACATATGGCCTGTTATTCCCATTTTTTGTAGCTTCCAAATAAGGTTGGTGTGCCACACTTTGTCATAGGCTGCTTGTAGGTCTACAAATACTGCTAGGACACTCTCTCTTCTGTTGAAGGCATCCTTGATCTCCTGGGTGAATTTAACCAATTGGTGACTTGTTGAAAGTTTTGGTCTAAAACCTGCCTATTCTGGAGTCAGAAGGTGTTGTGTTTCCAGATACCAATTTAATCTAGCCATAACCATTCTTTCCATTATCTTGGCTAGTATGGATGTTAAAGATATTGGGCGGTAGCTATTTATGTCTTCTGCTGGTTTATTAGGTTTTTGAATAGGTATTACAATGGCTTTCTTCCATTCTGCTGGTATGCTGTACTGTTGTTGCCAAACATTGTTGTAGAAGTTGAGTAGTCTTCTTTTAATTAAAATATGTTTAATAACTGATTAAATTATTTTTCCCTTGGTTTTCCTAATTATAACATGGCAGTTTAGAAAATTACTGGCATAATAAAAAATTGACAGTCGTAAAAACAGCTGACGATGGGAATTATGTATTTCCTGATACTGCAGTTCTGTGTTTAAAAAAAACATAGATGTATCCGTATTTATATTAAACTAAACTCAAAAATCAGTTAACAATAACAAAATTATGGTAAACGATTCATTTGATTCTAATTATACATATTTGTTTAGAATTCAATGGTAGCATTTGGTACTACTTTGTATTTTTTTGTTTATCTCTTTTTTGAATTTTACCTTCTTTGTTAATATTACTTCCTAAAAACCCAAACTTTTCAACTTTTTAAGATAGCGTCCTTTGAATTTTATTTTTGTTTCTGCTAAATTTTCCCTTGTTACTTTCATTGTGGCTGTCTTCCTTGTTTTTTTAATCCACATTCTTTTATGGCATCATCCCATTTTAATAATCTTTTTTCTTTTAATTTTTAGCTAGTATTCTTCTTCTTCTTCTTCCTTCCAAGTATTAGGCCAAGGCCTGTTACGATCCTATAGAAAATTTTCCTTCCAGCGTACCTCAGGAAATTCTCGTATAAGACTTGAAAGCATAATAATAGTCCCTTCGATTGGTTGCTGGCCAAAGGAAGGCAAGACCAGTGATGGGGCTGCCATCTTATAGCCTCTGGTCAGGCTTTTCTGGAGAAGAAAAAGAATATAAAGGAAAGAAGAAATGGAAGAAAGGAAAGATTCCCTAGCCCTCCGATGCCCTAATAGCATCGGGGTTGAAAAAACAAGAGTTAACGAAGAGAGGTTAGATAGTAAAGTTAAAAGAGTGCAAAACACAAGTAAGTGGAAGAAATGTTTTGCACAGCTTGGGCACCTTGTGGTCGCCATCCACATATCCCCTAGATGAGGACCCCTGAGGGGTCTAAATTACAATACTATCTGCATATGATATGTTTTCATATCTGGTGTTGTATTTTGTCCTATAACATTATTTGTAATTTATTTACTTATCACATTAAAAATGATGGGTGGCATTCCTCTCTTTGGTTCAAACTATTCTATTAATCCATAGGAAGTTCTCAAACAATTTTTCTTATTTTGGTATATCTTTATTATTTTGTCTGTTATTCCACATGGAACTTCTTTTTTTTATGTTTTTATTATTGATTTAACATTTCTCAATGAAAGATAAATTATATTTAAAGAGAAAAATTTTTGCTTAGATCGAGACTCGAACCTGGGACCTTTGGCTTGCCGGGCCAAATGCTCTACCAACTGAGCTACCAAGGCGAGTTACGATCTAGACGCAAATTTTTTCTCTTATATACGTTGTAATTCCCTCTCACCAAATGCTTTTAAAACCATTGTTTCTATCTTTGCAAATGGCGGCTTCTTAGTTAAGAAGACATTTATTGGGAATTTAACATTACTTTATAAAGCTAGTAAGGCTTCTAATGATGTTTTTACTATTAATTTAATATTTCTCAATGAAAGATAAATTATATTTGAAGAGAACAATTTTGAGAGGGAATTACAACATATATAAGAGAAAAATTTGTGTCTAGATCATAACTCGCCTCGGTAGCTCAGTTGGTAGAGCATTTGGCCCGGCAAGCTAAAGGTCCCGGGTTCGAGTCTCGGTCTAGGCGAAAATTTTTCTCTTCAAATACAATTTATCTTTCATTGAGAAATGTTAAATTAATAATAAAAACATCATTAGAAGCCTTACTAGCTTTATAAAGTAATGTTAAATTCCCAATAAATGTCTTCTTAACTAAGAAGCCGCCATTTGCAAAGATAGAAACAATGGTTTCAAAAGCATTTGGTGAGAGGGAATTACAATGTATATAAGAGAAAAATTTGCATCTAGATCGTAACTCGCCTCGGTAGCTCAGTTGGTAGAGCATTTGGCCCGGCAAGCCAAAGGTCCCGGGTTCGAGTCTCGGTCTAGGCGAAAATTTTTCTCTTCAAATATAATTTTTTTTTAATGCTGTTGAAATTATATCTCTGAATACTGAATCATATGCCTTCTTCAAATCTATAAATAAGGTAACTGTATTCTATATGGCCTAAGACTCAATATGGCCTAATTGCTATTTCTTGTTAACTTTATAGCTGGTCTTGGTGCTAACTTTGAATACGATTTGAAAGAAATTATTGCTCTTTCTACTGATGGGAATCTGAAAGATGGAAACTCCTGCCAGGGGCAAACTTATCAAGTTAGTACCCCTTGGCAGAGAAAAATATTTTTGCTCCCTTATTTCCATGTGAATGAATGACAAGTAACATACAATAAACATAACTATAACTGAATAATGATGATAATAATAATAATAATAATTTATAATTGAGTTGGATAAAATTATTTACATCTTACCTTAGTGGAACTTTATGAGGTGAGATGTAAATACATTTTATCCAATTATAAATTGAAAATTACCTCATAGTGTTACTTCTCGCTGTAATTTTTTATTAATAAAATATATATATATACAGATGCATATTGAACTCACCAAACTCAAATCAGGCAACAAATTGTTTAGGGTATGCTTTCTTTGTTGCAAATTTGTTAATCTTATCCTCATAGTCTAGAATTCATGGAGAGGATGGCAAGACTTGAAAAAGAAGAACCACCTATGAAAAAATATAGGAAATTCACATATCACCCTTGGGTACATAATAAATTTCAAAAGATATTTGAAAAGTTTAATATTAAATTAGCACCAAAAAATAACTACAGTTTAAATAAACTAATAAAACCAACAAAAATGAAAAAAAAACTGATAAAAATAAAAAGTCAGGAATATATCAAATTGAATGCATGGGTTGTGAAAAGATATATATATATAGGAAAAACAAAAAGAAACCTAAAAATTGGAACCAAAGAACACATAAGAAATATTAAAAATGGAGAAATTGAAAAATCTGCAGTTGCTGCTCATGTTTGGTCTGAAAAACATAATATAAATTCAGACACTAAATTATTAAAACAGTTAGAAAATACAAAAGAGCTGACTATTTGGGAAAAAAATTATATTCAGAAGAACAGAAACAGAGTTATGAATTTTGATATTCCGATGGAGCGTGACCTTGTTTGGAGGTTCTTTGGCCAACCACAGGATGGAGCTGACATCGACATCCAGGTTGTGCAACATAATGCAACATAAATAAAACCAGTCTGGGAAAGCTGACGACAAAACAGAATTGTTTTGAAACATGTCCAAGAACAAATCAACATTAATATTGAGTTAAGATGTCCAGACTAAAAATAATATAATGGCAAGACTGTTGACTCGATCTTGTGACATGTGTGGTAGTAAATAATTCTTGAGTCTTTTGAGGAGTGAGAAAGAACAATTGGTTGCAGCAGTCGACAAGAATATTTGTAAAGCAATTTCCAAATCAGGAAACTGTTCTTGAATGTGGTTTTCAAACAACAGTCTATACAATGTAGGCCCCTACAAAGGGAGGATATTTTTATTTCATTGTTCTTAATGTATATTTTAAAATTAATTATCTCATCACTCAAAACTTCTTCTAAGTCGTCTCTGTAATGGTCTTGTAATTTTCTAGCATATTTTAATAGTTCAGTGCAATCTCGTGCAGGCAAATTATTCAGGAACTCAAATTTGCTATAAAACTCTTGCAATTAATTTTTTCTTTTCTCCAATTCAGTTATTAATCTGTCTATAATAACCAGAAATATATTCACCCGAAATTCTTCATTTCCTTCAAAATTAGTGTCAAACTTGGCTGTTTCATCCACTTTCAGTTTTCTTGACCTTTTATTTTTTATGTCTGTTTTATACATCTTTATCTCACATTTTTTGATGCCAGCATTTTTATGTATTTCATACATAGAACAATTCTCTTGAACATATTCAAGAATTGTACAAGTTTATTATAGTCCCAATATCAATATTAACACTTTGCAACAATTTATTTGTAGCATTAAATCTCTTCCAGATATGGACCAGTTTTCAGACATTGTAGACTGCTCAGCATTCCAGTCACCTCACATCTTATTGTAGCCTTTTGAGGTTCATCATTTTGAATGACTTCCAAAGCTGATATTATATCTGCCCAATTAACATTCAAATTATAGGAGGTATCATGCACATTCCTGAGGGTGACTGCACTATTAAATTTTGATTGCAAAATACTCCAATTACTAGCTGAGGCAGAGAAAAAGGTGTAAATTTGTTGCAATAAAAGAAAAGATTAAGCTGCTTCAAAACAACACTCTGCAGCACACAATCCTACTAAGTTAAGGGAGTGTGCTGTGCACAGAATATACATAGCAAGAGAGTTGATTTCTTTAATTATAGCTTGGAAATCAGAGTATGTACCTGTTATAAAGCTTGCATTGTCATACTACTAATCCTTGCATAATCAAATGTCTAAATCAAATTTACTAAGCTTATTAATGGATTAGCTAATTCTTCTGATTTGTGCCCTGTATTTGAGACAAAACAGATAAATCTTTCAACATCAATTTCGTGTTTCCATAAATACCTTTCAACAAAAGATAGCTGATCTACATGTGTAATATTGGGAGTGGAAAAATATTTAAGTTTT
Source organism: Diploptera punctata (assembly GCA_030220185.1). Classification (NCBI taxonomy): domain Eukaryota; kingdom Metazoa; phylum Arthropoda; class Insecta; order Blattodea; family Blaberidae; genus Diploptera; species Diploptera punctata. Next base: position 1,164,067 of record JASPKZ010000004.1, read on the forward strand.
CTTCACTTCATCTATAATATATTTCACCACTACCTTCACCCTGATGAGACATTATTTCCTCATATTCTTCCTTATTTTTTCCAATTGGTGGATATAAATCACCCACCATGATTGTATCACCATTTCACATATGGTCCTCTAATGTATTTAAGAGTGATTCCTTTCATTCCTCTGATATTTGCTTATAAAATTTCAAAATAATGATTATCTGTAATTTTATTTATAACACTACAATTCAATTCTTAATTTTAATTTATGAATGTTACAGATGGATTGGAAAAAGAAATCATCTACCGAAACCAGCTCAGGTACCTCAGTAAAAGATTCAGGATATGAACAGTCTTCTTCTTCTTCTTCATCATCATCATCGATATCCTCTTCATCTTCCTCTTCATCATCATCATCATCCTCAACAACTTTCACATCCTCTTCCTCTGGAACTTCAAGCAGTTCTGGAAGCACATTTCATGAATCATCTCAGCAAGGGGGTCATGGGCATTGGTGGTCAACTTTGACTGATGAAGAAAGGAAGCGTATAGAGGAAGAAAAAAGATTAGAAGAAGAAGAGGCTCGGAAGATAAGTGGTGCTAGAGTTTCAGGAGGAGGTAGTTACCAAGAGACACATTATGAATCTAGCTCTGACAGTCAGGTAGGAGGTTCAGTACATAGACAAAATGTGCAGGACAATAGAGATGGTTTCAGAGGAAGTGGTGCTCATCATGAGACACACTACATATCCAATTCTGGTGGTCGTATTGGAACTTCAAGCAGTCCCACTGGTACATCTCAACAGGGTAGTGATGAACAATGGTGGTCAACTCTGACTGACGATGAGAAAAGAAGGTACTTAGAAGAGAAGAGGAGATTAGAAGAGGAAGATGCCCGAAAGTTAGGTGGTGCCAAAGTCTCTGGTGGAGGTAGTTACCAAGAGACACATTATGAATCAACTTCTGGTAGTCATGTAAATAGTACACCTCATAGACAAGATGTGATAGACAACAGAGGAAGGGGAAGGCAAGGAGGAGTTGTTCACAGACAAGGAATATATAGTAGTGGATCAGTAGGTGACAGAGGAATTTCATCTTATAACTACACATATTCTAACTGGACTACTGATGATGGAAGCAATTTGGGTATTGCTGCTTATGGAAGAGGAAATCAAGAAATCACCAGCAGAGGTGAAACACATCACCGCACTTCATCCGGTCTAGCAGAATCTGGATATACAAGTGGAGGCAGCAGTGGATCCCAAGGAGGAGGAAGCACAACATATGTAGAAAGTTCTGGTCCATTCCTCACTTCAGAAGGTTCTTTCCATCATTATGGTACAAACTTGACTTCAGGAGATCCATATGACTCAAATTATGGTAAAACAACTCAAGTTGGACATTATGAAGGTTCTAAGGAATTTCATGTTTCAGAAGAGACTTCAGATATTCAAGATAATATTGGAACACGCTACCATGGTTCCAGAGATCGTGCTCCTTTATGGTCAGAAAGAGAACAATCTCATAGCCAAGCTGGTTCAAATCAGTTTGAATCAGACTTAGAAGAAGCTGCTCGTGGCAGTGGAGGTCTGCGGCATTATGTTTGGACACCTCAGATATCTGGAAGACATTCTTCTTCTGGAAGTGTAGATGTTGGCAGACAAACTTCTGTTCGTGAGCATGTTGGTTTGAACACAAACATTGGAATCAATTCTGATCAAGAGAGAAGATATTCTTCAGGAGGAATTGGGTATGAGAGGGCAGTTGGCAGGCAACAAAGCAGTTCCTCGGCAAGTCATGCTAATTGGAATGCTCCCACTGGAGACAATGTAGATTACAGTGCTAGTAGAGGAGGATATAGACAGTACAGTTCTCAATCAGGGTATGGTGATGGACAGTATAATAGCAGACAAGGAGGTGGTTCCCAGTATTCTAGTTCACATTACGAGAGTAGTTCAAGTTGGAATTCCCAAGATGGAACAAACACAGAAAATAAGCTAGATACTGGAAATACAGATGATCAAACTGCTAGTGAATTTAAACACTACCGCAAGTACAGACACAGTGAGGCTAGAGATCCTCATCACAGGAGACAAAGACGACAAATTGACAATGATGAGCTCAAGAGGATGACACACTGTAATGCCAGTAAATGTTCTGTCATGAAATGTGTCATAGGAAGAATGGAGAAAGAACAAGAAATAACATTTGAACTGAGATTTAGAGTTTGGGTTCAAACACTGAAGACGGTAAGTTCAATTATTTTATAAATTATATTTTAAAAAAGTAATACAATTGCCAATACATTCTTAATATAATTTCAATTATAATAAATTCTGTTAATTATATTGAATCTGATATTGTAAAAAGTCACTATCTTCTATTTTCAACTTAATTAAAAAAAATGTTTTACTTAAGGGAATATAATTTTCTTTGATAGAAATTAACATAAAAGCAATTTATTTCATGAAAGTGTTTTATAATCAAAATTTGTTGGAATCATCATTGTGAGGTATTATTAATTAAATAATAATAAAATCATGTCTCATGTAATATTTTGTCTTCTTTTTTAGACCAGTTTTGGATAACTAATCCTCCATTGTCAATTTTTACTCTACCATTGTTTTGTCATTGTTGATTCAATGTAGACCAATGAACCTCCAAATCGAATTGCACTCTTCAGGAATTTCAAAATTCATTAATTACTCCTTTTTTTGAATAAGGATCTTTTTCCAAACTGTGAGTTCTTTAGGTTTTTCTATTGTTTGATTAATTTAACCTTTGTTTCATTTTGACCAAGTTTGAGTGGCTATTGCAGATTTTTCTGCTTCCCAATTTTAACATTCCTAAGTATTTTTTCACTCTTGTTTTCATATTTCTTTTTGTTTTACCTATGTAAGAGATTTTATCACATTCCTCACATTTTATCTGATAAATACCTGTTTTATTTTTTCCTCTATTTTCTCAAATTTATTGGATTTTATTATTCTATCGATGCTAAAATCAATTTTCAGTGCCAATCTTATGTTGAAAATTTTGAAAATTTTTTGAAACTTGTGGTGTTTCATAAGATGATATGTAAACTTATTAATTAGCAGGTTTCACAACACCTTGCTGCAACCAATTAATCTACTGTCATTTTCCACATCTCTCTGTCATTCCAATCTCCATCATCCAATCCTTTTTCCCTCAGGCTGCTCAAAACACCATCAATCTTCATTATTTTTGGCCGTCTTCTCCTTCTTCTACCAGATGTGGCATCTTGAATTTTGTATAATGTCCTATGTAGTACCATATGTTTCAAAAAATTCAAAAAACTATTTTAGCCTCAATAGAATAATAAAATCGAACAAAAATGAGAAAAGAGAAGAATAAAATAAATAAGGTGTTTATAAGATAACATGTGGGGATTGTGATAAAATCTACGTAAAGAAAACAAAAAGAAATTTGAAAATCAGAGTGTTAAAAATGGGGAAGTGGAAAAATCTGCAGTAACTACATATGCTTGGTCAGGAAAACATCAAATTGAAAATAAGGCAAAATTAATCAAGCAAATAAAGAAACCTGAAGAACTCATAGCTTGGAAAAAGATCTATATTGAAAAAAAGAAGTAGCAATTAATGAATTTAAAATTTCCAGAAAATATAATTTGATTTAGAGGTTCATTGGTGTACCAACAGATAGAGGAAGAAACACTGAATCAATGATGTCAGACCAACAGTCGAGTAAAAACTGATGATGGAGAACTAGTTCTCTGAAACTGGTCTAAAATGAAGACAAAATATAAGATGATATGTGATTTTATACTTATTTAGTGTTGTGTAATTTTAACTCTGTTGCCATGGAGGATTTAATTTTTAGATATGACTGACTTGGATACCATTTTACAATGCTGTTGTTATCTTCTGAATGGTAATCTTCTGAATTTTTAAATGAAATTATAAACTATTATGCTCTGAAAATAATTTACTGCATTAGGCATGTAACATTGGAAACATAAGGACAAAAATGGATACACTACTGTTTGACTAGATGTGTATTACCTTAACTATGTTCTATATGGTTTGCATTAATCAAGGGATGAAACAGGTGATTTCTGATGCTGCCAATATATGAAATTTTCTAGTGTAGTCAAAATGGAAAACTTGATGTGTACTGTCTCAGGTCTCTTCTTACACATATTGTGATATACGCAACATAAATTAAACAAGTATGGTAGTTCAGGCAAAGTTCCATTTTACCATTGAAACATAGGGCTATCCTGAATGAATAAAAAATGTTTTAAATCAAGATTACAGATAAGGTTAGTTATCTGTTTTTACAAGAATGGCTATTTTCTTACTACAAAATAACTTCGTATTTAGGCCTACCTTTCATAATTCAGTTTTGTATGGTATGCCTCAAAATATTCCTCCAAATATATATAATTTTAAAATCCAAGCAACAATAAAATTCTCTCTCTCTTCCTTCCATTCATTTTAAAATTTCATTTTTAAAAATAAATTATTTTGTGGTTATAGCTTTGCATTATCAGAAGCATGGATTTTTTTATTGATTGCCTGAGATTGTCATTTTTGATATTTCTGGTGATCTCTCCAGACATTGGCATAATTGTAACCCACTTGTGAGGTTGGGGCACCTGGAAAGTAGGGTTATGATGCCCCAATGATAAGATGGATGATGATGATGATAGTGGTGTGCCAGGAAAGTCATTAATCCTAAACTTAATCTAAGATGAAAATGAATGATGATGATTTTGATGGCCATATGATATTTGGGGATTCTTTGGACCTTGAAGTTTCCTGACATTTATCTTACAGGTGAGGAAAAACCCTGAAGAAACCTTACCCAGGAAACTTGTCCTGACTAATACTCAAACTCGGGCCTACTGCGTGACAAAGCAGCATGCTACCTTGAGACCACAGTGACTACCTTATGGTTCCATAAAAATTTAATGTACCGAACTGTTACTTTTTCAGAAAATTTAAAATATTTACAATGAAGTGTCAATATCACCATTGTTAAGATTAAATTAAAATGTGTCATACCTCACCTCATATGGAAATATAAGGTATATAATTGGGGCAGCATAACCCCATTTTCCATGTGCCCCAACCTCAGAAGTGGGTTACAATCATGCCAATGTCTGGAGAGAACACCAGAAATGTCAAAATGATAACATCAGGCATTGAATAAAAAATCCATGCTTCTGATAATACAAAGAAAAAATAATTTATTTTTAAAAATGAAATTTTAAAATGAATTAGGTACGTATTGTAAAAAAGGTAACTAACCTTATTGGTAATCTTGATTTAAAACATTTTTATTCATTCAGGTTAGCTCTATGTTTCAGTGATAAAATGGAACTCAGCCTGAACTACCATAATTGTTTAATTCATGTTGTGCATATCACAGTATGTGTATATGAGGTAAGGAATGAAATATTTTAATTTAATCTTAAATTAAATCTCATAGTGATTTTCTTCCTATAAAAGTTCAATCAGCATTGTTATTTTGATGAAATATTAATGTCACTACATGTAATATTGAAATTAATGTACTTAGGCTTGCCATCTACATGCAACTAAAGAAAAAATATATGCCTGAACTGGGATTTGAACCCAGAATCACCAACTTAGCATGTTGGCACACTTACTTTGTGCTACCCAATCATCCAAGGACAGACTTTTTTTTTTTTCACTTTAAAACATTGTAGTGAACACTATTCACTTTATAGCAAGAGCTGCTTCACCAAGAAGTTATGGATTTTTTCATGCCAAATCAGCTGATTATGAATGTAATATTGAAATTAATTAAAAAACCAAATGACAAACCTGAGTACATTAATTTCAGTACCGGTATTATACTTTTAATTAGCTAATATGGCACAAAAAAAAATCTGTTATACTATCTTCTTGGTGAATCAGTCCTTACAGTAATGTGAAGGGTACATGAGGTTTTAAAGTGAGAAAAATTCATGTCTGTCCTTGGATGCCTGGGTAGCTCAAAGGAAGAGTGCCACCTTTGCAAAGTTGATCCAGGATTCAAAATCCCAGTTCAGGTATAATTTTTTCTCTTCAGTTATATATCACTATATATCTGTCTATCTATATCCATACATGCCAACATGGGGCAAGTGTGTTCCCTTGTGGGAGTTACTGAACCAAGCTAATTTAGTTATGCTTATTTCCATACAAATATCAACAATTGACAAGTGGTTAGCAATCACTTCAAAGAGACATCCAGTAGGCAAATACGGTATTTCTTGGATGGGAAAGGCTGATTAAATTTTGTTCAGAGCCTCTAATTTAGGCTTGAAGTTCTTTCATTAGCCCAAAAATCTTCAGTCTCGAGACCCATGGCTTAAAGTCCTTGGACTTGTCTCTTGGATTTTTACATTCTAAAAATCCATCTAACCTTGTCAAATGTAAAGCTGCCACCCTCAGAAACAGTGGCAAGGATCTTAATCCTTAGACACTGAGGTTGATATACTACTACATACTTACTCAAATTGTTTGTATTATTTTCATCAAATATATTAAATACAGGGTTACTACAAATTATCTATCCAATTTCATTTATAATTTGTCTGTATATTATGAGAATTAGAGTGATGAAACAAACAACAATAGAAAGTAGAACTCACCAATTGCATACTAATTGGCCAACAGACACAACAGTGAGAGAGAATGAGAAAATGATTAACTCAGGAGAATATTGAGCATTCTGCATTTTCTACAATTTCACACAACTCAGTCTGTAATAACCGAGGAGCACATATTGAACATCTATAACCAATGAAAACTTGGTAAGTTCTACTTTCTATTGTTTTTTGTTTCATCACTCTTCTCTCATAAGATGCTGTAAAATTATAAATGAAATTGGGGAGATCATTTATAATAACCCTGCGCAGGACATCTAAACGAAAATCCAATATATAAATAAATTTATAAAACTTAATCAATAATAATGGTACAGTATATATAATATTATCAAGAGATTGAACTGCAAATACTACACCTCACCTCATATTATATTTTATCACCTGGAAATGATGGTCTCCATTCTCAACTAGATTCCGGAATCTAGTTAGGAATGAAAGTGATAGTCTCCAAAATTTGTGCAGGTAAGGATATTAAATAAGGTGATGTGTATATTTGCAGTTCAATTTCTTGATCTCGTAACCTACAATTTCACAGTTGACAATACAATTTTTATATATTAAATTTGGGAATTTTTAACATTATGAGGTTTAATTAATACAATTTTGTTTAAATAATAATAATAATAATAATAATAATAATAATAATAATAATAATAATAATAATAATAATAATAATAATAATAATAATAATAATAAGTAATTGAAATTCATACACTGAAAGTACATTTATTGAAATAGATCTAGGAGGATATATAATAGGTTTTTTTCTTTGGAAATATATTTTTAAAATATGGTGCATCTTATTTATTCATTTTTAGTTTCTGATTACATTAATTTCTATAAATTTCCCTGTTCTGAGTTTTTTTATTATTTTATTTCATGCCTGCAGTGTATGTGTTCAGTGACTGACATTAACAATCATAGCTAGGGATTATATTTGAAAAAAAAAATATACGCCTAGACTGGGGTTTGAACCCAGGACCTTTGACTCTCTATGTCAATGCTCTTCCATCCGAGCTACCTAGGCCTTCAATCTAAACGCGTATTTTTCTCTTATACATAGTTATTTCCCTAACCCCAAATGCTATGAGCCTTTGCTACGATTTTTGCAAATGGCGACTTCTTTATTAAGAAGACTTTTTTATTGGGAATTTAAACATTACTTATAAAGCCAGTAGTGCTTCTTTCAATGTTAATATTATTCGTTTTTAAACATCTTAATGATGGACAAATTATATCTGAAAAGAAAAATATACGCCTAGATTTGGGTTTGAACCCAGGACCTTTGACTCTCTATGTCAATGCTCTTCCATCTGAGCTACCTAGGTCTCCAATCTAAACGCGTATTTTTCTCTTATACATAGTTATTTCCCTAACCCCAAATGCTATGAGCCGTTGCTACGATTTTTGCAAATGGCAGCTTCTTTATTAAGAAGACTTTTTTATTGGGAATTTAAACATTACTTATAAAGCCAGTAGTGCTTCTTTCAATGTTAATATTATTCGTTTTTAAACATCTTAATGATGGACAAATTATATCTGAAAAGAAAAATATACGCCTAGATTTGGGTTTGAACCCAGGACCTTTGACTCTCTATGTCAATGCTCTTCCATCTGAGCTACCTAGGTCTCCAATCTAAACGCGTATTTTTCTCTTATACATAGTTATTTCCCTAACCCCAAATGCTATGAGCCGTTGCTACGATTTTTGCAAATGGCAGCTTCTTTATTAAGAAGACTTTTTTTATTGGGAATTTAAACATTACTTATAAAATCGTAGCAACGGCTCGTAGCATTTGTGGTTAGGGAATTAACTATGTATAAGAGAAAAATATGGGTTTAGATTGGAGGCCTAGGTAGCTCAGATGGAAGAGCATTGACATAGAGAGTCAAAGGTCCTGGGTTCAAACCCCAGTCTAGGCATATATTTTTCTTTTCAAATATAATTTGTCCATCATTAAGATGTTTAAAAACGAATAATATTAACATAGCTAGGGATATTTATAATTTTTCAACAATTGTGCCACAATTTGAAGGATCCAGTCAGATCGAGACAATAATGATTTTTATGTTTCTTAATATTTCAGCAATTTCTCATGAAATGTTAATGCACAATACGGTAATCCATTACTGAAGTAAATTACCACATTTTTTTTTGTAATGGCAAAATTTCAGATTAAAAAAATTAAAAATAATAAAAATACAAAGTTTATTCAATCTGCATAAGAGTAATGATATACCATTCACAGTTACTAACCTCTTCATTTTCCATAAAAGAATCACTGTGTAGACATGATTAAAAGTTTAAAAAATAACAAAAACGAAAAGTTCCATTACTTCGGAAAGTTAGAGAGGATAGTGAAAAATGCATTGGTATAAAAGTTACAAATCACAGATGGAAAATTATTCAATTAGGAAAATTAATCCTATTAGTAAGAATATAAATTTGGAATTATTAAAGTTGAAATTATGTTCATTATATGCACTGTAAGAAATATAGCTAAGTAATAGAATTATCTAATTAGAATTTTTGCAGTTTTGGCACATCAGAAGGAACTAAAATTTCCTTTTCTTCTTGATATTAATATATTTTAAAATGTATAAATCTTCAGAGGACCTTAAATTATCTCCTGCCTGATAAAATTTCCTCAAGTAACTAATATATTTGTAAGAATTTTGTACGAAGTTGAAAGTAATGAGATGCCCCTGTAGTTGTTGCAATCAGTTTTATCTCCTTTCTTATAAATTGGTACGATAATTGATTCCTTCCATTCATCTGGAAGAGCTTCTTTTTCCCAAATAATACTAAGCAACCAGCGTATCTTGTCTCAATTTTTCTCCCCCTGATTTTACCAGTTCTGCTGGGATCTCATCTGAACCTGATGCTTTATACATCTTTAATTTTTCAATCGCCATTTCAACCTCTAATGCATTTGGTTCTGCAACTAGCATTTCTGCTGTCTGTAAAATTATCTTCCTCAATGTCCTGTTCTGTATGTACATTTAATAGCTGATTAAAGTAACTTTTCCATCTATTTAATATATTCCTGGAATCTGCAATCATATCCCCATTTTCATTCCGAATTATGTTTGTTCTAGCCTGAAACTCTTTCTTCTCTATACTAATTCCCTGATATAATTCTCTAATGTTCCTATTTTTTGCGTTCATTTCAAGATCATTAATCTTCTCTCAAATATTCCCTCCTTTTATGCTTTATTAACTTGATGGTTTCCCATCTAATACTACCCAATTGCTCTAAATTTACCTCATTTGGCTCGTGTAACCATTTCATTTTTGCTAGCTTTATTTTCTTTACAATGTCAGCACATTCCTCATCAAACCATTTCTTGTTCCTCATCAAACCATTTCTTGTTTTGCCTCTTTTTTAAACAACCAATGCTTTCTGATGCTGACAATTTAATAGTATCTCTTATAGCCTCCCATTCTTTATTTATATCAGTTTCTTCTTCGTTTGCCACATTGTCATCTGAAGATTTCAGTACTTCAAATCTATTAGCAATTTTGATTTGGTATTCTTGCCGCATTTCATCATTTTTCAAGTTTTTTAATTCAAATTTTACAGAATCATCTTTAGCGTTTGTTCCTCTCATAAGCGATAGCTGTTGTCTGATTTTCACTCTGACCAGATGTTGATCTGAATTGCAGTCTGTCTCTCTAACTGATCTAACATCGATGATGCTACTGTGCCAGCGTTTATCCACTAATACATGATCTATCTGGTTCCGAGTTTCTCCATCTGGGCGTCCAGGTGTATTTATGAATATCCTTATGCTGAAATGTTGTGGTCTTAACAATGAGATTCTTCGATGTGGCAAATGTGACTAATCTAACCCCATTGTCGTTACTATCTTCATGAAAACTGAAGTTGCCTATTGTTGGTTTGAATATATCTTCCCGCCCCACTTTTGCATTAAAATCTCCTAAGACAATTTTCATATGATATCGTGAAAGTCTATAAATAAGCATTCTAATTCTTCATAGAACTCATCCTTGATCTTGTCATCTTTATCTTCTGTGGGGGCATGTACATTTACAATTATAAAATCAAGTCGTTTACCCTTTAGAATTATGTATGATATTCTGTCACTAACAAACTTAATATCTTTGATAGCGGATAGGATCCTCCTTCATACTAAAAAACCCATTCCAAATGCAGGTCTTTCTGCACCCCTGTAGTATAATGCAAAGCTTCCTGATTCCTGACTACCTTCTCCTGGCCACCTAACTTCCTGTAAAGCAACTATATCCAAGGGCGATTATCTAATTCCCACGTTAATATCTCTAATGCCCCGCTATTGTATATTCCTAGGAACATGTCCCTGTGTTTGAGCCTTTGGCATGGGTTCCCTGAAGTAGTCCCCGCCCAGAGAACCGAATGGGGGACTATTTTACCTCCGGAAAATTTTACCCCAGTTGAACCCATGTCTGCATTTCTTGACGGTTGTAGTTTTATGGTGAAAGATCGTCACTCTTTCGACCAAGGTACTTTTTTCATCTGGCTTATCACCTTCGACCAGTCCGGTATGTGTAACCCTATCGGCAGCAATGCTACCGCCGGCATAGCTCTCAGGATCATTTAAGCACGCAAGCCACTCCACCTCAACAAGGTAAAGAGACCATGGAGGGTTTAGGATCTAAAATTGATCAGAAATGAAGAAAAGAGAAAAATAGATTTTAGAATTTACAGGAAAGGAACACACAGTGATATATAATTATATTAAAACAACAGCTTTCAATCACATCACACATAAACAGGCAGTATTTAATATTTTAACATACAGACTTGTGAACATCCCCATGAGCAGAGAAAAATTTAATACAGAGAAAAAAAACTTATATCTTTGAGAAAAGATGATTCATAAGAAAATAAATAGATACTAAAAACAAAAATTGATAAATGAAAGTACTCTTCCCACAGATAAAGTAATTAGTAAAAAATTCAAGAAATTTCATACCATCCTTTGACATATAATTTTCAAGGAATTTAACATTTAATTTGCTCCGAAAAATGATTATAGCCCAAATAGATTAATTAAAACTAGCAATAATGAAAATATTGATGAAGACAACAAATCAGGATTTTATCAAAATTGATTACAAAAATTGTGAAAAAATAAACATAGGGAAAACAAAAAGGAATTTGAATACAAGATTAAACGAACACCTTAGAAATGTGCAATAGCTGCACAGGCAAGGTTAGAAAAACACTGATTCGAAAAAACAAAGGCCAAGTTACTGAAACAATTAGATAAATCTAAGGAACTCCATTTTGAGAATAAATTTACATCCACAAAATAAAAAGAAAATAATGAATTTTGAAATTCCTGGGAAAAGAAAGGAAGTTCATTGGTCAGTCAACAGAGGGGGCAGAAATCAACTTACAGAATTGCCAACCACTGATTCAACAGTTAGAAAGAATTGATAATGATATGTAACATATCAAAACTAGCCTTCAAGAAATTTACAAATATGAGATGAATCATGAAAATTTCTTACTCTATATATTAATTAAAATAAAAGTCATAGTGTAACTTCCTTTAAATATTAAGGACTTTCTTCATAGTTAAATATGGGAAATAACATTATGAGGTTCCTAATTCGTAAATTAATGAGTCATTTTTATATCTTACCTCATATTTCATGTTTCTCTTGAAAACTAGTTCCCATGTTTAAAGAAACATGATATATGAGGTAAGATGTAAAAATGACTCATTAATTTACTTTTAAGGACTTTGCTTATGTTAAAGAAGCAATTAATTTTCTTGATTGCTTTGAAAAACCAGTTATTATATCAAGAGACAGACTCGGAAATATATACCTCACCACAATTTTGTTTGGGTAGTCTTTATTTTCAGCTAGTATCTGATTGTCATGTTGAGCATGGAAGTCTTGTATATTCTCTCCCATAGGTAGTGGACAGATAAACCAACCACACAATTGAATCTTTTTTTTTTGGGAACTTCAAAACTCATTACTTTGTCTCTATTTTTGTGGATATATATTTTTTTCCCATACTGTGAACTGTGCTGCAACAAGTGTAAATACCAACAGAACTCACTGCATGGAAAAAAATATACATCCAGAAAAATAGAGGAAAAGTAATGAATTTTGTAGTTTTCAGGAAAAAGAATTTAATTGTGAGGTACATCTGCCCATCAGCAGGGGGAAAGAATATACAAGACATTCAACAGTCACTCAGATACTAAATAGTTGAAAATAGAGATGAAACATGTCCAGGTGATGAAACAAATTATGAGCTTAGGTGTGTATTTCCAATTCAATCTCTTAATAAATTACCTCACAGTTATTTCCTATCAATTATTGATTAATTATTTTATCTGAGCCTGTGGTTGTTGCAGTTTGGATATAGCAAGCCAGTAAATGTGTCTACATTACTTGCCACACGGCTCACAAGACTTCCATATATTGGAGCTCCACAAGAGGAGAGTCTCAGGAGTTCAGAGGTGGTGACAGAGGTAGTTGCAACTGATGCCCCCTTAAAACCTGAGATAGTTCCATTGTGGATTGTGGTTCTCTCTGCATGTGCTGGCACACTCATACTCTTGCTGCTTATATTCTTGCTTTGGAAGGTAAGTTATATGTGCAAGTGACTGGTAAATTATATTACTTTTTATTTTCATTATATAAGATCTGGGGGGAAAAAAACTCATAAATTAAACAAATCAAATTAAGAGAAGGAAGATTATTATATAAAAATTTGTATGTAGGGATTAGATACTCATTCTCCATCTCTGAATTCCAGGTTTAGGTTTGTGGTGGATGAATCAGAGGCAGGCCGGTTTGGCTTCAGGATTCTGCCATTTTTCCTTGCCTAATTCTTTATTCCTACACTTCTCCATACTCATGTTATCCATTTCATCCACCCCTGTGATAATGTGACAGGCCTTATCAGCTGGCATTATTTGTATATCAGATATTTCAATGATAGGGATTTAATCACATCCATAATATTGGATACAAGTATAGATAGTGTTTTATGTACACTAATAGGCACTAAGGGTCGTATGTTAGAACATTTCCTCTACTCAAATTACTTCCAATCACTAGTGAGCTGATTCACCGTGAGCAATTGCTGAGAACGAATTAACGGCCGACTTATCGGTCATGCACGAGCGTCGACGTTTTCGTAATATTGGCAATGAATTACCCAGAATTCTCAGCGATAAAACCACTTCCGTTATTTTCGTCTGCTATAGAGGAATGCATTTATGCTTGCATCCCGCAAATAATACCGTATACAAACACGTCTGCGACACGCAATATTACGCCGATTCTCCTGTTCTTCCAGTTGAATTCTTTGGTAGACTCTATCAAATTCCTCTTCTCCGTGTATACCGAAAACATGATCGAAGTCTTCAAGGTCCGACATCTTGGATAAATGTTGGATAAAGCAGCAAAGTACATCGATTACCATCGGTTCCCGTTCGGTTCCCTTCGGGATTTTAATTTGAGTTGCTCATGTAAGGTACCTCCGCAGGTAGCTTACAAATTTAACCAATTATTATCGCATGAACAGATTTCTGAGTAAGCAAAATCGTATTAGCATACAACTTGCTCAGCAGAGAAGGCATTTTACTGTCTAATGCGTCCAAACATGCGACCCTAAATGCAGGATATTTCTGAATTCATAGCATAAATTTATCTAATTGTAGGGGAGAGGTTGTAGACAAGCAATTTGAAATCAGATTTCTGATGAAGAATATTTAAGGTATGAGTTGTTAAAGTTGTTTATATTTGAACTCATAATCCAGTATTTAAATGAAGTAGAAATAAAGGATGGCCTAGGGCCTTAATTAGGGAATTGAATGAAGTCAAATATTAAGAAATAATCAAACACTTTTTTAATGTAGCTTTTATAGAATGTTTAAATTAGCCCATTATTTATCAGTAATTTTACAAAATTCTATAAAAGAAGAATTTTTAAAATATAGTTAAATAGGTAAGCCTATTTGAAAGTGAAGATGAGAATGTGACTTTATTGTTAAATCAATTCCTTGCATACATACATAAATATTTGATATAGTAACATTTTCTTTTATTACATTTTTCAAAAAAACATGCTTTTTCTGCATGTTTTTCTCTTAGCAATTTTTTTTATTTCCTAGCTCTAGCAAATGAATAACTGCTGTATCATGGTCAATGTGTGATATTTTATTTATATCAAATTTATATTCTTAACCTTTTTCCAAGGCTTCATGTTTGTATTGAAGTACAATAAACTAGTTGTAACCGTTTAGTAGTAGGCACCACATGTGGTGGTTACATCACCTGTAGAGAGAAAGTAGGTATAGGAAGGAAGGAGAAATGAACCCCTAGGCCTCGAATACTCTAATACCATCAGGGTCGAAAGAAACAAGAGGTCAGTCAAGGGAGACTGGATAGAAAAGTTGAAAGAGTGAATTGGTATGGGAAGAAGAAGTAATACCAATTCGGTCAAAAAAGAAAAACTCACCAAGCTGAACAGTGCTTATTGGTGAGTAGCCCTTCCCTTTCGTTCATCATGCATAAGCATAATTACTAACAGCTGCACCACGAGAAGGAGAGGGATTGGACACTAGGTTACTGTCCAGGTTGGTTCCTTTAAGCCTTCGATGGAAGGAATTAAAGGGTCTCCTCCCTGTTAAAGACAGTAACATGAAAGAAACACATAGAGAATATATGTACAAAGATAGAAACAAGGTTATCATTATTAAAACGATTAGCAGGGAAAAAGTGGGGTTGCAACACACAAACCCTAAACACCTTCTACCAAATGTACATAAAACCTGTACTTCATTATTGTGAAGAAATCCTAGTAACTACTAAAGTGGAAAAACTTAATAAATTGCAGAACCAAACCCTCCCTGATAACAGGAGCTGTTAAAACACACCAATCACTGCCATGCAAATCTTAACAATTAACCCAACATAGCAATTGAAATTGAGAAAACAGCAATCACACAGTATGAAAAATTTTTAAGGTGGTAATAACTGGACCCAAAGAAAACCACAAGTATGTTTAAAATCTCAGCAAAGCTTCTTAAGCATAGAACAAGAAATCAAACAGAAATTGCAACTTCCACATTCAAAAGAAAATATGCAGATGAGAAACAACTAGTGATGGGTAATACGAGAGTGAGTCGTTTAAAAAGAACGCTTCACTACTGTGAAGTGTCAAAAAGTTACTCACTTTTAGTGAACTGCCAGTTCAGAGTTCACTACTGCTACTTAAAATTAAAATTTACTTTTCATTTCAAGCTCTAGATGTCTCACTCCAAATCAACTTTCGCTCATTCGTTGATTACTCTACATTTCTCCGCCCATCGACCTTGCATGTCCCCGCCTCTTTCCTACGTCATCCATATCGTTCGTACCGCAGTGAGTGTCTGAGAAGAACGAACTACCTTGGAAGAACGAAGTGGTATAAAAGAACGAACTATCTTATAAGAGGGAAGTTACATAGAAGAACGAACTACCTTGGAAGAACGAAGTGGTATAAAAGAACGAACTATCTTAGAAGAGTGAAGTGTTTTAGATGAAGGAAGTGGTATCAAAGAACGAACTACCTTGGAAGAGTGAAGTGTATTAGAGGAACGAACTACCTTGACAGAGTGAACTGGCTTTAAACATTCAGTTGTACTTCAAACTCTCAACATTCGACACGCTCATTCATTCAGTACATGCACATAATGGCACCTTCCTGCTCTTGCTTACATCATCACTCATACGCAGCATTACTCAGGGATTACTCCTTTTGATCTACATCATTACTAATGCTACAAATCTAATGTAGTCTAATATTACAATCACTTTACATTTTATTTACTGGAATTCCAAAAGTATTTAATAAAAATCCATTTTATCCAAGTTTTAAAACAACATAATTTACTAGGTTTACAAAAAGCTGTTGCAAAATTTAGTAAAAATCTTACCTTGGTAAACATTTAGGGCGAATATGCCATGCACGTTTAAAAGCATCCCGCCCCCTGAATTAAACTGTGTTTAGAACAAAAGTTACACTTTGCTTTACCATCACCTAAATCGGCGAAGAAACGCCCAAATTTCACTACTTTTTCTTGATCGCGAATTAGAAGCCATTCTGTAAAAGTGCACACACAAGGCTAAATTTTGTTGGCCTACCCAGTATTCACCCTCCTTATATTTTTAGTTTAGGGGTTGTAAAGATTAAGATCAAGTAATTGCCAGTTGTACGATTTTGCATATTTCTTTCTTTTTAAAGAACTATTATGCAAATAATATTAGTAAATAATACATATATAAATAAAATAAAATATATCTTCCTTAAAAGTTTTAAAATACTCCACACCATTTTTTTTTCAAATTATAGAGTTACGATTTTGTTTTTTTATTAACATTTACAACTTGAAATAAAATATCTAAACAATGAAAATCTGTGTATAAATACAATTATGCAAATAATACAGTTATAACAGAAATAAAAAGGAGGTATAAATTATTATAAAATAAACAAAAGTATGGTAGCAGTCATATTAGAATTTTTCATACTCAAATAAATTAAAATAGAATTTACAGAACTATTTACGTTTATTTTTAAAATTCACAACTACCATGTGGTTGGTTAACGTCAAGTCACCCCATGCTCGTGCCTTCGTGCTTCCCCCTCCAGCCCATATTGTTTTTTTTTTTTTTTTTTTTTTTTTTGCGAGTGAACGAACTATTTCTCGAAATGAACTAGTTGGGCACAACGCTAATGTCCAGCCTTAGAAAACGCTCTTTATTAACCATCAGAAATTTTTTTTTTTACTGCAGACAGGTGCCAAGGCGGCTTTTACTTACAAATAGTGATTGAAACCAAATGGACAAATAAATAACAAAACGAACCTTATTGTCATTAACTCTTAAGTTCATTGTTAAAAGCTGTTGTCGTATTTCACGTGCTGATATGTACTTCGATAAATGCCTCCATCGCCACGATCGGTTTATTATTGTTCTTGTTATTTCTTCATGAAAATTGATCCGTCTACGGAAATAAGTCTTATTTTTAGAAGGAAAATTGTTAATGCTACAGCTGAATATCAATCTAAATTGCAAGACCTTTTAAAATGCGCAAAACAGGAAAAAATTACTAAGTTCTTTAAGCCCTTCCCTAAAACTGGCAATTGTTCAAAATCTCTCAATAAATTAATTTTATTTTTTATCATTTTATTGTATTTTGGAACCTTGGAACATATCCCCTATATACCCATACAAATTCTCATTCCATATTTGCGGAACATATCCCCCGCGAATAAGGAGCTTTTATAGTCCTCACTCTCTTTATATTTTTAGTTTAGGGATTGTAAAGATTTAACATCAAGTAATTGCAAATAGTACGATTTTGTATCTTTGTATTTAAAGGAATATTATGCATATAATACAGTTATAACAAAAATAAAAACAAGGAGGTATAAATAATTATAAAATAAACAAAAATATGGTAGCAGTCTTGTTAGAATTGTTCATACTCAAATAAATTTGAACAGAATTTACATTAATTTGGTTGGTATTATTTATGTTTATCTTTAAATAAAATTTACAGCTACCATAGGTTAACGTCAAGTCACACAGATTTGTCTCTTCCTGGAGAATCCGTGCGGGTTTCGAATGGATATAGCTATGCCATTTGTTAGTGATACGGTAAAGTTTTTTCAATATGCAGAAATGAAAGGTTTTTTTTTTTTTTTGCTCTTGGCGAATGAATGAAGAAGGTAAATTTTGTGAACGAACTAGTTCAATTTGAATGGTTCACAAAAGTGAGTGCGAGTGAATGAACTACTTTTCCAAATGAACTGGTTGGGCACAACGCTAGAAACAACCCTCTAGAATTTTTGGAAATTGAATATAACCTTCATTTAACAGAAGGCATCAAGAAATCTGAAACTCCCCATATATTTTAAAACAAATGTCACTGGAAATAATAAATCTAAGATACCCTGCTCCTGAATGGATACATATTTTTACAGATGGCTCCAGCCTACCAAATGACGGTGGCACTGGTGCTGGTGCAGTATGTCCATTTTTTTCCTTTTATCGTAAACTAAACAGAAATTCAACAAACTTTGATGGCGAAATTCTAGCAATTTTCTTAAGTTTACAAAATCTTTTATATCACATCCAAAAATTTACAAAAGTTGTAATTCTATGTGACTCCAAAGCAGCCATTCTCGCTATAACATGAGACACAACACCCAAAAGCATCAAAATTATCGAATGTCACAAAATGATAAAACAGTTATCCTGTCTACATAAAAAAGTTGGATTCCAGCCCATTGTGGAGTGACAGGCAATGAAATAGCCGATTTTCTGGCCAAAAAGGGTAGCAAAATTGTTTCAAACCCAACTTCTATTCCAGTTTCCTTTCACTCTATCAAAAGAATTATCTCATATAAATATATCAATAAACTTAGAGAAGAATACACCACCAAAACATCTGGAAAGGAATGGGAAAATCTACAAGCTTATGACATTACTACATTACAAAGAAAATCTGCAGTAGCAACATTCAGACTGCTAATGGGACATGACTGCTTGAATAAACACCTACACAGAATTGGCTAAACAGATTCATCTAAATGCCCTTTTTGCAATTTAAATGAAGATATGGAAAGAAACCATCTCATCCGTTGTCCAGCTTTTGTAGAAGAGACCAGCCTTTCTGCTAAATATTGGAGTGCAAGAGAGCAAATGATTTCATTATCAAGTGCTCGACATTAGATACCAACCAACCATATTCTTAATCTTTAACCCAGATTGCGTAAGGGTGGTGAAGTGCATTCCATCTGTTACCTCTTCTTCTTAATTCCAACCTCATCTTCATGTGGTGCAACCTGTTTTGGAGTAAACAAGCTCTGGAGACCATGTCACAGCATTATAACTGTTCATCGAGATTAGAGAAAATGCTAATCTATACTCTGCTTGTTCAGGAGTTCAACTGGTAGCCCCATCATTATTCTACCTTTTCTTGCCAGCAACTATTACTCGGCCACACTAAATTTCAATGCGGACAAACTGAGAACTAAAAGAATATAAGGGTGAGTAGGGGTTGGAGGTAGTAGACCCTTGTCTTAGGTTGCAGAGAAACTGTTTACTTTCTGTTAGTCATGTATAGTCAGTTGTTAGTTACAATGTCAAGTGCAAACCCGATATTCGCAATGAAAGCCATGAAATTATTAAGAAAGTTATCTACTTTTGCAAAGAGGAGGAAATAAGGGACGATTTGAAAATTCCTATCCATAATATTTAATAATAATAATAATAATAATAATAATAATAATAATAATAATAATAATTTTTTATTAAATGCACCCACGTTGTCATTTCGACATTCTGGTATTCTCTCCTGGCATGGTGTTGTGACCCACTTCTGTGATTGGGACGACTGGAAGGTGGAGTTATGCTGCCTCTATGATATATGATAGTATGATGTTGGTAATGATGCGCCAGAAGAGGCCTTAATCCCAAACTTAAATTAATATGTTAATGATGATAATGATGGCCAGATGATATTTGGAGATCGTTTGGGTCTTAAAGTTTTCTGACATTTGTCTTACAGGTGACAAAAAACCCCGAAAAAGACCATCATCACCCAGGAAACTCGTCCCAACCGGGGATCGAACTGGGGCCTGCTGCATGACAAGGCAGCACGCTACCTCGAGACCACAGAGGTGGATAATATTAATAATAATAATAATCATAAATGGGAATGAGATACATGAAGAAATTAAACATAGGCTCAATTCTGGAAATGCATGCTATTATGAATTACGGGGAGACTTGTTGTCCCAAGTCCTCTAAAAAATGTTAAACTGAAAATATATAAAACTGTTATTGTGCCAGTTATATTGTATGGATGTGAAATATGGACTTTTACTTTAAGAGAGGAAAGGCGAATGCGAGTATTTGAAAATAAAGTACTTAGGAAATTTTTTGGATCAAAGAGAGGTGAACATACAAATGAATGGAGAAAACTACATAAAAGTGAGCTACATGGTCTTGATAGGAAACCAGATATAATAAGAACAGTTATGTATCTTAGACTACAATGGGCAGGACTTTTGGCATGCATGGGGAATGAAATGGGTGCAATGGAAGCATCTTGTAGGAAAACCAGAAAGAAAACACCCAGTTATAGACCAAGAATGAGGTGGGAGAATAACATTAATAATGATGTGAGGGAAGTAGATTATACAGGGGATGATTGGAAAACATTAGTTTAGGATAGGGATGTATAGAAAGCTTATGTCTGTGCGGCCATGAACCTACGGGTTCAATAGTGCCATTGAGTTGGTTTAGATAATAATAAATGTAGCCTAATAAAAGTAATCTCTCCATTTTAACTTGAAACTAATATTATAAATGAATACCTAATTCTCCAGTAATGTTTGTTTTCATACATTTGTTTGACAGACAGTAGCTGGAAATCAGTGTTGATTTAATCTCTTTGTACGTCACATTATACAGAAATCATAGGCATACAAACTCCGACAATTTTTCATTAACTTCATCTCATATTTCAAATAGGTCTACCACTATATTTTGCCACTGATTATACCACTTGCCCAGTCATTCACTTGTACCAACGATGGAAGGAGACACTTTTCCCCTCTTCAATACTAGTGCCTTTGCTTCCCCTCACGGCCAAAACGTTAATGTTGTTGGGTAGTAGTCAGAATGAAACTAAATTGCTTTCAAGTTTCACTGATATTATCAAACCCATAGGTTCATGGCCACATGAACATAAGCTCTTCATACATCCCTATCTTGAGCTAATACTTTCCAATCATCCCCTGTATAATTCACCTCTCTCAAATCATAGTTAATGTTATTCTTCCATTTCATTCTTCGCCTACCTACTGGGATCCTTCCCTTTTCCTACATGGAGTTTCTATGACCCTCTTTTATTCACCATTACTGCCACATGTCCTGCCCATTGCAGTTTGGTTTCCCATAAAGGTCATGTAGCTCACTATTATGAAATCTTCTACATTCACCTGTCTGTTCATATCTCTTTGATTCAAAATTTTTTTCTAAGAACTTTATTCTCAAATATTCATAATCTTTTCTCCTCCCTAATCCTGGGAGCAGTGGCATAGGGGATTTTCTAATCTCATATGATTTTAACTTCCAATAGTTGATATCAATTCTTGGAATATGTCACTCTCTGCCCACATACCTTTCATTGTATTCTTCCCTATTTGTTTGATGGCAATAATCTGAATCTTGAAGTACAAATTCTAAAGATGAAATTGTTCGCAACAACTACATGTTATAAATGTAGTATACTTTAAGTAAAAATGTTCAGTCCATAAACGAAATATTTTTTTGTGCTAAAAATGTGCGTGTCAAAATAATTTAACACCATAAACAGTGAAAGATAATTTATAAGTTAAATATGGGAAATAACATTTTAAGGTTCTTAATTCAATGAATGAATGAGTCATTTCTTATCTTACCTCAAACTTCATGTTTTTTAAACAAGGGAACTTCAATTTTCAAGAGTTTTCAGCACCAGATGGCAACGTTATAAATGAAGATTCAAACAAAAATCTGATAGTCGTAATATCAGCTGATGATAAGAGGAACTCCTCTTGAAAACTGCAGTTCCCGTGTTTAAAAAACATGAAGTAAGAGGTAAGATAAGAAATGGCTCATTCATTCAGTGAAGGATAATATACATTCAAACATGTAAACGTATAAGTCTAAACAATTGGATAGTACATCAATAATAATAATATATGCTAATAATAATACAGTATTTGAGAGAGAAGATTAATTATCTTGAAATTAATGCAAAAAAATAGGAACATCAGAGAATAGAAGTATATCAGGGAATTAGGATAGAGAAGAAAGGGTTTCAGACTAGAACAAACATAATTAGGAATGAAAATGGAGATATGATTGTGGATTCCAGGAGAAACCTACATTAAACAGATGGAAAAATTACTTTGGTCAACTATTAAATGTGCATGCAGAACACGATATTGAAAAGGATGATTTACAGACAGCAGAAATGCTAGTCACAGAACCAAGTGCATTAGAGGTTGAAATGGTGATAGAAAAATTGAAGATGTATAAAGCAGATGGGATCCCAGCAGAAATGATCAAATCAGGACGATAAAAATTGATGGAGAAGATATATCATTGCTTAGTATGATTTGGTGAAAAGAGGCTCTTCCAAATGAATGGAAAGAATTGATTATCATACCAATCTTTAAGAAAGAAGGTAAAACTGATTGCAACAACTACAGGGACAACCATCTCATTATTTCCAATTTCGTACAAAATTCTAACAAATATATTAGTAAGCAGACTAACTCCCTATATTGATGACATTTTAGGAGATCATCTATAAGGATTTAGAAGAAACAGGTCTACAACAGACTAGATTTTTAGTATGAGACAGATTATAGATAAGAAATGGGAATACAATGCCATTGTACATCAACTATATTTATACATCAAAAAAAGGCATACAATTCAATTCAGAAGGAAAAATTATATAGTTTCCTGGAGTTTGGAATTCCTAAAAAAGTTAGTTAGACTTGTTCAAATGTGTCTAAATGGCACAAAGAGTAGGGTACGTGTAGGAAAATAATTTTCAAATACTTTTGAAATAAACAATGGGTTAAAGCAAGGACATCTCCACTACTATTCAATTTTGTACTAAAGCATACCATCAAATCTTTAGAGGAGAAAAAGACCTACAACTCAATGGTATTAATAAGCTGTTAGTTTATTTTGATGATGTAGTATTATTAGGCAATACTGAGGGACAACTCGCACACTTTATTGAGTAACACTAAGAAATTGGGACTGGAAGTAAACATTAATAAAACTAAATATATGTGCACATATAGAAATGTATTATATAATGGAAATAGACGGCTAATAACAAATGAGGGAAATTTTCAAGAAGTCGCTGAATTAAGATATTTAGGAACAGTAATTATAAATAGGAATGAGATGCGCAAAGAAATTAAACATGTGTTCAATTCTAGAAAGGTATTATGTATTACAGGGACTCTTTTGTCATCCCAACTCCTTTAAAAAATACATAAAACTGTCATTCTCCCAGTTATATGGATGTGAAACATGGAATCTCGCTTTAAGGGAGGAAAGGAGATTATGAATATTTGAGAATACAGTTCTTAGGAAAATCAGAGATGAACAGACAGGTTAATGGAGATGACTATATAACAGTGAGCTACATGGTCTTTATAAGAAGGAACAGTTAAGTCTTGTAGACTGCAATGGGCAGGACATGTAGCACAATGGAGAATGAAAGAGGTGCATTGAAGCTTCTTGTAGGAAAACCAGAGGGAAAACGCCCAGTTGGTAGACCAAAAATTATAAGGTGGGAGAATAACATTAACATCGATTTAAGGGAATAATATTATACACATAGATTATTGGATAGCATTGGCTCAGGATAGGGTTGTGTGGAGAGGTTTTGTCCCTGTGGCCATGAAGTTCAATAGTGCAATGAGTTAGTTTAATAATAATACATTATTATTATTTTAATAATAATAATAATAAAGTAGTACTAGTAATAATAATAATAATAATAATAATAATAATAATAATAATAATAAAATCCACTAGGACCTAATAGAAATACTATATTGACATATTATATGTTTTTTATAATTATTGCATTATTATTATATCATCGTACAATTTAAAATTAAACTATTTGTAGCAACAATGTTTATAAGATAATTTTTATAGGGCTAAAATGGTTTGAAACAACTAGGCCTACTATTAATGTAAATCAATTGAAAATTTCATAAAATAATTCTAGTATCCATTTAGTCCCAAAATTAAATTTGAGTAAACTTTTTAAATCAGCATCTTGATATATATATATTTTGTTTGACTTGTCATAAATTTGCTAAATCTTTTGTTTAAAATTGCACAGTTATTTTGGTAGGCCTCTCACGTTTTACTACTTTTATATCAAGTAACTTTAACATTGCTTTAATTTGAATTATGTTAATGCAAGTACAACTTGCATATATATAAATAAAATTAAAATTTAGTTTATAGTGAATACAATTTTTTTGCCTTCGGGTCAGAAAATCCACACCATCTCATAAATGTGTTGCTAAGGTGCCACCTCTCCCAGGTTAAAGTGAGAGACCATATTTTACATCCATATAATATAACTGTAGAATAATCTTTTAAAATATTTTCAGCTAAACTTTTTTTTGAGAGAAGTTGGAAATACAAGAGTTCCTGTAATGCATAATAGCAAACGTTTTCAGAATTCAGCCTATATTTAATTTATATCTGCACCTCATTCTTGTGATATTAATTGATTTATTTCAAACACACAATTGATAGGAAATCACACTAAGGGTCGTATGCAAATACTCAAATTACTTCCAATCACTGGTGTGCTGACTCACCGTGAGCAATTGCTGAGATCAAATTAATGGCCGACATGCATGAAAGTTGACGTTTTCGTAATATTGGCAACGAATTACCCAGAATTCTCAGCGATAAAACCACTTCCGTTATTTTCGTCTGCTATAGAGGAACACATTTACGCTTGCGTCCTGCAAATAATACCGTATACAACGACGTCTGCATCGCGCAGTATTACACCGATTCTCCTGTTCTTCCAGTTGAATTCTTTGGTAGACTCTATCAAATTCCTCTTCTCCGCGTATACCGAAAACATGATCGAAGTCTTCAAGGTCCGACATCTTGGATAAAGCTGCAAAGGTTTCAAACTACATCAGTTACCATCGGTTCCCTTCGGGATTTTCACGATAAGTTTCTATCTTGAGCTATGATCTTAAGGTACCTCGTCAGGTAGCTTACAATTATTATCACATGAATAGATTTCTGAGTAAGCAAAATGTATTAGGATAAAACTTTCTCAGCAGAGAACACCTTTTACTGTCTAATGCGTTCAAACATTCGACCCTAAAAGATATTTCATCAAAAGAATTTATTCAGTTTCTTTCGTTTCACCTCATACTAAATCTCACATCAGGACCGGTTTACAAAGTATTTCCTTCATCAGTCAAAAACCATTGGAAGCTCTGTCTCTAGTGTTGGAAAAGGATTTTATCAAGAAGTTTGTCTGCCCAACACCAGAGAGAGGAGATATGCAGAACTTCCAACAGACATCTCAACACTCAGTTTTTTAATGATGATACATTCAAAATTGATATAGATGAGAGACCTAATATGAGGTGAAGTGTAAAGATTTGATTTAATTGCTTTAATGATTTATTTAGATATTGTTTTAAATTTTTTTATCTACAGAGGTTGAATTGATGTGGAAGAACTCAAGACACGGTTCAAAACATAGGAGACTCATCACCACATGTTGCACATTTCATTTGCACTTCCTTTCTTAGCCTCTTCTTCTTATGCACTACTCTTTGACAACTTGTATTTTTTTTTATTTTTTGTTGGTAGTAAGTGCTTGCCATTCAATCAAAGGGCCATAGGATGCACTGATATTTTACCTCCTGTATCTACTGATCACAGAACATGAAGTCAAGATGTGATGTAATGATGATTGTAGTGCAGAAATTCAGAGATGTCATTTTCTTGTTGGGGTTCAGTGCTCTCCAGATAATGTAAATTACAATATTCATCATATGAACAAACAATTTTTTATCAAAATTCATAACTCTGTTTCTGTTCTTCTGAATATAAATTTTTTCCCAAATAGTCAGCTCTTTTGTATTTTCTAACTGTTTTAATAATTTAGTGTTTGAATTTATATTATGTTTTTCAGACCAAACGTGAGCAGCAACTGCAGATTTTTCAATTTCCCCATTTTTAATATTTCTTATGTTCTTTGGTTCTGATTTTTAGGGTTCTTTTTGTTTTTCCTATATATATATCTTTTCACAACCCATGCATTCAATTTGATATATTCCTGACTTTTTATTTTTATCAGTTTTTTCATTTTTGTTAGTTTTTATTAGTTTATTTAAACTGTAGTTATTTTTTGGTGCTAATTTAATATTAAACTTCTTAAATATCTTTTGAAATTTATTATGTACCCAAGGGTGATATGTGAATTTCCTATATTTTTTTCATAGGTGGTTCTTCTTTTTCAAGAGTACTTCTGTTTATCATTTTTTGTTTTTTATACTTTTCTATCCTTTTATGTACCATTTTTTCATCAAACCCATTTTCTCTTGCTACTTTGATTATGTGTTTTTTCTCATGTTTGAAATCTTCTTCGTTTAAGGGTAAGGTTACCAATCTATTAAAGGCTGCTAATTTATGTCCAATTGGAATGTACCCTGTTGATTTTATAAAATTTTCCTTATAAGTTTCTTTCCTATGAATCCCAAATTCAATTTTTCTTTTTTCTTCATTTCTGACCAATTTAAGATCCAAAAAAGGTATTTGTTTATTTTCTTCTATTTCTTTGGTAAATTTGATGTTTGTACTCTGTAAATTTAACAGTTTTAGGGAATCTTCTACATGTTTTTCTTTAACAATACAAATTATATCATCCACGTATCTGCTCCAAAATTTAAACATTGTGGAATGTGCTTTAGTGATTTTACATTCAAAATCGCTCATAAATAAATTTACCAGGAAAGGTGATAATGGGTTTCCCATTGAGAGCCCTGATTTTTGTCTATAGAAATTCCCATTGAATGTAAAAAACATTTGGTCAATGCATAACTCAGTTAATTTCAAATAATCTTCTTTGATCTCTCTGTCTATGTTGTTTTTACTTAACTAGTTGTTCAATATCTCCAAAGTTTTTTGTTTCGGTACATTTGTGAACAATGAAACGACATCAAAGGAAACCAACCTATCTGTAGGTTCGATTTCCACTTTTTCTAATTTCTTAACTAATTCCAATGAATTTTCGATCTTGGATCACCAATCTACAAAATTTCGAAATGGCTGAATGATGAATTTAAAATAATTAATAATTTTGAAAGTCTGCAGATCGAAAATTCATTGGAATTAGTTAAGAAATTAGAAAAAGTGGAAATCGAACCTACAGATAGGTTGGTTTCTTTTGATGTCGTTTCATTGTTCACAAATGTACTGAAACAAAAAACTTTGGAGATATTGAACAACTGGTTAAGTAAAAACAACATAGACAGAGAGATCAAAGAAGATTATTTGAAATTAACTGAGTTATGCTGTTACGCCTACACTAGGGCCTAACTGCCATAATAATAAAATTCTATAAAAACAGATGAAGCATATACACGAGATACTTCTGTATTATACCAAAAGATAGGGAATAAATAATTATCCTTAAAATGCGGATTGAAGTCTCGATCAAAACACACACAAGTGTTTTATAGATAAAAAACTAGGGTAAAAATTATAATAAAATAACTATTTCACATCAATATATTTTTCAATCTATGAAGACACACTTACAAAATCTTATATAATATCAAAAACAACTTTGTTAGTTTCAACCTAATGGGACACTCTTACGAAAACTTATATAACCCAAACACATTAGGATAAGTAGTTAAAAACATCTTATATAACATGGCCCTGATAGAACTAGGAATATTACAAAAGATTGGGTAAGAAAATAGGGTTTCCATTAGTTTTTGGGAATGGTGAAAGGTAGAGATAAGGATATAAAAACGGGCCTTTTGAGTAGCAAAAGGCAGAACGGTGTGGGGGACCGAAGGTGGTCCCCCTGGGGACGAGAGCAGCTCTACATGGGTAATATGAATCTTTTTACTATTTTATTATCACTCTAAAAAGTTCAGTTTTTAAATGGTCATTTTTCACACATAAATTTAATTAAAGTACCTAATGGTCCAAAGAACTTAGAATAATTCTAATTGTTAAAAATGCATGAAATTAAGAAGACCTAAGGGTCAAATAACTTAGAATAATGACCAAAGTTGTTTCTTTTAAATGATTGTTTTCTCTCTCTGAATTTTATCAGTTTTAGTCTCTTCTCTTCTTCCTTTCAAGTATTAGGCCAAGGCCTGTTACGATCCTATAGAAAATTTTCCCTTATGGGAAATTCTCATATAAGACTTGAAAGCACCTTTTTTCAATATGGCGATTTTAGCTGATTTTAATAGTTGGTTTATATATTTTTATTCTTATATTTCTTTATGTTTTATTTTATTTAAATAAATTATAGTAATTTTCGTTTTAAAGTGTCTAAATGTGGAGTTCATCCTCCAAAACCAAGGCCAACCACTCGGGCCAAAGACCACTTAAACTATAGAGATCTTTTACGCTACGTTACGACTGGGCTTAACTGTCCACGCGTAACATATGCATTGACCAAACGTTTTTTTACATTCAATGGGAATTTCTATAGACAAAAATCAGGGCTCTCAATGGGAAACCCATTATCACCTTTCCTGGCAAATTTATTTATGAGCGATTTTGAATGTAAAATCACTAAAGCACATTCCACAATGTTTAAATTTTGGAGCAGATACGTGGATGATATAATTTGTATTGTTAAAGAAAAACATGTAGAAGATTCCCTAAAACTGTTAAATTTACAGAGTACAAACATCAAATTTACCAAAGAAATAGAAGAAAATAAACAAATACCTTTTTTGGATCTTAAATTGGTCAGAAATGAAGAAAAAAGAAAAATTGAATTTGGGATTCATAGGAAAGAAACTTATAAGGAAAATTTTATAAAATCAACAGGGTTCAATCCAATTGGACATGAATTAGCAGCCTTTAATAGATTGGTAAACTTACCCTTAAACGAAGAAGATTTCAAACATGAGAAAAAACACATAATCAAAGTAGCAAGAGAAAATGGGTTTGATGAAAAAATGGTACATAAAAGGATAGAAAAGTATAAAAAACAAAAAATGATAAACAGAAGTAATCTTGAAAAAGAAGAACCACCTATGAAAAAAATATAGGAAATTCACATATCACCCTTGGGTACATAATAAATTTCAAAAGATATTTTCGATTGAGGTTCTTTCCACTTTTCAGCGGTTGCCCTTTTACCAGCCGGCTGCTGGCCCTTCACATCCACATGTGTCAATCACAGAGGTAGATGATCAACAGCCAGTGTAGGGGTGACATGTGGTTAGCATGTCGAGTCCCCCAGCCGTTATAGTTGGTTCCTCAACCTGGAGCCGCTACTTATTGTAGCTACCCAATTGCCTCACGATGCTGGGTGGGCACCGGTCCCATACTGGCCGAAATACCATGAGAAAATTTCTTCCCCCATGGAGACTCGAACCAGCGCAAGTCCCGTAGCTCTGCGCCAAGGCTTCCTACCTTAACCGCTCGGCTATGGCGCGGGACAAAAAAAGATATTTAAGAAGTTTAATATTAAATTAGCACCAAAAAATAACTACAGTTTAAATAAACTAATAAAAACTAACAAAAATGAAAAAAACTGATAAAAATAAAAAGTCAGGAATATATCAAATTGAATGCATGGGTTGTGAAAAGATATATATATAGGAAAAACAAAAAGAACCCTAAAAATCAGAACCAAAGAACATAAGAAATATTAAAAATGGGGAAATTGAAAAATCTGCAGTTGCTGCTCACGTTTGGTCTGAAAAACATAATATAAATTCAAAACACTAAATTATTAAAACAGTTAGAAAATACAAAAGAGCTGACTATTTGGGAAAAAATTTATATTCAGAAGAACAGAAACAGAGTTATGAATTTTGATATACCAATGGAGCGTGACCTAGTTTGGAGGTTCTTTGGCCAACCACAGGATGGAGCTGACATCAACATCCAGGTTGTGCAACATAATGCAACATAAATAAACCAGTCTGGGAAAGCTGACGATAAAACAGAATTGTTTTCAAACATGTTCAAGAACAAATCAACATTAGTATTGAGGTAAGATGTCCAGACTAAAAATAATAATATAATTTTTTATTCCGTTTCACAATTTTCATCATTGATGGATATGCTTAAGTTACCTAGTCTGTTAAATCCACACTTCTCACCTTCATATTGTACTATAGTAAAATATCTGCTTTGAAGGGAGCTAATTGAATTTTTTCCCCTGAATCCACCTTCTAAAACTTTGAATGACAGGTGAACAGCATCAAACTTGTCTCCTATCATTCCACAATGCAAATGGAAGAATAAAGTTCTTAGGACAATTTTTGGACCAAAGAGAGATGAGCATACAGGTGAATGGAGAAGACTTAGATAACAGTGAACTACATGGTCTTTATAGGAAAGCCAGATATAATAAGAACAGTTAAGTCTCATAGACTGTGATGGGCAGGACATGTGGCACTAATGGGGAATGAAAGACATGCATGGAAGCTTCTTGTAGGTAAACCAGAGGAAAAATGCCCCAGTTGGTAGACCAAGAATGAGGTGAGAGAATAACAGTAAGCATGATTTGAGGGAAGTAGATTATACAGGGAATGATTGGAAAGCATTAGCTTAGGATAGGGATGTATGGAGAGCTTATGTCCACATGGCCATGAACTGACGGATTCGATAGTGCCAATGAGTAAGTAAGTAAGCATTTATTTCAAGCTTTCCATAAAATTGATTACTCTCTAGAACCAACTGATATAGACTCATCAATGTCACTCTCCTTACTATAATCTACATCTTCAACATTCCTTTCATTATAATTAAAATCCTAGTCAAATTGATATTGCTGTCACTATCTTCAACATCTTCAACACACTAATTTGTAATTTCACATTCACACACTGATTGTTTTCTAGAGACGTGTCCACTTGTTGAAGACATGTCAGAAACTGAGAGCTGTATTGTTTAAAATAAAATTAGAAGCTTGCAAGTTAGCAATATGTGTTCCTCTCTCTAGGGTTTATATTTTGTGAAATGTAGATTATTTTTCTAAAAATTGAACAGAAGGCTTATTATTGTATTTCATTACTTTTTAGGATCAGTATCTGGTTTTATAAACAGTTTCTCATATTGTAGCTTGCTTTAGTTGAGTGGGAATGAATGGAATGAGTATCAACAAAAAAATAAATCTGGTATAGACCTACTCAAGAAAAAAGTTATGATTTATATAGAAAATTATTTCTTCTAATGAAAAATTCAAACATCAAGTGTTTTGTCTTCATAATAGGCATAATAACAAATTAATAACATTATTATGAGTATAGAATATTAATCAAACATTCATTATTGCTATACTGTTTTTATAGCATTATATTAATAAATTATAATATTTTTTCTCACAACATGGAATATTAATGCTGAAGGGTATTGTGACATTAGCATGGAGCTTCTATCATTTAGGGCCGCATGCAAATACATTAGTCTCTACTCAAATTACTTCCAATCTCTGGTAAGCTGACTCACCGTGAGCAAGTGCAAAGATCAAATTAGCTACCCACTAACTGGTCATGCATGAAAGTCATCGTTTTCGTAATATTGGCAAGAAATTACCCAGAATTCTCAGCGATAAAACCACTTCCGTTATTTTCGTCTGCTAGAGGAACGCATTTATGCTTGCGTCCTGCAAATAATACCGTATACAACGACGTCTGCATCGTGCAATATTATGCCGATTCTCCTGTTCTTCCAGTTGAATTCTTTGGTAGACTCGATCAAATTCCTCTTCTCCACGTATACCGAAAACAAAATCGAAGTCTTCAAGGTCCGACATCTTGGATAAAGCAGAAAGGTTTCAAAGTACATTGGTTACCATCGGTTCCCATCGGGATTCTCACAATTCGTTTCTCTCCTAAGTCAGGTAGCTTAGGAATTTCAACAATTATTATCGCATGAACAGATTTTTGAGTATGCAAAAACGTATTTGGATACAACTTTCTCAGCAGAGTACAGGCAGAGAACAACTTTTATGGTCTTATGCGTTCATAGATTCGA
Source organism: Diploptera punctata (assembly GCA_030220185.1). NCBI lineage: Eukaryota > Metazoa > Arthropoda > Insecta > Blattodea > Blaberidae > Diploptera > Diploptera punctata. The sequence continues at coordinate 1,196,570 of JASPKZ010000004.1, forward strand.
GCCTTAAAGAGTAGTTATGAATGGGTTAATTAGATTGCTGAAAAAGTATTGTAATATGCAACTAGAGAGTAAAAGTTTTTGGGAAAGATCTTTCCTAATATAATAACTGTAGCTCATGAAGAAAAAATCTATTGATTCTCAGTGTACATAAATTTATATTTCTTAATTGTTTTTACCTATATATGTATGCATCTAACATTTTTAAACTTTAGTTTAATATATATTTTTTTCAGTGTAGTATATTACATAATTTTTTATTTAAAATACTAATTTGGAAAATGTTTGTGTTTGAAGTGTGGATTCTTCAAGAGAAATAGGCCCAGTAATGCACCTGAAAAGGAACCTCTGAATCGAAATGGACACTATGAACCTGGAGATGAAGCTTTATGAAAATGTAAATGAAGCCCAGTTCACATGTGATAGATGCCATCCACTATGGACAACTCAAGTTGCCATAATTGAAATGTAAAACATGATCTTAAAGCAGTATGAAAGTTAAGTTTAGTAAAATATAAGAAGGGTTGTGTGTCTGCATGATATATTTATTTTAGAGTTTAAAAGATCAGTATGATATAATTTTATAGAAATAATAACATATATTTATCTTGAAATAAACATTTCAAAATAAAAATAAAATGTTAATTCAAGTCACAAATTAGAGGAGATGGATACACTCTTATCTAAAGAAAATATGCCTGAAATGAAATTTTACAATTTTTTTAGCAAAATTGTACACAAGTCTGATTATTTAAAAAAATGTTTTGTTACCTGGCTCTTCAAGAAACTGATTACCTATAGTAGAAGATAATTATTTACATTTTTATATAAACATTTTCCATTATCATGGTTTTTCTCAATCCATAATTTTCAAATCTCACGTTTCATGCCACTTAAATTAAATCTTCATTGTTTACCCCAAAAGGCTGGAAAATTGATGCAATTATTCTTGCAATAAAGAGTAGTTTTAATAATATAATTTATCAACATTACAATTAACATAATGTGTTATGGTTTTTCTATTACTGGCAGATTTTCTGAATTTACATATAATGTTTTTCTTGATAAACCAGGTTTGTTTTAACCCATCTAAGAATTCATCATCCATGTCAATATCTACCTATATAAATACAATTAATAAGATCCCATAAAAAAAACTGTATTTATTCTAAAATTAAAAATTTATTTTCTATAATAGTTCAAAATATCTATTCTTCTCATTGGATTTTAATTGTATTATGTAATTTGTGCAACTTAATACAGTGTCAAAGGATATTGTAATGTAGCCATATATTAAAGTGATCCCACTACAGGCCTCAGGAGGTCCTTGGGGTAGTAGGAGGTTAAGGCTCCCACTTTTCTGAACAATCGGCACTTGATGTCAGCTGGCTTGTCAGCCCTGCATGACGGCCGCCTATACCCCCAGAACAAGCATCTGGTACTCATTTCCTCTTTAGAGGCTGAGTCGACCCCAGGGCCATAGTGCCACCAGAAGGTTTGGGTCAGTTTAAAAATCCTGACCCCACCGGGACTCGAACCCTTGACCTTCCGGCTTGTAGCGCAGTGCCTTAACCACTGCGCTACGGCATGCCCCCAATGTAGTCATATAATATCTATAAATAAAATAGATTATGTGTTTGAAATTGATAAGAAATATTAATATTCACAAAAAGATGTTAAACAACTTTTTAAATCATAAGTCTCTAATTAATCATTCAGTAGATAAATTATTGTCATTGTTGTCTAATGGTTTTTAATTGGTTTGTCTCATTTTTCTTTTTCTTGCTTCTCAGCAGAAACATTGAATTCCTTTCTGAGATGTCTTTCCCTGTCCAGATTTTAATAGATAGGTCATTTAATTGAAATAACTTTGAAACCCAATTCAGATTACATCCTTGTCGCTAAAATTAAACTTTGTTTATGGCAACTATGATCATGGATTATTTAATAAAAGTTATAATGTATTAATTTGCAACCCAAATCATATAATCTGGTTTCCTTTTCTCATCCTTTTCTCCTTTATAAATAGATATCCATCTGAGAATGTTTTTAATGCTCCTCTAAATGTTATTTGTTAATGTAAACTGAAGTTCTAAAGGTATGAAATGTGTTTATACAGGCACACAGTACTTTTCATAATTTTACTATACAATTTGTATTAATGGTTAAATGAAGATGCTGTGAAATTATTAGTATTGTATGATTTATGTAAAAAAAACTCAAGCTGAGTTATATGTAAAGATGACTACTGTGACCTAGTGTTGTAGAAATAAAGCTGCAGGAAAAAAAGAAAAAACTTAGTCCTTCACAGCTGGTATCAATGAAATTGTTATCCAGGCAGTAGGATTATGGTCCAACAAAGTTGATATTTCAGTCTTTTACAAGTTTAGAATACAGGGTGAACACAAATGATTGGAGTTGTTTCAAGATTTAATTGTATGTCTATTACTGAAAACATCTGGTTGCAAGGATGAATGAAAAAAGGATTGCAAGACCAGGATGAGGATGATAGATTTGGAGGAACATTGTTCACAGGAAGATGTGAAAATACACTGTAAACCTTCTCATGATAATTATGATGTTTGAATATATCATAAAGTTTACAGTTACATAGAGATCATTTTGTGACTGTAAATATCTACTCCAAGTAGTTCACTTACAATAAAGCATGTAATGTAGCAAAATATCTCTTATCTTCAAACTGTTCGTGACACTTGCTAAATGGGGTTAGTGCAGAGTGGATCTTTGTTTATATTAATTAACTTCCATTATATCTTCCATTATGGAAAACAACGGGAAGCTACCACACCTACAATTCCCTAGTAAAGCTGAAAGCATAGCATGAAAATGCTTCGATTATATTCACACCCACCAATATGATTATTTTTTATTGCAACGTCTACTGACTTAATTTGATATTACATCCTACATCATTAAGGCATATGGTTTCTGGAACACATTTTCCAGCAACTAACATTCTGATTATTAGGTTATGTTACAAAAGTTACCTTAGGTTAGATTAAATCCTTTGATTAGCTATATTTAGTTTACATAATGAAAATGTGATATTTTCAATGACGATGGAATCTTCTACCCTTTACTTTATCAAGAAAACACTGATAGTGACTGAACCAGAATAGCTGGCAGTAATCAAAACTGTTCTAAATTGGCCATCTTTGCATGATCCACATTGTTTTTATGATTTATTTTAATTACCACTATGTAGGTAGTAATTTTACAATACAATCCCCATTTGTTGTAGTTTGTTGCAGAACACTTATGTATGACCAAGTTGAATTATATTCCAGGATAATTTAATATATTTATAATAAATAAGTAGAGTCTGTATTAATTTTACCTCATAGTTGAGTTCTTTTAGGACATGTTTCAAAACAAATTTTCTGTTTTATCATCATAGTCTGGTCAAGCTGATA